>CM038215.1:251561842-252270832 GCA_021442155.1 Cymbidium sinense
GATTAAGGCAAATGATCATCAGTTTCCAAAGATTTCAAAAGATAGACTATCAATAAATTGGTTATTTTAAAAATCAAGTGATTGATCAAAAGGAGGAGTTATTATTGAAACCAAAGGAGATGAGTAGGATGCTCATGATGCTAGGAAACCTAGCGAGCATCCCAAACTATCCTATGGTTAGGCTTTATATTTTTCAAATTTAAAGAGGATTATATATTTTAGTTAAACTTTTATTAAAAATCTAAGGCTTACAATTCCACAACACAAGATCATGGAAATTCCTAAGAGGTGAGGATTTATACTTGTAGCCCACAAAAGGGAAATGTCAACCTCGGATCCTAAATCTAGGGAGCTTTGGCGAGGGCCACAGCATGACCTACATCTAAGGTGATAATGGTTATATGGTTTATCTCCACAAGAAAGAATAAACCACCTAATTATTGACTTACAATACCGGGGTGGCCAACTAACCAACTCCTATGATTTTAAATACATGTAGGCAAGTCTTATGCTTTGTAAGATAGCTAAGCTGTTATTTTTTAGAAAGGAGACTAAGTCCTTAAACACACTCCCTAAGAGATTATATCATGAAGGACATAAATAAATGACTTAATCTAATGCAAATTTTGTTAAGTTTTATTTTTATCTTTCTGGACATTTTTATTTGACACGGGCTATGGGATTTTATATGTCTAATGCATGAGAAATTGGTTATGGGCCAAAATTAGAAAGAAGGAGGTGTGTTTCCATAATGGCTCTCAAAGGTCAAGCCATTTTCTCTAGCAAAGGTGGAAGCCCTCCATTAGCAAGAGTGAGATAATATGATTTTATGCATGATGTGAGACATACAACATCCAGCTAAGGGGTTTCTAAATCTTTAATTATCTTAATTTATATGCTAGGCTTTAAGTGGTGTTATGAGTTATTTAATTTAATTTTGAGTTGATTAATTGATAATTTATTTTTCCCTAAGAGCCTAATTGCATCCGTGCCATTCATCAAACAATGAAGAAACTAGAAAATCATGCCATCCTAATTGTACAATCATAAACAAAAATATCAATCAATTTAGAAATTAGCAAAAGAATAAGAGGTCAGGGTCACCCACGACAAACTCAAAAAAAAGAAAATGGGTAGCCGAACTCTACTCTTATACAACCTGGAATATAAATGAGTAATTACAACTAAAAGGAATTCATGTTATGGGGTCTTCATTCTTCATTTCTTTTCTTTCTTTTCTTCACTTCTTTCTTTCTTTTGATTTTGACTTGGGATGTAGTTTGCTCCAAGGCTTCACATGGTACATAAGACATGGTCTTATAACCAATGTTCACCTTGCTTCCCCCATAACATTCATTCCAAAATTCAATTATAAAATTTACATTAAAATGGAAAAGATAAATCTAACTAAACCTACAAAATAAAGAATAGCTAAACATACCACACAACCCAAGCAGTTATATGAATAATTTAGACTTGGCACCCAACATATGGGTAACCAAGTCCACATGTCCTAATTTGGATCATGTTTAGGTATATAAGCACCAAAAGCATTTATATTTTTGCAAATCCCCCATAGAAAGCATGATTACTAACATCATTACATCCACATATGCACCCTAACATCAAGAAAAAATATTACATCATAAAACAAAAATTAGCATCAAACCATGCACCTCCTAACATAGAGCTAGAAATGGTGACTTAGCCTAATGTGTGCCATTTGTGTGGCATGTCTTAGCTTTTTTAAAAAAATCTTCTAAGTGTGACGATTCAATTTAGAGGGTGGTTTCATTTTAATTAATTTAGTTGATTTGTCAATCTTAGTTGGTGATTTGATTTGGTTTGAATGAACCTTCACTTAGTTACTAAATGTTGTAAAGAGAAGAAAAGAGAACTTCTTTCATTTTAAGTAATTTCTAAGGTAGATTCATTAATGATTTTTTAGTGAATGTTTTATTACATATTTTAATTAACCCTAACTTTAGATTTTCTCTAAATAGTCCTATTCAATAAGAAAGGCATCTTAGGAATAATTAAGGTGAATTACTATCACATAACACACAACCTTTATTTCTTTCCACCATGTATACCATGCAAATGAATAATCCTAAGCATACCTATACATGCAATGCAAATTTTAGCACACCTTAATGATGAATGCTAAGAGATATGATTTGAAAATTGGAATATTCTATGAATGCATGTATTTATTATGTAAAAAGGATGGATTCTTTATCCATTAACATAATGCACATTCACATGTATAAAAGACATAAGTGAGTATGGCACCATTATTTTCTACTAGGGGCATAAGGTATAAGACCTACTTGGGGCAATTTAAAGCCTTGCAGCCCCGAGATGTCTAGACTAATATACCACTTTTCTTAAATACTTATAGATGTGCAAAAAGAAATAAATGGATGAAAAATCATATGAAAGATTTTTGTTTGTTTGATTTGGTTGTATAATTTTCATGTGTAAATGTGAGGATCCTTCTTAAGTCATAACATAGGAATAGATTTAAGCAAGTGTTATGTTCTTTTCAAATGAACTATACACTTTGCAAATCCTATTCAAATCCATATTAAGAGAAGAGAAGATAACATAAAACACATCTTATGCTATAATCATGCATGTTATAAGTATTTATAAGTAGCATCATTTCATTCATAATCTTTGATTTATAGGTTTTCAAAATAATTTTTGGTTTAATAGTGATAATAGCCACTCATAATCTTACTTTAGCCAAAACATGTAATTTGACATAAAAAGAAATATTTTATTTAATTAATTTTTCAAAAGATATGAATGCATGATTTTATATGGTAAATAACATTTAGCATGCTTGGAAAGAAATAAAAGAATGTAAGCATATGACTTCATTCACCCTAATTAATTCCTAAGGACAATCCTATAAGATAAGATTATTCAAAGTGAATCAAAATTCTTTAAGGAGATTTTATTTTTGAATTTGATTTGACTTAAGAAATGTGAAAAGAGTTTGTTGGTCCTAACCCATTTCCCCCATGTGTGAATTGGTTTAGTTTAATTTTAGAATAAGTAGGTTCATTTTATGTTTATTTTAGGTTAAAGTGTGAATTAAATCTATTAATTACCCCTTTAACATAATTAAACAAGTAATTATGAGCCAACATATGATATGCAACCACATGGAATTTAAATCAACAATGCACCTAAGAAATAAAGGGGCCTAATGTAATTGGCTCATAATTATTGATTAATTAAGCTAAAGGATTTAATTAAGTACTTTCATAACCATCCTACACATATTATTTGATTATGATTTCCTTTGAAGTTCTCTTAGGTTATTGAACACCTAAGAATCTACCCAAAATTAAGAGATTAAGTTCTAGAGTGATTTAATTTTGAGTTTAGTTAATTAAGCATTTAATGAAGTGATTAAATCATTAATCAATTTGCAAATTAATTAAGTATTTATCCAAATGAAATAAACTTAGGGAAAAGATTGGAAAAGAAATCCTAATCTCATTCCCCAAGTCCATTCATTGTTCAAGATGATTAATAAGTTTAATTAATGAATTTATCACCATTTAATAGGTTAAATTATTTATTTAGAAGAGATGGATTAAGGATGAAATGACAATTCTAATTAATCCAATAATAAATTCCAAGAAAATCATTAGGCAGGTCATCCCACCACTAAACCCTAGGAAGTATGGAATTAATTGCTAAAGTAATATGAGTAATTACCTAATTATATTTCTAATAAAACCCACATTGAATGAAATTCATTATTCAAAATCAATTGATTTTAGTTTTATATTATTCCTTATTGAATTATCTTTAAAATGAAGTTGAGTTTATATTTTTTGGATTTTTCTACAATTAGTTATGAATTTTGAAAGTTCCATGATTAAAATTAAATTTAATTAAGCCCTTAATCTCCGAACCAATGCGGCCTAACACGATGCTTTTCCACATGATGGGATAGGTTATTTAAGTTGTCACATCCATGGTCGGTTAGTCACGGTCTTTTCTCCATGTCATATCTAAGATCGATGGTCAATTAATCCCGCTTTAAGCTTAAACCAGAGGGAGAGCTATCGTGATTTAATCAACCATCCCATTCCAATCATGTGGAATGGTGTGTGATCTATCTCCTCGAGAGAGATGGATGTCCATCAATTGTTGCTGATCCAGCTCACGAAGCTGATGGAGTTCAAACTCACCCCACACCTTCGGAGGAGCACAAGCAAGGTATCCAACGGTCAAGATTCAATGGGATTAGAATTCCCTTCACAAAGGACCAAGCATATTTTTTATCTTAGGATCAGTTTTGAGAAATACCTTGTCGGAGGTTATCACCATGCTTCCAATGGGAGGTAGCTTTCTAGTAGAGAAGACCTGTTGAAGGTATCAAGTCTTGACGGGGTGGATGGCTTATTGACCAAGCTCCCATCAATGGAAATTGGCCTTTGATCAAAGTCCTCCTTCCCATGGCTTGGTGACTTGGGAAACAACTTAATTGAGCTCGATGAGGTCCCTTAATGGTGCTTGCAAGATTAATTTGAGTTTGGTGGAGAATTTGATGGGTTGGATCTTCACTTCACCTCCCCCATTTTGGCCTTGAGCAAAATTGAGAAGGAGAAATTAAGGAAGCCTGGAAATGGCTTTGGGAAGCTTAGGAATGCTTGGTTTCAATTCCTAGAGCTCAATCGAATTCAATGCTTCGTTTGAGTGGGAATGAGGGGGAGTATATCTCCCCCTCCTTGGATCAAATGGTGAAGACTAGAAATGTCATTTTTGATCAATGGAGGAGATTGGTTGGTCAGTTTAGGCTGCCAGACACTCCATGTGATTCATTTTAGGAAGAGGAGTGGAGGAGAGTGAGTGTCCATGTGCTAGGTGAGTGTATTGAGTGATCCAAGTGTTCAATTTCTATTGAAGGGGTCAGTTTGGCCTTGGGTTGGGTCATGGACGACCCAAGGTGATTGGGTCTTGTTTACCACCCTCCAGTGTCCAAGTGGACCACTGAGGATGCCAAGTGGCCTTGAGAAAGAATATGACCAAATTCCAAGTGAATTTGGTCATAGGATACCCTTGACCTAGAGAAAAAGTGGTCATTTGGCCTTGATTTTGATTTGGGCAGATTTGAAATGATTCAAAAGTGTGTTGAAACAAATTTCAAGTGATTTGGAGTTAATTTGGTTTGAATTGGTTCAATTTGGCCCATTTAGGTCAAATTGGGTTAGGTTGACAAAATGGTCAAATTAGGTCAAACCATGGGTTAGCTCAAATTAAATGATCATTTGGAGCCTATGGGTATCATTGGTTTGGTTCAATTTGGTTTAGATTTGGTTTTGGTTCATTTAGATTCATTTAGGTCAAATGGATCATCTTGACCATTTGACCCAATTGCTAGTCATGGGTTGGTTTAGGCTTGGTTGATCATTTGAAATGTATTGCAAGCTTTGGTTTCAATCAATTTTGATTTGGTTTGATTTAACCTTTAGGTGAAGTTAGTCATGATCAATCAGTTGGGTCTAGTTAATTGAAGCTTTGGTCAAGTTCAACAATCAATTTATGAATTTGACCCATTGGTTGTAATCAATTTGGCTTAGATCAAGATTTGACCCATTTTTGACTTTAGGTCAACTTGGTCAACTGATCAATTGGGCTTGGTTTGGCTCAATTGATGAAGTTCAATCATTGGTTATGAATTGGTTTAGATCAAGTTCAATCAATTTGGCATATGGTGAATTTTAGCTAGTTTATTTCATTTGACTATTATCAAAAGCTAGGTTTGACTTAGTTTGACCCAATTTGAGTGATTGATCATCCTAGGATGATTGTTGATCACAATGTGAGGCTTAGATGGGCTTAGTTCAATCTAATTTGGGTTGGATTAGAATTTGGCTCGAAAAAGTCTTCTAGGTCACTTTGGGTCAAGTGAGCCTAAGTGGGTCAATTGGCTTGATCAAGGCTTGATTCAAGTTTGGTTGAACTCACATATGGACTTATGATTGAAATATAAATCCAATTGCAAGTGATTTGGAGTCAAACGGGTTTTGATTCATTTGACAATTCTGAGTTTAAAGGATGAACATGGGTTTGATTTGAGTTAGTTTGATTTTGGTTTGGTGATTGAAGTTTATGTTTATATTTGGGCATGTGATTGAAGGAATGATTATTTAAGGAAAAAATCTAAGGATTTGGATTGATTTGAGAATGATTTGGCTAAGTTCAAGGATTTGACTTGAAAGAGTATAAGTTGGATTTAAGTTGGATTTGGATTTGAGTTTTAAATTTAGTTTTGGTTATTTTAATTTATATTTCATTTATATTTGTGAATATAAATGAGAATATAAATGGGTTATGAGAAAATATTTTGAGTTTGGAGTGATTTGGATTTGATTTGAGCTAAGTCCATAAGATGAAATCAAAGGGCTTAGGAAAGATTTTTGGATTTGAATTCAATCATGGGTTTCAATTGTTTGATTTGGAATTGATTTATGATTTGGCTTTTAGAATTGATTTATGATTTGAGAAAATCAATTAAGTTGAATTGATTTAAAATTTGAGATTGAAGTTTGGTTTGAAAGCAAGTTCAAGCTAAGGCTATTTAATACCCATGACTAACTCCTCTAAGTCTCTAGGGGCTAAGTTTCACCTAATCACTAGAAGTTCTTAAGACTAAGGAACTCTCAGTCTAGAGGTGTCCTATGTCTAAGATGGAGAAGTTGAAAGCTCACTCCAAAAGTGAGGTTGACCTCCTTTCTTTCTGATTTTGGCCATGGTGGAAACACACCTCCTTCTTTTGATTTTGTCCCATAACCAATTTCTCATGCATTAGCATATGAAATCCATAGCTGTCAAATAAAAATATCCAAAAATCAAAATAAAACTTAAATTAATTTGCATTATATTTAAGTCATTATTCATGCCCTTCATGATCTAGTCTCTTAGGGAGTGTGTTTAATAATTTAGTCTTCTTTCTAAATAAACAATAGCTTAGCCTTCTTGCAAAGCATAAGACATGCCTACATGTATTTAAAATCATAGGAGGAGTTAGTTGGTGGCCACCCCCGGGCAGTTGTAAGTCCAACAATCAGATTATTTATTCTCTCTTGTGGAGATAAACCGTATACCCATTTTCGCCTTAGATTTAGTCATTTCCCCAAAGCTCCCTAGATTTAGGATTGAGGTTGTCATTTCTCTTTTTGGCTATAAGCATAAATCCTCACCTCTTAAGCATTTTCATGATCTTGTGTTGGAATTGTAAGCCCTAGATTTCTAATAAAAATTCAACTCAAACATATAATTCTTTTCAATTTCAAAATATAAAACCCAATTATAGGATATTTTGGGATGTTCACTAAGTTACTAATATCATGAGCATCCCCTACTCATCTCCCCTTTATTTCAATAACTCCTCCTTTTGATCAATCCCACTTAATTTTCCAAAATAACTAATTTGTTGATAGTCCTATCTTTGAAATCTTAATGATCATTTACCTTAATTGAGATAAGGAATCTCATTCCTTAGGATCTAATTAACTTTGGGGCTATCTTCCATAGGAACTTAATGAACCTTTAAATAAACCTACTTTACTTTTTCCATGTAAAGTGGGGAAAGATCTAGTACATTCAAGACCCATTATCCAGGAGTCCTTATTAGTGATTAGGTCCATTGTAGATGGTGACTTTTGCCCTCGAGATAGTACATCATTCAATGTTCACTTTGACACCTAATGAGTACATCTACGAATCTACATGGTGTCTGAACTATAATTTTTAGCACTCCAAATGTTGAAAATAAAAAATTCACCACAGGGTATAAACAACCTGCACTGCAAAAGCATTTGTATTTTTATTTTATTACAGCAATCCCTTACAGAAAGATATGATTAGGCTAATATCGACCTAACATCCAGACTACACACATACACCCTAACATCCAGTCTACAATAATACATCACAAAATAAATATACATGAAACCATGCATTGCCATAACATAAAGATAGAATTGGTGACTTAGTCTAAAGTGTGTGCATTAAAGTTTGTGTGGTATGTCCTAACTAGGTTTTAGAGTTGTAATTTTGCTAAGTGTGAAAGATTTAATTTATAAAGGGTTGATTTCTCTTTAAATGATTTAATTGATTTGAAGATTTTTACTTAGTGGTTTTCTTTTGTTTCATATATACTTAACAACTAAGTGTTATAAAGAGAAGAAAAGAGAAGACCCCTTTCATCCCTACCTTAAGTCACTTCTAAATCAAGTTGATCAATTCCCTTTAGAGAATGCTTATCACATGTTTTAATTAACCCTAAGTTTAGGTTCACTCTAAATGACCTTATTCAATAAGAAAGGCATCTTAAGATTAATTAGAGTGAATTACTATCACATAACACATATTCATTCATTTCTTTCCATCATGTGCATCATGCATATGATTAAATCCTAAGCATAGCTATACATGCAATTTGCCTCTTAGCACACTTAAATGAAGAATGCAAAGAAGTGTGTTTGGAATTTAAACATTTTATTTGATTGAATTATGAATGCATGTCATTTTAATAGAAAGAGGGGTTTTTCATCCATTAGCTAGATACACATTCACATGTATAAAAGCTTTAAGTGAGTGCGTCACCATTTTTTCAGGTAAGGTACAAGACCTACTTAGGGCTACTTAAAGCCTCACAGCCCAGGGGTGTCCATACTAATATACCACTTTTCTTATATACATGTAGATGTATAAGCAACTATAAGCATAGGAAAACCCATGCAAAAGTTGTATTTGATTTATCTGATTTATGCTTCCTATTCATTGGTCATATCACACATACATATGTATAAGAATTTTAGTGGTATATTCTTACACTGTGGGTACAAGACCTACTTTACTTAAAGCCTCACAATCTCAAGGTGTACTAATATCCACTTTTCTATATATGAATGTATAAAATGAGCCACAAGAACAACAAGTCATGCAAGAAGTCATATTTGATTTGATTATTTATATATGTGATATGACATTCTTCCTAAGTTTTAGCATGGGGATACATAGGAATAGATCTAGACAAATTATGTGTCCTTTCAAATGAACTATACATTTTTAAGTCCCATGTAAATCCATGTAAGGCAAGGAAAGAGAACTTCATATTACATACCTTATGTTATCAACACATACAAACATATAAAGATATTTATAATTAACATCACTCCATATATATTTATAGTTGGTTTATGGGCTTTTCAAAATAACTTTTGATTTAATAGTAATAATAGCCACACCTATTTTTAATTTAAATCACCATGTGTAATTTGACATAAAAGAAACCATTTCATTTAATTAATTTTTAAAGAAATGAATGCATGATTTCTCATGACAAGCAACATTTAACATGATTTGAAAGAAATAGAAGAATATAAGCACATGATCTCATTCATCCCAATTAATTCCTAAGGACAATCATACTAAATAAAGCTATTTAAAATAAACCAAAGTTCTTTAAAGATATTTTAATTTTGAGTTTGATTTGATTTAGGACAGGTTTGCTAATCCTAATCCAATTCCCCATGTTTGAATTAATTTAGTTTAATGAAAAATATTTAGGTTGATTTTATGTTTTAATTAGGTTAAGGTATGAATTAATTCAATTAATTAACCCTTATCTACATCACCTTAAGTTAATTAACTAATTAATAATGAGCCAATATGATATACAACCATATGGAAAGTAAATTTTCATTGCTCCTAAGAAATGAAAGAGGCCTAATGCAATTGGCTCATGATTAATAGAATTATACTTAAGGGATCTTTTACTTTTATGGTTTTCTCACACATGTGAGCAAACCATAATTTCATTATCTCTCACTTTGGAATATTGAACACCCAAAGAACTACCCAAGATCAATTAAAGGTTGCTTAGGTGTGAAGTGGATTTTAGATTGATCTAAATCAAGCTTATTAATTAATTGAATGAATTCTTTTGATTATATTTTGATTAGAATAATGAAATTAGCTTAGGGAAAGGGATCAAGGATAAGGCCTCAATCCTTAATCTTTATGCCATTTCAAACACTCAATTAGGCTCTAAATTTTATCTTGGAAATTAATTAATTAATTATGCACTTAATTATCTCATTAATCATCAGATTAATTTAATTCCAAAAAGTGAAGGAAATGAATTAGGAAAAATATCCCAATTACACTCCCTAAGTTCTCTTACTGCTCCATAGAGATAATTAGGCTTAAATAATTAATTAAATCTTTGTTCATTCATTAATTATCACTAATTAAATTAAGAAAGTGAGTACAGATTGATCAATTGATTTCCCTAATGGAGCAACCAATAAAATCCCAAAAAATGGGGGAGGCAGAGGTCATCCCCTCAAACATCCACATAAAATTGGGAATCAATTGGGTGATTAATTAAGAAGTAATTAAGTTAATTATGTTTCCAATTAAACCTTAATTAAGCTAAAATCACTATTCAAAATCAATTAACAGAAATTTTTATAGATTCTACTTGAAATACCTTTAAAATGAGCTAAAGTTTGCATTTTGTGGATTTCTACAATTAGTTATGAATTTAGAAGTTTTAACCTTAAAAATTAATTAAAATAAAAAGCCTTAATCCCATGTGGTGGTAACACGGCATGCTTTCCACATGGCACATGGGATTATTATTTAAGTTATCACATCAGGGCTAATGGCTTGGATGCGCTTTCCCATGGATCATCCGATGTAAGATCAGACGGTCATGATTCGATCCGTGGTTTAGGAAAGGAAATAGGGGATCTAACCTGAGGTCTAATCAGAGCCGTCCATTCCAATCATGTGAAATGGATGGCTCAAGATCTCTCTCATTTGTGAAAGAAAGATGGATGTCGCCCATCTTTTCTCACGATCAGCTCACCCAGCTCTGATTCCTCCATCCCACACCTTCGGGGAGACAATACACACAAAAACTTATGGCATTCAAATTTACTTCACAAAAGACCAACCCATTTTTGTATACAAGGCTCAAATTGTAAAATTATCTCACCAGAGCTAATGTCCGGTCATCGGAGGTAGCTTCATAGTTGAGAGGCCCCTGAAGAGAAGCTTTGAGCTCAATTTGGCTGGTAGATCAATCCATAATGCAAAGGCCTCTCGATGAACTCATCTCCTTCGAAGGCTTGGAGAAGGTTGCTGGTTTTACAGAGTATGAGAATGTGTGGGTGCAAGGAATTAAAGTTTGATTTAGTTAAAAGTATTGCTCAAAGAGTGATGTTTGGCTTTGCTGAGAATGGGCAATGCCGATCAAGGAAGCTTGAGGATGCTTGGAGTGCTCAAGAGAGTTGAATTTCCTTAGAAGTCTCTCAATGTAATTTTTTTGTGTTTGCGAATTGAGGGGTATACCCCCAATTGCTTATGATGGATGTACTTTTTGGAGTGAGCTCTCAACTTCCCATCTTAGACATAGGACTCCTAGATATTAAGAGTTCCTTAGTCTTAAGACACTCTAGTGATTAGTGACCACTTAACTTAACCCAAGACTTAGAAGAGTTAGAATAGGTTATGCCATAGGGGTTTTAGGAAAACTTGTCTACCCTATAGCTTGAACCAAATCCTTACTTCCTTCAACTTCAAATTCAAATCAATTCCAAATCAAATGGTTGAAAACCATGATTGAATTCAAATCCCAAAAATCTTTCCTAAGCCATTTTGATTTCATCTTATGGACTTAGCTCAAATCAAATCCAAATCACTCCAAACTCAAAAGATTTTCTCATAAGACATTTATATTCTCATTTATATTCATAAATATAAATGAAATATAAATTCAAATAACCAAACCAAATTCAAAAGCTCAAATCCAAATCCAACTTAAATCCAACTTAAATCCAACTTATACTCTTTCAAGTCAAATTCTTTAACTTAACCAAACCAAATTCAAATCACTCCAAACTCAAAAGATTTTCTTAAAACCCATATATGTCTTCATTTATATTCAAAAATATAAATGAAATATAAATTCAAACAACCAAAACTAAATCCAAAACTCAAGTTCAAATTTAACCTAAAACTAACTTATACCCTTCAAGTCAAATTCTTGAACTTAACCAAATCATTCTCAAATTAATCCAAACCTTTGGATTTTCTCTTCAAACAATCATTCCTTCAATCATAAACCAAATATAAACATAAACTACAATCAACAAACTAAAATCAAACCAACCCAAATCAAACCCATGTTCATCCTTTGAACTTGAAATTGTCAAATGAATCAAAACCCATTTGACTCCAAATCACTTGCAATTGGATTTATATTTCAATCTTAAGTCCATATGTGAGTTCAACCAAACTTGAATCAAGCCTTTCACCACCCACTTAGGCTCACTTGACCCACCTAAAGCACCTTTTTGAGCCAAAATCCACCATAAGCCAAATTGATTGAAACCATTGATCTAAACCAATTCATAAATATGGATTGAACTCGAGTTGAGCCAAACCTAGCCCAATTGGCCACTTGACCTGAGTTGACCTAAGTTGACCTAAAAAGTTAAAATGATTCAAATCTTGATCTAAGCCAAATTGATTGCAACCAATGGGTCAAATTCATTTTAAATCACTTGTTGAACTTGACCAAAGCCTCAATTGGCCAACAACCCATCCCAAATCATGTCATGAACCCAACTTGACCTAAAAGGTCAAATCAACTTGAAATCGAATCAAATAAAAATTGATTGAAACCAAAGCTTGCAAAACATTTCAAATGATCAACAAAGCCTAAACCAACCCATGACCAACCTACTAATTAGTCAAATGGGTCAAATTATCAACTTGACCCATTTGACCTAAATGAACCAAAACCAAATATAAATCAAATTGAATCAAACCAATAATACCCATAGGCTCCAAATGATCATTTGAGCTTGACCTAACCCATGGTTTGACCCAATTTGACCAATTAGTCAGCCTAACCCAAATTGACCCTATTTGACCTAAATAGGTCAAATTGAACCAATACAAGCTAAATGAACTCCAAATCACTTGAAATTTGTCCCAACCCATTTTTGTACCATCTCAAATCTGCCCAAATCAAAAATAAGGCCAAATGACCATTTTACCCCTAGGTCAAAGGGTAACCTATGGCCAAATTCACTTGGAATCTAGCTAGTTCTTTCTCATGACCACTTGGCATCTTTCTAGTGGTCCACATGGACATTAAGGGAGGGGGTGAACATGACCTAGTCACCTTGGGTCAGCCATGACCCAACCCAAGGCCAAACTAACCACTACAATGGAAATTAACCACTTGGATCACCTCCTACACTCACCTAGCACATGTGCACTTCCTCTCCTCCACTCCTCTGCCAAAAATGAACCATAAGGAGTTCCTAACAGCCTAAACAAACCAATCAATCTCCTCAATTGATCAAAAATAGAAAAGCAAGCCTCAACCATCTGATCCAAGTAGGGGGACATATACTCCCCCTCATTCCAACTAAAACCAAACTCATTGCATTCGATTGAGCTAGAGTGATCAAAAGCAAGCTTCTAAAAACTTCCCTAAGCCATTTCCAAGCTTCTTGAATTTCTCCTTCTCGATTTTCTTCAAAATTAAAACAGGGGAGGCCTAAAAAAATTTCAACTCACTCGATCCTCCACCAAATCCAAATTCACTTTGCAAGCACCATCAAGGGAGCTAGTCGAGTTCACCCAAAGTGTTTCTCAAATCTCCAAGCCAAGGGAAGGGGGATTTCGATCGAAGCCGCAAGGCATTGAAGGGGAGCTTGGCCAATTGAGCAATCAACTTCAAATCAAGACTTAAAACCTTCAATAGGGCTTCATCTCTAATAGACGAAGCAACCACCTCCGTTGGAAACGTCGGTGATAGCCTCCGGCAAAGCATTGTTCAAAACTAATCCTAATTTTAAAAATGCTCGATCCTTTTGTGAAGGGAGTTATAATCCCATCAGTTTCTAGCTATTGGATGTTCTTCCCTATACCTCTTGATGGTGTGGGGTGAATCCTAGCCTAATTTGAGCTTAAGTGAGCTCGGAGGATGGACGACCTCTATCTCCCGTATAGGGATTAATCATGAGTCGTCCATCTCACGTGTTTTGGATGGATGACCCTAATTAAATCACTTAGATCCATGATTTAAATCCTCTAGAACCACAGATCTTATATCCATCAATCGAAGGGAAATCGTGTTGCATCATACCTGACGATGAGCGATGTGATAACTTAAATATCCAATCCCATCACACCATATGAAAAGCATGCCACGTTAGCAGTCCACATGGTGCCGATGGAATTAGTTAATTAATTTGGCTTTTCTAATTACCCATTAATCACAAAAACTTCATAAAATCATAATTAAATATAGAAAAATCTAAAAAATATAAATAAGGGCTCATTTTAAAGTTAGAGAAAATCTAATAAAATTATTTCTAATTGATTTTAAATAGTGAATTTTCTTAATTAGGGTTTAAAAGAGTCTTAATTACTCCAATTACTTTAATTTCAAATTTCTTAGACATGTTTAGGAGGATGACTTCTGCCTCCCCTAATTTTCTTGGAACTTATTAATTAATTAATTAGGGGAATTAATTAATGAACCCCTAATCATCCCTTAATGTAATTAATAATAATTAAGCATATGAATAATGATTTAATCTCTTAATTGAGATAATTAAACATTATTTAAGTAAGGGGGAGATTTATGAAATGGGTTTGGGATATTTTCCCTAAGTTATTTCCTAAGCTCCCTTTCTTCCTTAATCCAAACATAATTAAGGATTAATCCACTCATGATCTACTTAATTAGTCTAATCAAACTTTCAAAATCAATCTGGAATTAGCAACCTCTTGTTGGGTAGATCCTTAAGTGTTCAAAAGCCAAAGGTAAATTTAAGGAAATCATATCCAACTCATATGTATGGGAAGGTTATGAAAGTACTTAGTGAAAACTCTTTAGCTTAATTAATCAATAATTATAAGCCAATTACATTAAGCCCCTTACTTTCTTAGGTGCATTGCTGATTTAAATTCCATGTGATTACATATCATATGTTGGCTCATAATTGTTTGATTAATTATGTTAAAGTGGTATAGGTAAGGGATAATTAATGGATTTAATTCACATCTTAACCTAAATAAAACATAAAATCAATCTAATTATTCTAAAATTAAACTAAATCAATTCACACATTAGGGGAATGGGTTAGGACCAGTAAACGCTTTCTCATAATTTATTTTCAAATAAAATCAAAATCTCTTTAAGGAATTTTTATTCACTTTAAATGATCTTATTTCATAGGATTGCCTTTAGGAATTAATTAGGGTGAATGAAGTCATATGCTTACATTACTTTATTTCTTTCCAAGCATGCTAAATATTATATGCCATATGAAATCATAGATTCATTTCTTTTGAAAAATCAATTAAATAAAATCTTTCCCTTTATGTCAAATTGCATGTTTTGGCTTAAGTAAGAATATGAGTGGCTATTATCACTATTAAACCAAAAATTATTTTCAAAACTTATAAATCAAAGATTATAAATGAAGTGATGCTACTTATAAGTACTTATAAGCTTGCATGTGATTATAGCATAAAATGTGTATTATGTGATTTTCTTCTCTTCTCTTAACATGGATTTGAATAGGATTTGCAAAGTGTATAGTTAATTTGAAAAGAACATAACACTTGCCTAAATATATTCCTATACACTCCCATGTTATAGCTTAAGAAGGATCCTCACATTATAGATGTAAATTATTGTTGACCTCATTTTTAGAATGAGCTCTCAACCTCTCCATCTTAGACATTGGACTCCTCTTAGACACCAAGAGTTCCATAGTCTTAAGACACTTCTAGTGATTAGGTGAATATTTAACCTAACCCTAGAGACTTAGAAGAGTTAGCCATAGAAATAGGTCATTCCTTAGGCGTGCTAGGAAAACTTTCCTACCCTATAGCTTGAACCAAATACTTACTTCTTTCTTTCAAGTCAAACTCCAAATCCAAACCAACTTCAAACTCAAATCAATTCCAACTTAATTAATTTTCTCAAATCCAAATCAACTTCAAACTCAAATCAACTCCAAATCCAAACCAACTTCAAACTTAAATCAATTCTAACTTAATTATTTCAAATTAAATCAATTCAATGGATTTTCAAATCATGAATCAATTCCAAATGATTTGAAATTCATGATCAATTCTAAATTCAAAACCTTTCCTAAGCCACTTTGATTTCATCTTATGGATTTAGCTCAAATCAAATCCAAATCATTTCAAATTTAAAGATTTTTCATAACCATTTATATTCTCATTTATATTCACAAATATAAATGAAATATAAATTCAAACAACCAAAACCAAATTCAAAACTCAAACCCAAAGCTAACCTAAATCCAACCTAAACTCTTTCAAGTCAAATTCTTGAACATAACCAAATCAAACTCTAATCAATTCAAACCTTTTGATTTTCTCTTCAAACTATCAATTCTTCAATCACAAACCAAATTCAATCATAAACTTCAATCATCCAACCAAAACTAAATTCAAAACTCAAACCCATGTTCATCCTTTGAAATTAAAATTATCAAATGAATCAAAACCCATTTGACTCCAAATCACTTGCAAATGGATTTATATTTCAATCATAAGTCTATATGTGAGTTCAATCAAACTTGAATCAAGCCTTGATCAAGTCAATTTGCCCACTTAGGCTCACTTGACCCAAAGTGACCTAAAGCACCTTTTTGAGCCAAATTTTATTCCTACCCAAATTAGATTGAACTAAGCCCATCTAAGCCTTACATTTTAGCACAAAAATCATCATAAGATGATCAATCACTCAAATTGGGTCAAACCAAGTCAAACCTAGCCTTTGACCAAGTCAATATTTGATCCAATTGAAACCTAAACTAGCCAAAATCCATGATAGGCAAAATTGATTGAAACCATTGATAAAACCAATTCATGATCAATGATTGGACTTGACCAAGTCATCATTTGAGCCAAACCTAGCCTAATTGGCTACTTGACCCAATTTGACCCAAGTTGACCTAAAAAGTTAAAATGTGTCAAATCTTGATCTAAGCCAAATTGATTGCAGCCAATGTGTCAAATTCATTCTAAATCACTTGTTGAACTTGACCAAAGCCTCAATTGGCCAACTAGACCAAACCTAGCCCAATTGACCATGAACCCAACTTGACCTAAAAGGTCAAATCAAGCTAAAATCAAAACAAATCAAAATTGATTGAAACCAAAGCTTGCCAAATATTTCAAATGATCAACCAAGCCTAATCCAACACATGACCTAATCCACTTGGGTCAAATGGGTCAAATTGGTCAACTTGACCCATTTGACCTATGTGAACTCAAATGAACCAAAACCAAATATAAATCAAATTGAACCAAACCAATGATACCAAAATATTTCAAATGATCATTTGAACTCGACCCAACCCTTGGTATGACCTAATTTGACAAATTGGTCAACTTGACCCATTTTGACCTAAATGGGTAAACATGGGCCAAATGATATCAAATCAAAACCAAATTTATTAAAAATTGGCAAAACCCATTTTTCAATCATATCAAAATTAGCTAAATCAGAATCAAAGCCAAATGATCATTTTACTCCTAGGTCAAAGAGTAACATATGATCAAATTCACTTGGAATTTGATCATATTCCAACTTAAGGCCACTTGGCATCCTCTTAGTGGTCCATTTGGATACCAAGGGATATGGTGCACATGACCCAATGGGTTTGGGTCAGCCAAACCCAACCCAAAGCCAAAACTGACCTACCCAATCAAAATTCTCCACATGGAATCCCTCACATCCTCATTTAATACATGTGTAACTCCACACCACCACCCCTATGCCAAAATCAAATCCCATGGTGCTTATAATAACCAAAATAATCCATCCAATTAGACCACTTTGATCAAAATGATAAGGAGGCTCACGATCATCCGATTCAAGTAGGGGGAGATATACTACCCCTCATTCCATTCCAATTCATGACTCTTGCACTGATTGAGAACCTGAGGAAGCTCTCCTCCCAAGCATTCTAAGCTCAATTGAAATTCCCATTCCCAGTTTTTCCTAAGTCAAAAATAAGGGAGGTGAGTGAGAGTTCCAACTTACTCAATACCTAACCAAAGTCCAATTCCTCTTGCAAGAACCATCAAGGCACAAAGTCAAGCTCATCCAAAGCAAATCCCAAGCATCCAAGCCACGGGAAGGAGGAGTTCGATCAAAGCCACAAGCCATTGAAGGGAGCTTTGGTCAATTGGAAGATTCACTTCATTCCAAACCTTCAAACCTTAACAGGCTTCATCTCCACTCACAAAGCTCAATGGTTAAGTGCCGATAATAAGGTGAGGTATGGATCAAAATCAAGCTTAGGATGAAAATTCTTTGGCCCTTTGTGAAGGGAATTGTAATCCCATCAATTTTTCACCATTAGATCTTCTTCTCTATGCTCTTAGATGGTGTGGGTTGAATCCTAGCCCAATCCGAGCTCATGTGAGCTCAAAGCCATGGAGGCTGAGTCCTCCTCCCCAGAAGCAGGAATCATGGACCGTCCATCCTGCATGTTTTGGATGGATGATCCTAATTAAATGCATTAGATCCAATGATTTAATCCTTTAAAACCATAAGTTTAATCCTGATTGTCTAATCCTTGATTGATGGCCAGAGAAAATGCGAAGCCATCACATGCAAAGATTGAATTTGATAACAATCCCATCCACATGGAAAGTGTGCACTGCGTCAGTAGCCCATGTGGCGCCGATGGGATTAGTTATATAATTAGGTTATTTAATGACCGATTAATCATAGAAACTTCAAAACTTCATAACTAAATGTAGAAAAATTCAAAAAATGCAAACTCAACTTCACCTTAAAGATAATTCAAAGGGGGATAATATAAAATTAGGTCTAATTGATTTTTGAATAGTAACATTTACTCAATTTAGATTTTATTGAGGATGTAATTATGTTAATTACTCTTTAATTATTTTAATAATTAATTCCAAACTCCCTAGGGTTAATTAGTGGGATGACCTCTACCTCCCATGATTTTCTTGAAATTTATTATTAATTTAGGTAATTGCTTGTTTCATCTCTAATCACTCTTAATCAATTAAATGATTAATTAACCTATTAAATGGTGATGAATTCATTAATTAAGCTTGTTAATCATCTTGAATAGTGGATACTTAGGGAATGAGATTAGGATGCCTTTTCCAAATCTTTTCCCTAAGTCTATTTCATTTGAATGAAGACTTAATTAATTTATAATTGATTAATGATTTAATCATTTCATTAAATAGATTAATTAACCAAACTCAAAATAAAAAATTAATCTAAACATTAATCACTTAATCAATCCCAATCTTGGGTAGATACTTAGGTGTTCAATAATAACCAAGTGGCTTTTAAGGAAATCATATCAACCCACATGTGTGGGAAGGTTATGAAAGTACTTAATTAAACCCTTTAGCTTAATTAATCAATGATTGTGAGGCATTAGGCCCTTTCTCTCTTAGGTGCATTGCTAATTTAAATTTAATGTGATTGCATATCATATGTTGGCTCATAATTATTAGGTTAATTATGTTAAAGTGGTGTGTGGGGTAATTAATGGACTTAATTCACACCTTAACCTAAACAAAACATAAAATCAACTCAATGGTTAAAAGAAAATTAAACTAAATCAACACACACATGGGGAAAATGGGTTAGGACCAGCAAACACTCTTTTATATTTTCTAAATTAAATTCAAAACAAAAATAAAATCTCTTTAAAAAAATGTTAATTATCTTATTTCATAGGTCTTTAGAATTAATTAGAGTGAATGAAGTTACATGCTTACATCACTTTAATTCTTTCCAAGCATACTAAATGATGTATGTCATATGAAATCATGCATTCACATATTTTTGAAAATTAAAAATAAATGAAATGCTTCCTTTATGTCAAATTGCATGTTTTGGCTAAAGCAAGAATATGAGTGGCTATTATCACTACTAAATCAAAAATTATTTTCAAAACCTATAAATCAAAGATCATAAATGAAGGTATGTGACTTCTAAATATTTATAATCTTACAAGTGAATATTGATTAAAATGGGTTATGTTATTTTTTTCTCTTTTCTTAATATGGTTCGTATAGGATTTGCAAAGTGTATAGTTCATTTGAGAAGAACATAACACTTGCTTAAATTTATTCCTATGCACTCCCGTGTCATGAATTAAGAAGGATCTTCATATAAATTAAACAACCAACAAATCAAACAAACAAACATAAACTTTTGCATGTTTCTTCATCCATTTGCTTCTTTTTGTACATGCACATGTATTTAAGAAAAGTGGTATATATGACATCCTGGGGTTAGATTTTAGCCCTAAGGTCTTGTACCTTATACCCTTGGTGTAGAAAATAATGGCGTCATACTCACTTATGTCTTTCACACATGTAAAGGTGCATTTGATTAATGGATAAAAGAATCCCTCACCTTTCTATTTAACAAAATCATGCATCATGAAGCCTCCAAATTTTCTTAAGCAACATCCCTTAGCATTCATCATTATGGTGTGCTAAATATTTACATTTGCATGTTAGATATTCTTAAGATTTTTTCATATGCTTGATACACATGTTGGAAAGAAATAAAGTGTGGTGTGTTTTGTGATAGTAATTCACTTTAATTAATCTTAAAATGCCTTTCCTATTGAATAGGTTTATTTAAAGCAAATCTAAACTTAGGATTAATTAAAACACATAACAAAACATTCACTAAACAAAAATCATTAATGAATCTACCTTAGTATGGATGAAAGAGAAGTTTTTCTTCTCTTTCTTCTCTTTACAACACTTAATTAAGTGTAGGCTCATTCAACCCAAAATAAATCATCAAATAAATTTAACAAATTAACTAAATCACTTAAATAAAATCACCATCTAAGTTGAAACTTCTCACACCTAGAAAATTTCAACCTTAAAGCCTAGCTAAGACATAACAAACAAGCCTTAAATGGCACACACATTAGGCTAAATCACCATTTCTAGCTTTATGTTAGGGCGGTGCATGGTTTGATGCCTGATTTTATTTTGTGATGTAATATTTTAGTTTGGATGTAAGGGTGTATATGCATAGACTGAATGGTAGGGAGATATTAGTCTAAGCATGTCTTAGGGGATTGTCTTAAGAGGCATAATAAAAAAAATATAAATGCTTTTAAGTTGCTTATACCCCTAAGCATAATTCAAAATAGGCTGTCAACTTAGTTACCCATGTGTGGGGTGCTAAGTCCAATTTATTCATATACATTGTGTGGTGTGTTTAGCTAATCTCTATTTTAGGGTTTTAGTTATATTTACTTTTCCCATTTTCATGTAATTTTAATTAGGATTTAGAATGTTATGGGGATTAGGATGAACATTAGTCATAAGACTATGTCTTATGTACCATGTGAAGCCTTTGGAGCAACCACATTCCAACCAAGCCAAAAGAAGGAAGGAAAGAAGCAAACCAAACATGAAGAAAGAAGAAATGAAGAATGAAGAATGAAGACCCCCATAACATAAATTCCTTCTAAATTGTAATTATTTATTTGTAATCCGGGTTGTATAAGGGTAGAGCTCAGCTACTTAATTTTGTTTTAGGTTTGTGCGGTGGAGCCCGACCACAATGGTCTCTTATTCTTTTGCGCTAGCTTTATAAATTATTTGATTTTTGTTTAGCTTATGCATTAAGATAGCATATTTTTCCTAGTTTCTTCCTTGCTTTGATGAATTGCCTGGATGTGATTAGGCTCTTAGGAAAAATAAATTTTCTATCTAATTAATTAACTCAAAATTAAAAAAATAATAACTCATAACCTCACTTAAAGCCTAAGTTATAAATCAAGATAACAAATTTAGTAACTCCTTAGCTGGATGTTGCATGTTTCACATCATGCATAAAAAAATCATCTTGCTTCACTCTTGCTGATTTGGCCCATAATCAAATTTCTTATGCATTAGGCATATGAATCTCATAGCACGTGTCAAACTAATTGTCCAAAAATAAAAATAAAACATAACAAAAATTAGTATTAAATTTAAGTCATTAATGATGCCCTACTAATCTAGTCTCTTAGGGAAGTGTGTTTAAGGACTTAGTCTCTTTCTAAATAAGCAACAACTTAGCTATATTACAAAAGAATAAGAATTGCCTACATATATTTAAAATCATACGAGGAGTTAGTTGGCGGCCACCCACGTGTAAGTCCAATGTCGGGTGGTTTATTCCTCTCTTGTGGAGATAAACCAAATACCCATTTTTCCCTTAGATTTAGGTCTGCTTCTCTCACCAAAGCTCTCTAGATTTAGGTTGAGGTTGCTACCCTTTATGCTACAAGCATAAATCCTCACCTCTTAGGCATTTTCATGATCTTATGTGGAATTGTAAGCCCTAGATTTTAATAAAAATGTCAACTCAAATAAATAAATCACATCAATTTCAAAATATAAAGCCCAACCATAGATGGATGCTTACTAGGATTCTTAGTATCATAAGCATCCCCTACTTATCTTCCATTGGTTTTGATAATAACTCCCTCCTCTTGATCAATCCCACT
The DNA here is from genome assembly GCA_021442155.1 of Cymbidium sinense. NCBI lineage: Eukaryota > Viridiplantae > Streptophyta > Magnoliopsida > Asparagales > Orchidaceae > Cymbidium > Cymbidium sinense. The sequence goes on from CM038215.1 coordinate 251,584,480, forward strand.
TGATCTTCTAAAAATAAACTAATTGATTGATAGTCTTACCTTTGAAATCTTTGGAGACAATGATCATTTACCTTAATCGAGAGTATTCCTAAGGAATCTAATTCCTTAGGATGTGATTAACTATGAGTCTTGCCTTCATAGGGAACTTAATGAACCTGGTTTAAAATAAACCTTACTTTACTTTTCCATGTAATGTAGGAGTAGAATCTCTTATATAGTCCTTTAGTAGTCCTCATTAAAGGTTCATTGAAGATGGTGACTTCTATCTCTAGAGATACATCATTCCTCAATGTCATACTCGATCACCTAATGAGAACATCTCTGGATCTACATGTGCCCAACACAGAAGAAGTTTTTATTTTGTTCTCATTTATTTATTTTTCTTAAAAAAGATAGATGAAGAATGAAAAATAAAAATTTTACCAAGTAATTTTACGCTGGGAATGCTCTCTCCATCTTTGGTAAATGACCATTGTCTCCAACTATCGATAAGGGTTTGTATTTTATATGAATCCTAGACTATCTTTCTTTTCCATTGACACATAGTTTATTTCATTCTTAAGCTAAGCTAGCCAACATCCTTTAAGTTTTAAGACCTCACTCCGTGTAGGTCATAAAACCCTTGTTGGGTTCCCCAATAGGTGAAAATAGGAATTTAATAAAAAGAAATAATTAAAGACTTCCTCCTTACCATTTTTATTGCATGGAAAGGTTCATTCCAAACATAAAGAAAAATAAAATCTTTATAAAAACATCAATTTCCAAAAAACACTTTTTCAAAATGCACATAATAAAATGTTTGTGCAAAAATTTTCATAAATCAATCTCATCTAACAATCTTCATGATTGTTATATGTAGGATCCTTTCAAAAATCAAAATCAACAATCATTCTTTTCAACAAAAAAAGCACAAATGTACATCATCATCCAATTTATTGAATGAAGATTTCATTTTCAAAATAAAATCAACAATCATCTTTTCAAAAATAAAATCCAAAATCATATTTCAAAAAGCAAAAATGAACATCCTCATTCAATTTATTGAATGAAGATTTCATTTTCAAAACAAAATCAACAATCATTCTTTTCAAAAAAAAAACACAAATGAACATCCTCATTCAATTTATTGAATGAAGATTTCATTTTCAAAATAAAATTAACAATCATCTTTTCAAAAGTAAAATCCACAATCATATTTTCAAAAAGTACAGATGAATATCCTCATTCAATTTATTGAATGAAGATTTCATTTTCAAAACAAAATCAACAATCATCTTTTCAAAAATAAAATTAACAATCATCTTTTCAAAAAAAAATCAATAATCATCTTTTTAAAAAACAAAATCAACAATCATCTTTTCAAAAATAAAATCAACAATCATCTTTGCAAAACAAAATCAACAATCATCTTTTAAAAAAAATAAAATCAATAATCATCATTTCAAAAATAAAATCAACAATCATATTTCCAAAAAGCATAAATGAACATCCTCATTCATTTTATTGAATGAAGATTTGATTTTCAAAACAAAATCAATAATCATCTTTTCAAAATTAACAATCATCTTTTCAAAAAATCAAAATTAACAATCATCTTTTCAAAATTCAAACACATTTGGATCTTTCATTTAGCATACCCAAATTTGCTAAGTGAAGATCTTCTTTTCAAAATAAAAAAAAAATCAAACAACATTTGAATCTTCCATTGAGCATATCCAAATTTGCTAAGTGGAGATCCACTTTTCAAAATTAAAAAAAAATCAAACAACATTTGGATCTTTCATTTAGCATACCCAAATTTGCTAAGTGAGGATCTTATTTTCAAAATCAAAACTTAAACAACATTTGGATCTTTCATTTAGCATACCCAAATTCGTTAAGTGAAGATCCTCTTTTCAAAATCAAAAATCAAACGGCATTTTGATCCTTCATTTAGCATACCTAAATTTTCTAAGTGAAGATCCTCTTTCCAAAATTCAAAACATCAAAACATGAAATACATTTGGATCCTTCATTTAGCATACCCAAATTTTCTAAGTGAAGATCCTCTTTCTAGAAATCAAAATGAAACACATTTGGATTTCTTTAGCATACCTAAATTTAGTAAGAATCCTCTTTTCAAAATCATCAAAATAAAAAAACACACATGGATCCTTTATTTAGCATACCTAAATTTGCTAAGTAAAGAATCCTCTTTTCAAAAATTAAAACAAAACACATTTGGATTTCTTTAGCATACCTAAATTTGCTAAGAATTCTCTTTTCAAAATCATCAAAATAAAGCACATTTGGATTTCTTTAGCATACCTAAATTTGCTAAGAATCCTCTTTTCAAAATCATCAAAACAAAATACATTTAGATTTCTTTAGCATACCTAAATTTTCTAAGAATCCTCTTTTAAAAATCATCAAAAACAAAACACATTTGAATCCTTTATTTAGCATACCCAAATTTACTGAGTAAAGATCCGCTTTTCAAAAATAATAAAATATTTGGATTCTTCATTTAGCATACCCAAATTTGCTAAGTAAAGATTCCATTTTCAAATTCACATGATTCACAAATAAGCAAACAAAAAAAGAATATTGTTTTCAAACACCACACCTAGCATACCCAAATTTGGTAAGTGAGTAAATTCCAAAACTCACAAACCAAAATAAAATCAATTGACCCTTTACTTTAACATACTCAATTTTGTTAAATGAAGGGACCTCAAACAAAAAAAAATCAAAATCAAATATGAAACAATGGAAGCATCAATCTTTTTAAAATATTTGAACCCATTTCCAATATACACAAATTTGTTGAAAATGGTTTCTACATTCAAAAATGTCCTTCCCAATTCTAAACTCAAAATCTATCTCCAAATTCAAAGAGCCCCACTTAACATATCCAAATTATTCAGTGTGTTCAAAGTCTAAAAATAAATTAAAGCAAAAATAAAATTCAAGTTTGTTTTCAACCTAGTAGTTAGTTTTTCTGCTCAGTTAGTAGTTTAAATGGTAGCCCAAAGTATGGTTTACTTTTTTTTGGGATGGATTTGGCCTTGATCGCCAGCCGAGATGACTTTGCCCACCTCATTCATTCATTTTAGGTTTTGAGGGGCTAGGATCACTTGAGGGGACCACCCTCACAACCATCGAGTGTGGTGATCGGGCATAAGTTGATCATCCAGGTTGAGATGCTATGACTTTTCCCTCACCGAAGAGGAAGGATGGCGTTCTCGCAGCCAGCTAGTTTGTGAGCTCTGGTTCCCCTTCCCCCAAGATTGGCTAACACCCACTCGTTGGCTCCTTCCAAGGGGAAGGTTGCCCTATCTTCAGGGATAGTCTCCCTCACCTATTATGTTGGGTCTAGTTCTCATGCTGCCCATCCTAGCAGGACTCAACACCACAACTGGTGCCACAAGATCAATCGGCATCACGAACACATAGCCAAGGAGCTAGAGGGTTTCAACAGAGAGTTACCTAGATAGTCTCCTTATCATTTGAATGTTTCACCCCTCTGGTTGATGGAAAGGAAGACACTAGGAGGATCCTCATTTCTCCTTCACCTATAGTATAGTTTGAGGCTTCTATCAGTGATAGGAGAAGGTCGTATGCCAGCCTTAGATCAGTTTTGCATTGAGTTGGCAGAGCATACAGATGATCAGAGTCTGGGGCTCAATTTGATTTACATTCAGTCATCCCCCACAACATAAAGGAGCACATCAGAAAAGAGAGGGCCAAGGAAGCTCGAGTATCAGTGTGGGTCACTAGCCAAGAGAGGGTGAGGTATAGCAGGCAATCAGCAGCCTCAACCCTCATAGATTTTCTTGATCGACGTGCTACTTGCATCGATCATATTGATAGCATTCTATTGACAGGTACTACCCACTACAAGAGAGGAGCTCATTCAGAGAGTCAATGGTGCCTCCACCACACACCCATCTCTCAATGCAAGTTCCATCATCTAGTTCCAAAGAAAAACATGCAACATCCGTGGAAAAGAGAGCCCCACGGTGATCCACTATGGCCAAGAGATCCCATTCCATCTACACCATCATCGAGGCTGTGCTCCAGCCTCCTCCTGCCCCAAGTAGTGAAGAGGGAATGGCACCATGAGGATTGTAGTTGTGCCATCACCACCACCCAGAAGCTATGGAGATAAAGTAGAGGGAGGAGAGAGAGTTCATCCCCATGGTCATAGATCCTCCTGGAGTACCACTCCCACCCATATCTAGTGACAAGAGTATCTTTCCTCAAGGAGTCCTCAAAGATTAGTTCTCCAAAGCAGGGAGGTTAGATGTCTCTATTCATGACAAATGATCCTACCACCGGTCACCTCAATCTTTTGTACATGTTGGTTGGATCCCTAGATCATATTGTATCAGATCTGAGAAGAAAAATTTTAGATACCTGGGACCTAGAGGATGAGAAGATCAGTTTTGATTTTAATGAAGATGATATGTTAGAGGATTCAGTAGGAGTACACATGGTAGACACCAGGGGTTCCCTCTTGCATGATCAGCAGGGGTTGGAAGGTGCTGCGGCTGAGCAAGAAGATACAGCCTACTTGACCCATGTGGTGAAATTTTATGAAGGAATATTTCTAAAAGAGAAAAGGGAGTATACTTCCATCTTCACTCGATACAGAATAAAATGAAGATAGAAATATAGTTTCTTCTTTTTATGCATTTTTGACACCACGTAAATCTGCAAATATTCTTATTGAGGGTGATCGGGTATGACATTGAGGAGAGGTGTACTATCTCGAAATATAGAAGTCACCAACTTATAATGGACCTAATCACCTCAATAAGGACTCTAAGGATAATGAGTCAGTGTACCAAAGATTCTCCACTTTACATGGAAAAGTAAAGGGTTTATTTTAAATCAAGTTAAGTTTCTACGCAAGCCCCATAGTTAATTACATCCTAAGAATGATCCCTTAAGAATACTCGATTAAGGTAAATGATGATATCCAAAGATTTCAATTGGTAGACTATCAATCGATTAGTTTGTTTTGGAAGATCAAATAAGATTGATCAAAGAGGGAGTTATTATTGAAGCCAAAGAAAGATAAGAGATGCTAATGCTAGAAACCTAGCATCTCAAATTATTCTATGGTTGGGATTTATATTTTTTTGAGATTGAATTATTCATTTGAGATAACTTTTTATTAGAAGTTTAAGGCTTATAATTCCATAATATAAGGCTATGGAAATGCTTAAGAGGTGGGGATTTATGCCTATGGCCCATAGAAGAGAGAAGCAATCTCAGAACCTAAATGTAGGGAGCTTTGACGAGGGACAAAAGTATGACTTAAATCTAAGGTGATAATCGGTATTTAGTTTGCCTCCACAAGAGAAGACAAACCACCCGACTACTTAACTTACAACACCCTGGGGTGGTTCCAACTAACTCTCCTACAATTTTAAATTCATGTAGCAAGTCATGCAAGATTGTTATTTATTTAGAAAGGGACTAAGTCCTTAAACTCACTGCCTAAGGGACTAGATCATGTAAGGGCATGAAAATGACCTAGATCTAATGAAAAACATATTACATATTTTTTTTTGGACAATCAATTGACTCAGTCTTATAGGATTCATATGCCTAATGCATAAGAAGTAAGATTATTGGCCAAAATGTGAGAGAAGGGAGAGGTGTATTTCCACCATGGCTCTGTCAAGCCAAGTTTCAAAAAGGTGGAAGCTCCAATCAAGAGTATAACAATATGCTTTTATGCATGATGTTATAAAAGAAATACTCATCAAGCTAAGGGGTTGCTAATTCTTTTAACTTGATTTTAATTTAGGCTTTAAATGAGGTTATGAGTTATTTATTTTAATTTTGAATTAATTAATTTGGTGGAAGATTTATTTTTTCCTAATTTCCTAATCATCATCCAGGTCATACATAAAAGCAAAAAACAAACTAGGAAAATATGTCATCTTAGTGCACAAGCTAAACAAAATATCAAACATTTTATAAAGCTAACAAAAGATTGTGGCCATTTGGGCACCACCACAAACCCAAAAAAAATCAGTCGAGCTCTACCCATACAACCGATTACAAATAAATTAATTTACAATTAAAGTAAAGAAATTCATGTTATGGGGGTCTTCTTTTTTGCTTTTCTTTTTTTCTTCTTTCTTCTTTTCTTCTTTTCTTCTTTCTTCTTTCTCCTTTCTTCCTTGGTTCCTTCTTCTGGATGGTTGGAATGTGAATACTCCAAAGGCTTCACATGGTGCATAAGATGAGATCTTATGACCAATGCTCATCATTCCCCATAACATTCATTTCAAAATTCTAATTACAAAAATTACATGAAAAAGAAAAGTAAATCTAACTAATACATGCAAAACAAAGATTATCTAAACAAACCATACAAATCCCAAGTATGTATATTGGACTTAGCACCCCACCCATGGGTAAGTAAGTCCACCTGGCCTATTGGATTATGCTAAGGGTTATAAGCATCTACACAGCAAAAGTATTTATATTTTTATTTATTACAGCATCCCTTAAGGACAATCCCCTATAGAAAATAATGATTAGACTAAGTCATCCTAACATTCATTCTACACACATTAACCCTAACATCCTGACTAGAAATAATACATCACAAACAAAATTAAACATCAGCACCCTAACCTAAAGCTAGAAGTGGTGACTTAACCTAATGTGTGTGTTTTAAAGGTTTGTGGTATTTTTATGGCTTTGTTTGGATTTTCTAAGTGTGAAGATGTTCAACTTAGATAGGTGGTTTCATTTAGGTGTTTAGTTGATTTGGGTTGATTTTATTTTGTATTTTGATTTAGTTTAAATGAATCCTATAATTAATTATTAAGTTTTAAAGAGAGAGAGAAGAGAACTTCTTTCCTTCCCTACCTTAAGTAATTTATAAATGGATTCATGTTTAGCTCTATTTAGTGAATGTTTTATTATGTGTTTTAATTAATCTTAATTTTATATTTTTCTTAAACAAACTTATTCAAAAAGAAAGGCATTTTAAGATTAAGTGAACTAAATTCACAAAACACACATCACTTCATTTCTTTCCCAACATGTATAACATGCATATGGATGCATCCTAAGCATATCTATACATATAAATGAGAATTTTTGGCACACTTTATGATGAATGCTAAGTGAGTTACTTCAGAAAATTATAATGTTTTATGACACATGATTTTCATTAAGTAGAAAAGAGGTTTTCTTATCCATTTTTCACATGCACACATGTATGTATGAAAGGTATAAGTGAATGAATAACCATTGTTAAGGGTGTAAGGAATAGACCTACTTAGGGCTACTTAAAGCAGCAATCATGGGGTTGTCCACTAATATATCGCTTTCCTTAAATACAAGAATATGTATAAGAAATGAAGGGAAAAGAAAAATGCAAAAAGTTTGTGTTGGTTGATTTATTTTTGTTTATGCAATTTATATGTGCAAATGTAGATGCCCTTCTTAAGTAATAGTATTAGAATAAATAAGAAGGGAATTAGGCAAGTGTTCTTTTGAAATGAACCATACACTTTGCCAAATCCTATTCAAAACCATACTAAAAGAAAAGAGAAGGAAGACTACACTGTACATGACTTCATACTTATATCCACATGCAAGGTCATAACTAATCATAAGTAGCACACATTCAGTTTTGGTTATTTTATTATAGACTTTGAACATAGTTTTGAATTTAATAGTGATAAAAGCCATTCATATTTTTACTTTAACCAAAACAAGCAATTTTACATAAATACTTCACTTTTATTTTAATTTTTGAAAGGAATGAATGCATAAAGTTCATATTACATACACATTTAGCATGTTAGGAAAGAACTAAAGTGATGAAAGCATGTAAACACACTCACACTAATTAATTCCTAAAAACAATCTCATGAAATAAGAAAGTTTAAAATAAATCAAATTATTTTTAAGGAGGTTTGATTTTGTCATGAGTTTGATTTAGTTTGAGAAATGCGAGGTGATTTTACTGTTACTAACCCATTCTTACATATGTTTATTATTTTAATTTAATTTTTAGGTGATTAGATCAATTTTATGCTTTGGTTAGGTTAAGGTATGAATTAAGTTATAATTACCCTTTATACCACCTTAGCATACTTAATCAAATAATTATGAGCCAATGAGATGACATAAAATCACACAAGGAATTTAAATCAATAACAAGGAAGAAAAGGGACTAATGCATTTGGCTCATGATTAATGATTAATTAAACTAAGGGGTTTAATTTTAAGTAATTTCATAACACCTCTCACACATGTGAGTTGAGTTTGGATTTCCTTAATGTACTAAGGCTCTTGAACACCTAAGCATCTACCCAAGATAAATTAATTGAGTTCTAGAAAATTTTAGAATTTTTTGAAATTAATTAAGGGGAAATTAGTGAATTAACCCTTAATTAAGGATGGATTAAAGATGAAAAATGGGTTTAGGGAATATCTCAAGGAAAGTATCCCAAAATTATTCCCTAAACCTCATACGCACTCAATTAAAACTTAATTGACTCAATCAAAGGTTAAACCAATTACCCTTATTAATTAAGCTTAATTACATTGGAGTGAGAAGATTAAGAATGAACTAGCAATTCCACTAATTAAGCCACCAATAAATCCCAAGAAAATTAGGGAGAGTCATCCCACCAATTAAGCATAAAAGTTTAATAATTAATAGAGTAATTAGAGGGTAATTAAAAAAATAACATTCCTAATAAAACCTAAATTCAGAGAAAAATACTATTCAAAATCCATTAAAATTAACTTTAGAATATTTCATATTTAATTATCTATCTAATGCAATTTATTTTATAATTTTTTAATTTTTCTAGTCTTAGATATGAATTTTAGAAGCCATAAATTTAGAATATTTAAATAAATTAAGTATTTAATCCTATACATACCGATGCGCTTTCCATGGCATGATGAGATTGGGTCTTTAACTTATCATCATAGCACGTCAATGGCAGCATGCTTTCACCTCAAGGATCATCAATCGAGATTAAAGTCACATTCTAAAGGGTAAAGGGTGCTACATGTTTTAATCCATCCAAAATCGGATGAATGGATAAGAGATCCATCCATGTAATTCCTTGTGAGTAATGGAGACCATCTATGTTCCAGGGCAAGATCCAAGCTTGATTGAGCTCGGAGTGGGCTAAATTTTAGCCCACACCATCATCATGCAATGTAGATCACATCCAACGGCTAGTTTATCATGCAATGAAAATTTCTTTCACAAAGCTCCACACTATGGCTAGATTAAGCTTGAAAAAATGGTTTACCTCGTCAAAGGTAATCACCGGTGCTCGATTCCCTTGGAGAAGCTTTGTAGGAGACTTTTTTGAGAGTTGAGATTGAGTGGTTTTTTAGAGGCCAACTCCACCTTGAACTCCTTGATCAATACCTCACCTTTGGAGCTTAAAAGCCAAGCTTGATTGAGGTCCCTAAGGGAGCTTGCAAAGGAATTCTAAGTGTGGAGAGATTGGATTTTGTTGAGCTCCCTTTTTCAAACTAAAATTGAGAAATGAGATTTCAAACTCTTTAGAAGCTTGGGAAGAGTAGCAAGGCTTGCCCTAAGTTCCTATGCTTCAATCAAGAGAGATTAAAAGAATTATATATTCCCTTGAAGGACCCTGGCCTTGCCATTTTGATCAAATTGAACTGGGGGGTTGGAGGATGTTGCATTGGTTTGGCCTAAGAAGTGGAAGGTGAACTTCCCATGTGCTTAATTCAAGTGGAAAGAGGATCCATGTGCTCATTTCAAGGCATGTATTTGGGTTTGGGTTTGCAAACCCATTGAGTCAAGGTCCATTAGTAACCATTTGGTCCCCACTAAGAGGATGTAAATGTCCTTGAAAGGAATTGACCAAATTCCATGGTTTTGATTTTACCTTCCTAGTAAAATGTCATTTGACTTTAATTTCCATTTGGGCATGTTTGGTATGATGAGAAAATATGCTTGGTCAAGTTTCATTGAATTTGGAGTTGGTTTGATATGATTTGGCTCATGTTGACCCATCAAGGTCAAAATGGATCAACTTGGGTCAAACCAAGGGTTGGGTCAAGTTCATATGACCATTTGAAATATTTTGGTGACTTTGGTTTGATTCAATTTGGTTTAAGTTTGAATTTGGTTCAATTGAGTTCATTTAGGTCAAATGGGTCATGTTGACCAATTTGAGCCATTTGACTTATGTGGGTTAGGTCATGGGATGGTTTAAGTTTAGTTGGTCATATGAAATGGATTTGAATCTTTGTTTCCAATCCATTTTTGTTAAGTTTGAATTTGGCTCAATATGACCCTTTAGGTCAAGTTGGGTTCAAGGTCAATTGGGCTAGGTTAGGTCTAGTTGGCCAATTGAGGCTTTGGTCAAGTTCAACAATCATTTTGGGATGAACTTGACCCATTGGTTTCAATCAATTTGGCTTAGATCAAGTTTTGACATATTTTGACTTTTAGGTCAAGTTGGGTCAACTTAGGTCAACTTGGGTCAAGTGGCCAATTGGGCTAGGTTAGGCTCAAATGTTGACTTGGTCAAGTTCAAACATTGATCATGAATGAACTTAGATCATTGGTTTCAATCAATTTGGCCTATGGTGGATTTTGGCTATGTTAGGTTTCATTTTGGCTAAGTGTTGACTTGGTCAACCTTTAGGTTTGACTTGGTTTGACCCAATTTGAGTGATTGATCTCATGATGATTGTTGATCATGATGAGAGGCTTAGGTGAGCTTAGTTCAATCCAATTTGGTTAGGATTAGAATTTGACTCATAAGGGTACTTTAGGTCACTTTGGGTCAAGTGAGCCTTCAAATGGCTTGGTCAAAGCTTGATTTGAGTTTGATTGAACTCACATATGACTTATTATTGAAATATAAATCCATTTACAAGTGGTTTGAAGTCAAATGGGTTTTAATATTTGATAATTTCAAAGGGTGAACATGAAATGGCTGATTTTTGAATTGAGTTTGATTTGATTAATATATTTATATTTGGATTTATGATTGAAGGATTGATTGAATCATGAAGACAAATCAAGGGTTTGGCTTGATTTGAAATTGATTTGGCTAAGTTCAAGATTTTGACTTGAAAGGCTTAGTTTAGATTTTGATTGAATTTGAGTTTGATTTTTGGAGTTGGTTTTGGTTGTTTGAATTTATATTTCATTTATATATGTGAATATAAATGATAATATAAATGGGTTATGGGAAATTTTCAAATATTTGAAGTGATTTGAACATGATCTAGGCTAAGTCCTCAAGAGGAAAATAAGGACTTAAGAAATATTTTGAACTTGGAATTGAATTTTAGATTTAGTTTAATTTATTTGAATTTATATTTCATTTATATATGTGAATATAAATGAAAACATAAATGAGTTATGGGAGAATTTCATGAGTTTGAATTGATCTGAAGATGATTTAGGCTAAGTCCTTAAGAGGGGATTAAAGAACTTAAGAAAGATTTGAATTTGGAATTGAATTTGGATTTAATTTGATTGATTTGAATTTATATTTCATTTATATATGTGAATATAAATGAGAATATAAATGAGTTATGAGAATTTCATGAGTTTGAATTGATTTGAAGATGATTTAGGCTAAGTCCTTAAGAGGGATTAAAGGACTTAAGAAAGATTTTGAACTTGAATTTCAATCATAAACTTCAATCATGGATTTCAATCATGGGTTTCAATAATTTTATGATTTGGTTTGGAAAATCAATTGCTGAATTGATTTAGGTTGATGTTGATTTGATTTGGAGTTTGACTTGAAGGAAGGAAGTGGAATGTGGTTCAAGCGATAGGTAGGCAAATTTTTCTAACACCCCTAAGGCATGACCTATTCCTATGGCTAACTCTTCTAAGTCTCTAGGTTAGGTGTCCACCTAATCACTAGATGTGTCTTAAGACTAAGGAACTCTTAAAGTCTAAGAGGAGTCCTGTCAAAGATGGAGGTTGAGAGCTCATCTAAAAATGAGGTCAACAAAGGCACCCAATAGGTGTGGTGTGACCGACAAGGAACACGCAGATATTGGACAAATGATCAACACCAAGATCACAAGCACTAACAAGTGATTTCCTAACCTAAGGTGTGAAAGAATCCAGCTTAGTGCAATGTGGCTCTCTACTTATGTCACATAAGAGAGGGAAGAAGGAATACTAGGATGAGTATGTGAACCTTCCATTGGAAGCAGTCCAAGTCATCTACAAGGGATGAGAGGTTTGATTTGATGAGTCTCACCGAGAGAAATTTATTTGATTTATAAAGTCCCAGGGAAGAGTTGAATTTGTTTCAATTTTTATTTATTGTGTTTATTGACTCATCTGAGATGGAACTTCCACTAGGGAAGGAGTCCAAGTCATCCACCAAGTGAAGAAAGCTGAAATCCAGAGGGATTAGAATTCTGGATCCGCTGAGTTAGAAAGTTGTACCTCACCGAGGAGAAGCAAAAGATTTGATTTGGATGGATTGATTATTTTCATTTGTTTGTAGAGGAGGAAGGTTGAATTTGATTTTTTAGATTTGTTTTTGAGATGGACTGGTTTATGGTTGATAGAGCCATGGAGGCCTAGACCTAACTCAAATTTACCAATCCAAAGGGGTAGTCTACTAAACACATAGTAGGACTAGCCAACCAAAGGGATGCCTTTCATATGCAGTAGTTGTACTAGGAAAAAAGCATAGTAGACTTACATCATCCAAAGTAAGGACTAGTTGCTGGGGTGATCTATTGGCAAGACAACAGATTGAACCCAACTTAGGGCTGACTAATGAGTGAATGCTAGGGGATTTATATTAACTCAAAGATAGTCAAAGATTTCATTTTTAGTTTATTTTGATGGATTATTGATTTATGATGGATCATTGAGAAGGAGCTTATATCGCCTAGACCTATCTCAATCAAACCAAAGGGAGTAGCTTCAAACGATGGGAGAACTATCCAACCAAAGGAGTGCCTTAGTTTATAATGATCAATTTAAGGGAAGAAAGCTGGACTCACATCTTCCACTACAAAGACCACTGGATCATTTGCTTTGGGCAACAAATCAACCACCTGTTGCCATCGTCATGACAATCATGCTAGAAAGAATGCATCATAGTCTTACATCTTCCAAAGCGAATGACCGAGTAACCTACTTGACAAAAATAGATTGAACCTAACCTAAGCATGACTTGAGTGAGTAGACAAGGGATTTATCTCAACTTAGGTAGTGCAATTATAGGGAGTTCTCACGACACGCCTAAAGATAGATGCTGCTTGGAAAAAGGGGCCCTTTGGGGGCTTGAATTCCTAATCCACAAGCAAATTAATTTATTTGTTTTATTTAGTTTATTTATCATGGACCCTATTAGTTTGCGAGGGATCAAACTGTAAAGAAACTTATATCAGCCTAGACCTATTCAGATTTATTGAACCAAGGGAGAATCTATGCATCCGCTGAACAAATTCTCCAACCACAGGGGTGGCTACTAGGAAAGGGGGACTGCCCAATCCAAGAGTAACCTGGGTAGTGTCTAAATGGGGTCGCAAAAAATGATGATCCAAATAAAGTGCCCAGGATGGGCTAAGGGCTTAATCCAAAACCCCAGAGAAGATGACATGGCTAGTCATATATCAAATAGGTATTCGGTGGCCAACTTAAGGAGAAAGCACGGGGACTCACATCTGCCAAGAGTGGTGTATCCACCAGGTGAGTCGATGTCAGCATAGAGAACATCAACCAACTTAAGGTGCCCATCAATTTTCCACAATCAGCCTAAGAAGAAAGCTCTGGGACTCACATCCTCCTATAGCAGAACTGATTGCTGGGATAGTCTATCTTCGCCGACAGTGTCATCCACCTAGGCTACCGAGTGAATGCCACTGAGGACTTATATACTCAAATGTAGTCAAGAGGAAAGGAGCTCAGACTTATCCTAAACCTCAAATATACTCAACCTAGTTGATCATGATGGCTAGTTCAAAAGAAGAAAGCTGGGACTCACATCTTCTTAAATAAAGTCAATACAAGGTAGCTTACTAGCTATGCAATGAATCCTACCAAACTAACAAGGCACTTGTTAGTTTGCAATGGTCAAGTTAGGAAGAAAGCATGGAGACTCACATCTTCCAAATAAGTGACTACTGGGGTGATAGGCTACCAAGGTAGCATGTAGACTCGACCTAAAGCAGCTAATGAGTGAGTGCCACAGGGGGCTTGCTCCCACCTCAAAATAGCTTGAGAAAAGATAGATTATTTTTTTTTTTTGTGCATGTGTTAAAAGGAATAGGATGCCTCGGGGACTCTTACACCTACCTTAAACATGCTGGGATTTTGATGAAATGGTACCATGAGGGAATTCCCACTAAGAAAGGATGCCGCTTGGTTATCTCACACCTAACTTAGTTGTGCTAATCAAAATAGGATGCCTCTCTTCTTACACCTATTCTAATAGCGGAAATTGTGTTTGATTGTGTTTGAAGGAAGAGGGATAGGATGCCACCGGGGACTCTTACACCTACCCTAAACACATCATGGCGATTCAGCAAGACAAAACAATGCTCAAAAAGAAGAGAAGATTTTGATGAATGGAAATTAGATTTTGTTGATTGATAGATTATTTTCAAACATGATTTTTATGGGTAATATTTCTTCAATAGAGCCATTAATTGGAAGCATCGTGTTCCCTTTACAATCAATAAGTCGATAAGATCCTCCTTGGTAGGCCTTCTCTGACATAGGGCCTTCCCAAGTGGGTTCAAACTTGCCTCCCATCTGAGGGCAATAATTATCTCCTTAGACTAACACAAGTTCTCCTACTTGAAAGACCTAGACTGCCTTGTTGTGAGCTTGAATCATTTTGGCCTTGTACAATTCAAGGTTTTGCACCAGTGACTCTCCTCCAAACCTTGAGCTCTTCTAACCGCAACTTTGCATTCTTCTCTCAGAGTGATCTTGCTACCCAATGCTATCCTTAGTGATGGGAGTTGAACTTCTAAAGGTAGAATGCTGCACCCATACACTAAGGAAAATGGGGTAGATTGAGTTGGAGTTCGGATGTGGTAGACAAGGCTTCAACCAACCACTCATTCCACTATTGTTTTGTTGTCATCAAGAGTTCTTTAGTATTTGGATGAGAGTTTTGTTGAATTTCACGCCATTTGCTCTGGTAGTAGATGGTGGAGTATCTCTAATATATATGTCTTCTGAAGTTGTTGATCTTGGTGCTTTTGAATGCGTCATTATCGATATAATTCATCGAGGCACCCCAAACCTATATACGATATGGTTCTAAAAATTGAAGCACATGCGATATGTGACCTCTGTGGGATTGCCTCCCCACTTGGAAAAGTAGTGGCGCTAAGATGAACCGATGACCCTTGGAAGAAGGAGGATCGAAACCCACAATGTCGTACCCCAACACTCAATGGCATGAGGCCAATGGGTGTAGAATGTTGGGTGGTTGGTGGAGGACCACACCGCATGTACACTAATGGCATCTCCTAGCTACATCCATAATCATCGGCCTAGTATCCTAGTCTATTGATCTTCATCTTCATCTTCAAACTGATTGATGCTCCACATGAACAAATGTACCTCGTTATAATGCCACGTTCATGTTTGTCTAAACAACTGTAATTTGGTCAAAGGACCGAAGGGTGCCATCAACATGAGCGTAGGAGAGAGCTCTCTGTTTCACGTGATGGGCTTTTGACTTTTCTTGAGGTAGTTTGCTGGTGTTCAAATAGTCTACGAACGATTTCCTCCAATCCAGCTCCTTGTCCATTTTGGCAACAACAACCTTCCCTTCAAGAAAAAGTCTCTCGATGAGTTCAACATCAATAAGAGATAGGACTTGTCTATTTTGGACCCTTATTGAAATGGACTCATCTTCCGACATGCCAATTCTTGGCAAGTTTGGCCAAAGCATCTATTGCATTCTCTCGCCGAGGAACCTTGTAGATGGTGACTTCAGAATTTGGGCCAACAACTTCATGGTATACTGTGGTAATGATGAAGCGTTTGAGAACCTTGTAGGACCTAACTGATTGATGACCAACTGAGAATCCCCAAAGATGTTGATGCTCTTGATACTGATCGTGATGACTAAATCTAGACTAGCAATTAAAGCCTCATACTCAGCTTCGTTGTTAGTGCAGGGGTTGGAAAGATAGTATGAGAATCTCATCATATCATGGTCTAGAGTTAGGAGAAATATTCCTACCCTTGCCTTTCCTAGAAGAGTAGATCATGGTGCTTCCCCTTTATGAAAAGAAGCTGCACCATCAAAATACATCTCCCATCGATAGTTGTCAACCTCCCCTAAGTTCATGATTTATTCATCATGGAAATTGTCACTAAGCATAGAATCAGCAGAAAGTGGGTGTGCTACTAAGAAATCCGCTAATGCTTGTCCTTTATCGCATGGAGGGAATGTGATATCAAACTGAGAAAATCATGGACCATCATGCCAAACATAGATAGCATTGGTGCATGAGTTACAAAGGATTGGTTCTGAGATCAAGTTCACCTTATGAGAAAGCATGTAGTGTCATAGCTTTTGAGCAAAGATCAAAGCTAGGCAATGTTTCTCAATAGGTGGATAGTTTGTTTCAACAAGAATAAGATGAGATAGTAGAGAGCCCTCTTCCTTCCCTTGGCCACCAACAGCTGAGAGAGTCATCCAATGTAGAAGAAGGAAAGTGGTCCCCGATAAGGCTACCAAAACTAGAAACTTCACTAAATACTTCTTGATTTCTTCAAAAGCATGCTGACACTTATCATCCCACTTGAACTTTGCATCCTTTCTCACAAGTGTTGAGAATGGTTTGCATCTCCCCGATAGGTTGGAAATAAAGTATCTTAGATATGCCAGTAGTCCTTGGAAGGAACTAAGTTGAGTTAAACTCTGAGGAAGTGGCATTTCTAAGATAGCTTTAATTATTTTTGGATCTATTTCTATCGGTACAACAACAAACCCAAGGAATTCTCAAAGCTACTCAATGCACACTGTGGGATTCATTTTGAGGTTATATTATCTTAACCATTTAAAAACTACTCTCAAGTCAAAGAGATGGTCTTCCTTTCTCGCTTGACTACTATATCATCAACAGCACTCAACCGATGATGGATGAGTTCATTGAAGATCCGAGTCATGGCTCGTTAGTAGCACCAAAGATTTTAAGGACAAAAGGCATGACCCTATAACAAAAGATTATGATCAGTGTTCAGAAAGTAGTGTTTCTTTCACCTTTAGGAGACATCTTGATTTGGTTGTAGCCAGATAACCCATCCATGAAAGAGAAAACTACATGAGATGAGGCGATGTCCACCATTAGTTCTGATAAAGGAAAAGGAAACTCATCCTTAGGACATGCCTTATTTAAGTCCCTGAAATTGACAAATATGTGAATTTGATCATTCTTCTTCTTAACTGGGATGACACTGGTTAACCATGTAGGATATTTTTTTCCCTTGATGAAACCAGCATCGATCAATTTCTTGACATCAGAAATGACCTATTCTTCAATTTCTAATAGCATGGGTCTAGGAGCTTGCTTGATAGGGTTGGCGCTAGGATCTATTGCTAGCTTGTGGACTACTACATCAGAAGATAATCAAGGCATCTCTTCATAACTCCATGCAAAGTAGTGTTTAAACTCAATAGCCTAACTAAGTCATTGGTTTCTTCTTCATTCAAGAATGAACATATACGTGGGGATTTTCTTCTCCCCAGGTTGATTTCTTTTTGTCATTATTTATTGAATGGATCTCCTCTTCAAATTCTGGAGGTGCATCCTTGATTTGGAGATCATCTGGATCATCTGAGATTTCTAAACACACATTCTCATAAGAGTTGGTGTTGTGTGGAAAGAACCTATCATACTACAAATAATTGGTAACAACTAAACAATTGCCATCATCAACCTGACCCAAATTGAATCCTAGTCCCGCTTTGATTGTGCTCTATATTATTCCATCAAAATACTCGACTGTGAGACCATGTATGAGGAACCAAACCTTTTGTATAAGACACAGTAAAAGTCAAACTATAATTCCATTAATTTTTTAAATGTATCCTCCTCAAGTTCTATCAACTTCGTGACTTGAGGGATGATGATCCCAAAAAGAATCTCTCGATTTCATATCACTGAAGACAGGCTTCCTTAACTACTAAACCTTCAACTTTTGAGATGAAAGCTAAGGTTCTAGTTATTGCCCATTAGTCGCATAAAACCTGATTGAATACTTTGCATTGTCTGAGGCCCACCTTCGGTTGTTTGGATCAAAGTCACCTCCAATGGAACCCACCGAGATGGGTTATTGGTATACTAATCACATTAGACTCATCCTCGAGCTAGATTCCAAGTCTATGTGAATAGTAGGTACTCCTATGAAACATAACCCTTGGTTGATGGCCAACCAGGGGTCTTCCACCTCAAGAACCTCTATTTCTATGCCTCGCCTGGAGGTTGAGTCATCCTACCCACATGTCCATATGATGGAATGAACTGTGGGTGGAATGAGATATGCAGATCTACTTCTTCTTCAATTCTTCTTCTTTATTCACTTAGATTTTCATTTTTCTTTCCTTTTTTTTCTTTTACCTTTTCTTTTTCTTCATTTTCTTTTTCTTTTAAATTTGAGTTTTATCCAAGTTCATGAGAAAGGGTCTTTTGAGAAAGATAGTAAGTCACATCCTCATAAATCTCAACCTCTCTAACTGAAAATAACTTTTCATCTCCATTGACACGGTATTCAATCCCATCCTTTCTGAACTTGATGCACTGATGGAGGAAGAAAGGAATTATCTTATTCTGATGTATCCAAAGCCTACTAAGCAAAGAAGTAAACAAAGTATTTGAATCAATGATATAAAACTTAGCTTCAGTCTTCCAGTCACCTATCTCCAAAGGTAACACTATAGAACCTAAAGCTCGCTCACCATGTTCATTAAATCCTCTCAACATCATTCGATCTCCTCAGAGTGTGGAGATGTCGATCCTCAAATAGGCAAGGGTCTTTAGATTCATAATATTGATTGATGCACCTGGATCGATGAGAACTCTGGTGAGTCTGAATCTTCCCATGTCAACTGTGATGTAGAGGGGATGGTTTTGCTCCAAGTCCCCTAGAAGAAGGTCTTCACCTATGAAAGTGATCCCCTGAGCTTCTTTTGTGTAATGTGCCTCCTCACTAATAGCGATCAGCTGAGCTAAGCATATCTCAGGATCAAGGAGAGCCTTGATTAATGATTCTCTCATCTCTTTGGATAAGATAAGGGCATCGTATATGCTTAGCTTAGATGAGAAAGGACATTGTAGTCCACTTTGGGCTGATCCTCCACAAGCATATCCAAGGGTGGAGTATCCTATGGAGGGGCTTCTCGATCCTTTGAACCAATGACTTGTTTTCTCTATCTTGAGGTGTTGCCCTAGGAGGTAGAACCTTTCCACTATGGAGGTTAACTTCGGTGATCTCATGTGGCAGGGTAATGGAAGGTTCTACCTACACATCAGGCTTACCTATAGCTACTCCTATGGAATCCTCAAAATTAGATGATTGCAAGTCTATCTCAAGAGGTGAACCCGTAGCATTTAGAGTAAGAAAGTCCAACTCTGAATCAAAAAGAGGAAGATCAAAATTATTATAGTTATTTTGACTTGAAGAGTTATCATTAAGAATAAAAGTAGGCAACCCTTTAAAAGTGACACAGATGTAATTCAAGCTAGCTTTATTCTTTAGTTTCTTAGATTTCATAGGAGGTATAAAGTAGAAATCAAGTAAAGTAAGAGGGGTGAGGGATTTGATACCCTTATTCGCTGATACAAGATGTCTACTAGTAGAACAAGAACTAGCTGAAGTAGTGGTAGTTATTGATGTGGTAGCTGCTGATGTAGACTGGAGGCTAGACTCGATCGGTGGTTGCGCTACTAGGCTATCCCAGGCTAGCACATGCTGCTGCTACTGTTAAGCTCCCTCTTTCCTTGAGTTGGCTCTAGCAACTTGCAAACCTTTCTTGATGTTGGAGGTTTGAGCTAACTCAAGCACTTACAAGGAAAGTTTCTTGATCTTCTGAATAATCTTTTTAAAAATTTTGGATAAAGAGATATCCTAACCTTCTTTAGTTTTGCAAGGATCACAAGTATCCCTAAGGATTATCCTAATGGAACTGGATGGTTGTTCCACAAGGTATTCTTTCAAGATAACTACAGCACCAGCCTTGAAGCTATGTTCAAGCCAGTCTTTAAATGTGAAGCCATCCTCCAAAACATGACCTAGCATACGGTGGTAGGGGAAAAAGTTAGGATCATGGCTTTTGCCCATTTCCTCCAATCTCCTAGGCTCGGGTAGCTAAAAACTAGACTTCTTTAAGAGATTCTTAAAGATCTTCCTGATTATCTCCCTCTTAAATGAATAAGGCTTATTGAGTTTATCCAAAAGAGTAGGTGGACCATGGCTACCTGGAGGCGGGTATGTGTGCCACTACTGCTGATGATATGGTTGAGGAGACTGAGTAGGCCATGGAGGCTACTGTGGCAGCCGGTAAGGATGCCTTGGTGGTGGTAGAGGAGGTGGAAGGGAAGGCTGTTAAGGTCATGGTCTCTCATACTGATCTCTTGCTAGTTACTTCCCCTTATCTACTATTGTCACTGCCTCTGGCTTCATCTTGTATACCTTCTACGGCTTTACTTTAGGCAACTGATCTTGAAAAGGTAACTGTTTGGCCATACTTTATAGACTAGCCACCTTATTGATTAACTTCTTAAAGGTTTTGATGGTGAAGCGCTTAAGCATGAAGGCAACCGGGCGATGGATATTCTTTAGAAGAATCTCAATGGCATACTACTCAGATAATTATGGTTGGCATTTCATACTCAGGTTACACCATCAAAGAATATAGTCAACAAGAGACTCACCTAGGTGCTATTGTGCTACAATGACATCGCCAACAATAACCCTTTATTGAGCTCCAGCAAATCTCTTGATAAAGAGTTGTTCCAACTCAGTAAATGTCTTTACTAAACTATTGGGAAGTTCAGCATACTAATTGAAAGCTAACCCTGCTAGGCTACTGACGAAGAGGAGAAATAGTAAAGCATCGTTGCCACCAGCATTGCAATAACTGGCCCTTAAGTGTGCAATATGTTGCCTCGGGTTTCCACTGACATCAAAACTCTTGAAGAAAGGTGGCATTAAACCCTTGGAATATTGGATTGCATCAAACTCCTCCAGGTAGGGTCTACCCTTTAGAACTGATGATCCTCCCTGGGCTTGAGCCAACGCTTCCTTCACCTACTGCTCAACCATGGACGTGATATCTTTCTTCTGTATGGGGGTACTTTCTACTTCCTTCCTATACATGCTGGTGCTACCTTGTTCTAATGGAGGTAAAGTCTTAGCTGGGTCCAAGACATGCACCAACTCCGGCTGACTAGTCTCAGCTGTAGTAGGATGAACTACTAGGGCTTATTTTTGAAGTACTGAGACTAGTGCTAATAAGTCCTCAAGCTACCTTTCCATCATATATATATGTTCGTCTTTCTATTTTAATTGATATCAGAGGTGTTGGGCTGATTGAGCTATGTCTTCTTGCTCAACCTCATCACCTTCCAAAGCCTGCTGCTCTCTGAGGAGGGATCTCCTAGTATCTACCATGCAAACTCTGGCTGAGTCTCCCAACAAATCATCTTCATTGGGATCAAAGCTGATCTTCTCCTTATTAGACCAGTTGTATCCTAGGATCTCCTTCTTTTACATTAAATAGTGAGCTACTATGTCATCTAAAGATTGATCTATCGAAACTAGCACAAATGCTTTCAGTTGATTGGTGATGGGATCCACATCGTAAACTGTGAGGCACCAGACCTCCCTTACTGCTGGAGAATCAATCCTGTGAGGATTGTACTCATTAGAAGAAATGCACTCCTGGCTATCACCGACTCTAAAATGGGTGACACTCCTAGGAGGCTAAACTATCATGGGTGCAACTGGGATGTCATCTCCTCCCTCTACAACTGCTGCAACCATCTCTATGTCCTGTTGAACCAATGGTTTTGGTGAAGGGACGACCACTATGCTACAGGGTCGTCATTCCTTCTGCACCACAACTGGGGTAAGAGGTAGAGCAGGAGAGCTTGGCCTCGCCATAGTAGGTGGTGTAGATAGAATGGGATCCTTTGGTCATAACTGAATCACCAATAGGGTCCTCTTCTCCCCAGATGTGGCCCTCATGGCCTTGGAAGGAATTGGAGATGCTACAACATGAACGGGTGATGGTGGACGGGGGGTAGAGCAGTCTGGTGGAGACACCACCGACTCTCTTGAAACAAGGACCCTCTTCCTATGATGGGTCATCCTGTAAGTGTATTTATCTGTGATCGATGCGTGTAACATCGGAAAAATCAATGAGTGTAGAGGCCCATCACCAAAACATCTGCATCTCTTGGCTAGTGATATGAGCTACAATATGGGCCTCCCTAGCCCTCTCCTACCATATATGTTTCCCCATGCTGCGGGGGATAACAGATCTCAAGTCAAATTGAGCCCTAGACTCAAAACGTTCGTAAGCTCTGCCAACTTGGTGTGTAGAACTAAACGAAGGCTATACGACCTCCTACTCTGACTAACAACTAGCTGGTACTAAACCACTGGTGGAGGTGAAGTGGGGATCCTCCTAGCATCCTCTCTATCATGCCTAGAGAGAGGATGAAATGGGTTCACTATAACCAGCGCGGAAATCAGAGTGGGCAACTCCTCCATAATTGACTGTGTAGTAGCCTCCATCTCCCTGGCGATGCTTGTATGGTATGGCTTAATCATGCAATTTTTGTTCCTCCTCTGAGTTATGGTAGGGTGAGTGGAGTATGAACTGGACCCAACCTCAAAAGTTGGGGAGGTAATCTTTGGGATAAGAGGAGCCTTACCCTTAAAAGGTGTTAATGAGTGGGTGATAGCCCTTACTAAGGCAGTACGGGAAACTATCGGGTGCATCGGCACTATCACTGATGCTAACACTGACATTGGCACTGCTGTAGAAATTGTCAATGCCTTCCTCTTCAGTGAGGGGACATCAGAGTCTGATGGCAAGTCAATCTGAATGATCGACTTCTACCCAGTCACTGTGGTCCTATTAATAGTTGTGAGGGGAATGTTCTCACAGGTAATCCTCACCCCCTCAAAGCCTTGTCCAAAATGAATGAGGTGGGCAATCAAGACGGGAAGGCTAGCTAATGGTGGGTCAAGTCCATCCCATGGGGAAAGGTAAACACATACTGAGCCACAACAATCAATAATCAAAACTAAACTGAAGTTGTAAATGAGACTGATGCTGAACAAGAGTCTGCAATATTGAAATCAAACTTGGATCAGATTTCTATCATATTGATTTCTAAATTTGAATTTAAAATTTGATCCCACATCCAACATCTTGGAAGTGTAAGTGGGGTTCAAATGGATTTAGAGAAGATTTAGAGATTTAATTGGAAAGAGGAATTTTTGAATATGGAATCCACTTTCAACAAATTTGGGTATGTTGAAAATGAGTCCAAATATTTTTAGAAAGATGCTTCTATAGGTTCATGTTTGAAATTAGATTTTGATTTAAGGACACTTCCCTTTAACAAATTTGAGTATGTTAAAGTAAGGGTCAATTGGTTTCATTTTTTGATTTGATATTTTGGTTTCCACTCACTTAGCAAATTTGGGTATGCTAAGTGAGGTGTTTGAAAATAATTTCTTCTTTTTGTTTCTTTCTTTTCTTAGTTTTGTGAATCTTTTTGTGATTTTGAAAAGAGAAATGGAATTTCCCATTTAGCAAATTTAGGTATGCTAGAATGAGGAAATCCAAGTGTATTTTGTTTTTTTTTTTTTTTTTTTTTTTTTTTTTGAAATTTTTGAAATTAGGATTCTTAGCAAATTTAAGTATGCTAAGAAAATCCTAATGTGTTTCTTTTGATTTTGATTTTTATTTTGAAAAGTAGGATCCTTAGCAAATTTAAGTATGCTAAGGAATCCTAATGTGTTTCTTTTGATTTTGATTTGATTTTGGTTGAAAGTGGAGACCTCACTTTAGCAAATATGGTATGCTAAAATGAAGTATCATTTAATTTTGTAAAATTGAAACTTCACTTAGCAAATTTGAGTATGCTAAATAAAATTCCATAATGTGAGTTCAAAATTGTTGTGTTTTGATTTTATTTTGAAAATGGAGACTTCACTTTAGCAAATATGGTATGCTAAACAATGAAGTTCAAAAATCGTTTCTTGAAAATTTTATGAAATGGAAATTTCACTTAGCAAATTTAAGTATGCTAAATGAATTTCCAAAAAGGGTGTTTCAAAAATTTTTTTTGGATTTTGAAAAGGGGAGACTTCATTTTAGAAAATGGGGTATGCTAAATTGAAATTCCAAATATGTTTTGAAAATTTTTGTGGAATGGATATTTCACTTAGCAAATTTGAGTGTGCTAAATGAAATTCCAAAAGTGTGTTTCAAATTTTATTTTTGAAAAAGGGGAGACTTCATTTTAGCAAATGGGATATGCTAGAATGAAGATTCAAATGTATTTTGATTTTTTTTTTTTTTTTTGATTTTTGAAAAGGGAGGTCTCCATTTAACAAATTTGGGTATGTAAGATGGAAATCAATTATATTTCATTTTTCGAAGGTGTATATTTTGTGTGTGATTATTGATTTTTTGAAAGAGGAAATCCCAACCTAATCATATATGAAATATGTTAAGTGGCATTTCAAAATAATGTTACTTTATTTGAAAATGAAATTTCCATTCAATGAATTTGGGAATATTGAATGGAGATATTCATATGTGCATTTTGAAAATTTATTTTTGATTTTGTTTGAAAATGAGACCTCCACCCAATAAGTGTGGGTATATTGAATGGAGAGGTTTGAAAATATGAAAATCCCAACTTCACACATGTGGAATGTGTTAAGTGGAATTTCAAAGTTATGATTTTGCTTGAAGAGGTAATATCCATTCAACACATTTGGATGTATTGAATGGAAAGGCCCATCTTCAAATTTTATGCTTTTGAAAATATGATTGTTGGAATTTTATTTTTGAAAATGAGGTCTTCACCAAAAAAGAATTGAGTGAAGAAACTCATTTGTATTTTTAGAAAATGTAATTGTTCGAATTTTATTTTTATAAAGATGATCATACATATAACAATCATGAAGATTGTTAGATGAATGTGATTTAGGAAAACTTTTGTGCAAAATTATTTTATTATGTGCATTTTGAAAGAGTGCTTTTTGAAAAGAAAGAGTTTTATGAAGGATTTATTTTTTCTTTATTATTTTAGAATAAATCTTTCCTTAACATAAAAATGGTAAAGAGGAAGTCTTTAATTAATTCTCTTTGTTTTAATTTTTTTTTTTAATTAAAGATGTTAAGATGTGAAATAAAAGAAAGATAGTCTTGGATTCATACCAAAGTACAAACCCACTATCGATACATGGAGACAATGATCATTTACCAAAGATGGAGAGAGGAACCATCCCCAGCGGAGTCTCCAGAAAAATCTATGAAAAAATTTTATGAGGAAAAATTTCTAAAAGAGAAAAGGGAGTATACTTCCATCTTCACTCTATACAGGATAAAATGAAGATAAAAATATATTTCTTTCTTTTTTATGTATTTTTGACACCACGTAGATCTGCAGATATTCTTATTGAGGGTGATCAGGTACGACATTGAGGAGAGGTATACTATCTCAAAAGATAGAAGTCACCAACCTACAATGGACCTAACCACCTCAACAAGGACCCCTAAGGACATTGGGTCTGCATGTGTACCAAATATTCTTTCCCTACTTTACATGGAAAAGTAAAGTAGGGTTTATTTTAAACTGGGTTCATTAAGTTCCCTACAGGGGCAAGCCCCCATAGTTAATTACATCCTAAGGAATGAGATCCCTTAAGAATACTCTCGATTAAGGTAAATAATCGTTGTCTCCAAAGATTTCAATAAGTAGGACTATCAATTAATTAGTTTATTTTAGAAGAGCAAATGAGATTGATTAAAGAGGGAGTTATTATTGAAGCCAAAGAAAGATAAGTAGGAGATGCTCACGATGCTAGGAAACCTATCGAGCATCTCAAATTATCCTATGGTTGGGCTTTAAATTTTTTTTAAGATTGAATTATTCATTTGAGTTGACTTTTTATTAGAAGTTTAGGGCTTATAATTCCATAATACAAGGTTATGGAAATGCCTAAGAGGTGAGGATTTATGCCTATGGCCCATAGAAGATAAAAGCAACTTCATAACCTAAATTTTGGGAGCTTTAGCGAGGGCCAAAAGCATGACCTAAATCTAAGGTGACAATGGGTATTTGGTTTTCCTCCATAAGAGAGGGCAAATCAACTAACTGCTTGGATTTACAACTGCCTGGGGGAGGCTGCCAACTAACTCCTCCTATGATTTTAAATTCATGTAGGCAAGTCATATGCTTTATGCAAGATAGCTAGGCTGTTATTTATTTAGAAAGAGACTAAGTCCTTAAACTCACTCCCTAAGAGACTAGATCATGCAAGGGCATGAAAATGACCTTGATCTAATGCAAAACATATTACATCTTATGTTAATTTTTGGACAATCATTTGACTCAGGCTTATAAGATTTATATGCCTAATGCATAAGAAGTAAGATTATTGACCAAAATTAGTGAGAAGGGAGGAGGTGTATTTCCACCATGGTTCTCAAAGGTCAAGCCAAGTTTCTCTGGAAAAGGTGGAAGCCCTCCAATCAAGAGTGTAATAATATACTTTTATACATGATGCTATAAAAGAAATACTCATCTAGCTAAGGGGTTATTAATTCTTTTATCTTGATTTTAACTTAGGATTTAAATAAGGTTATGAGTTGTTTATTTTAATTTTGAATTGATTAATTTGGTGGAAGATTTATTTTTCCCTAAGAGCCTAATCATCATCAAGGCCCTACATCAAAGCAAGAAACAAATTAGGAACATGTGTCATCTTAGTGCACAAGTGAAAAAAAACATCAAACATTTTATAAAGCTAATGTAAAATAATAAAATGTCATTGTGGTCTGGCACCACCGCACAAACATAAAAACAAATTGAGTAGACGAGCTCTACCCTTATACAACATAGATTACAAATAAATTAATTTACAATTAAGCAAGGAAATTCATGTTATGGGGGATCTTCTTTCTTCTTTTCTTCTTTCATTTTTTCTTCTTTTCTTCTTTTCTTCTTCATTCTTTTCTTCTTTTCTTCTTTCTTCTTTTCTTCTTTTCTTCTTTCTTCTTTCTCCTTTATTCTTTGGTTCCTTCTTTCAAATGGTTGGAATGTTGATACTCCAAAGGCTTCACATGGTGCATAAGACGAGATCTTATGATCAATGCTCTTCCTAATCCCTCATAACATTTATTCCAAAATCCTAATTGCAAAAATTACATGAAAAGGAAAAGTAAATCTAACTAACACATGCAAAATAGAGATTAGCTAAACAAACCATACAAATCCCAAGCATGTATATTGGACGTTGCACCCCACACATGGGTAACCAAGTCCACCTAGCCTATTGGATTATGCATAGTGGTATAAGCACATGCACAGCAAAGGCATTTATATTTTTATTTATTACAGCACCCCTTAAGCACAATCCCCTGCAGAAAATAATAATTAGACTAAATCATCCTACCATTCATTCTATGCACATTCACCCTAACATCCAGACTAGAAATAATACATCATAAAAGAAAAGCAAATATCAAGCAAAGCACCACCCTAAACTAAAGCTAGAAGTGCTGACTTAACCTAATGTGTGTGCTTTAAAAGGTTTGTGTGGTATGCTTAGCTATGGTTTTAAGGTTTGGAATTTCTAAGTGTGAAGATGTTCGACTTAGATGGGTGGTTTCATTTAAGTGTTTAGTTGATTTAGCTTGATTTTATTTTATATTTTGATTTGGTTTAAATGAATCCTACAATTAATTATTAAGTTTTAAAGAGGTGGAAAATAGAAGAGAACTTCTCTTTCCTTCCCTACCTTACGTAATTTCTAAAATGGATTCATGTTTAGTTTTATTTAGTGAATGTTTTATTATATGTTCTAATTAATCCTAAGTTTATATTTTTCCTAGACAAACCTATTCAAAAAGAAAGGCATTTTAAGATTAAGTAAAGTTAACTAAATTAACAAAACACACATCACTTCATTTCTCTCCCAACATGTATAACATGCATATGGATGCATCCTAAGCATATCTATACATATAAATGAGAATGTTTGGCACACTTTATGATGAATGTTAAGTGAGTTACTTAAAAAAATTTGAATGTTTTATGATGCTTAATTTTTATTAAGTAGAAAAGATTTTCTTATCCATTTTTCACATGCACACATGTATGTATGAAAGGTATAAGTGAATACGGTATCATTATTAACTAGAGGTGTAAGGTACAAGACCTACTTAGGGCTACTTAAAGCCTCGCAATCCCAGGATTGTCCAGACTAATATACCACTTTCCTTACATACAAGCATATGTACAAAAGAAATGAAGGGAAAAAAAGATGCAAAAAGTTTATGTTTATTGATTTATTTTTGTTTATGCAATTTATATGTGCAAGTGTAGATGCCCTTCTTAAGTATTAGTACAGGAATGAATAGGAAGAGAATTAGGCAAGTGTTATGTTCTTTTGAAATGAACTATACACTTTGTCAAATCCTATTCAAAATCGTACTAAAAGAAAAGAGAAGGAAGACTACATTATACATGTCTTCATACTTATATCCACATGTAAGCTCATAACTAATCATAAGTATTACACTTTCAATTTTGGATATTTGATTTATAGATTTTGAAAATATTTTTGAATTTAATAGTGATAATAGCCATTCATATTTTTTTACTTTAGCCAAAACATGCAATTTGACATAAAGAAAATATTTCACTTTCATTTTGGTTTTTGAAAAGAATGAAAGCATAAAATTCATATGACATACACATTTAGCACGTTAGGAAAGAACTAAAGTGATGAAAGCATGTAAACACATTCACCCTAGTTAACTCCTAAAGACAATCTCATGAAATAAGAAAGTTTAAAATAAATCAAATTATTTTCTAAGAAGGTTTGATTTTATCTTGAGTTTGATTTAATTTGAGAAATGTGAGGTGAGTTTTCTATTCCTAACTCATTCCCACATATGTTTAATGTTTTAATTTAATTTTTAGGTGATTAGATCAATTTTATGCTTTGGTTAGGTTAAGGTATGAGTTAAATGTGTTAATTACCCCTTACTTATACCACCTTATCATGCTTACTCAAATAATTATGAGCCAATGATATGACATAAAACCACACAAAAAAAATATAAATTAGCAATGCACCTAGGAAGAAAAAGGCCTAATGCATTTGGCTCATTATTAATGATTAATTAAACTAAGAGGTTTAATTTTAAATAATTTCATAACACCTCTCACACATGTGACTTGAGTTTTGATTTCATTAATGTACTTAGGCTCTTGAACACCTAAGAATCTACCCAATATAGATTAATTCAGTTATAGAAAGTTTTAGAATTTTATGAAATTGATTATGGGGGGTAATTAGTGAATTAACCCTTAATTAAGGATGAATTAAGAAAGAAAAAGGGGTTTAGGTAATATCTCAAGGAAAGTATCCCAAAATTATTCCCAAAACTTCATTCTCACTCAATTAAAACTTAATTGACTCAATCAGAGGGTTAAACCACTAATTATACCTTTAATTAAGTTTAATTACATTAAGGGAGTGATTAAGGAATGAACTAGCAATTCCCATAATTAAGCCACCAATAAATCCCAAGAAAATTAGGGGTGTTAAAAGCCATCCCACTAATTAAGCACAAAAAGTTTGGGATTAATCAGTGAAGTAATTAGAGGGTAATTAATAAAATAACATTCATAATAAAACCTAAATTCTGAGTAAATACTATTCAAAATCCATTAAAATTAATTTTAGAATATTCCATATTCAATTATCTATCCAATGCAATTTATTTTATATTTTTTTTGATTTTTTAGGCTTAGATAAGAATTTTAGAAGTTTCCATAATTAATTAGAATATTTAAATAGCCTAATTAAGTGTTTAATCCCATCGGCGCCACGTGGGCCGCTGACGCGGCATGCACTTTCCATGTGGCATGATGAGATTGGGTCTTTAACTTATCACATCATAGCATCGTGTCAACGGTGGTGCTATGCACTTTCTCCTCAGTCGTTCGATCAAGGATCGGATGACTGAGATTAAAGCCATGGTTCTAAAGGGTAAATCTATGGGCTATATGTTTTAATCACAGCCGTCCATCCAAAATGCTTGGATAGATGGCCAGAGATTCATCCCTATAATTTTGTGTGAGAAATGGAGACTATCCATGTTCTAGGGCAAGATCCAAGCTAGATTGAGCTTGGATTGGGATAAAATTTAGCTCACACCTTCATCATACAATGTAGATCACATCCAACAGCTAGTTTATCATGCAATGAAAAGTTCTACACAAAGCTCCACACTATGGCTAGATTAAGCTTGAAAAAATGGTTTACCTCACCGGAGGTGATCACCGGCACTCAATTCCCTTGGAGAAGCTTCATCTAGTGGAGACGAAGCTTTGTTGAGAGTTTGAGGTCTTGAGATTGAGTGGTTTCTTCTAGCGGCCAACTCCACCTTGACTTCCTTGCGGCTTTGATTGAACTAACACCCCTCTTGCCTTTGGAGCTTAGGAAAGAGCTCGGGCAAGCTCGATTGAGGTCCCTGAGGGAGCTTGCAAAGGGAATTAGGCTGATTCTAAGTGTGGAGTGAGATTGGATTTTGGTTGGGCTCCCATATTTTCAAACTATGAAAATCGAGAAATGAGATTTCAAACTCTCTCTAGGAAGCTTGGGAAGAGTAGCTAGGGCTTGCCCTGAGTTACTATGCTTCAATCAAATTAGGGAGAGTGAAGATCTAGTTGAATTAGGGGGAGTATATCTCCCCCTTGAAGGATTGGACGGTCGCAAGCCTCCTTGCCATTTTGATCCAATTGAGCTTATGCCATGGGTTTGTTAGGCCATTTTGTATGTCCTTGCATTCGATTTGGCCTAAGGAGTGGAAGGGTGAACTTCTCATGTGCTTAATTCAAGTGGAAAGAGGATCCCATGTGCTCCATTTCAAGGAATGTGATCAGTTTTGGGTTTGGTATGGGTTTGGCTGACCCAAACTCATTGGGTCATGTGCACTAGATCCATTAGTGACCATTTGGTCCACTAAGAGGATGTCAAGTGTCCATGAAAAGGAATTGACCAAATTCCAAGTAATTTGATTTTTGGAAACCCTATGGCCTAGGAGTAAAATGGTTATTTAACTTTGATTTCAATTTGGGCATGTTTGGTATGATGAGAAAATAGGTTTGGCCAAGTTTCATTGAATTTGGAGTTGGTTCGATATGATTCGGCTCATGTTGACCCATTTTGGTCAAAATGGGTCAACTTGGGTCAAGTTGACCAATTGGTCAAATTGGGTCAAACCAAGAGTTGGGTCAAGTTCATATGACCAATTAAAATATTTTGGTGGCTTTGGTTTGACTCAATTTGGTTTAGGTTTGAATTTGGTTCAATTGAGTTCATTTAGGTCAAATAGGTCAAGTTGACCAATTTGACCCAATTGACCTATTTGGGTTAGGTCATGGGTTGGTTTAGGTTTAGTTGGTCATATGAAATGGATTGGTATCTTTGTTTCCAATCAATTATGGTTAAGTTTGAATTTGGCTCACTTTAGGTCAAGTTGGGTTCAAGGTCAATTGGGCTAGGTTAGGTCTAGTTGGCCAATTGAGGCTTTGATCAAATTCAATAATCATTTTGGGATGAACTTGACCCATTGGTTTCATTCAATTTAGCTTAGATCAATTTTTGACACATTTTTAGTTTTTAGGTCAAGTTGGGTCAACTTGGGTCAAGTGGCCAATTGGGCTAGGTTAGGCTCAAATGTTGACTTGGTCAAGTTTAAACATTGATCATGAATGAACTTAGATCATTGGTTTCAATCAATTTGTCCTATGGTAGATTTTAGCTATGTTGGGTTTCATTTTGGCTAAGTGTTGACTTGGTCAACTGTTACGTATTACTAAATATTAGCCCAATTTAGTGATTTATCATCTCATGATGATTGTTGATCATGATGAGAGGCTTAGGTGGGCTTAGTTTAATCCGATTTGGTTAGGATTAGAATTTGGCTCATAAGGGTACTTTAGGTCACTTTGGGTCAAGTTCTTAGTCAAAGCTTGATTTGAGTTTGATTGAACTCACATATGGACTTATGATTGAAATATAAATCCATTTGCAAGTGGTTTGAAATCAAATGGGTTTTGACTCATTTGACAATTTCAAGTTCAATGGGTGAACATGAAATGGATTTTGGCTTGATTTTTGAATTGAGCCTTGATTTGATGGTTGAAGTTTATATTTATATTTGGATTTATGATCGAAGGATTGATTGAATCATGAAGAAAAATCAAGGGGTTGGCTTGATTTAAAATTGATTTGGCTAAGTTCAAGATTTTGACTTGAAAGGCTTAGGTTAGATTTTGATTGAATTTGAGTTTCATTTTTGGAGTTGGTTTTGGTTGTTTGAATTTATATTTCATTTACATATGTGAATATAAATGAGAATATAAATGGGTTATGGGAAAATTTTAAAGATTTGAAGTGATTTGAACATGATCTAGACTAAGTCCTTAAGAGTGAAATAAGAACTTAGGAAATATTTTGAACTTGGAATTGAATATTGGATTTAGTTTGATTGATTTGAATTTATATTTCATTTATATATGTGAATATAAATGAAATATAAATGAATATGAGAATTTCATGAGTTTGAATTGATTTGAAGATGATTTAGGCAAAGTCCTTAAGAGGGGATTAAAGGACTTAAGAAAGAATTTGAACTTGGAATTGAATTTTGGATTTAGTTTGATTTATTTGAATTTATATTTCATTTATATATGTGAATATAAATGAAAATATAAATGAGTTATGGGAGAATTTCATGAGTTTGAATTGATTTGAAAATGATTTAAGCTAAGTCCTTAAGAGAGGATTAAAGTACTTAAGAAAGATTTTGAACTTGAAAATTCAATCATAAACTTTAATCATGGATTTCAATCATGGGTTTATGATTTGGGTTTGGAGAAAATAAATTAAGCTGGAATTGATTTAGGTTTGAATTTGATTTGATTTGGAGTTTAACTTAAAGGAAGGAAGTGAGGAATGTGGTTCAAGCTATAGGGTAGGCAAATTTTCCTAACACCCTAAGGCTTGACCTATTCCTATGGCTAACTCTTATAAGTCTCTAGGGTTAGGTTGAGTGTCCACCTAATCACTAGATATGTCTTAAGACTAAGGGACTCCTAAAGTATAAGAAGAGTCATATATCTAAGATGAAGAGGTTGAGAGCTCATCCTAAAAATGAGGTCAACAACCCAACACCTCCTTCAACAATTAAAGCAAAAGGATGAACAAATTGATTGGATGGGGAAGAGGCTTCAAGACTTGGTAGCAGCAGTTTTGGCACTTCAAAACTATGCCCTAGCAGTGCATCCTACTATTGCAGAAATAGGTCAGCCTGAGTTGTTGCATGTCTTGGATCAAGCCAAGACTTCACCTCCAGTAGAACAGGGCATCACTAGCTTGTATAAGCAGGTAGTGGATAGTTCCTCCTTACAAGAAAAGGACATTAAAATCATGGTTGAGCAGCAAGTGAGACAAGCATTGGTGCAAGCTCAAGGAGGATCATCGGTACCAAAGGGTAGACCCTACCCAGAGAAATTTGATGTCATCCAATATCGTAAGGGTTTGTTGCCACCAT
Source organism: Cymbidium sinense (assembly GCA_021442155.1). Classification (NCBI taxonomy): domain Eukaryota; kingdom Viridiplantae; phylum Streptophyta; class Magnoliopsida; order Asparagales; family Orchidaceae; genus Cymbidium; species Cymbidium sinense. Next base: position 251,618,349 of record CM038215.1, read on the forward strand.
CTTTCAAGAGCTTTGATGGCAGCAGGAACCCATGGCAGCACATAGCGCACTTCAGGGCCAACTATTGCAACGTTGGTGGCAATGATGCATTACTATTCCATCTTTTTGTCAGCAACTTAGCAGGCATAGCCTTTGATTGGTACACTGAACTCCCCAATAATTCAGTGAAGACTTTTGCTGAGTTGGAACAACTCTTCATTAAGAGATTTACTGGAGCTCAGTGAAAAGTGAGTATAGGCGATCTCGTTATGTCTCAATAAAACCCTGGTGAGTCCCTAGTTGATTATATTCTCAGATGACGCAATTTTTATGAAATTCCAACTGTAGCTGTCTGAATAGCATGCCATTGAAATTCTACTAACGAATATTCATGGTCTGGTCGCCTTCATGCACAAAGGTTTTACCATCAAGACATTTGAGAAAATAATCAAAAAGGTGGCTAGCTTACAAGGAGAAGCCAAATAGTTTCCTTTTTGGATCAATCAATAGAGCCAAAATCATAGAAAGCTTATGAGAAGAAGTCAGGGGCAGTGACAGCAGTAGACAAAGGGAAGCAGCTGGCCAAAGAGCAGTATGAGAGACCTCGAGCTCCACAACCATCACTTCCACCTTCTTTACCACCACCGAGGCCATCCTACCGGCTGCCACAGCAGACTCCATGGCCTTTGTCACCTCCTCCTCAGCCATATTCATAGTTTCAATGGTACACATACCTGCCGTCAGGTAGCTACCATCCACCTACATTTTTGGATAAACTAAAAAAAACCTTATTCATTTAAGAGGGAGGTAATCAGGAAAATATTTAAGAATCTCTTAAAGAAACTTGATTTTCAGCTACCCAAGCCTAGAAGGCTAGAGGAAGTGGCCAAGAGCATTGATCCAAACTTTTTCCCCTACCACCCCATGCTAGGCCATGTTTTGGAGGATTACTTTACATTCAAGGACTAGCTTGGGCATAGCTACAAGATAGGCGCCATAGTTATCCCGAAGGAATACCTTATGGAACAACCATCCAGTTCTGTTAGGGTAATCCTTGGGGATACCTGTGATCCTCTCAAAACCAAAGAAGGTTGGGATATCTCCTTATCTTTAACCTCTAAAAAGATTATTTCAAAAATCAAGAAACTTTCCTTGCAGATGCCTGAGGCAGCTCGAACCTCCAACATCAAGGAAGGTTTACAAGTTACCAAAGATAACTTGGGGAAGGTAAGAGCTCAGCAGTAGCAGTAGTAGCAATAGCTCACACTAGCCTGGGATACCAAAGTATTACAACCACTAATCGAGCCCATCCTTCATTCCACCGTTGCATTTGGCATCAGACTTACTAGCTCTTCTTCTAGTAGACATCTTGTATCGATGGATGAGGGCATCAAATCTCTCACCCCTCTTACTTTACTAAATTTCTACTATGTACCTCCTTCAAATTTGAAGAAATCGAGGAATAAAGTTAGTTTAAATTATATCTATGTCACTTCTGATCAGTTGTCTAATTCTACTCTTATTGAAAACTCTCCAAGTCTAAACAATAATTATAACAACTTTGATCTTCCTCTTTCTAATTTAGAGTTAGACTTTCCTTCTCTGAATACTATGGGTTCACCTCTTGAGATAGACTTGGAATCATCCGATTTCGAGAGTCTCATAGGAGAAACTGTAGGTGAGCCTGACAAGCAGGTAGTGTCTTTCATTAACCTGCCACAAGAGATCATCGAAGTCAACCTCCATAGTGGCAGGGTTCTACCTCCTAGGGCAGCACTTCAAGATAAGGGGAAATAAGTCATTGGTTCAGATGATCGAGATGTCCCTCCACAAGATGCTCCACCCATGGATATGCTTGTGGAGGATCAACCCGAAGTGGATTATAATATCTTCTCTCACCTAAAAAAGTTATCATCTAAGTTAAGCATATACGATGCTCTTATCTTATCTAAAGAGATGAGGGAATCATTAATCAAGGCTCTTCTTGATCTAGAGATATGCTTAGCTCAACTGATAGTTGTTGGAGAGGAGGCACATTATTCCAGAGAAGCCCATGAGTCACTTTTATAGATGGAAACCTTCTTCTAGGGGACATGGATCATAATCATCCCCTCTACATTATAGTGGATATGGGCAAATTTAGACTTTCCAGGGTTCTTGTCAATCCAGGTGCATCGGTGAACATTATGAGTCTAAAGACCCTTGCCTACTTGAGGATCAACATCTTTACACTTCGAGGAGATCGGATGATGTTGAGAGGATTCAATGAACAAGGCGAGAGGGCTTTAGGTTCCATAGTGTTACCTTCGGAAATAGGTGACTGGAAGACTGAAGCCAAGTTCTATATCATTGATTCAAATACTTCATTCATCACTTTGCTTGGTAGGCCTTGGATACATCAGAACAAGATGATCCCATCTTCCCTTCATCAATGTATCAAGTTCGGAAGGGATGGAATTGAATACTGTGTCAAAGGAGATGAAAATCCTTTTTTAGTTAGAGAGGTTGAGATATATGAGGATGTGACCTACTATCTTCCTCAAAACACCTTTTCTCATGATCTTAGTCAAAACTCAAATGAAAACGAAAAATAAAAGAAGAAAATAAACAAGTGAAAGAAAAAGAAAAGAAGAAAGAAAATATAATTGAACTAGAAAAGGACATCAAAGAAGAAGTACTATCACATATCACATTCTACCCACAGTTCATTCCATCATATGGACATATGGGTAGGATGGCTCGACCTCCACTAAGCAGAGGCAAAGGCAGACATAGAGGTAGTTCCATAGGTGGAAGACCCCCTAGTTGGCCACCAGCCAACAGGGGTTATGTTCCAATTTATAAGAGTACCCCTACTATTCACATAGCATACCAGCCAACCCCTCTCAGCGGGTTTCATTGGAGGTGACACTTGAGCCAGATAGCAATGAAGATCGGCCCTCCAAGCAAAGCATGAAAGTATTCGAATCAAGTTTATGTGAAACTATCAGGCGGCAGTTAGGAATTTTATCTCTAACCTCACTTTCCTCCCAAAAAGTTAAAGGTTTAGTAGTTAAAGAAGCCCCTTAGTCTTCCAGGGATGTCAAGCCAAAGAGATTCCTATTAGGATCATCATCCTCAAGTATAGAAATTGATGTAGGACTTGAGGATAATTCATATAAAGAATTAATGGAATTTCCTTTTGATTGGTACTCGCCTTGTGTTCTTAATCTTGCAAAGAAAGGTTTGATTCCTTAAACATGGTCCAAGCACAGGTCAAAGTACTTCAAAAAGTTGTGGAACAACACAGGCAGTGAAGCACAATCAAGATTAGGATTAGGATTTGGTACAATGTGTCCAATCGATGATGATGATTACTACTTAGTTATCACCAATCATCTAGAGTCTGATTCGATCTTCTCAAACCACACTAACTCTTATGAGGATGTGTGTTTAGAAATATCAGATGATCCAGATGATCTCCAAATCAAATATGCACAGCCAAAATTTGAAGAGGAGATCTATTCAATAATTTATAAGCTTAAGGAAATCAATCTCAGGATGGAAGAAAATCCATGCCCAACATATAACTGTTCGTTACTGAATGAAGAAGAAACCAATGACTTAGTTAGGCTATTGATTGAGTTTAAGGATTGCTTTACATGGAGCTATGAAGAGATGCCTGGATTATCTCCTAACGTAGCAATCCAAAAACTAGCAAAAGACCCTGATGCCAACCCTATCAAGCAAGCTCCTAGATGCATGCGATTAGGAATTGAACAATAGGTCATTTCTAAAGTCAAGAAACTGATAGATGTTGGTTTCATCAGGGAAAAAAATACTTTACCTAGTTAGCCAGTGTCATCCCAATTAAGAAGAAGAATGGCCAAATTTGCATATGCATCGATTTCAGGGACTTAAACAAGGCATGCCCTAAGGATGAGTTTCCTCTTCCTATACTAGAATTAATGGTAGACATCGCCTCATCTCATGCAATTTTTTTCTTCATGGATGGGTCATCTGGCTACAACTAAATCAAGATGGCCCTTGAGGATGAAAGAAACACTGCTTTCCGAACCCTGATCAGAATCTATTATTATAAGGTCATGCCTTTCATCCTTAAAAATGCAGGTGCTACATACCAACAGCCCATGACTTTGATCTTCAACAAACTCATTCATCATCAGGTTGAGTGCTATGTTGATGATCTAGTAGTCAAAAGTAAAGAAAAGAAAGACCATCTCTTTGACTTGAGAGTAGTTTTCTAATGGTTAAGATAATATATATAACCTCAAAATACATCCCCTGAAGTGTGCATTCGGAGTAGCTTTAGAGAAGTTCCTTGAGTTTGTTGTCCGACATCGGGGAATAGAAATTGATCCAAAAAAGATCAAAGCTATCTTAGAATTGTCACCATCCAAAAGTTTAACTCAATTTAGATCTTTCCAAGGGCGATTGGCATATTTAAGATGCTTTATCTTCAACCTATCGAGAAGATGCAAGCCATTTTCAACACTTGTCAAAAAGGATGCCAAGTTCAAGTGGGATGACAAGTGTCAACATGCCTTTGAAGATATCATATAGTATTTGGTGAAGCCGCCAGTTCTAGCAGCCCCTATCATGGGCAGGCCACTCATCCTCTGCACTACTATAATGGATGACTCCCTCAACAATTTATTGGTCCAAGCCAATGACGAAGGGAAGGAGAATGCTCTCTACTGCCTCAACCATCATCTGATCCCTGATGAAGCAAACAGCCCACCTATTGAGAAACATTGCCTAGTGTTGGTTAAAAATTCTTATAAGAGTCGCCTTTCAAATCTATGGAGAGAAAGAAAGGGAAGACCTATAAAAATTCATCTTTTTAGGATTCCACATAGATCTGCAGATGTACTTATTTAGGTGATCGAGCACGTCATTAAGGAATAGTGTACTATCTTGAAAGACAAAAGTCACTACCCTTTAATGGACCTAATCACCTCAATAATGACTCCTAAGGATGATGGGTCAACATATGTACCAAAGATTCTTCCCCTACTTTACATGGAAAAGTAAAGCATAGTTTATTTTAAACTGGGTTTGTTAAGTTTCTTACAGGGGCAAGCCCCCATAGTTAATTATATCCTAAGGAAGGGGGATTCCTTAGGAAAACTCTCGATTAAGATAAATGATCATTATCTTTAAATATTTTAAATAGGAAAGGACTATCAATCGATTGGTTTATATTTTGAAAGATCAAATAGGATTGATCAAAAAAGGGAGTTATTATCGAAGCCAAAATGGAAGATAAGTAGGAGATGCCCATGATGCTAGGAAACCTAACGAGCATCTCAAACTATCATACAGTTGGGCTTCACATTTTTGAAATTGATTTAGTTTGTTTGAGTTGCATCTTTCATTAGAAATTTAGCATATACGATTCTTAAACACAAGATTAAGGAAATGTCTAAGAGGTGAGGAATTAAGCTTATGGCCCACCAAGGGGAGAAGCAACCTCATAACCTAAATCTAGGGAGCTTTGATGAGGGCAGGAAGCACAACCTAAATCTAAAGAGAAAATGAGTAATTGGTTTGCCTCCACATGAGATGACAAACCACCCGATAGCTTGGACTTAAAACCGCCTGGGAGTGACCGCCAACTAACTCCTCCTATGATTTTAAATATATGTTGGCAAGTCTTAATGCATATGCAAGATAGCTAGGTTGTTAATATTTTAGAAAGAGACTAAGTCCTTAAACTCACTCCCTAAAGAGACTAGATCATGTAAAGGGCATGCTTAAAATGACCTAAATCTAATGCAATTCAAATTTCATTTTATTTTTATTTTGGATAATTATTTTGACTCAGGCTAATAGGATTCATATGACTAATGCATGAGAAAGATTATTGGCCAAAATCAGGAGAAGGAGGAGGTGAGTTTCCACCATGGATCTCAAATGTCAAGCCAAGTTTCTCTGGAAAAGGTGGAAGCCCTCCAATCAAGAGTGAAATAAGATGCATTTATGCATGATATTACAAAAGAAATGCTCATCCAGCTAAGGGGTTGCTAATTCTTTTATCTTGATTTTAAACCTAAGCTTTAGGTGAGGTTATGAGTTATTTAATTTTATTTTAAGTTTTTAAGTTGGATAAAAGATTTATTTTTCAGTAAAGAGCCTAATCCTCATCCAGTCCATACATAAAGCAAAGAAGAAGCTAAGAAAATCATGCCACTTAATGCAAAAAAATAAACAAATCATCAACCATTTATAAAGCTAATCAAAAGAATAAAGGTGGTCGGGCACCACCGACAAACCCAAAAAATATCAAATGTGGGTAGCTTCTACCCTTATACAACCTTACAAATAAATTAAATTACAATTAAGCAAGGAATTCATTGTTATGGGGTCTTCAAGCTTCATTTATTCTTTGTTCTTTCTTTCTTCTTTTTTTTTTCTTATTTTCTTCTTTTTTGATGGTTGAAGGTGGATGCTCTAAGTTTCACATGGTGCATAAGATAGGATCTTATGACCAATGCTCATCCTAATCCCCATAATACATTCCAAAAATCCTAATTGCATAAATTTACATGAAAAAGAAAAGTGGAAATCTAACTAACAAAAATAAAGGTTATAAAAAAACCACAAATCCCAAGCATGTATATTGACTTATCACACACATGGGTGACTAAGTCATGCCTATGGATTATGCTTAGGGGTATAAAGCGCAAGCAAAAGTATTTATATTTTTATTTATGATATTAAGCACAATCCAAAAGAATAGGACTAAGAACCTACCATTCATTCTGAGCATATTCTAACATGTCTAAAAATATATATCAAAAAAATATCAAAATGCATAAATAAGAAGTGGTGACTTAGGCTTTTGTGTGCTTGAAGTTTTTATGCTTAGCTATCTTTAAGTTCATTTTTTAAGTAAGAACATGTAACTTAGAGGATATTTAAGTTGTTTAGATTTTGGGTTGATTTTATTTCATATTTTGAGGTTTAAGTACAATTATTAAAGGGATATAAAAATCTTTTCTAACTAATTATAAACTAAATATATAAATAAAAATGTATTAAACAAAATGAAAAAAAGTTATTAAAATGATTATTATATGCAATTTACAAATAGATAACCTTCATGATATATAGAGATGAATGAAATTAAGTAAGTGTGGTTCTTTTCAAATGAACCCTATCTCTTACCAACCTATTCAAACTAAACATAACATAAAGGAAGGAAACCTATGCACATAAATATTCATCACATGCAAACTCATAATTAAAGTATAAGTAGCACACTTTGATTTGGTATAATGATATATTATATAATTTGGATTTAGTAGTGATAATAGCTATATTTCTACTTTAGCCAACACATGCAAATTTGACATAAAGTAAACAATTTCATTTTAAAATTTGAATTTCAAAATTATGAATGCATGAAATCATGACATATACAACTTAACAGGGGAAAGATTCAAAGTAATGAAAGTATGTAAACAAACTCACTTCACTTAAATCCTAAAGACATTCTTATGGAATAAGAAAGTTTAAAATAAATCAAAGTGAATTCAAAGTGATTTTGTTTAGAAGTTTGATTTAATTTTGAAAAGGTGAGAAAACAGTTTGTTCCTAACCCATTCCACATGTGTTTGATATTTTTGTTTAATTTTAGATAATTAAATCTATTTTATGCATTTTAGGTATGAATTAAGTAACAACAACCCAACCTACCTACACCTTAAGAATTAACTAATAATTATGAGCCAATGAGATGACATAAAACCCACAAGGAATTTAAATTTGCAAATGCACCTAATAAGAAAGGCCTAATGTAATTTGGCTAATTAAAAGTTAATTAAGGGTTTAGCTTAAGTAATTTCAAAACACCCTTTCATACTTATGAATTGGGTTTTGATTTCCTTCATTGAACTTAAGCTATTAAACACCTAAGCATCTACCCAAACTAGATTAATTAAGTTCTGGAATTTTTTTTTATAATTTTTAGAAGTTAATTAAGGGGATAATTGATGAATTAACCCTTACTTAAGAGGAGATTAAGGAGAGAAAAGGGGGTTTAGAGAATAGCTTAGGATAAATGCCCCAAAAATATTCCATAAATTCTTACTTATTGGATCTGACCTTAATCAACCCTAATTAAAAATCATGAATTACACCTTAATTATCTTTAATTGCATAAGGAGGGTAATTAAGAAATCCATATGCAATTCTTCTAATCAAAACTTTAATAAATCCTAAGAAAATTAGGGGAGTTAGAAGTCATCCCCTAAAACATGCCCAAGAAATGTTGGATTAATCAGAGGCTTAATTAAAAAGTAATTAGCAAAAATAAGTTTCTAATAAAACCTAAATTTAGAAAAAAAAATATAACACAAAATCCATTGAAATTAATTTTGAAATATTGTATGTTGAATTATCTTTCCATCAGAATTTATTTCATAATTTTTTGAATTTTCTAGATGTTATGAATTTTGGAAGATCCCTAAGCTAATTTAGAATTAATTAAACATTTTAACTAATCCCCTAGCTCACGGTGTGGCGCGTGGTGATGGTGGTCAGCATACTTTACACGAATCATGCCATTAGGGGGTTGCTCAAGTTGTATAATCCCATATGGCAGCTGGCGGCGCACGTGGTTTGATCCCTGCTATCCAATCAAAGATCGGATGGTCAGGGATCTCCCCATGGTTTTAAAATGAGTAAAGGATTTCTAAACATGTAGAAATATCTCAGTCGTCCATCTAAAATGTGTGTATGGATGGCTGAGATCTCCCAAGTTCTTCTCCTTCATCAATAAAGACCGTCCATGATCAAGGGAAGATCCAAGCTCGATCTAGCATGGATTTAATCAAACTCAACCCATACCATCTAAAGCTAAAGAGCGGCAAATCCAACGGTCAAAAATTAATGTGGTGAAAATTTCTTTCACAAAGCTCCACACCACATTGAGTTTAATGGTCAAAAAATCCTATACCTCATCGGAGGTGATCACCGACGCTCAATTTTCTTAGAGAAGCTTCGTCTGGTTGAGATGAAGCCTTGCTAAAGTTTTGAGCAGTTGAGGTTGAGTGGATCCTTCTATGGGTCACCTCCTCCTTAGCTTGAGCTTGGCTTTGATTGAATTGGATCTCCCATTGCTTCGAGGACTTGAGAGCTTGGGTTCACTTGATTTGGTCCTTTGATGAAGCTTGAAGAGGGAATTGAGTGGAGTTTGAGTGCGGAGGAAGTTGGAGAATGGATTGAGCTCCATCATTTTCACTATTCAAAAACCAAGAAATGGGGAAATAACAAGAGCTCTAGGATGCTTGTTATCACTCTCTGATGGCTCCTAAGTCTCACTAGTACTCAATCAAATTCAGGAATGATGCGCTTGAGTTTGTATAGGGGGAGTACATCTCCCCCTTGAAGGATGGGATGGCCACAATGTTTCATTTTGATCCAATTGATGAGTTGAGGATTGTTTAATCGCTAGTGTGCACATGGTCGCTGAGCCAAGAGGAGTGGATTGCCAACCTCCCATGTTTAATTTGAGTGGGAGAGTTTGAAATTTTTTAATTTTGACCCATGGGTCGGGTTTGGTCTAGGGCCAAATGGGCTAACCAAACCCATTGGGTTGGGTGCACCACTCTTCACTAAGTCCCCTTGAGCTTTTAAGAAAGCCTCAAGTGAATGTGAAGAGGGTATGACCAAATTACCCATGGATTAAGCCAAAATTTGTTCTATGGCCTAGGGTAGGATGGTCATTTTGCTATTTTCCACTTGCACATTGGGTATGGAGAAACTAGGTTTGGCCAAAGAGAGATTTGGAATTCATTTTATAGGATTTGGCTCATGTTGACCCATTTAGGTCAACTTGGGTCAAGTTGACCAATTGGTCAAATTGGGTCAAACCAAAAGTTGGGTCAAGTTCATATGACCATTTGAAATGTTTTGGTGGCTTTGGTTTGATTCAATTTGGGATGGTTTTAAATTTGGCTCATATGGCTTCACTTAGGTCAAATGAGTCAAGTTGACCCATTTGACCTATTTGGGCTAGGTCATGGGTAGGTTTAGGTTTGGTTAGTCATATGGAGTGGATTGGTATCTTTATTTCCAATCAATTTGGGTTAAGTTCAAATTTGGCTCAACATGACCCCTTTAGGTCTAAGGTCAATTAGGTTAGGTCTAGTTGGCCAATTGAGGCTTTGGTCAAGTTCCACAAGTGATTTGGAATGGACTTGACCCATTGGTTTCAATCAATTTGGCTTAGATCAAGTTTTGACACATTTTGACCCTTTAGGTCAAAATGGGTCAACTTGGGTCAAGTGGCCAATTGGGCTAGGTTAGGCTCAAATGTTGGCTTGGTCAAGTTCAAACATAGTCATGAGTGAACTTAGATCAATGGTTTCACCAATTTGGCCTATGGTGGAATTTGGCTATGTTTCATTTGGTTAAGTGTTGACTTGGTCAACCCTTAGTTTGACTTGGTTTGACCCATTTTGATTGATTGATCATCCCATGATGATTGTTGATCATGATGAGAGGGATATGAGTTTGGTTCAATCCAAATTTGGTTAGGATCAAAATTTGGCTCATATATACTATAGGTCACTTTGGGTCAAGTGAGCCTAAGTGGGTCAAATGGCTTGGTCAAAGCTTGATTTGAAGTTGATTGATCTTGTGTATGGACTTATGATTGAAATATAAATCCATTTACAAGTTGTTTGAAGTCAAATGGGTTTTAATTCATTTGAAAATTTCATATTCAAAGGAAGAATATGATGGGGTTTTGGGTTTGATTTTTGAACTATGTTTTGATTGAGTGATTGAAGTTGATTTATATGATCATGATTGTAGGTTGATTGAATGAGAGAAAATCAAGAGTTTGGCTTGATTTGAAATTTTTGATTTATTTGAAAGGCTTATATTGATTTTGAGTGATTTGAGCTTGATTTGAATAGGTTTTGATTGTTTGATTTATATTTCATTTATATATATGAATATAAATGAGAGTATAAATGATCATGAGAAAATTTAAGGATTTTGGTTTGATCATGATTTTTTTAAGAAGGATTTAAGGAAAGAAAATTTGGAGTAGGGATTTGAATTTTGAATTTGGTTTTTTGATTTATATTTATATTTCATTATTTATATATGAATATAAATTAGAATAAAAAGAATTATGAGAAAATTTCATGATTTGAAGTGGTTTAATCATGATTTAGGCTAAGTCCATTAATGGAATTTAAAGACTTGAAAATTTTAAATTGGGAATTTAATTTTTTACATTTTATTTGATTGATTTATATTTATATATTGTTAATATAAATGAGAATATAAATGAGTTTTAAGAAAATTCCATGAGTTTGAATTGATTTGATCAAGGTTTAGGCTAAGTCTTTTAATGGAGAATTAATGAATTAGGAAATTTTTAAATTAGAAATTTAATTTGAGGATTTGATTTGATTGATTTATATTTATATTTGATTTATATATGTGAATATAAATGAGTTTTGAGAAAATCTCATGAGTTTGAATTGATTTGATCAAGGTTTAGGCTAAGTCTTTTAATGGAAAATTAAGGGTCTTAAGAAAATTTCATGAATTGATTTGGAATTTTGAGTTTAGTTTGATTGATTTGAATTTATATTTCATTTATATATGTGAATATAAATGAGAATATAAATGGATTAAGAGAAAATCTCAAAGATTTGAATAGCTTTGAATCATGATTTTGGTTAAGTCCATAAAGGAAGATTAAGGACTTAAGTAAAATTTGAACTTAGGATTTTTTTTTTTTTTTTTTTTGATGGATTTTGATCATGGGTTTCACTCATAGATTTCAATCATGGATTTCAATCATAAAGAGTTTATTTGAGTTTGGAGAAAATCAAATAAGATTGATTTGGAGTTTGACTTGAAGGAAGGAAGGTGAGGAATGGTTTTAAGCTAAGGGTAGAAAATTTCCCAACACCCTTATGGAATGACCTATTCCTATGGCAAACTCTTCTATGTCTCTAGGGCTAGATTGAGTGTCCACTTAATCACTTGATGTGTCTTAAGACTAAGGAATTCTTAAAGTATAAAAGGAGTCCTATGTCTAAGATGGAGGGGTTGAGAGCTCATTCTAAAAATGAGATCAACAAAGGGTGCCCAATAGGTGTGGTGTGATTGACAAGGAACACCGCACATATTGGTGTTGACAAAATGATCAACAACGAGATCACAAGCACTACAAAACAATCTATCTCTTAACCAAGGAAAAGAAAGAATCCATAGCTTAGTGCAATGTGATCTACTTATGTCCAAGACATAAGAGGAAGAATCCACTAAGGGATAGAGTGTGAACCTTGCTAAGGAGTTCAAGTCATCCACAAAGGGGATGAAAGGTTTGATCTAATTTGAATCTCACTAAGGAGAAAAAAAGATTTGATTTGTTTCTCCAGGGAAGAGGGTTGAATTTGTTTTAATTTTGTTAGGTTTGAATTTTTGTTTAGATGAACCCTGTTGGTTTGCGATGGGTTGCACTAAGTAGGAGCCATGAAGTCTAAGACCTAACTCAGATTTACCAATCAAAAGGGGTAGTCTACTAAACACATAGTAGGACTAGCTCACCAAAGGGATGCCTTTCGATATGCAGCAACTGTACTAGGAAGAAAGCATAGTAGGCTTACATCCTCCAAAGTAAAGGTCAGTTGCTAGGGTAATCTATTAACAAGATGATAGATAGAACCAACATAGGGCTGACTATTAAGTGAATGCCACCGAGGGACTTAATTCAGCTCAAAGATAGTTAAAGATTGATTTTATTTTTTTTGAATTTGTTTGGTTTGATTATGATGGATCCCATAGGTTTGTGTTCAATTGCACTGAGTAGTGGTCATAGATGCCTAGACCTAACTCAGATTTACCAATTCAAAGGGAGTAGTCTACCAACTACAAGGTAGGACTATCCAACCAAGGGGAGATGCCTTTTGGTATACAATGGTCAAGTCTTAAGAAGAAAACACGGGGACTTACATCTTCTAGAAACAAGAAACCACTGGGGTGATCAGTTGCTTTGGGCAACAAATCGAACCTAACCAAGAGCTGACTATTGAGTGAATGTCACTAGGGGGGCTTAGATCAGCTTAAGAATAATCAAGGATTAATTTCATTTTTAGATTTTTTTATGGATTTCATTGATTTGTGATGGATCACACTGAGAAGGAGATTATAGAAGCCTAGACCTATCTCATATTCTTTAATAAAGTAGCCTCGCGATGGGAGAACTATCCAACCAAAAGCCTTTCGGTTTGCAATGATCAATTGAAAGAAAGCGACTCATCTTCACTAGAAAAGATTTTGGGGTGATGGTTGCTTTGGGCAATAAATCAAAGAGACTAGTCGTTTGACAATCATGCTAGAAAGAATGTGTCATAGTCTTATATCTTTCAAAGAAAAATGATTGATAGGGTAACCTGCTTGTGGCAAAGCAGATTAAACCTGACCGAAGGGTGACTAGGGAGTGAGTGCTCACCCAGGACTTATCTCAACTGAACTAGTCAAGCAATTACTATAGGAGTTCTGCTGACACTGCCCTAAAGATAGAATGTCTGCTTGGGAAAAGGGACCCTTTGGGGGCTTGAATTCCTAAACCACAAGTGAATTAATTTGTTTATTTTGTTTAGTTTATTTTAACGTGAACCCTGTTGGTTTGCGAGGGATCAAACTGAGAAGGAGCTTATATCAGCCTAGACCTATCTCAGATTTACTGAACTAAGGGAGAATCTTCACATCCATAGAACAAATTCTCCAACCACAGGGGTGGCTACTAATGAAGGGGATTTGTCCAATCCAAAAGTAACCCAGGTAGTGTCTAGATGGGGTCACAAAGGACTTGATTCAAATAGAGTGGTCACAGGGGATGGGGCCGGTAAGGGCTAAATCCAACACCCTAGAGAAGATGATATGGCTAGTCATATATCCAATAAGTATTCGGTGTCCAACTCAAGGAGAAAGCATGGGGGCTCATATCTGCCAAGAGTGGTGTACTCACCGGGTAAGTCGATGTCAGCATAGCAAACATCAATAAACATAAGGTGCCCGTCAGTTTGTAACAATTAGCCTAGGAAGAAAGCTCGGGGACTCACATCCTCCTATAATGGGCGGCTGTTGGATAGTCTATTTGACTCGATAGGTGCTAGATGGGCAACTGAGTGAATGCCATGGGACTTAGATTAATTCAAAAGTAGTCAAGAGGGAAGGAGCCTATGGGGACTTATCCCAAACCTCAAATATACTCAACTTCGTTAGAGCATGGTGAATAGTTCAAGAAGAAAGTACGGGGACTCACATCATCTTAAACAAAGTCAGCATGAGGTAGCTTACTAGCTAGGAAGTGAAGCTTACCATACTAATAAGGAGCTCATTAGTTTTCAATGGTCAAGTTAGAAAGAAAGTATGGGGACTCACATCCTCTAAACAAGTGACCACTAGGGTGACATACTAGTGAGGTAGCATGTAGACCCGACCTAGAGCAACTAATGAGTGAGTGTCACAGAGGGCTTGCTCCCACATCAAAAATAGCTTGAGATAAAAGATTTATATTTGTTGTGTGCATGTGTTAAAAGGAATAAGATGCCTCTGGGGACTCTTACACCTACCTTAAAACACGCTGGGGAATTAAAAAAATGATGCACGAATGGAAACAGATGTCCCACTAAGAAAGGATGTCGCTTGGGTTCTCTTACACCTAACTTAGTTATGCTAATCAAAAATAGGATGCCTCTCGAGTTCTCTTACACCTACTCCAATAGCATTGGTATATTGTGTTTATGTTATAAAAGAGGGATAGGATGCCACTTGGAGACTCTTACACCTACCCTAAACACGTCACGGCGGATTCGTAAAATAAGCAAACAATACTTCGAAAAGAACACAAGATTTGATGAATGGAATCAGATTTTTATTCTTTTTATTAATGATTATTTTCAAACATGATTTATTTCATGGGTAATATTTCTTTTGATAGAGCCCATTAATTGGAAGCATCGGGTGTTCCCCTTTACAATCAATAAGCTGATATGATCCTCCTTGGTAGGCATTCTCTATGACATACGGGCTTTCCAAGTGGGTTCAAACTTGCCTCATCTTTTGTGCAAAAAATTGGTCTTTCTAGGACTAACACAAGTTCTCCTACTCAAAAGAGCTAGGAGGACTGAGTTTGAATCATTTTGGCTTGTACAACGAGATTTAACTTATGGCGACTCTCCTATAAACTTTTGAGCTCTTCTAACTACAACTTTGCATTCTGCTGTATAGTGATCTTATTATCCAATGCTATCCTTAGTGATAGGAGTTGAACTTCTTAAGAAAGAATGGCTTCGGACCCATACACTAAGAAAAATAGGGTAGGCGAGTTGAGTTTGGTGTATGTTCGTAGGCCCCTGGCTTCAACTTTCATTCCACTATCATTTATTATCATCAAGAGTCTTCAATATCTGGATGAGAGTTTTGTTCAATGCTTTTGCTAAGCCATTAGCTCTGGGGTAGTAGATGGTGGAATATCATTAATCTATACCATGTCTTCTAGCAAAGCTGTTGATATTTATGCTTTTGAATGCAGTACCATTATCGAATATAATTCATCGAGGCACCTCGAACCTTTATATGATATGGTTCCTGAAAAATTGAAGCACATGGTGAGTTGTGACCTCTCTAAGTGGGATGGCTTCCGCCCACTTAGAAAAGTAGTTGGTAGCAGCTAAGATGAATCGATACCCCTTGGAAGAAGGAGGATTGGTCAGACCTGCAATGTTGGTATCCCAACACTCAAATGGCCATCAAGCCAATGTAGGGTGTAGAATGTTGGGTGATTGGTGGAGGACCACACCATGCACCTGACACTGATGGCATCTCCTAGCTACATCCATGTAATCTGTGATCATCAAAGGCGGTAGTATCCAAGTCTTTTGATCTTTATCTTCATCTTTGGAGATTGATGCTCACATAGACAATGTACCTCATTACAATGTGAGCTTTATGTTTGTCTAAACAACATAACCATTTGGTCAAAGATCGGTGGTAAATAATCAACAAGAGTGGAGAGATCTCTGTTTGATGGACTTGTGACTTTTCTTGAGGTAGTTTGTTGGTGTTCAAGTAATCTATAAACGGTTGCCTCCAATCTTGCTCCTTGTTCATTTTTGCAACGGCAACCTTTAAGAGAAAGTTTCTTGATGAGTTCAGCATCAATAAGGGATAAGACTTGTCTATTTTGGACCCTTATTGAAATGGACTCATCTTCTGGACATGCCAACTCATTGGCAAGTTTGGTCAAAGCATCTTTCGCATTCTCTCGAGGAACCTTGTAGATGGTGACTTGAATCAAATGACTTCATGGTATACTCATAGTAATGACGAAGCTTGGTTTTGAGAACCTAGTAGAACCTGGCAATCGGGTTGATGACCAACTGAGAATCCCCAAAGATGTTGATGCTCTTGACACTGATAGTGATGGCTAACTCCAGACCGGCAATCAAAGCCTAAAACTCAACTTCGTTGTTGGTGCAGGGGTTGGAAAGATAGTTTGAGAATCTCATCATATCATTGTTTGGAGTTAGGATAACTATTCCTACTCCTACCTTTCATGGAAGAATAGATTATGGTGCTTCACCTTTAAGAAAAGGAGTAACACCATCAAAATATACCTCCCATCAGTGGTTTTTGGCCTCCCCTAAGTTCAGGATTTGTTCATCGGAGAGATCATCATTAAGCGGAGAATCAGCAGGAAGTGGGTGTGCTGCAAAGAAATTTGCTAGTGTTTATCCTTTTACCGCACGGAGGGGTACAAATGTGATATCAAACTATGAGAGTATTATGGACCAATGAGACAAATATCTAGAAAGTGTCGGGCATGTCATAAGGTGCTGCAACAGATTGATTTAGGAGATCAAATTCACCTTATGAGAAAACATGTAGTGTCATGGCTTATGAGATGCAAAGATCAAAGCTAGGCAATGTTTCTCAATAGGTGGATAGTTTGCTTCAGCAGGAATCAGAAGATGGCTGAGGTAATAGAGTGTGCTTTCCTTCCCTTCATCATTGGCTTGGGCCAACAGAGCATCGATAGAGTCATCCAATGCAACAGTGTAAAGGATGAGTGGCATGCCCGAGATAGGGGCTGCTAGAACTGGCGACTTCACCAAGTACTCTTTGATGTCTTCAAAAGCATGTTAGCACTTGTTATCCCACTTGAACTTGGCATCCTTTTTGATAAGTGCTAAGAATGGATTGCATCTCTCTAATAGGTTTGAAATAAAGCATCTTAGATACGCCATCCATCTTTGAAAGGATATGGTTCAGTTAAACTCTTAGGAGGTGGCATTTCTATGATAGCTTTAATCTTTTTAGGATCTATTTCTATTCCCCAGTGTCAAACAATAAACCCAAGGAATTTCTTTAAAGCTACTCTAAAAGCACACTTCAGGAGATTCATTTTGAGGTTATATTGTCTTAACCATTCGAAAACTACTCTCAAGTCAAAGAGGTTATTTTCCTTTTCTCTACTCTTGAATATTAGATCATCAATGTAGCACTCAACCTGATGATAGATGAGTTCGTTGAAGATCTGAGTCATGGCCATTGGTATGTAGCAGCATTTTAAGGCCGAAAGGCATGACCTTATAATAGAAGATTATGATCGGGGTTCAAAAAGTAGTGTTTCTTTCATCTTCAGGAGACATCTTGATTTGGTTATAGCCAGATGATCCATCCATGAAAGAGAAGATTACAAGAGATGATGCAATGTCCACCATTAACTCTGGTATAGCAAGAGGAAACTCATCCTTAGGACATGCCTTATTTAAGTCCCTAAAATTGGTATATGAATTTGGTCCATTCTTCTTCTTAAGCGGGATGACACTAGCTAACGGGTAGGATATTTTTTTCCCGATGAAACCAGATCAATTTCTTGACTTGAAATGACACTTGTTCAATTTCTAATCGCATGTGTCTAGGTGCTTAATGAGGTAACGGGTAGATTGCTAGCTTGTGGACTACTACGTTAGGAGATAATGGGCATCTCTTATAACTCCATGCAAAGGTCTTTAAACTCTAGCTAACTAATTCATTGGTTTCTTCTTCATTAATGACGATGTATGTCGGTGATTTTCTTCTATCCTGAGGTTGATCTCTTTAAGCTTGTCGATTATTGAATGAATCTCCTCTTCAAATTTTGGTGATGCCTCTTTAACTTGGACATCATCTATATCATCTAAAGTTTCTAAACACACATTCTAATAAGACTTGGGGATGTGTGAGAAGAACCTATCAGATTACAAATGGTTGGTAACAACTAGGCAATAATCTTCTTCATCGACCAGACCCACTGTACTGAATCCTAGTCCTGCTCTTGATTGTGCTTCCATGTATGTATTGTTCCATAGCTTTTTGAAGTATTCTGACTTATGCTTGGACCATGTGTGAGGAACTAAACCTTTCTATATAAGATTTTAAACATAAGGCAAGTAAAAGTCAAAAGGTAATTCCATTAATTCTTTAAAAGTATCTTCCTCAAGCTCTACATCAACTTCAGGGCTTGAGGATGATGATCCCAAAAAGAACTTCTACTTCATGTCACTGGAAGACTTAGGGACTTCCCTAACTACTAAACCTTCAACTTTCTAAGATGTAAGTGAGGTTAGAGCTAAGGTTCTCAACTATTGTCTAATAGTTTCACATAAACCAGATTCGAATACTTTGCTTTGCTTGGAGGTCTGGTCTTTATCTCTGGCTGGATCAAAAGTCACCTCCAATAAAAACCCGTTGAGAGGGGTTAGCTGGTATACTAATCACATTAGACTCATCTTACGAGCTTGATTCCAAGTCTATTTGAATAATAAGAGTACTCTTATGAACTAGAACATGATCTATATTGGTAGAAGGGCAATTAGGGGGTCTCCCACCTCTGGAACTACCTTTGTTTCTGCCTCTGCCTCTACTGGTGGAGTTTGAGCCATCCTACCTATATGTCCATATGATGGAATGAACTGTGGGTGGAATGTGATATGCGGCTCTATTTCTTCTTCAATTCCCCTTTCCTGATCACTTGGAATTTTATTTTTTCTTTTCATTTTCTTTAATCTTTTCTTTTGCTTCATTTTATTTTGCTTTTGTATTTGCATTTGAATTTTTTCCAAGTTCACAAGAAAGGGTGTTTTGAGGAAGATAATAGGTCGCATGCTCATAAATCTCAACCTCTCTAACCGAAAATGGCTTTTCATCTCCATTGACATGATACTCAATTTCATCTTTTCTGAACTTGATGCACTGATGAAAGGAGGATGGAACGATCTTGTTCTAATGTATCCAAGGCCTACCAAGCAAAGTAGTGAATGAAGTATTCGAATCAATGATGTAAAACTTAGTTTTAGTCTTCCAGTCACCTATCTCCAAAGGCAACACTATAAAACCTAAAGCCATCTCACCTTGATTATTGAATCATCTCAACAACATCCTATCTCCTCAGACTATAGAGATGTTGATCTTCAAATAGGCAGGAGTCTTTAGACTCATAATGTGCACTGATGCACCTAAATCCATGAGAACTCTGGCGAGTCTGAACCTGTCCATGTTGACTGTAATGTAGAGGTGATGATTGTGCTCCAAGTCCCCTAGGAGAAGGTCCTCATCTATAAAGGTGATTCTTTGGGCTTCTTTTGCATAATGTGCTTCCTCACCTATAGTAGTCAGCTGAGCTAAGCATATTTCAGAATCAAGGAGAGCCTTGATTAGTGATTCCCTCATCTCTTTGGATAAGACAATGGCATCATATATGCTTAGCTTAGATGGCAGCTTTTTTAGATGAGAAAGGATGTTGTAGTCCACCTTCGACTAGTCTTCCACAAGCATATCCAAGGGCGGAGCATCCTGAGGAAGGGCTTTTTGATCTTTATTACCAATGACTTACTTCCCTCTATCTTGAGGTGCTGCCCTATGAGGTAGAACCCCTTATGGAGGTTGACTTGATGATCTCTTGAGGAAGGTGGCAAGGTTCTACGCACTTAGGCTCACCTATAGCTTCTCCTATGGGACTCTCTCATGGATGATTCCAAGTCTATCTCAAGAGGTGAACCCTTAGTATTGAGTTGGAAAGTCCAACTAAATCGAAAGAGGATCATTATAGTTAATTAGACTTAAAGAGTTATTGTTAGGAATAGAAGAAGACAACTCATCAGAAGAGACACATATGTAATTCAAACTAGCTTTATTCTTTAATTTTTTGGAATTATTTGGAGGTATAAAGTAGAATTTAAGTAGAGTGAGTGGAGTAAGGGATTTAATGCCCTTATCTGCTGATATGAGAGTTCAACTAGTAGAAGAAACAGAAGAGCTAACTAAAATGGAAGAAGTTGCCGATGTGGAAGCTGCAACTGGAGGATGGAGGCTAGACACAGTCGATGGCTAAGCTAAAGGGTTATCCCAGGCTGACACATGATGTTGTTGCTGTTACTACTACTGAGCTCCCACTTTCCTAGAGTTGGCACTGAAAATTTTGTAAACCTTAATATGTGTTGGAGGTTTGAGCTGGCTCAAGCACCTGCAAGGGAAGCTTCTTGATCTTCTGAATTATTTTTTTAGAGGTTTTAGACAAAGAAATGTCCCAACCTTCTTTGGTTTTGGTAGGATCAATGTATCCCCAAAGATTACCCAAATGGAACTGGAAGGTTGTTCCATAAGATATTCCTTTGGGATAACTATAGCACTGGTCTTGAAATTATATTCAAGTCAGTCCTTGAATGTGAAGTAATCCTCCAAAATGTGGCCTAGCATATGGTGGTAAGGGAAAAGTTTGGATCATGACTTTTGCCTACTTCCTCCAGTCTCCTAGGCTCGGGTAGCTGAAAATCAGGTTTCTTTAAGAGATTCTTAAAGATTTTTTTGATTACCTCTCTCTTAAAAGAATTAGGTTTGTTTAACTTATCTAAAAGAGTAGGTGGACCATAGCTACCTCACGGTGGATATGCATGCCGCTGTTGGTGGTGGTATGGCTGAGGGGGTGGCTATGCTAGCCGTTGACACTGCAGTGGAGGTCGATAAGGCTGCCTCGGTGGTGGTAAAGCAGGTGGAGGCTGCTGAGCTCATGATCTCTTGGACTGATCTCTAGGTGGCTGATTCCCATTGTCAACCACTGCTACTGCTCCTAGCTTCTTTTTATAAACCTTCTGTGGCTTCTGCTTAGGCAACTGATCTTGAAAAGGCAACTGTGGTGAAAAATTCATATAAGGGAGTCGCCTTTCAAATTTGTTGGTGAGAAATGAAAGAGGAGCCCTTACAAAAATTCATTCTTTAGGATGCCATGCAGATCAGCAGATGTACTTACTCAAGTGATCAGATACGTCATCTAGAAAATAGTGTATTATCCTGAGATATAGAAATCACTACCCTTTAATGGAACTAATCACCTCAATAAGGACTCCTAAGGATGATGGTTCTACATATGTACTAGAGATTCTTCCCCTACTTTACATGGAAAAGTAAAACAAGGTTTATTTTAAATTGGGTTCATTAAGTTTCCTATAGGGGCAAGCCCTCATAGTTAATTACATGCTAAGGGACAAGATCCCTTAGGAAAACTCTCGATTAAGGTAAATGATAATTGACTTTGAAGATTTCAATAGGAAGGACTATCAATCGATTGATTTATGTTTGAAGATCAAATGGGATTGATCAAAAGGGGTTTTATGCCAAAATGGAAGATAAGTAGGAGATTCCCCGATGCTAGAAAACTTAGAGCACCTTTATTATAGTTGGGCTTTTTTGAAATTGATTTAGTTTGTTTGAGTTGCATTTTTCATTAGAAATTTAGGACTTAAGATTCCTTAACATAAGATTAAGGAAATACTTAAGAGGTGAGAAATTATGCATATGGCCCACAAAGGGGAGAAGTAACCTCAGAACCTAAATCTAGGGAGCATTGGTGAGGGCCGGAAGCACAACCTAAATCTATGATAAAAATGGGTAATTGGTTTTCCTCCATAAGAGAGGACAAACCATACCTTTTACTACTCACAGGGGTGGCCAACTAACTCCTCCTATAGTTTTAAATACATGTAGGCAAGTCTTTATGCTTATGCAAGATAGCTAGGCTATTATTTATTATAAAGAGACTAAGTCCTTAAACTCACTCCCTAAAGAGACTAGATCATGTAAAAGGCATGCTTCAAATGATCTAAATCTAATGTAATTCAAATTTCATTTTATTTCACTTTGGATAATTATTTTCACTCAGGCTAATAGGATTTTTATGACTAATGCATGAGAAATCATATTATTGGCCAAAATCAATGAGAATGGACGAGGTGAGTTTTCACCATGACTCTCAAAGGTCAAGCCAAGTACTCTGGTAAAGGTGGAATCCCTCCAATCAAGAGTGAAATAAGATGCATTTGTCCATGATATTATAAAGAAATGCTCATCCAGCTAAGGGGTTGCTAATTCTTTCATCTTGATTTTAAACCTAAGCTTTAGGTAGGTTATGAGTTGTTTAATTTTAATTGGAGTTGTTAAGTTGGGTAAAAGATTTATTTTTTCCTAAAGAGCCTAATCAACATCCAAGCCATACATAAAGCAAGGAAGAAACTAGGAAAATCATGCCACTTAATGCAAAAGCTAAACAAATCATTAATCAATTTATAAAATTAATCGCAAAAAAATGGCCATTGTGATCAGGCACCACCTGCACAAACCTGAAAATATCAAATATGGGTAGCTGAGCTCTACCCTAATACAACCTGGATTACAAATGAATTAAATTATAATTTAAGTAAATGGATTTATTATTATGGGTGTCTTGAATCTTTATTTTTCTTTCTTCTTTTCTTCTTTTCTTCTTTGGTTCCTCCTTTAGATGGCTGGAAGGTGGATGCTCCAAGGCTTCACATGGTGCATAAGTTTGGATCTTATGACCAATGCTTATCCTAATCTCCCATAATAATCATTCCAAAATCCTAATTATACAAATTTTTACATGAAAAGAAAAAGTGGAAATCTAACTAACACCTGTAAAATAAAGGTTAGCTAAATCACACCACACAAATCCCAAGCATGTATATTGGACTTATCATAACACACATGAGTGAATAAGTCCACCTAGCCTATGGATTATGCTTAGGGGTATAAGCACCTGCAAATAAAAGTGTTTATATTTTTATTTATGATAGCGCTCCTTAAGCACAATCCCCTACAGAAAAGAACAGTTAGACTAAGAACGTCCTACCATTCATTCTATGAGCATACACCCTAACATCCAGTCAAAAAAACATATATATCATAAAATAAAATAAACACCAAACCATGCACCGACCTAACCTAAGGCTATAAGTGGTGACTTAAGCTAATGTGTGTGCTTTGAAGGTTTGTGTGGTATGCTTAGTTATGGCATTAGGTTTAAATTTTCTAAGTGTGAAGAATATGTTCAACTTAGAGGAGGGTTTCATTTAAGTTATTAAAGTGTTTTGGGTTTGTTTTATTTTATATTTTAATTTGTTTTAAGTGAAACCTACAATTAATCACTAAGTTATGAAGAGAGGGAAAGAGAAGAGAACTTCTCTTTCCTTCGCTAACCTTAAGTAATTTTTCTAAAGTAGGTTCATGTTTTAGTTTCATTTAGGTAAATGTTTTGATTACATCTTTTAATCAATCCTAAGTTTAGATAAACTCTAAACAAACCTATTCAAAAAGAAAGGCCTTTTAAGATTAAATAAAATGAACCAAAATTCACATAACACACATTACTTCCTTTCTTTCCCTAATATATATAACATGCATATGGTTGGACCCTAAGCATATTTATACATGAAAATGAGAGTATTTGACACACTTTATGATGTATGCTAAGTAATCCATTTAAGAAAATTTAGAAGTTGAATATGCATGATTTTTCTTATGTAGAAAGGGTTTTCATTATCTAAGTTTTCACATACATACATGAAAGTAAGAAAGGAATAAGTGAGTATAGTGTCATTGTTAACCAGAGGTGTAAGGTGCAAGACCTACTTAGGGCTATTTAAAGTCTCGCAATCTCAGGGTTGTCCAGACTAATATACCACTTTCCTTAAATACAAACATGTATATAAAAGAAATGAGATAGAAAAGAAATATGCAAAAGTTATTTAATGGATACATTTCATCTTATACAATTTATATATGCAAGATTAGGCAACCCTTCTAAGTTGATAGCATAGGGATGAATAAGGTATTTAATTAAGTAAGTGTTGGGTTCTTTTCAAATGAACCCTACATCTTACAAACTCCTATTCAAAACTATGCTAACATAAGAAAGAAAGGAAACCTATACCAAACATGACTTTATAATTTATCACGTGCAAGCTTATAATTAAAGTATAAGTATCACACTTTTAGATTTGGTATTTGATTTATGTATTTTGAAAATAATTTAGAGTTAATAGTGATAATAGCCACTCATATTTCTACTTTAGCCAACACATGCAAATTTGACATAAAGTAAACAATTTCATTTTAAATTTGAATTTCAAAATTATGAATGCATGAAATCACATGGCATACAATCTTAACATGTTGGGGAGAGATCCAAAGCAATGAAAGCATGTAAACAAACTCACTTTACTTAAATCTTAAAGACATTCTTATGGAATAAGAAAACTTAGAATAAATAAAAGTGAATTTTAAAATGATTTTTGTTTAGTTTGAAGTTTGATTAATTTTGAAAAGGTGAAATGAGTTTACTATTCCTAGCCCATTCCCATAGGTGTTTTATATTTTTCTTTCATTTTTAGATGATTAGCTCCATTTTTATGCATTGATTAGGTTAAGGTAATTAAGTAGCTTAATTAACCCTTACCTACACCACCTTAGAAGAATTAACTAAATGATTATGAGCCAATGAGATGACACAAAATCATCAAGAAATTTAAATTTGCAATGCACCTAATAATGAAAAGGCCTAATGCAATTTGGCTCACAATTAAAAGTTAATTAAGCTAAGGGGTTTAGCATAAGTAATTTCAAAACACCATTTCATACTTATGAATGGGGTTTTGATTTCCTTAATTGACCTTAGGCTATTAAACACCTAAGCATCTACCCAAGGTAGATTAATTAAGTTCTGAAATTTTTTAGAATTTTTGGAAATTGATTCAAGGGATAATTAATGAATTAACCCTTAATTAAGAGAATATTAAGGGGAGAAGAGGAAATTTAGGGAATAGCTTAGGGGAAATGCCCCAAAATTATTCCATTAACCTCCTACTTACTAGATCTGACCTTAATCAACCCTAATCATAGGGTAAATCCATTAACCACACCCTAATTTTGCTTAATTACATGAGAAGGGTAATTAAGGAATCCATGCAATTACTCTAATCAAGCCTTCAATAAATCCCAAGAAAATTAAGGAGGTAGAGTTCATCCCCTAAAACTTACCCAAGAAATTTGGGATTAATCAGAGGCCCAATTAAAGAGTAATTAGCAGAATACACTTTCTAATAAAATCTAAATTGAGAGAAAAGCATAATTCAAAACTCATCAAAATTAATTTTAAAATGTTCTATGTATAATTATCTATCCATAGAAATTTATTTTATATTTTTTGAATTTTCTATGAAGAGTTATGCATTTTTGAAGATCCATGGATTAATTAAAAACTAAGTAAGAATTTTTAATTAACCCAAAGTAATCCCTAGCTCACGGCGCAACGCGTGGTGGTGGTGATCAGTGTGCTTTACACACATCGTGCCATGAGGGGGTAACTTAAATGTCACATCCCAAATGGTGACGGCGCCTAGCTTAAATTCTCGTCACTGATCAAAGATTGAATCTAAGATTTTCATTTATAAAGGATAAATAGATAACTAAACATGTTAAATAATCTCAATCATCCATCTAAAATGCGCAGACGGACAGCTAAGATGAGCCAAGTTCTTTCTCTTGATCAACAGAGACCGTACATGATCAAGGGGAAGATCCAAGCTCGATCTAGCATGGATTCACACTAAATTCAACCCACACTATCTAGAGACAAAGAGCGGTAAATCCAATAGTCAAAATTTGATGAGGTGAAAATTTCTTTCACAAAGCTCCACACCACATTCAGTTTAGTGATAGGAAAATTCCATACCTCATCGGAGGTGATCATCGATGCTCGAGATCAATGATGTAGCTTCGTCTGGCGGAGACGAAGCCCTATTGAAATTCCTATGCCTTGGGATTGAGTGGCTTGCTCTATGGACCAACACCACTTGAAGATCCTTGCAGCTTTGATCAAATTGCTCCTCTCCTTACTATGGGAACTCCAATGGAAGCTTAAGTGAGCTCGGATTGGTCCTTAGAAGAAGTGTACAGGAGGAATTGGGAGGAAATCAAGTGTAGAAGAAGTTGGCAATTCACTCCACCTCCCCTATTTTTCACTATTCAAAAGCCGAGAAGAAGAAAATGGGAAGAGCTCTAGGAGGCTTAGAATCAATCCCCAATGGCTCCTCTGGCTTCTTATTCTTCAATCAACCTTAAGTGAGTGAAAACATAAGTGAATTAGCTGGAGTAAATCTCCCCCTTGAAGGATCATATGTCTGACAATGGTCTTGCCATTTTGATCTAATTGATGAGATTGGAGAGTTTATTTTCATTATTTTGAGTGTGCACATGGTCGGTTTGATCCAAGGAATGGATTGCTAACTTCCCATTTTCTTGAATTGAGCTTGAGATGGAGTTTGAAATTTTAATTTTAGGCTAAGGGGTCGGGTTTGGTCTAGGGACCAAATGGCCTGACCCAAACCCATTGGGTTGGGTGCACCACTCATCACTAAGTCCCCTTGACCTTTTAGGAAAGCCTCAAGTGATTGTGAAGAGGGTTTGACTAACATACCCATGGGCTAGGCCAAAATTTATTCTATGGCCTAGGGGTAGGATGGTCATTTTTCTATTTTTCTACTTTTGGACATGTTGGGTATGTGGAGAAACTAGGTTTGGCCAAGTTTGATAGGGTTTGGCTCATATTGACCCATTTAGGTCAAAATGGGTCAACTTGGGTCAAGTTGACCAATTGGTCAAATTGGGTCAAACCAAGGGTTGGGTCAAGTTCATATGACCATTTGAAATATTTTGGTGACTTTGGTTTGATTCAATTTGGTATGTATTTGTTTTTGGCTCATATGACTTCATTTAGGTCAAATGGGTACATCAAGGGTAGGTTTGGGTTTGGTTAGTCATATGGAGTGGATTGGTATCTTTATTTCCAATCAATTTTGGTTAAGTTCAAATTTGGCTCAACATGACCCCTTTAGGTCACGTTGGGTCTAAGGTCAATTGGGCTAGGTTGGCTCTAGTTGGCCAATTGAGGCTTTGGTCAAGTTCCACAAGTGATTTGGGATGGACATGACCCATTAGTTTCATTCAATTTGGCTTAGATCAAATTTTTACCCTTTAGGTCAAAATGGGTCAACTTGGGTCAAGTGGGCCAATTGGGCTAGGTTAGGCTCAAACGTTGGCTTGGTCAAGTTCAAACATAGGTCATGAGTGAACTTAGGTCAATGGTTTCAATCAATTTGGCCTAAGGTGGAATTTGGCTATGTAAAGTTTTATTTTAGGTTAAGTGTTGACTTGGTCAACCCTTAGGTTTGACTTGGTTTTACCCGATTTGATTGATTCATCATCCCATGATTATTGTTGATCATGATGAGAGGCAAATATGAGCTTGGTTCAATCTAATTTGGTTAGGATCAAAATTTGGCTCATAAGGGTACTTTTGGTCACTTTGGGTCAAGTAAGCCTAAGTGGGTCAAATGGCTTAGTCAAAGCTTGATTTGAAGTTGGTTGATCTTGTATATGGACTCATGATTGAAATATAAATCCATTTACAAGTGGTTTGAAATCAAATGGGTTTTAATCCATTTGAAAATTTTATATTCAAAAGAAGAATATGAAAGGATTTTGGCTTTGATTTTTGAACTAGGTTTTGATTGTTCGATTGGAGTTTGGATTTATATATGAGCTCATGATGGTAGGATTGATTGAACCATGCGAGAAAATCAAGAGTTTGGCTTGATTTTAAGTTGATTTGGCTAAGTTCAAGATTTTGACTTGAAAGGCTTAGATTGGATTTTGAGTGAATTTGAGTTTGATTTTTGGAATTGGTTTTGATTGTTTGAATTTATATTTCATTTATATATGTGAATATAAATGAGAATATAAATGGATCATGAGAAAATTTCAAGGATTTGAAGTGGTTTAATCATGATTTATGTTCAATCCATTAAAGAGAATTTAAAGGATTTAAGAAAATTTTTAATTTGAAATTTAATTTTTGAATTGGATTTGATTGATGTATACTTATATTTCATTTATAAATGAGAATATAAATAAGTTTTGAGAAAATCTCCTGAATTTTAATGAGTTTGATCATGATTTAGGTTAAATCCATTAAAGGGAATTTATAGGATTTAAATGAATTTTAAATTGGAATTTAATTTTTGCCTTGGATTTAAATGATTTATATTTATATTTGATTTATATATGAGAATATAAATAAGAATATAAATAAGTTTTGAGAAAATCCCATGAATTTGAATGAGTTTGATCATGATTTAGGATTGATTTTGGCCTGAGTCCTTTAATGGAAAATTAAAGGGACTTAAGAAAATTTTCATGAATTGATTTTGAATTTTGAATTTGATTTGATGAATTTGAATTTACATTTCATTCATAAATGTGAATATAAATGAGAATATAAATGGATTATGAGAAACACTTAAAAATTTGAATAGGTTTGAATCATGATTTTGGTTAAGTTCTTAAGGGAAGCTTAAGGACTTAGTCAAAATTTGGACTTACGAATTTTTGATGGATTTTGATCATCGGTTTCAATCATGGAATTCTATTATGAAATTGATTTTGAGTTTAGAGAAAATCAAATAAAATTGATTTTGAGTTTGAATTGAAAGAAGGAAAGTGAGGAATGGTTTAAGCTAAGGGTAGGAAATTTTCCTAACACCCTTAAGGCATGACCTATTCCTATGGCTAACTCTTCTAAGTCTCCTAGGACTAGGTTTGACTATTCACCTAATCACTAGATGTGTCTTAAGATTAAGGAACTCTTAAAGTCTAAGAGAATTCCTATGTCTAAGATGGAGGGGTTGAGAGCTCATTCTAAAAATGAGGTCAACAGCAGTTGTTTGGCCTCTCCTTGTAGACTAGCCACCCTGTTGATTAGCTTCTCAAATGTTTTAATAGAGAAGCCCTTAAGCATGAAGGCAATCGGGCCATGGGTATTCTTCAAGGAAATCTCAATGGCATGTTGTTCAGATAGCTACGGTTCACACTTCATACTCAGGTTACGCCATCGAAGAATATAATCAATATGTGACTCACCAGAGTGCTATTGTGCTACAATGAGATCACTACGGTTTCGAGCTCCACCTCTTGAAGAAGAGTTGCTCTAGCTTAGCAAATATCTTTACTGAACCGTTGGGTAGTTCAGCATACCAATTGAAAGTAATACCCGCTAGGCTACTAACAAAAAGTCAGAAAAGCAAAGCATCGCTGCCACTTGTGTTGCAATAACTACCCCTGAAATGTGTTATGTGTTGCCATGGGTTTCCACTGCCATCAAAGCTTTTGAAGGAAGGAGGTATGAAACCCTTGGGATATTGGATAGCATTAAATTCCTTTGGGTAGGGTCTACCTTTTGGAACTGATGATCCTCCCCAGACTTGAGCCAAAGCTTCCTTTCTCTACTGCTCAACCATGGATTTTATATCTTTTTCTTATATGGAGGTACTTTCCACTACCTTTCTATACAAGCTATACCTTGCTCAACGGGAGGTAGAGTCTTGACTGGGTCCAAGATATGCACTAACTCAGGCTGACTGACATCGACTATAATAGGATGAACTAGAGGGGCTTATTTCTGAAGCACTAACACTGTTGCTAACAGGTCCAGTAACTAACATGTCATCCTATCAATATGCTCACCCTTCTGCCTTAACTGAAGTCAGAGGTGTTAGGCTAATTTTGTGATATCTAGTGTCGACCATGCATACTCCACCTAAATCCCCCCATCAAGTCATCTTCATTGGGATCGAAGATGACTCTCTCTTCATTGGACCAGGCGTACCCCGGGATCTCCTTCTTCTCCATGAAATAATGTGCAACTATCTCATCTAAGGATTGATCCAACTCAATAGATACAAATAGTTTAGAGGCTGGGTATGAACACATCGTGCAGAGGCACCGACCTCACTCATAGGAGTCAATCTGTGGGGCTCACTAGATGAATGATACTCCTGATAGTTACTGGCTGTAAGAGGATAAATAATCCTAGGATGTTCCTCTACCACTGCTGCAACTGAACTGTCATCTGGAATATCTGTAGCAACTGTCACCATCTCCATATCCATGTGGCGAGTTGGTGAAGGGGATGATGCTTGGGTCTCCACTCATCACCACCACTAGGCGAGAAGGTTGGCAGACGCCCCACAATGGGTGGTGTAGGAGGGGTAGGATCCCTTGGCCATAGCCGGATCACCAACGGGGTGCGCTTTTCCCCAGATGCGACCTTCATGGCCTTAGATGGAATGGGAGATGTTATAACATGTACAGGCAATGGCGAACAAGGGGTAGAGCAGTGGGGTGGATACACCACTGACTCTATGCACACAGGAACTACCCTCCTGTGGGGCTGGCCCTAGTGAGAAGAATACTATTAGTATGGTCGACGCGGGTAGCATGCCAAACTGGAAAATTAATCAAAGCAGAAGCATCGACTACTTGAACCTGTAAACTTTGCCTGGTAACATGTGATGTATGGGCCTGGCCCACTCGATGAATCTACCCGCCACAGTGAGGAATGTGATCAAGATTGGGCTACTGAGCATCATATGCTCCACTGTGTGGGATAGATTGAAGGCCGATCGACCTCCGCTCACAGGCCGTCTTTGGGCTGTACCTTGGAAGAGGCAACAAACAGATCCTCCTGGCATCCTTTCTGTCTAATCCAGAGAGAGGATGGAACTGGTTTTCTATAACCAGTGGTGAAGTGATAATGGGATACTCATCCATGGCGTCGAGCAGCGCCTCTGCTCCCAGCTATCCAGTGTGGAACCCTTGATCGTGCATTCTTATTCTTCCAGTGCTTGGTGGGATTGAGGTGCAAGCTAGACCCATACTCAAATGTAGGGGAGGCGGCCCGAAATTGGGAGCCTTACCCTTGGAGTCGATGGTGGTACTAGCATCAGGGAAACATGAGCAACTCGGGATGAGCGCTAGAGTTGACTTGTCCTAGCACTATAATAACTGAAGTTTGTGATACTACTAGCTTTCCACATCAGTGAGGAGACATTAGAATCAGAAGGTAAGTCTATCCTGATGACTGGCTTTTGCCTAATCACCTTGGTCCTGCTGACTGTGGTGAGGGGAATGCCCCCACAAGTGATCCTGGCCCCCTCAAATCCCTGGCCAAAGTGAATCAGGTGGGTATGGTCCAAATGGGGGAAGTCAACCTGATCTAAAGCTAGATCCATATCATGGGGGAAGGTGAAGACAAACTTTTCAGAACTGGCCATTTCCAAAACTATAGTAGACAAAAGCTGAACTATACTGTACTTACTGTAAAGAATCTATAATGAGAAATGAACTTGTATCAGATTTTTTTCTCCATAGATTTTTGCATTTTGAATTTGAAAATTTGAACACACATCCAACAACTTGGAAGTGTTAAGTGGGGTTAAAATGGAATTAAGAAGATTGATTGAAAGAGGAATTTGAATATGAATCCAACTTCAATAAATTTAGGTATGTCGAATATGGATTCAAAATTTTTGATAGGATGCTTCCATAGGTTCATTGTTGTTTTGAATTTGAATTTTTGAACCCTTTCCTTTAAAAAATTTAGGTATGTTAAAGTAAGGGTCAAATGATTTTGTTTTTGTTTCATTGTTTTGGAATTTCACTTACTTAGCAAATTTAGGTATACTAAGTGAAGTATTTGAGAAAGTGATTATTTCTTTTTGTGAATTTTGTTTTTATTTTGGAAAATTAAGAGTTCTCACTTAGCAAATTTAAGTATGCTAAGTGAAGAATCCATGTGTGTTTTGTTTGATTTTTGAAAATATGATTCTTAACAAATTTGGATATGATAAGAAGTCCTAAGTGTTTCATTTTTGTTTTGATGTTTTGATTTTTTGAAAAGGGTAGGATCTTTAGCAAATTTGGTATGATAAGTGAATCTTAAGGTGCCTCATTTTGTTTTGATGTGATTGAAAGTGGAGATTTAACTTTAGCAAATTTGGTATGCTAAAGATGAAGTCCCACTTATTTTTGTGAAATGGAAATCTCATTTAGCAAAATTGAGTATGCTAAATGAAACTCCAAATAGCGTGTTCAAAATTTTGATTTTATTTTTGGTTTTGAAAATGGAAACTTCGCCTTAGCAAATTTGGTATGCTAAGGGAAGAAGCTCCAAAATGTGTTTGAAAATTTTGGTTTGGACTTTGGAAACTTCACTTAGCAAATTTCAGTATGCTAGGTCAAGTTCCAAAATATGTTTTGAAAAATGTTTGATTTTGGATTTGGAAATTTTATTTAGCAAATTTGAGTATGCTAAATGAAGTTCTGAATATGTGTTTAAAATTTTTTTGGATTTTGGATTTGGAAACTTTACTTAACAAATTTGGGTATGTTAAATAAAGTTCCAAATGTGTTTGAAAATTTTGAAATATGATTGTTGATTTTGATTTTGGATTTGGAAACTACACTTAGCGAATTTCATTATGCTAAATGAAGTTCCAAATGTATGTTTGAAAAATTTTTGTTGGGTTTTGGACATGGAGACTTCATTTAACAAATTTGAGTATGTTAAATGAAATTCCAAAATGTGTTTAGAAAAAAATTTTTTAAAATATGATTGTTGATTTTGGATTTTTGGATTTGGAAACTTCACTTACCAAATTTGATTATGCTAAATGAAATTACAAATGCATATGTGAAAAATGTTGTTGGATTTTGAATTTGGAGACTTCACTTAACAAATTTAGATATGTTAAATGAAGTTCGAGATGTGTTTGAAAATATTAAAATATGATTGTTAATTTTTGATTTTGGGTTTGGAAACTTCACTTAGCAAATTTGATTATGCTAAATGAAATTCCAAATGCATATTTAAAAATTTTTGTTGGATTTTGAATTTGGAGACTTCAATTAACAAATTTAGTATGTTAAATGAAGTTCCAAATTTGTTTGAAATTTTTGAAATATGATTGTTAAATTATTGATTTTGGGTTTGGAAAATTCACTTAGAAAATTTGAGTATGCTAAGTAAAATTCCAAAATGTATTTTCAGAACTTTTAAAATATGATTGTTAAAGTTTTAATATTTTGAAAGAGGACTTCCATTCAACAAATTTAGGTATGTAGAATGGAGATCAATCTTATTTTTGAAATGTGAATTTTTTTTTTTTGTGTGATTATTGCTTTTTGAAAGAGAGGAATTCCAACTTTAAAACATATGTGGGATATGTTTAAGTGGGATTTCGTAAAAGATATTTATTATTATTTTCAAGTTGGGAATGACATTTTCATTTAATAAATTTGAGTATATTAAATGAAGATGTTCATGTGTGCTTTTTAAAAATTTTAATTTTGTTTACAAGTGAACTTTCCATTCAATAAGTGTGAGTGCATTGAAATAGAAAAAATCATGTGTGCTTTTGAAAACTTTATGATTATGATTGTGATTTTTGGAAAAGATGATTGTTCAATTTTATTTTGAAAATGAAATCTTCATCAAAGTGAATCGAAAGAAGATGTTTTGAAAATCCCTACATGCAATAATTATGGGAATTGTCAAATGAAGGTGACAAAATTTTGTGGAAAATATTTTATTAAGTGCATTTTTGAAAAGGTGCTTTTGAAAAAGCAAAGTTCTTTATGGAAGATTTATTCTTTTAGAATGAACCTTTCCTTATCATAAAAATGATAAGGAGGAAGTCTTTAAAAAAAAAATGTTTTCACTTTTTATTTAGATATTTTCATTTTTACCCATTGGAGAACCCTACAGGGATTTTAAGACCAACAAGGATTGCAGTCCTAAAACCTAAAGATGTTGGCTAACTCAACTCAAGAATGAAATGAGCTAAGTGTCAATGGAAAGAAGGATAGTCTTAGAATCATACCAAAGTACAAACCCACTATCGATACTCAAAGATAACGATCATTTGCCAAAGATGGACAGAGGAACCATCCCCAGCGAAGTCGCCAGAAAAATTTGTTGGTTACAAATTCCTATAAGAGTCGCCTTTCAAATCTGTGGAGAGAAAGAAAGGCAAGACCTATAAAAATTCATCTTTTTAACATGCCATGTGGATCCACAAATGTACTTATTCAGGTGATCAAGCACATCATCAAGGAATAGTGTACTATCTTGAAAGACAGAAGTCACTGCCCATTAATGGACCTAATCACCTCAATAAATACTCCTAAGGATGATGGGTCTGTATATGTACCAAATATTCTTCACCTACTTTACATGAAAAAGTAAACTAAGATTTATTTTAAACTAAGTTCGTTAAGTTCCCTACAGGGGCAAGCTCCCATAGTTAATTACATCCTAAGGATTGGGATTCCTTCAGAAAACTCTCAATTAAGGTAAATGATTATTATCTTTGAAGATTTCAAATAGGAAAGGACTACCACTCAATTGGTTTATGATTTAAAGATCAAATGGGATTGATCAAAAGAGGGAGTTATTATTGAAGCCAAAATGGAAGATAAGTAGGAGATGCCCACAATGCTAGGAAACCTAGCGAGCATCTTAAACGGTTGGGCTTTATATTTTTGAAATTGATTTAGTTTATTTGAGTTGCATCTTTCATTAGAAATTTAGGACTTAAGATTCCTTAACACAAGATTAAGGAAATGCCTAAGAGGTGAGGAATTAAGTTTATGTCCCACAAAGGGGAGAAGCAATCTCAAAACCTAAATCTAGGGAGCTTCGGCGAGAGCCGGAAGCACAACCTAAATCTAAGGAGAAAATGGGTATTTTCTAATGTAGATTCACATTTTAGTTTTGTTTAGGTGAATGTTTTGATTAAATCTTTTAATTAATTCTAAGTTTACATAAACTCTAAACAAACCTATTCAAAAATAAAGGCATTTTAAGATTAAATAAAATGAATCAAAATTCACATAACACACATTACTTCCTTTCTTTCCCAACATATATAACATGCATATGGATGGATGCTAAGCATATCTATACATGCAAATGATAGTATTTAACAAACTTTATGATGCATGCTAAGTAATCCATTTAAGGAAATTTAGAAGTTGAGTATGCATGATTTTTCTTAAGTAGAAAGAGTTTTCCTTATCCAAATTTTTACATACACACATGAAAGTAAGAAAGGCATAAGTGAGTACAATGCCATTGTTAACCAGAGGTGTAAGCTACAAGACCTACTTAGGGCTACTTAAAGACCCACAATCTCATAGTTTTCCAGACTAATATACCACTTTCCTTAAATACAAATATATGTATAAAAGAACTGAAATGGAAAAGGAGAATGCAAAAGTTGTTTAATGGATTCATTTTATTTTATGCATTTTTATGTATGCAAATATACATAACCCTTCTTAGGTGATAGTATAGAGACAAATAGGGCATGGAATTAAGTAAGTGTTGGGTTCTTTTCAAATGAACCCTACATCTTACCAACTCCTATTCAAAATTATACCAACATAAGAAAGGAAGGAAACCTATGCTAAGCATACATCTATATTCTATCACATGCAAACCCATAATTAAAGTATAAGTAGCATACTTTCAGATTTGGTATTTAATTTATATGTTTTGAAAATAATTTAGATTTAGTAGTGATAATAGCCACTCATATTTCTACTTTAGCCAGCACATGCAAATTTGACATAAAGTAAACAATTTTATTTTAAAATTTGAATTTCAAAATTATGAATGCATGACATCACATGACATATAACTTAACATGTTGGGGAAAGATCCAAAGCAATGAAAGCATGTAAACAAACTCACTTCACTTAGATCCTAAAGACATTCTTATGGAATAAGAAAGTTTAAAATAAATCAAAGTGAATTCAAAGTGATTTTTGTTTAGTTTGAAGTTTGATTTAATTTTGAAAAGGTGAGATGAATTTTCTGTTCCTAACCAATTGCCACAACTGTTTGATATTTTTGCTTAATTTTTAGATAATTAAATCCATTTTTATGCATAAATTAGGTTAAGGAGTGAATTAAATAACTTAATCAACCCTTACCTACACCACCTTAAGAGAATTACTTAAATAATTATGAGCCAATGAGATGACATAAAACCCACAAGGAATTTAAATTTTCAATGCACCTAATAAGGAAGTGGCCTATTGAAATTTGGCTCACAATTAGAAGTAAATTAAGCTAAGGGGTTTAGCTTAAGTAATTTCAAAACACCCTTTCATACTTATGAATTGGGTTTTGATTTCATTAATTAAACTTAGACTATTAAACACCTAAGTATCTACCCAAAGTAGATTAATTAAGTTATGGAATTTTTTTTAGAATTTTTAGAAATTTATTATGGGGATAATTAATGAATTAACCCTTAATTAAGAGGAGATTAAGAAGAGAAAATAGGGTTTAGGGAATAGCTTAGGGGAAATACCCTAAAAATATTCTATAAACCTCCTACTTATTGGATCTGACCATAATCAACCCTAATCATGGATTAAAAATTACAAATTACACCTTAATTATCCTTAATTATATAAGGAGGGTAATTAAGAAATCCATATGCATTTCTTCTAATCAAGCTTTCAAAAAATCCCAAGAAAATGAAGGGAGGTAGAAGTTAACCCCTAAAACATACCCATGAAATTTTAGATTAATCAAAGGCTTAATTAAAAAGTAATTAACAAAATAAAGTTTCCAAGAAAACCCAAATTCATAGGAAAATATAATTCAAATTCTATTAAAATTAATTTTTAAATGTTCTATGTTGAATTATCTTTCCATAGGATTTTATTTTATAATTTTATAAACTTTTTAAAAGAAGTTATGAATTTTGGAAGATCCCCAAGTTAATTAAGAATTAATTAAACATTTTAACTAATCCCCTGGCTCACGGTGCGACGCGTGGTGGCGAAGGTCAGCACGCTTTACATGTGTCGTGCCATGAGGGGGTTACTTAAGTTGTCCAATCCCATATGGCGGCTAGCGGCTCACGCAGTTTGATCCTTATCGTCCGATCAAAGATCAGACAGCCAGGGATCTCCCCGTGGTTTTAAAATGAGTAAAGGATTTCTAAACATGCAGAAATATCTCAACCGTCCATCTAAAATGCACGGATGGATGGCTGAGATCACCCAAGTTCTTCCCCTTGATCAATAGAGATCATCCATGATCAAGGGGAAGATCCAAGCTCGATCTAGCATGGATTTAAATCAAACTCAACCCACACCATCTAAAGCTAAAGAGCGAAAGATTCCAACGGTCAAAAATTGATGGGGTGTAAATTTCTTTCATAAAGCTCCATACTACATTGAGTTTAATAGTCCAAAAATTCTATACCTCGATGGAGGTCATCACTGGCACTCGATTCCCTTGGAGAAGCTTCGTCTAGTTGAGAAGAAGTATTGCTGAAGTTTTGAGCACTTGAGGTTGAGTGGATCCCTCTATGGGTCACCTCCTCCTTAGCTTGAGCTCAACTTTGATTGAATTGGATCTCCTCTTACTTCTAGGACTCGGAAGAGAGCTTGGGTGCACTCGACTTGGTCCACTGATGAAGCTTGAAGAGGGAATTGGGTGGAGTTTGAGTGTAGAGGAAGTTGGAGAATGGATTGAGCTCCCCTATTTTCACTATTCAAAAAATGAGAAATGGGGAAATGGCAAGAGCTCTAGGATGCTTGCTATCACTCTCTAATGGCTCCTAAGTCTCACTAGTACTCAATCGAATTCAGGAATGATGCCTTTGAGTTTGTTTAGGGGGAGTATATCTCCCCCTTGAAGGATCGGACGGCCGATAATGCCCTTATCATTTTGATCCAATTAAGCTTAGGTTGTGGGTTGTTTGATCAGTTAGGAGTGTACACATGGTCGATTTGAGCCAAGGAGTGGATTGCCAACCTCCCATGTGCCTTAATTTGAGTTTCAATTTTGACCCATAGGGTCGGGTTTGGTCTAGGGACCAAATGGGCTGACCCAAACCCATTGGGTTGGGTGCACCACTCTCCTCTAGGTCCCCTTGAGCCTTTAGGAAAGCCTCAAGTGAATGTGAAGAGGGTATGACCAAATTACTGATGGATTAAGCCAAAATTTGTTCTATGGCCTAAGGGTAGGATGGTCATTTTGCTATTTTCCCACTTTGGACATATTGGCTATATGGAGAAACTAGGTTTGGCCATGTTTCAAGAGATTTGGAATTCATTTGATAGGATTTGGCTCATGTTGACAGATTTAGGTCAAAATGGGTGAACTTGGGTCAAGTTGACCAATTGGTCAAATTGGGTCAAACTAAGGGTTGGGTCAAGTTCATATGACCATTTGAAATATTTTGGTGGCTTTGGTTTGATTCAATTTGGTATGGTTTTATATTTGGCCCATATGTCTTCACTTAGGTCAAATGGGTCAAGTTGACCTATTTGACCCATTTGACCTATTTGGGCTAGGTCGTGGGTAAGTTTAGGTTTGGTTATTCATATGGAGTGGATTGGTATCTTTATTTCTAATCAATTTGGGTTAAGTTCAAATTTGGCTCAACATGACCCCTTTAGGCCATGTTGGGTCTAAGGTCAATTGGGCTAAGTTAGGTCTAGTTGGCCAATTGAGGCTTTCGTCAAGTTCCACAAGTGATTTGGAATGGACTTGACCCATTGGTTTCAATCAATTTGGCTTAGATCAAGTTTTGACACATTTTGACCCTTTTTGTCAAAATGGGTCAACTTGGGTCAAGTGGCCAATTGGGCTTGGTTAGGCTCAAATGTTGGCTTAGTCAAGTTCAAAACTAAATCATGAGTGAACTTAGATCAATGGTTTCAATCAATTTGGCCTATGGTGGAATTTTGCTATGTTAGGTTTCATTTTGGGCTAAGTGTTGACTTGGTCAACCCTTAGGTTTGACTTGGTTTGACCCAATTTCATTGATTGATCATCCCATGATGATTGTTGATCATGATGAGAGGGATATGTGAGTTTCGTTCAATCAAATTTGGTTAGGATCAAAATTTGGCTCATAAGGGTACTTTAGGTCACTTTGGGTCAAGTGAACCTAAGTGGGTCAAATGGCTTGGCCAAAGCTTGATTTGAAGTTGATTGATCTTATGTATAGACTTATGATTGAAATATAAATCTATTTACATGTGGTTTGAAGTCAAATGGGTTTTGATCCATTTGAAAATTTCATATTCAAAGGAAGAATATGAAGGGGTTTTGGGTTTGATTTTTGAACTAGGTTTTGATTGAGTGATTGAAGTTTGGATTTATATGTGAGCTCATGATTGTAGGGTTGATTGAATCATGAGAGAAAATCAAGAGTTTGGCTTGATTTGAAATTGATTTGGCTATGTTCAAGATTTAGGCTTTAAAGGCTTAGATTGGATTTTGAGTTGATTTGAGCTTGATTTTTGGAATAGGTTTTGATTGTTTGAATTTATATTTCATTTATATATGTTAATATAAATGAGAATATAATTGGATCATGAGAAAATTTCAAGAATTTGAAGTGGTTTGATCATGATTTGGGTTAAGTCCATTAACAAGGATTTAAGGGACTTAGGAAAATTTGGAGCAAGGATTTGGATTTTTGAAATTGGTTTGATTGATTTATATTTATATTTCATTTATATATGAGAATATAAATGTGAATATAAAATAATTATGAGAAAATCTCATGACTTTGATATGGTTTGATCAAGATTTAGGCTAAGTTCATTAATGGAAAATTAATGACTTAGAAAATTTTTAAATTGAGAATTTAATTTTTGCATTTGATTTGATTGATTTATATTTATATTTCATTTATATTTGTGAATATAAATGATAATATAAATGAGTTTTGAGAAAATTCCATGAGTTTGAATTGATTTGATCAAGGTTTAGGCTAAGTCTTTTAATGGAGAATTAATGACTTAGGAAATTTTTAAATTGGAAATTTAATTTGAGGATTTGATTTGATTGATTTATATTTATATTTCATTTATATATGTGAACATAAATAAGAATATAAATTAGTTTTGATAAAATCTCATGAGTTTTAATTGATTTGATCAAGGTTTAGGGTAAGTCTTTTAATGGAAAATTAAGGGACTTAGGAAAATTTCATGAATTGATTTGGAATTTTGAGTTTAGTTTGATTGATTATAATTTATATTTCTTTTATATATGTGAATATAAATTAAAATTTAATTGATTATTAGAAATCTTAAAGATTTGAATTGGTTTGAATCATGATTTTGGTTAAGTCCTTAAGGGAAGATTAAGGACTTAAGCAAAGTTTGAACTTAGGAATTTTTTTGATGGATTATGATCATTGGTTCACTTATAGATTTCATTCATAGATTTCAATCATAGAGAGTTGATTTGAGTTTGGAGAAAATCAATTAAGATTGATTTGGAGTTTGACTTGAAGGAAGAAAGGTGAGGAATGGTTTTAAGCTAAGGATAGGAAATTTCCTAACACCCCCAAGGCATGACATATTCCTATGGCTAACTCTTCTAAGTCTCTAGGGCTAGGTTGAGTGTCCATCTAATCACTAGATGTGTCTTAAGACTAAGGAATTCTTAAAGTCTAAGAGGAGTCCTATGTCTAAGATGGAGGGGTTGAGAGCTCATTCTAAAAATGAGGTCAACACCTAGCTTTAATCTTTGCATCCCAAAAGCTACGACACTATATGCTTTCTCATAAAGTGAATTTGATTTCAAGAACCAATCTACTACAGTATCTCATGACACGGACAATGCTATCTGGACATTTGGCACATTGGTCCATGATTCTCTCGTAGTTTGATATCAAATTTGTACCCCCTTCGTGCGATAAAAGGACAAGCACTAGCAGATTTCTTAGCAACACACTCACTACCTACTAACTGCTTAGTGATGATCTCCCTGATGAATAAATCATGAACTTATAGGGTTGAAAATTGTCATTGGGAGATGTATTTTGATGGTGTGGCTTCCTTTCATAAAGGAGAAGAACCACGATCTACTCTTCTAAGAAAGGCAGGGGTAGGAATAGTTCTCTTAACTCCAGACCATGATGTGATGAGATTCTCATAATATCTCTCCAATCCCTGCACTAAAAATGAAGCCGAGTATGAGGTTTTGACTGCCCATCTGGAGTTAGCCATTACAGTATGTGTCAAGAGAATCAACATCTTTGGGGATTCTCAGTTGGTCATCAACCAAATTTTTGGGTCCTACAAGGTTCTAAAACCTAAGCTTCGTCATTACCACAAGTATACCATGAAGCTGTTAGCCCAGATCCTTGAGCTCACCATCTACAAGGTCCTTCTAGAAGAGAACACAGTAGCAGATGCTTTGGCCAAAATTGCCAAAGATTTAGCATGTCTAAAAGATGAGTTCATTCCAATAAGGGTCCAAAATAGACAAGTCTTATCCCTTATTGATGTTGAACTCGTCGAGACACTTTCTCTTGAAGGAGAGGTTGCCATTGCCAATGAAGGTGCGGAGCTAGATTAAAGGAAACCGTTCATAGATTACTTGAACACCAACAAACTACCTAAAGAGATATCACAAGCCTATCAAATGAAGCAGAGAGCTCTCTCCTATGCTCTTGTGGATGGCACCTTGTATCGACGATCTTTCAATCAAATGTGATTACACTTTAGACAAACACGAAGGCCATAGGATTGTGACTAAGGTACACTCAGGTCTATGTGGAGCGCACCAATCTAGTCCGAAGATGAAAGAAAAGATCAAGAGACTAGGA
The DNA here is from genome assembly GCA_021442155.1 of Cymbidium sinense. Lineage (NCBI taxonomy): Eukaryota > Viridiplantae > Streptophyta > Magnoliopsida > Asparagales > Orchidaceae > Cymbidium > Cymbidium sinense. The sequence goes on from CM038215.1 coordinate 251,660,258, forward strand.
TACTACTGGCCCTCAATAATTACAGATTTTATGGATGTATCTAAGAGATTTCATCAGTGTCAGGTACACGGTGTGGTCCTACATCAGCCACCCAACATTCTACATCCTACATTGGCCACATGGCCATTTGAGTGTTGGGGTATTGACATAGTGGGTCCTATTATCATTGGTTCATTCTAGTTAACCGACTACTTTTCCAAGTGGGCGGAGGCAATCCCACTCAGAGAGGTCACAGCTCAGCATGTGCTTCAATTTTTTAGGAATCATATCATATATAAGTTTGGGGTGTCTCGACAAATTATATTTGATAATGGTACTACATTTAACAGTACCAAGATCAACAGCTTCACCAGAAGACATAGTATAGATTGGAGATACTCCACTATCTACTATCCTAGGGCAAATGACCTAGCAGAAGCATTCAACAAAACTATCATCCAGATACTAAAGAAGACACTCGACAATAATAAGAGATAGTGTCATGAGTAGTTAGTTGAAGCATTATAGGCATACCACACCACATATAGAACTCCAACTCAGTCTATCTCATTCTCCTTAGTGTATGGGTCCAAAGTTATTCTACCCTTAGAAGTTCAACTCTCATCACTAAGGATAGCATTGGGTAGAAAAATCAGCACAGAGCAGAATGCAAAGTTGTGGTTAGATGAGATCGAAGGTTTTAAGGAGAGATGCCTACGGGCATGCCAAAATCTTGAGTTATACAAAGTCAAGATGATTCAAGCTCACAACAAGCTAGTCCGCTCTAGAGCTTTTCAAGTAGGAGAGCTTGTTTTAGTTCTAAGGAGACCAATTATTGCCCGTCGATAGATGGGAGGAAAGTTTGAACCCACTTGGGAAGGCCCTTTTTTCATAGAGAAGGCCTACTAAAAAGGATCTTATTAGCTTATTGATTATAAAGGGGAACACTCGATGCTTCCGATTAATGGGTTCTATGTAAAAAAATATTACCCATAAAAAATATGTTTGAAAACAATTATCATTAAAAGAATAAAATTTCATTCCAATTCTTCAAAATATTCTCTTCTTTTGAAGCATTGTTTGCTTGTCTTGTGAATTTATCATGACATGTTTAGGATAGGTAAGAGAACCCAAGAGGCATCCTATCCTCTTTCACAACATAAACACTTATCAAACATAATTCCTCGACACTACTAGAATAGGTGTGAGAGAACCCAAGAGGCATCATATTTTGATTAGCATAACTAAGTTATGTGTAAGAGAACCCAAGTGGCATCTTTTCTTGGTGGGAATCTAAGCTGCCATTCATGGCACCATTTCATCAAACCCCCTAGCGTGTTTAGGGTAGTTGTGAGATAACCCAAGTGACATCCTATTCTCTTTAACACAAAAACAAAAACAAACACAAATCTTTTATCTCGAGCTATTTTGATGTGGGAGCAAGCCCCTTATGGCACTCACTCATTAGCTACTTTAGGTCGGCTTTACATGCTACCTTGCTAGTATGTCACCCTAGTGGTCTCGTGTTTTGGAAGATGTTAGTCACCGAGCTTTCTCCCTAACTTGACCAATACAAACCAACGAGCTCCTTATTAGTTTGGTAGACTTCACTGCCCAGCCAGTAAGCTACCTCGTGTTGATTTTGTTTAAGAAGATGTAAGTCCCCGCGCTTTCTTCTTGAACTAACCATCATGCACTAACTAGGTGGAGTATATTTGAGGTTTAGGATAAGTCCCCCAGAGGTTTCTTTCCTCTTGACTACTCTTGAGTTGATATAAGTCTCCTAGTGGAATTTACTCGAGTGCTAGGTCGGATAGCATGTCAAACCAATGACTATCGACAGCTATAAGAGGATGTGAGTCCCTGATGATTTGCTCTTAGGCTGATTTTTTCAAACTAATGGGCACCTTAGGTTGGTTGATGTTATGGACAAGGACTCACCTGGATACACCACTCTTGGCGATGTGAGTCCCCACTTTTCTCCTTGAGTTGGCCACAATACCCATGCATATTATCTTTTCTGGGTTTTGGATCAAGCCCCAAGTGGCCTCTCCTGTGAGCATTTGGATCACATTCTTAACCTCATTTATACACTACCCGTTACTTTTGGATTGACCGCCCCTTCTTGTCACTTGTGGTTGGAGAATTTATTCAGCGGATGAGTAGATCCTCCATTGGTTCAATAAATCTGAGATAGGTCTAGGCTAATATAAGCTCCTTCTCAATATGATCCCTCGCAAACCAACAGGATCCACGATAAATAAACAAAATAAATAAACAAATTAATTCGCTTGTTGATTATAAATTCAAGCCCCTAGTGGCCCCTTTCCCAAGCAGGGATCCTACTTTTAGGGCAGTGTCAACAGAACTCCCTATAGAAATTGGCTGACTACGCTTGAGTTGAGATAAGTCCCTGGGGTCGACACTCTCTCTGTAGTCACCCTTAGGTCAGGTTCAATCTGATTTGCCACAAATAGGTTACCCCGACAGTCATTCCTCTTTGGAAGATATAAGTCTACTATGCATTCTTTCTAGCATGACTATCGTAAACTAACGAGCAGCCCTAAGTAGGGTTGACATGTTACCTCACTAATATGTCACTCCAATGATCTTTTATTTAGGAAAGATGTGAGTCCTCGTGCTTTCTTCCCTGAATTAACCAATGAAAATTGAAAGGTACCTTTTTGGTTGGATAGTTCTCTCCTCGGTCGGGAAACTACTCTCTTTTGATTGATAAATCTGAGCTAGACCAAGGCCAACATGGCCCTTACTCAGTGCAGGTCATCGCAAACTGATAGGATCCATCAAAAATAATTTAAAAAATGAAATTAATCTTGACTATCTTTGAGCTGATTAAAGTCCCCCATAGGCATTCACTCAATAGTCAGCCCTAGGTCGGGTTTGATTTATTGCACAAGCAACCGATCACCCCAAGTGGTTTCTTATTTTGGAAGATGTGAATCCCTGCGCTTTCTTCTTAACTTGACCATTGCAAACTGAAAGGTACCCTTTTGGTTGTATCCTCCTACTGTGTGGTTGGTATACTACCCCTTTGGATTGGTAAATCTGAGCTAGACTAAGGCCAACACAGCCCATACTAAGTGTATTCCATCGCAAAATAATAGGATTCATCAAAAATAATTAAAGAATAAAATTATTCTTGACTATCTTTGAGCTGATTTAAGTCCCCCGGTGGCATTCACTCAATAGTCAGCCTTAGGTTGGGTTCATTCCATTACCTCACCAATGGATCACTCTAGGAACTAATCCCTACTTTGCAGAATGTAAGTCTACTATACTTTCTTTCTAGCACAGTTGCTACACACCAAAAGGCAATCCCTTTGGCTGGATAGTCCTACTATGTGTTTGGTAGACTACCCGTTTGGATTGGTAAATTCAAGTTAGGCCTAGGCCAATATGGCCTCTACTTAGTGCAATCCATCGCAAACCAACAGGGTCCATCTCAAAATCCAAAAATAAAAAAAAAATTGAAACAAATTCAACACTCCTCCCTCGGTGGAGTCAAACTAAATAAATAAAAGAAATCCAATCAATCTCTCCCAGTGGAGTCAAATCAAATAATCAAATCAATCAGCTTCTCCTCAATGAGATGCAAATCTTTTTAGTTCTCCCAGTGGATCTCGAATTCTAATCCATCGACAGATTTCACAACCTTTTTTCCCTAGTGGATGACTTGAACTTGCTCCCCTGGTGGAGAGTTCACTTTTTCATCCCTCGTGGAGCACCAAATCCTAAATCAACAAATCAAATCAATTTCTTCCCAATGAGACTCAATCAAATCAAACCTCTCATTCCCAGTGAATGACTTGAACCTCTTCCCCTAGTGGAAGGTTCACATACTCTATCCCTAATGGATTCCCCCTTCACTCTCTTATATTTTTGACATGAGTACAGTCACATTGCACTAAGCTCTTGATTCCTTCTACACCTTGGGTTGGGAGTAGATCATTTCTATTAGTGCTTGTGATTGTTCGATGTTGTTGATCATCTCGATCAACACCAATATGTGCGGTGTGCCTCGTCAGTCACACCATACCTATTAGGCACCCTTTGATGACCTCATTTTTAGAATGAGCTCTCAACCTCTCCATCTTAGACATAGGACTCCTCTTATACACTAAGAGTTCCTTAGTCTTAAGACACTTCTAGTGATTAGCTGAATACTTAACCTAACCTTAGAGGCATAGAAGAGTTAGCCATAGGAATAGGTTATGCCTTAGGGGTGCTAGAAAAACTTGCCTACCCTATCTTTCTTTCAAGTCAAACTCCAAATCCAAACCAACTTCAAACTCAAATCAATTCCAACTAAATAAATTTTCTGAAATCCAAATCAACTTCAAACTCAAACCAACTCCAAATCAAAGCCAACTTAAAACTTAAATCAATTCCAACTTATTTGATTTTTCTCAAATTCAAATCAATTCTAATGGATTTTCAATAAATCCAAAATCTTTCCTAAGCCACTTTGATTTCATCTTATAGACTTAGCTCAAATCAAATCCAAATCATTTCAAATTCAAAATATTTTCTCATAACTCATTTATATTCTCATTTATATTCACAAATATAAATAAAATGTAAATTCAAATAACCAAAACCAAATTTAAAACTTAAACCCAAATCTAACCTAAATCCAACCTAAACTCTTTCATGTCAAATTCTTGAACTTAACTAAATCAAACTCTAATCAATTCAAACCTTTAGATTTTCTCTCCAAACTAGCAATTCTTCAATCATAAACTGAATTCAACCATAAACTTCAATCATCAAAAAAACACTAAATTTAAAACTCAAACCAATGTTCATCCTTTGAACTTAAATTATCAAATGAATCAAAACCCAAATCCAACCAAGCCAAAAGACAGAAGGAAAGAAGCAAATCAAACATGAAGAAAGAAGAATTGAAGAATGAAGAATGAAGAACTTCATAACATAAATTCATTCTAAATTGTAATTATTCATTTACAATCCGGGTTGTTTAAGGGTAGAGCTCGGCTACCCAATTTCTTTTCAAGTTCATGCGATGGAGCCCGACTACAATGGCCTTTTATTCTTTTACCCTAGCTTTATAAATTGATTGATGTTTGTTTAGCTTGTGCATTAAGATGGCATATTTTTCTTAGTTTCTTCCTTGCTTTGATGAATGGCCTGAATGCGATTAGGCTCTTAGGAAAAATAAATTTTATATCCAAGTAATCAACTCAAAATTAAAAAATAATAACTCATAATCTCACCTAAAGCCTAGGTTATAAATCAAGATAAAAGATATAGCAACCCCTTAGTTGGATGTTGTATGTTTCACATCATGCATAAAAAAAATCATCTTTCTTCACTCTTGCTTATGGAGGGCTTCCACCTTTACCAAGAAACTTAGCTTGACCTTTGAGAACCATGGTAGAAACACACCTCATTCTTGCTGATTTTGCCCATACACAAATTTCTCATGCATTAGGCATATGAATCCCAAAGCCTGTGTCAAATTAATTGTCCAAAAATAAAAATAAAATATAACAAAAATTAACATTAGATTTAAGTCATTAATCAAGCCCTACATGATCTAGTCTCTTAGGGAAGTGTTTTTAAGGACTTAGTCTCTTTCTAAATAAACAACAGCTTAGCTATCTTGCAAAAGCATAAGACTTACCTACATGTATTTAAAATCGTAGGAAGAGTTAGTTGGCAGCCACCCACAGGTGAATGTAAGTCCAACAGCCGGGTGATTTATCCTCTCTTGTGGAGGTAAACTAAATACTCATTTTTTGCCTTAGATTTAAGTCATGCTTCGGCCCTCGCCAAAGCTCTCTAGATTTAGGTTTAAAGGTTCTTACTTCCCTTTGCGGGCTAAAGCATATATCCTCACCTCTTAGGCATTTTCATGATCTTGTGTTGTGGTATTGTAAGCCCCTGGATTTCTAATAAAAATTCAACTCAAATAAATAAATCACTTCAATTTCAAAAATATAAAGCCCAATCATAAGAAAGTTTGGGATGCTTACTAGGCTTCCTAATATCATAAGCAACCCCTACTTATCTTCCTTTGGTTTCAATAATAACTCCCTCCTCTTGATCAATCCCACTTGATCTTCTTAAAAAAACCAATTGATTGATAGTCCTACCTTCAAGATCTTTGGAGACAACGATCATTTACCTTAATCGAGAGTATTACTAAGGGATCTCATTCATTAGGATGTAATTAACTATGGGGGCTTGCCTCCATAGGGAACTTAATGAACCCAATTTAAAATAAACCCTACTTTACTTTTCCACATAAAATAGGGGAAGAATCTCTAGTACATCTGAAGACACATAGTCCTTAGGAGTCCTCATTAGGTGATTATGTCTATTGCAGGATGGTGACTTCTATCTCTCGAGATGAATCTACCTTAGGTGAATAGGTTTATTTAGACCAAATCTAAACTTAGGGTTAATTAAAACACATAATAAAATATTCACTAAAAAATCACTAATTAATCTATCATAGAAATTACTTAAGGTAAGGATGAAAGAGAAGTTCCCTACTCTTATCTTCACTTTACAACATTTAGTAACTAAATGTAGGTTCATTCAAATCAAATCAAATCAAATCGTCAAATAAAATTAACAAATCAACTAAATCACTTAAATAAAACCACCCTCTAAGTTGAACCCTTCACACTAAGAAAATTCCAACCTTAAAGCCTAGCTAAGACATGCCACACAAGGCTTAAATGGCACATACATTAAGCTAAGTCACCATTTTTAGCTCTATGTTAGGGTTGTGCATGGTTTGATGCCTAATTTGTTTATATGATGTTATGTTTTTAGAATGGATGTTAGGGTGCATGTGCATAGACTGGATAATAGGATGATCTTAGTCTAATCATGTCTTCTACAGGAGATTATGCTTAAGGGGTGTTGTAATAAAAATATAAATGCTTTTGCTGTGCAGGTTGCTTAAACCCCTAAGCATAATCCAAATTAGTACAGGTAGGCTTGGTTACCCATGTGTGGGGTGCTAAGTCCAAATTATTTTTATAAACTGCTTGGGATGTGTGGTATGTTTAGCTAATCTCTATTTTATAAGTTTAGTTTGATTTATCTTTCCCATTTTGATGTAATTTATGCAATTAATATTTGGAATGAATGTTATGGGGGAATTAATGTGAACATTGATCATAAGACCATGTCTTATGTACCATGTGAAGCCTTGGAGCAAACTACATCCCAAGTCCAAATGAAGAAAGAAGAAAGAAAGAAAGAAGGAAGGGAAGAAAAGAAAGAAATGAAGAATGAAGAATGAAGAATGAAGACCCCCATAACATGATTTCTTTCTAAATTATAATTATTCATTTGTAATACAAGTTGTATAAGGGTAGAGCTCGACTACCTGATTTTCTTTTCAGGTTTATGTGGTGGAGCCAAACCATGTCGGTCTTTTATTCTTTTGTGCTAGCTTTATAAAATTGTTTGATGTTCATTTAGCTAGACTTTTAAAAGCCATGGTAGAAACACACCTTCTTCTTGCTGATTTTGGCTCATAATCATTCTTCTCATGCATTAAGCATATGAAATCCCATAGCCTGTGTCAAATAAAAATGTCCAAAAATGAAAATAAAACTTAACAAAATTTACATTAGATTAAGTCATTTATTCATGCCCTTCATGATCTAGTCTCTTAGGGAGTGTGTTTAAGGACTTAGTCTCCTTTCTAAATAAATAGCAGCCTAGCTATCTTGCAAAGCATAAGACTTACCTACATGTATTTAAAATAGTAGGAGGAATTAGTTGGCGACCACCCCCAAGCGGTTGTAATTCTAATAGTTAGGTAGTTTATCCTCTCTTGTGGAGGAAAACCATATACCCATTTTTGCCTTAGATTTAGGTCGTGCTTTGGCCCTCGCCAAAGCTCCCTAGATTTAGGATCTGAGGTTGATATTTTCCTTTCCGGGCTAAAAGCATAAATCCTCACCTCTCAAGAATTTCCACAATCTTAGGTTGTGGAATTATAAGCCCTAGATTTCTAATAAAAATTCAACTCAAACATATAATTCCTCTTCAAATTTCAAAAATATAAAGTCTAACCATAGGATAGTTTGGGATGCTCACTAGGTTTCCTAGTATCATAAGAATCCCCTACTCATCTCCCTTTGGTTTCAAAAATAACTCTTTCCTTTTGATCAATCCCACTTGATCTTCCAAAAATAACTAATTTGTTGATAGTTCTATCTTTGAAATCTTTGGAGACAACAATCATTTACCTTAATCGAGAGTATTCTTAAGGAATCTCATTCCTTAAGATGTAATTAACTATGGGGGCTTTCCTCCATAGGAAACTTAACGAACCTGATTTAAAATAAACCATATATTACTTTTCTATATAAAGTAGGGGAAGAATCTCTGGTACATTCGAAGACCCATTGTCCTTAGTAGTCCTTATTAGGTGATTAGGTCCATTGTAGGATGGTGAGTTCTATCTCACAAGATAGTACATCATTCCTCAATGTCATGCCCGATCACCCTAATAAGAACATCTGTAGATCTACGTGGTGTCCCAACATATACACTATAAAATTTTATTTTTCAAATTTCCCCAGAGAGTTTGAAAAAATAAACACCACAGATTTTTCTGGCGACTCCATTGGGGATGGTTCCTCTCTCCATCTTTGGTAAATTATCATTGTCTTCAATTATAGATAGTGGATTTGTATTTTTATATGAATTCGAGACTATCATTCTTTTCCATTAGAACCTAGTTTATTTCATTTTTAAGCTAAGCTAGCCAACATCCTTTAGGTTTTTGGACCTCACTCCGTGTAGGTCTTAAACCCATGTTAGGTTCCCCGATAGGTGAAAATAAAATTTAATCAAAAGAAACAACAAAAAAACTTTGCTGAACTTCCTTACCATTTCTATGGAAAACTGAGGTTCATTCCAAAATTAAGAAAAATAAATCCTTCATAAAAATATCACTTTTAAAGAGCACTTTTCTAAAATGCACATAATAAAATACTTGCACAAAAATTTTTATAACTCAACCTCATCTAACAACCTTCATGATTTTACATGTAGGATCATTTTAAAAATAAAATCAGCAATCATCTTTTCAAAAAAGCAAATATGAACAACCTTATTCAATATACTTAAATTTATTTAATGAAGATTTCATTTCAAAAGCAAAATCAACAATCATCTTTTCAAAAAAGCACATATGAACATCCTCATTCAATATACCTAAATTTATTGAATGAATATTTCATTTCAGAAACAAAATCAACAATCATCTTTTCAAAATGCACATATGAACATCTTCATTCAATATACCCAAATTTATTGAATGAAGACTTCATTTCTAAATCAAAATCAAAATCATCTTTTTAAAAAGCACATATGAACATCCTCATTCAATATACTCAAATTTATTGAATGAAGATATCATTTCCAAATCAAAATCAAAGTCATACTTTCAAAAAGCACATATGAACATCCTCATTCAATATACCCAAATTTATTGAATGAATATTTCATTTCCAAATCAAAATCAAAATCATCTTTTCAAAAACCACATATGAATATCCTCATTCAATATACCCAAATTTATTAAATGAAGATTTCATTTCCAAATAAAATCAAAAATTATCTTTTTTTCAAAAAGCACATATGAATATCCTCATTCAAAATACCCAAATTTATTGAATGAATATTTTATTTCTAAAAAAAAACAAAAATTATCTTTTTAAAAAGCACATATTTGAAAATGAACACCCTCATTCAATATACCAAAATTTATTGAATGAAAATTTCATTTCCAAATAAAATCAAATTATAGCATTGAATTTCCATTTCAACATATCTCACATATGTTGAAGTTGGAATTTCTTTCTTTTCAAAAAAAATACAAATTTGAAAATGAGCCTCTTCATTCAATATATCCAAATATGTTGAATGGAGGTTTTATTTTCAAATAAAACTACACCAATTGAAATTCCACTCAGCACATCCCACATGTGTTAAGTTAGAATTTCCTTCTTTTAAAAAAGCAATAATCACACACAAAAATTTCATCTTTGAAAAAAATAACATAATTGACACTCATTTGACATACCCAAATTTATTAAATGAGAGTTTCATTTTTCAAAACACATTTGGATCTTTTATTTAGCATACCCAAATTTTCTAAGTAAAGATCCCTCTTTTCAAAATCAAAACATCAAAATTAAACACATTTGAACTTTATTTAGTATACACAAATTTGCTCAGTAAGTTCTCATTTTCAAAAATCAAAACATCAAAACTAAAAACACATTTGGATTCTTTAGTTAGCATACCCAAATTTGCTAAGTAAAGATCCTCTTTTCAAAATCAAAAATCAAAACACATTTGGATTGTTTATTTAGCATACCCAAATCTGTTAAGTAAAGATCCTCTTTTCAAAATAAAAAATCAAACACATTTTAATCTTTTATTTAACATACCCAAATTTGCTAAGTAAGGATCCTCCTTTTAAAAATCAAAAATCAAAACACATTTGGATCTTTTATTTAGCATACTCAAATTTGCTAAGTAAAGATCCTTTTTTCAAAAATCAAAAATTAAAACACATTTGGATCCATTATTTAGCATACCCAAATTTGCTAAGTAAAGATCCTCTTTTCATAAAAAAATAAAAATAAAAACACATTTGGATCCTTTATTTAGCATACCCAAATTTGCTAAGTAAAGATCCACTTTTCAAAATCATAAAAATCAAACACATTTGGATCCTTTATTTAGCATACCCAAATTTGCTAAGTAAAGATCCTCTTTTTAAAATAAAAAATAAAAAACAAACACATTTGGATCCTTTATTTAGCATACCCAAATTTGCTAAGTAAAGATCCTCTTTCCAAAATTAAAACACAAAAAATCAAAACACATTTGGATCTTTTATTTAGCATATCCAAATTTGTTAAGTAAAGATCCTCTTTTCAAAATCAAAAATTAAAATACATTTAGACTTTTATTTAGCACATCCAAATTTGCTAAGTAAAGATCCCTCTTTTCAAAATCAAACACATTTGAATTTTACTTAGCATACACAAATTTGCTAAGTAAAGATCCTCTTTTCAAAATCAAAATCTCAAAAATCAAACACATTTGGATCTTTTATTTAGCATACTCAAATTTGCTAAGTAAAGAACCTCTTTTCAAAACCAAAATCATAAAAATCAAACACATTTGGATCCTTTATTTAGCATACCCAAATTTGCTAAGTAAAGATCCTCCTTTCAAAATCTCAAAAATCAAACACATTTGGATTCTTTATTTAACATACCTAAATTTGCTAAGTAAAGATCCTCTTTTCAAAATCAAAATCAAAACAAACACATTTGGATTCTTTATTTACATACTCACATTTGCTAAGTAAAGATTATCTTTTCAAAATCAAAATCAAAACAAAAGCATTTGGGCTTTATTTAGCATACACAAATTTTTCTAAGTAAAGATTCCATTTCCAAATTCACACATGATTCATAAACAAGCAAAAGAAGAAATTTATTTTCAAACAACTCATTTAGCATACCCAAATTTGCTAAATAAGCAATCCCAAACAAAATCAATTGACCCTTTTTTCTAACATACTCAAATTTGTTAAATGAGCAATCCCAAACACAAAAATCAAATTCAGATATGAACCAATGGAAGCATCAAAAATCTCTTCAAAATATTTGAGCCCATTTTCCACATACACAAATTTATTGAAAATGGATTCTAAATTCGAAATCTCCTCTCCAATTCTAAATTCAAAATCTCTCTCCAAAATTCAAAGAACCCCACTTAACATATTCAAATTGTTGAGTGTGGGTTCAAATTCTAAAGGCAAATTAAAGCAGAATGTCTTATTTGAGTTTGTTTTCAAAAATTGTAGAACTTCAACTCAACTTCAGTCAGTTTTTCTCAAGTTCAGTTCAGTACTAATGGATGCTTAGAAGTATGTCTTCACTTTTCATTCTGGGATGGATTTAGCCTTGGATCAGGCCACCTCCTAACTTTGCCCATCGATTCACTTTGCGAGGGATTGAGGGGTGGGGATCACTTGTGAGGGCAACCCTCACAACCGTGTAGGAGTGTGGTGGTAGGCGGTCGTCATCCATGTTGAGATGCCTTCAGGCTCCAAGTTTCTCTCACTAAAGAGAAAGGTTGTAGCAGTTCGATTGCGGTTTATGCCGTTCGGTGTTGTTCCCCATTATGCCCCATGTGCGGCTAGTACCCACTCACTGGCTTCTTCCAAGGGGAAGGCTTCCCTGGCTTTAGGGATAGTCTCCACCACCTTTGAGATAGGGTCTAGTTCCCACACTGCTCCTCCCAACAGAACTCAACGTCGTAACAGGTGACGCAAGATCAAGCGGCATCATGTGCGCATAGCCAAAGAGATGGAGGCAATTTCTCAGATTTTAGTAGAGGAGTCACCCAGGATAGTTTCTCCTCTAATCATATAGAATAAGTTTCATCCTCTTTTCAGATCTAATGGAGAGGAAGATGTTAGGAGGATCTCAGTATCACCTCCACCTACAGTTCACTCTTTGGCACCTATCAGAGATAGAAGGAGGTTGTATGCCAACTTTAGGATAGTTCTGCACCAAGTTGATAGGGCTTCTGGATGATCAGAGTCCAAAGCCCAATTTGATCTATGATTAGTCATTCCTTGTCGCATGGGTGAGCATACCCGACAGGAGAGGGCCAGGGAGGCCCGTGTATCAGTGCATGTTACTAGAGGGAGGCAAGGTATGCGAGGTCGGTACTCATGGATTTTCCGATTATGCTTGCCTTGTGGTATGATAGTATTATCTTGGTGTACTACCCATCATGGGAGGAGGGCTCACATAAGAGAGTCGGATCCACCACCACTCCACTCACGTCCCATCATCGGTGCGTTCCCATCTTCCATGTTCCATCTAAGGCCATGAAGGCATCAGGGAAAGAGGCCATTGGTGATCCACTAGAGATCCCATTTCATCTACACCATGAGGTCAAACTCTCCTTTGACCTCTTATTTGTTATGAGAGGAGTGGAAACCTCATTAGCATGTCGTGTCATCACACCACCACCTCCAGATCTTGGAGATAACAATAGCGAAGGAGAAGTTGTTTCCCCATGGATAGATCTCCCAAGTAGCACTCCACCCATGATAAATGATAGCCATGAGCACATTTCTTCTAGTGAGCATAGCCCTCATAGGGTTAGCTCTCCAGTAGCCGGGGAGGTCAGATGTATCTCTATTCATGAGCATGATCCCACCACCGGTCAGTCATGAGCTTTTGTGCCTACAGTTGAACCGCTACCTAGATGATATCGTAATGCAGTATCACATTGAAAGAAGGAAATCCTAGGGTATGACTGGTCTGACCTAGAGGAAGAGAAGGTTAACTTTGATCCCATTGAAAATGACTTGTTGGAAGATTCAGTCGACGTGCATATGGTAGATACTAAAGGTTCTTTCCTTAGGGATCAGCATAGTTTGGAAGGTGTTATGGCCGAGCAAGAAGACACAGCCCATTCGACCCAACACCTCCTTCAACAACTTAAATAGAAGGATGAACATATATATAGGATGGGGAAGAGGCTTGAAGATTTGCTACCGATAGTTTTGGCACTTCAAAATCAAGCTCCAACAGCACATCCTACTATTATGGAGATCGGTTAGCCAAAGCTACTGCATGTCTTGGATCAACCTAAGAGTTTACCTCCGATAGAGTAGGGCAGCACTAGCTTATATAGGAAGGTAGTGGATAGTACCTCCACACAATAAAAGGATATTAAACTCATGGTTGAACAACAAGTGAGAGAAGCACTGGCACAAGCCCGAGGTGGTTCATCGATTCCAAAGGGTAAATCCTACCCAGAGGAATTTGATGTTATTCAGTATCCTAAGGGTTTTGTGCCGCTTTCTTTCAAGAGTTTTGATGGCAGCGAGAACCCACACCAGCATAGAGCGCACTTCAGGACCAGCTGTTGCAACGTTGGTGGCAATGATGTGTTATTGTTCCATCTTTTTATTTAATAGGCATAGCCTTTTTGTTGAACTCTCGTTCGGTGAAGACTTTTATTTGAGTTGGAGCAACTCTTCATTAAGAGGTTTCTTGAGCTCGACAAATGGTGTAGCGATCTTGTTGTAGCACAACAACACCCCAGTGAGTCCCTAGTTGATTATATTCTCAGATGACACATTTGAGTATGAAATGTGAACTGCAGCTGTCTGAATAGCATGTCATTGAAATTCTACTAAAGAATATTCATGCCCGGTTGCCTTCATTCTCAAAGCTTTTACCATCAATATATTTAAGAAGCTAAACAACAAGGCGACTAGCCTACAAGGAGAGGCCAAACAGTTGCCTTTTCAAGATTAATTATCAAAGCCAAAGCTAGAGAAAGCTTATTAGAAGAAGCCAGGGGCAGTAGTAATATTGGACAAAGGGAAGCAACCGGCCAAGGATCAGCATGAGAGACCTCGAGCTCCACGATCACTCCACCTCCTTTACCACCACTGGCCATTATCAATTGTCCAGTAGCCTCCATGGCCTTCACCCTCCTCACCATACTGGTAGTGTATACCGCCAGTGGTATCATCCACCTACTCTTTTGGATAAACTAAATAAACCTTATTCATTTAAGAGGGAGGTCGGAAAATCTTTAAGAACCTCTTAAAGAAACCTTTTATTCAGAAAGGAAGTGGGAGGAGTAATGATCCTAACTTTTGCCCCTACCACTACATGTTAGGCCATATTTTTGATGATTTCTTTACATTTAAGGATTAGCTTGAGCATAGCTATAAGTCAGGCGACATAGTTATCCCTAAGGAATATCTAGTGGAACAACCATCCAATTATGTTAGGGTAATCCTTGGGGATACATGTGATCCTCTTAAAATATAAGAAGATTGGGATATCTCTTTATCCCGAACCTCTAAAAATATTATTTCAAAAATCAAGAAACTTTTCTGGCAAGTGCCTGAGACAGCTCGAACCTCCAACATCAATAAAGGTTCGCAAGTTGCCATAGATAGCTTAGGGAAAGTAAGAGCTCAGCAGCAGCAGCCTATACTAGGTTGGGATAGCCAAGTAGCATAACCCAGCCTCCATTCCACCATTGACTACTACTTGACACTTCTACTTGACTAGCTCTTCTTCTAGTAGACATCTTGTATCGGCGAATGAGGGCATTAAATCCCTCACCCCAACTTACTTTACTAGATTTCTATTATGTTCCTCCTTCTAAATCCAAGAAATTGAGGAATAAAGCTAGTTTGAATTACATCTGTGTCACTTCTGATGGGTTGTCTAATTTTACTCTTATAGAAAACCCTTCAAGCCTAAGTAATAATTATAACAACTCTGATCTACCTCTTTTTAATTCAGAGATGGACTTTCCTTCTCTGAATAATACGGTTCACCTCTTGGGATAGACTTGGAATCATCTAATTCTGAGGGTCACATAGGAGAAGCTATAGGTGAGCCTAACGAGCAAGTAGAATCTTCCACTATATCGCCATAAGAGATCACCGAAGTTAACCTCTGTAGTGGCAAGGTTCTACCTCCAAGGGCAGCACCTCAAGATAAGGGAAAATAAGTCATTGGTACTAATGAGCAAGAAGCCCCTCCATAGGATGCTCCACCCATGGATATGCTTATGGAGGATCAGCCCAGAGTTGATTATAATGTCCTCACTCACCAAAGAAAGTTACTAGCTAAACTAAGAATATGTGATGCCCTGGTCTTATCCAAAGAGATGAGGGAATCATTAATCAAGGCTCTTCTTGACCTAGAGATATGCTTAGCTCAACTGACAACTATTGGAGAGGAGACATGTTATTCAAGAGAATCCCAGGGAGTTACATTCACCGATGAAGACCTTCTTCTAGGGGACATGGAGCACAACTGCTCCCTCTACATCACAGTGGATTTGGGCAGATTTAGACTTTACAGGGTTTTAGTTAATCCAGGCACATTGGTGAACATTATGAGTCTAAATACCCTAGCCTATTTGAGGATTGACATCTCTACACTCCGAGGAGATCGGATGATGTTGAGAGGATTCAATGAACAGTGTGAGAGGGCTTTAGGCTCCATAGTGTTACCTTTGGAAATAGGTGATTGGAAGACTGAAGCCAAGTTCTATATAATTGATTCAAATACATCATTCACTGCTTTGCTTGGTAGGCTTTGGATACACTAGAACAAGATGATTCCATCCTCCCTTCATCAGTGCATCAAGTTTAGAAGGGATGGAATCGAATACCTTATCAAAGGAGATGAAAAGCCATTTATTGTTAGAGAGGTCGAGATATATGACGATGCGACCTACTATCTTTCTCAAAATTAAAATACATTTTTTGATGAATTAGGTCAAAATTAAAATACAAAAGAAAAAGAAAAGAAGAAAAAGAAAAAGAAAAGAAAAGAAAAAGGAAAGTACAAGTGTGTGAGAAAAGAACACCAAGGAAGAAGTAGAGTCGTATGTCACATTCCAGCCACAGTTCATTCCACCATACGGACATATGGATAGGATGACTCAGCCTCCACCAGGCAGAGGTAGAGGATTCAGGTGGAAGACCACGGTTGGCATCCAGAACATGGTTATGTTCCAGTTCACGGAGTACCCACTATTCACATAGACTTGGAATCCTGGAGGATGAGTCTCATGTGATTAGCATACCAACCACCCCTCTCTGGGTTTCATTAGAGGTTCTGCTCGAACTAGATAATAATGAAGACCAGGCTTCCAAGCAAAGCACGAGTGTATTAGAATCAAGTTTATGTAAAACTATTAGGCAGTAATTGGGAACTTTAGCTCTAACCTCACTTTCCTCTTAAAAACTTGAAGGTTTAGTAGTTAAGGAAGTCCCTAAGTCTTCCATGGATGTCAAGCCAAAGAGATTCCTATTGGGATCATCATCCTCAAGTATAAAAGCTGATGTAGAATTTGAGGATAATTCATATAAAGATTTAATGAAATCACCTTTTGATTGGTACTCTACTTGTGTTCATAATCTTGTAAAGAAAGGTTTGATTCCTTATACATGGTCCAAGCACAAGTTAGAGTATTTCGAGAAGCTATGGAACAACAAAGGCGAGGATGCGATCAAGATTTAATGATGAGTCGGTCGATGACGATGATTAATGCATAGTTGTCACCAATTATTTGGAGTCTAATAGGTTCTTCTCCAACCACACTAACTCTTATGAGGATGTGTGTTTAGAAACTTCAGATGATCCAGATGATCTTTAAATCAAAGATGCACCTCCAAAATTTGAAGCAGAAATCCATTCAACTATTGACAAGCTCAAAGAAATCAACCTTGGGACTGAAGAAAATCCATGCCCTACATACATTAGTTCTCTGCTAAACAAAAAAAAATCCAATGACTTAGTTAGGATATTGATTGAGCTTAAGTACTACTTTGCGTGGAGCTATGAAGAGATGTCTGGATTATCTCCTGATGTAGTAGTCCACAAACTAGCAATAGACCCTAATGCTAACCCTATCAAGCAAGCTCCCAGACGCATGTGATCAGAAATTGAGCAACAGTTCATTTCTTAAGTCAAGAAATTGTTCGATGCTGGTTTCATCCGGGAAGAAAAATACCCTACCTGGTTAGCCAGTGTCATGCTAATTCAGAAAAAGAATGGCCAAATTTGCATATGCATCGATTTCAGAGACTTAAATAAGGCATGTCTTAAGGATGAATTTTTATTTTTTATACCAAAATTAATGGTGGACATCACCTCATCTCATGTAGTATTCTCCTTCATGGATGGGTCATCTGGCTACAACCAAATCAAGATGACCCTTGAAGATGAAAGAAAATTACTTTTTGAACCCCGATTGGAATCTACTGTTATAAGGTCATGCCTTTCAGCCTTAAAAAATGCCTATGTCACATACCAACAGGCCATGACTCAGATCTTCAATGAGCTTATTCATCATCAATTTGAATGCTATGTTAATGATCTAGTAGTCAAAAGAAAAGAAAAGGAAGACCATATTTTTTACTTTAGAGTAATTTTCGAACGGTTAAGATACTATAACCTCAAAATGAATCCCTTAAAGTGTGCATTCGGAGTAGCTTTAAGGAAGTTCCTTGAGTTTATTGTCCGACACCAGGGAATAGAGATAGACCTAGAAAAGATCAAAGCTATCTTAGAAATGCCACCCCATAAAAGTTTAACTCAACTCAGATTATTCCAATGGTGGTTGGCATATTTAAGATGCTTTATCTCCAATCTATCAGGGAGATGCAAGTCATTTTCAGTACATGTCAAAAAGGATGCCAAGTTTAAGTGGGATGACAAGTGCCAGCATGCCTTTGAAGATATCAAGCAGTATTTGGTGAACCTGCTAGTTTTAGCAGCCACTATCTCAGGCAAGCCACTTATCCTCTTCACTACTACATTGGATGACTCCCTTGGCACTTTGTTGGCCCAAACCAATGATGAAGGGAAGGAGAATGCTCTCTACTACCTTAGCCGTCATCTGATACCTACTAAAGCAAACTACCCACTTATTGAGAAACATTGCCTAGATTTAATCTTTGCATCCCAAAAGCTACAGCACTATATGTTTTTTTCATAGGGTGAACTTGATTTCAAGAATCAATCCACTATAATATCTCATGACATGGCCAACGTTATCCGAACGATTGGCACGTTGGTCCATGATTCTCTCACAGTTTGATATCACATTTGTACCCCTCTGTGCGATGAAAGGACAAGCACTAATGAATTTCTTATCAGCACACCCACTTCCTGTTAATTCCCTGCGTGATGATCTCCCAAATGAAAAAATCATGAACTTAGGGGAGGTTGACAATCATCATTGGGAGATGTATTTTGATGGTGCGGCTTCCTTTCAAAAAGGAGTAGAACCATGATCTACTCTTCCAGGAAAGGCAGGGGTAGGAATAGTTCTCTTAACTCCAGACCATGATGTGATGAGATTCTCATACTATCTCTCCAATCCATGTGCCAATAACAAAATTGAGAATAAGGCTTTGATTGTTGGTATGGAGTTAGCCATTATAGTGTGTGTCAAGAGCATCAACATCTATGGGGATTCTCAGCTAGTCACCAACCAGAGTGTCGGGTCCTATAAGGTTCTGAAACCTAAGCTTCATCACTACCATGAGTACACCATGAAGTTGTTGGCCCAAATCCATAAGGTCGCCATCTACAAGGTCCCTCGAGGAGAGAATGTAGTTGCAGATGCTTTGGCCAAACCTGCCAAGGAATTTGCATGTCCAGAAGATGAGTCCATTCCATTAAGAGTCCAAAATAGACAAGTCCTATCTCTTATTGATGTTGAACTCGTTGAGACACTTTCTCTTAAAGGGAGGTTATCATTGCCAATAAATACGAGGAGCAGGATTGGAGGCAACCATTCATAGATTATTTGAACACAAGAAAACTACTTCAAGAGAAATCACAAGCCCATTAGATGAAGCAAAGAGCTCTCCCCTACACTCTCGTGGATGGAACCTTATACTGATGGTCTTTTGATCAAATGTGGTTATACTGTTTATACAAATATGAAGCCCGTAAGATCATGATCAAGGTATATGCAGGTCTATGCGGAGCGCACCAATCTGGTCTGAAGATGAAAGCAAAGATCAAGAGACTAAGATACTACTGACCTTCAATGATTAAAAATTGCATGAACATGGCTAGGAGATGCCACCAATATCAGGTACACGATGTAGTCCAACATCAATCACCCAACATTCTACATCCTACATTAGCCTCATGGCCATTTGAGTGTTGGGGTATCGACATAGTGGGACCTATTGATCCTTTTTCTTCCAAGAGTCATCAGTTCATCCTAGTTATCACCGACTATTTTTCCAAGTGGGCGGAGGCAATCCCACTCAGAGAGGTCAGAGCTTAGCATGTGCTCCAATTTTTCAGGAACCATATAGTATATAGGTTCGAGGTGCCTTGACGAATTATATCCGATAATGGTACTGCATTCAAGAGCACCAAGATCAACAGCTTTACCAGGAGGCACGATATAGATTGGAGATACTCCACTATCTACTATCTCTAGGCAAATGGCTTAGCATAATCATTCAACAAAACTCTCATCCATATACTAAAAAAGATGCTCGATGACAACAAGCAACAATGGCATGAGCAGTTGGTTGAAGCCTTCCAGGCATACCGCACCACATACAGAACTCCAACCGTTCTCCTTAGTGTAAGGATAGCAATGGGTAGTAAAATTACTATAGAACAAAATGCAAAGTTGCAATTAGAAGAGCTCAAAGGTTTGGATGAGAGACACCTACAGGCGCGCCAAATCTCGAGTTATACAAAGTCAAGATGATTCAAGCTCACAACAAGCTGATCCACCCTAGAGCTTTTCAAGTAGGAGAGCTTGTTCTAGTTCTAAGGAGACCAATTGTTGCCCGTCGAAAGATGGGAGGCAAGTTTGAACCCACTTAAGAAGGCCCTTTTGTCATAAAGAAGGCCTACTAAGGAGGATCTTATCAACTCATTGATTGTAAATGGGAACACCCGATGCTTTCAATTAATGAGGTCTATTTGAAGAAATATTACCCATAAAATCAGGTTTGAAAATAATTATCATCAAAAAAAATTCTATTCCAATTCATCAAAATATTCTCTTCATCTGAAGCGTTTGTTTTGCTTATTTTGCGAATCTGCCACGACTTGTTTAGGGTAAGTGTAAGAGAATCCAAGAGGCATCCTACCCTTCTTTCACAACACGAACACAATTAAACATGATTCCCCAACACTACTAGAATAGTTGTGAGAGAACCTAAGAGGCATCTTATTTTGATTAGCAAAGCTAAGTTAGGAGTAAGAGAACCTAAACGTCATCCTTTCTTAGTGGTATCTCAACTGCCATTTGTGGCACCATTTTTCATCAGCATTTAAATGTATTTTAGGATAGGCGTGAGAGAACCCAAATGGCATCATGTCCTCTTTAAACACAACCACAAACACAAACACAAAAACATATCTTTTATCTCGGGCTATTTTGATGTGGGAGCAAGCTCCCTGTGGCACTCACTCATTAGCTGCTCTAGGTTGGGCTGACATGCTACCTTGCTAATATATCACCCCAATGGTCATTTGTCCGGCAGATAGAGTTCTCGCATTTTCTTCTTAACTTGACCATTGCAAAATGATGAGCACCTTATTAGTTTGGTATACCTCACTGTGCATCCAATAAGCTACCTTATGTTGACTTTATTTAAGATGATGTAAGCCAACATGCTTTCTTCTTGAACTAGCCATCATGCACTAACTAGGTCAACTATATCTAAGGTTTAGGATAAGTCCCCCAGAGGCTCCTTTCCTCTTGACTACTCTTGGATTGATATAAGTCCCCCAGTGGCATTCACGCAGTAGTTGCCCTAGGTCGGATAGCACTTGTCATGCCAAAGATAGACTATCTGGACAATCAGTTCTACCATAGGAGGATGTGAGTCCTCGATGCTTTCTTCTTAGGCTGATTATTACAAATTGATGGGCACTTTAGGTTGTTGATGTTCACTATGCTGGGAGCGACTCACCTGATGGATACACCACTCTTGGCTGATGTGAGTCCCCACGCTTTCTCCTTGAGTTGGCCACTGAATACCTATAGATATTATCTTCTTCAGGGTTTTGGATAAAGCCCTTAGCTACCCCTTCCTTGTGGACACTCTACTTGGATCACGTCCTTTATGACCCCATTTAAACACTACCCGAGTTACACTCAGATTGGACAATCCTCATTTCTTAGTAACCACCCCTGTGGTTAGAGAATTTGTTCAGCGGAGGCACAGATTCTTCCTTGGTTCAATAAATCTGAGATAGTTCTAGGCTGATATAAGCTCCTTCTCAGTATGATCTCTCGCAAACTGATAGGGTCCA
Source organism: Cymbidium sinense (assembly GCA_021442155.1). NCBI lineage: Eukaryota > Viridiplantae > Streptophyta > Magnoliopsida > Asparagales > Orchidaceae > Cymbidium > Cymbidium sinense. Next base: position 251,682,148 of record CM038215.1, read on the forward strand.
TGATAAACAAACAAACAAATAAATAAATCTATTCGCTTGTGGATTAGGAATTCAAGTCCCCAGCATCCCCTTTCCCAAGCAGGCATCCTATCTTTAGGGCAGTGCCAACAGAACTCCCTATAGGAACTGCTTGATTACACTTGAGTTGAGATAAGTCCTCGGGTGAGCACTCTCTCCATAGTCGCCCTTAGGTCAGGTTAAATCTATTTTTCCTCAAATAGGTTGCCCCGATAGTCATTTCTCTTTGAAAGATATAAGTCTACTATGCATTCTTTCTAGCATGACTGTCGCAAATCAACGGGCAGCCCTAGGTCGAGTTGATGTGTTACTTTGCTAATATGTCACCCTAGTGGTCTTTTGTTCAGGAAGATGTGAGTCCCCATGCTTTCTTCCCTGAATTAACAACTATAAATCAAAAGGCATCCCTTTGGTTGGATAGTTCTTCCCTCAGTCGGGAAGCTACTCCCTTTGGATAGATAAATCTGAAGTTAGGTCAAGGCTAACATGCCCCCTACTCAGTGCAATCCATCGCAAACTGATGGGATCCATCAAATATAACTAAAAATGAAATTAATTTTGACTGTATTTGAGCTGATTAAAGTCCCCTAGAGGCATTCACTCAATAGCCAGCCCTAGGTTGAGTATAATTTATTGCATAAGCAACCAATCACTCCAGTGGTTCCTTGTTTTGAAAGATGTGAGTCCCCGCGCTTTCTTCTTAACTTGACCATTGTAAACTGACAGACAATCCCTTTGGTTGGATAGTCCTACTATGTGGTTGGTAGACTACCCCTTTGGACTGGTAAATCTGAAGTAGATTAAGGCCGACATGGCCCCTACTCAGTGCAGTCCATCACAAACCGACAGGATCCATCTCAAAATTCAAATTTTAAAATCTGAAACAAATTCAACCCTCCTTCCTAGTGGAGTCCAATAAAATAAACAAAATAGATCCAATCAACCTTCCTAGTGGAGTCAAATTAAACAAACAAATCAATCCACTTCTCCTCAATAAGGTGTAAATCTTTCCAGTTCCCCTAATGGAACGAATTCAATCTAACTTGAATTTGCTCCCCTAGCAGAGAGTTCACATTTTCATCCCCAGTGGATCCCAAATTCTAATCCCTCAATAGATTTCACAACCTCTTATCCCTAATGGATGCCTTGAACTTGCACCCCTAGTGGAGAGTTCACTTTTTTCATCCCAAGTGGAGCACCAAATCATAAATCAACAAATCAAATCAAATTTCTCCCAAGCGAGATCCATGTTAAATCAAACCTCTCATCCCCCAGTCGATGACTCGAACCTTTTCCCCTAGTGGAAGGCTCACATACTTAATCATAAGTGGATTCTTCCTCCACTCTCTTATGTCTTAGGCATGAGTAGAGTCACATTGCACTATGATCTTGATTCCTTCTACAACTGTGATTTGGGAGTTGATCATTTCTTTTAATGCTTGTGAGCATTCGGCATTGATCATCGGCCAACACTAATAATACGCATCTGGTATGCCTCACCACACCACACCTATTGGGTGCCCTTTGTTGACCTCACTTTTAGAGTGAGCTCTCAACTTCTCCATCTTAGACATAGGATTCCTCTAGACATTAAGAGTTCCTTAGTCTTAAGACACTTCTAGTGATTAGGTGAACACTTAACCTAACCCTAGAGACTTAGAAGAGTTAGCCACAGGAATAGGTTATGCTTTAGGGGTTTTAGGAAAACTTTCCTACCCTATAGCTTGAACCAAATCTTTACTTCCTTCAAATTCAAATCAACTTCAAATTCAAATCAATTCCAAATCAAATGATTGAAAACCATGATTGAATTCAAATCCCAAAAATCTTTCCTTAGCCATTTTGATTTCATCTTATGGACTTAGCTCAAATTAATTCCAAATCACTCCAAACTCAAAATATTTTCTCATAACCCATTTATATTCTCAATTATATTCACAAATATAAATGAAATATAAATTCAAATAACCAAAACCAAATTCAAAAAATCAAATCTAAATCCAACTTAAATCTAACATATACTCTTTCAAGTCAAATTCTTGAACTTAACCAAACTAAATTCAAATCACTCCAAACTCAAAAGATTTTTCTCATAACCCATTTATATCTTCATTTATATTCACAAATATAAATGAAACATAAATTCAAACAACCAAAACTAAATCCAAAACTCAAGTCCAAACCTAACCTAAAACCAACTTATACCCTTCAAGTTAAATTCTTAAACTTAACCAAATCATTCTCAAATCAATCCAATCCTTTGGATTTTCTCTTCAAATGATCATTCCTTCAATCACAAACCAAATATAAACATAAACTACAATCACCAAACCGAAATCAAACCAACCCAAATCAAACCCATATTCTTCCTTTGAACTTGAAATTATCAAATGAATCAAAACCCATTTGACTCCAAATCACTTGCAATTGGATTTATATTTCAATCATAAATCCATATGTGAGTTCAACCAAACTTGAATCAAACCTTGATCAAGCCAATTGACCCACTTAGGCTCACTTCACCCAAAGTGACCTAAAGCACCTTTTTGTGCCAAAATCCACCATAAGCCAAATTGATTGAAACCATTGATCTAAACTAATTCATAAACAAGGATTGAACTAAACCAAGTCATCATTTGAGCCAAACATAGCCCAATTGGCCACTTGACCTAAGTTGACCCAAGTTGACCTGAAAAATCAAAATGGGTTAAATCTTGATCTAAGGAAAATTGATTGCAACCAATGGGCCAAATTCATTCGAAATCACTTGTTGACTTGACCAAAGACTCAATTGGCCAGCTAGACCCAACCTATCCCCATTGACTATGAACCCAACTTAACTTAAAAGGTCAAATCAACTTGAAATTAAATCAAACTAAAATTAATTAAAACCAAAGCTTGTAAAATATTTCAAATGATCAACCAAGCCTAAACCAACCCATGACCTAGCCCAATTGGTTCAAATGGGTCAAATTGGTCAACTTGATCCATTTAACCTAAATGAACCTAAATGAACCAAAACTAAATATAAATCAATTTGAACCAAACCAATAATACCCATAGGCTCCAAATGATCATTTGAACTTGACCTAACCAATGATTTGACCCAATTTGACCAATTGGTCAACCTAACTCAAATTGAACCAATTTAAATCAAATGAACTCCAAATCACATGATATTTTGCCCAACTCATTTTTGAATCATCTCAAATCTACCCAAATCAAAATCAAGACCAAATGACCATTTTACCCCTAGCTCAAAGGGTAACCTTTGGCCAAATTCACTTGGAATTTAGTCAATTCTTTCTCATGACCACTTGGCATCTTCCTAGTGGTCCACATGGACACTAAGGGAGGGAGTGCACATGATCCAATCACCTTGGGTCAGCCATGACCCTACCCAAGGCCAAACTGACCCCTCCAATGGGAATTAATCACTTGGACCACCTCTTACACTCACCTAGTACATGTGCACTTCCTCTCCTCCACTCCTCTGCCAAAAATGAACCACATAGAGTCCCTAACAGCCTTTAATCTCCTCAATTGATCAAAAATTACAAAGCAAGCCTCGACTATCTGATCCAAGTAGGCGAGATATACTCCCCCTCATTCCAACTGAAACCAAATTCATTGCATTCGATTGAGCTATGGTGATCGAAAGCAAGCTTCTGAAAACTTCCCTAAGCCATTTCCAAGCCTCTTGTATTTCTCCTTCCCTATTTTCTTCAAAGTTGAAATAGGGGAGGCCTAAGGAAATTCCAACTCACTCGATCCTCCATGAAATCCAAAATCACTTTGCAAGCACCATCAAGGGAGCTAGTCGAACTCACCCAAAGTGTTTCTCAAGTCTCCCAGCCATGGGATGGGGGATTTCAATCAAAGTCGCAATCCATTAAAGGGGAGCTTGGCCAATTGAGCAATCCACTTCAAATCAAGACTTCAAACCTTTTCCAAAGTGTATAGTTCATTTGAAAAGAACATAAAATGTGTATTATGTGATTATAGCATAAAATATGTATTATGTGCTTTTCTTCTCTTCTCTTAACATGGATTTGAATAAGATTTATAAAGTGTATAGTTTATTTGAAAAGAACATAACACTTGCCTAAATCTATTCCTATACACTCCCATGTTATAGCTTAAGAAGGATACTCACATTACACATGTAAATTATATAATCAAAATCAAACATAAATTTTTTGCATGATTCTTCATCCATTTATTTCTTTTTGTACATGCACATGTGTTTGAGAAAAGTAGTATATTAGCTGGACATCCCAAGGTTCCAAGGCTTTAAGTAGCCCCAAGTAGGTCTTATACCTTACACCCCTGGTGTAGAGAATAATGGCATCGTACTCACTTATGTCTTTTATACATGTGAATGTGTATTTGATTAATGGATAAAAGAGTCCCTCTTTTCTACATAACAAAATCATGCATCATGAATATCCTATTTTTCTTATGCAATATCTTTTAGCATTCATCATCAAGGTGTGTTAAAATTTACATTGCATATATAGATATGCTTAAGATTATTCATATGCATAGTATACATGGTGGAAAGAAATACATGATTGTGTGTTATGTGATAGTAATTTATCTTAATTAATCCTTAAGATGCCTTTCTTATTGAATAGATTTATTTAGAGAAAATCTAAACTTAGGGTTAATTAAAACACAATAAAACATTCACTAAAGAAAAATCACTTAAGATTTAATCTATCTTAGAAATTACTTAAGGTACGGATGAAAGACAAGTTCCATTCTCTTCTCTTCTCTTTACAACATTTAGTAACAAAATGTATGTTCATTCAAATCAAATCATCAAATAAAATTAACAAATCAACTAAATCACTTAAATAAACTCACCCTCTAAGTTGAACCCTTCACACTTAGAAAATTCCAACCTTAAAGCCTAGCTAAGACATGTCACAGAAGCCTTAAATGGCACACATTAGGCTAAGTCACCATTTCTAGCTCCATGTTAGGGTGGTGCATGGTTTGATTCCTGATTTTATTTTGTAATGTTATATTTTATGAAGAGGCGTGGTAGACTAGATGATAGGACGATCTTAGTCTAATCATGCCTTCTGCAGGGGATTGTGCTTAAGGGGCGCTATAATAAACATATAAATAATTTTATTGTGCAGGTTGCTTCTACCCCTAAGCATAATCTAAATTAGATAGATGGGCTTGGTTACCCATGTGTGGGGTGCTAAGTCCAAATTATTCCTATAAACTGCTTGGGTTGTGTGGTATGTTTAGGTAATCTCTATTTTGTAGGTTTTGTTAGATTTATCTTTCCTATTTTGATGTAATTTTTGCAATTAAGATTTGGAATGAATGTTATGAGAGAATTAAGGTGAACATTGGTCATAAGACCATGTCTTATGTACCATGTGAAGCCTTGGAGAAAACTACATCCCAAGTCCAAATGAAGAAAGAAAGAAAGAAAGAAGGGAAGAAAAGAAAGAAATCAGGAATGAAGAATGAAGAAAGAAGACCCCCTGTTGACCTCACTTTTAGAGTGAGCTTTCAACTTCTTCATCTTAAACATAGGACTCCTCTACTCACTAAGAGTTTCTTAGCCTTAAGACACTTCTAGTGACTAGGTGAACACTTAACCTAACCCTAGATACTTAGAAGAGTTAGCCATGTGAATAGGGCATGCCTTAGGGGTATTAGAAAAACTTGCCCACCCTATAGCTTTAATCAAATCCTTACTTCCTTCTTTCAAGTCAAATTTCAAATTCAAATCAACTTCAAATTCAAAACAACTTCAAATTCAAATCAATTCCAAATCCAAAATCTTTCCTAAGCCCTATTGATTTCACCTTATGGACTTAGCTCAAATCAAATTCAAATCACTCCAAATTCAAAAGATAGTCTCATAACACATTTATATTCTTATTTATATTCACAAATATAAATGAAATATAAATTCAAATAACTAAAAACCAAATTCAAAACTTAAATCCAAATCCAACTTAAATCCAACTTAAATCTAACTTATACTCTTTCAAGTCAAATCCTTGAACTTAACCAAACTAAATTCAAATCACTCCAAAATTCAAAAGATTTTTTCATAACCTATTTATATTCTCATTTATATTCACAAATATAAATGAAATATAAATTCAAATAATCAAAACCAAATTCAAAACTCAAGTCCAAATCCAACCTAAATCCAACCTATACTCTTTCAAGTCAAATTCTTGAACTTAGTCAAATCATTCTCAAATCAATCTAAACCTTTGGATTTTCTCTTCAAACAATCATTCCTTCAATCACAAACCAAATATAAACATAAACTTCAATCATCAAATCAAAATCAAACCAACCCAAACCAAACCCATGTTCATCCTTTGAACTTGAATTATCGAATGAATCAAAACCCATTTGACTACAAATCACTTGCAATTGGATTTATATTTTAATCATAAGTCCATATGCGAGTTCAACCAAACTTGAATCAAGCCTTGATCAAGTCAATTGACCCACTTAGGTTCACTTGACCCAAAGTGACCTAAAGCACCTTTTTGAGTCAAATTCTAATCCAAACCAAATTAGATTGAACTTAGCTCATCTAAGCCTCACATTGTGAGCAACAATTATCCTAGGATGATCAATCACTCAAATTAGGTCAAACTAAGTCAAACCTAGACTTTGGCCAAGTCAACACTTAACCCAACTGAAATCCACACTAGCCAAAATCTTCTATAAGCCAAATTGATTGAAACCATTGATCTAAATCAATCCATAATCAATTATTGAACTTGACCAAGCCATCAATTGAGCCAAACCTAACCCAATTGGCTACTTGACCTAAGTTGACCTAAAAAGTTAAAATGGGTCAAATTTTGATCTAAGCCAAATTGATTGTAACCAATGGGTCAAATTCATTCTAAATCACTTGTTGAACTTGACCAAAGCCTCAATTGGCCAACTAGACCTAACCTAGCCCAATTGACCATAAAGCCAACTTGACCTAAAAGGTCAAATCAACTTGAAATAAAACCAAACCAAAATTGATTGAAACCAAAGCTTGCAAAAAATTTCAAATGATCAACCAAGCCTAAATCAACCCATGACCTAACACAATTGGGTCAAATGGGCCAAATTAGTCAACTTGATCCATTTGACCTAAGTGAACCTAAATAACCCAAAACTAAATATAAATCAAATTGAACCAAACCAATGATACCCATAGGCTCCAAATGATCATTTGAACTTGACCTAACCCATGGTTTGATCCAATTTGACCAGTTGGTCAGCCTAACCCAATTTGACCCATTTTGACTTAAATGAGTCAAATTGAACGAATTCAAAGCAAATAAATTCCAAATCACTTGAAATTTGGCCTAACCTAGTTTTGAATCATTTCAAATATGTCCAAATCAAAATTAAGGCCAAATGATCATTTTACCCTTAGGTCAAAGGGTAACCTATGGCCAAATTCACGTAGAATTTGGCCAATTCCTTCTCATGACCACTTGGCATCCTCCTAGTGATCCACATAGACACTAAGGAGGGTGGTGCACATGACCCAATGGGTTTGGGTTAGCCATGACCCAACCCAAGGCCAAACTGGCCCCTCCAATGGGAATTCTCCACTTAGATCACTCCATACACTCACCTAGCACATGTGCACTTCCTCTCCTCCACTCCTCTGCCAAAACCAAACCACATGGAGTCCCTAACAGCCTAAACAACCCAATCAATCCAAGAAATTCATCAAAAATGTAATAGCAAGCCTCGGCCGTCCAATCCAAGGAGGGGGAGATATACTCCCCACCCAATTCCAACTCAAACGAGACACATTGCATTCGATTGAACTAAAGTGATTGAAAGCAAGCATCCACAGGCTTCCCAAGTTAATTTCCAAGCTTCCTAAATTTCTCCTTCTCGGTTTTCTTCAAAGCCAAAATAGGGGAGGTGAGGGGATTTTCCAACTCACTCAATTCTTCACCAAACCTAAATACACTTTGCAAGCACCATCAAGTGAGCTAATTGAGCTCACCCAAAGTGTTTCCCAAGTCTCCAAGCCACGGGAAGGGGGATTTCAATCTAAGTTGCAAGCCATTGAAGGGGAGCTTGGCCAATTGAGCAATACACTTCTAATCAAGACTTGAAACCTTCAATAAGGCTTCATCTCTACTAGACAAAGCTACCTCTTCCGTTGGAAGTGCCAATGAGGTATTGTTCAAAATCGATCCTCATTTGAAAAATGTTTGGTCCTTTATGAAGGGAATTTTAACCCCATTAGATTATAGTCATTGGATGTTCTTCCTTATACATCTTGCTAGTGTGGGGTGAATCCTAGCCTAATCCGAAGCCAGTGAACTTCATCAAGCTGGAGGATGACCTCGCCTCCCATAGCTTAGGCAAGGATGAATCATGAGTCATCCATCCCGCATGTTTTGGATGGACGGCCCTGATTAAATCAATTAGATCTTTGATTAAAATCTTTTAGAACCACGGGATTAACCCTAATCGTTCGATCCTTGATCAGACGGTCAAAGGGAAAGCACGTTGCGCCGCCAACTGATGCGCACGTGATGTGATAACTTAAATAACCAATCCTATTGAGCCATGTGGAGAGCGTGTCGCATCAGCGGTCCACGTGGCACCGACGGGATTAGTTAATTAATTAGGGTATTTTAATTATCTTTTAATCTTAGAAACTTTATAAAATCATAATTAAATATAGAAAAATTTAAAAAATATGAATGATGGTTCATTTTAAAGGTATTTCAGAGGAGAATCTAATAAAATTATTTTTAATTGATTTTGAGTAGTGAATTTTCCTTAATTAGGGTTTAATTAAAAATTGAATTATCTTGATTACTCTTTAATTACTTCATTAATTAATTCCAAATTTCTCAGACATGTTTAATGGGATAACTTCTACCTCCATTAATTTTCTTAGAATTTATTAATGAGTTAATTAGGTAAATTAATAAATGAATCTCTAATCACCCACTTAATGGAATTAAGGGTAATTAAGCATATGAATAGTAGTTTAATCCCTTAATTGAGATAATTAAGCATTATTTAAGGATGGAATGGGTTTGGGATATTTTCTTTAAGTTATTCCCTAAACCCACTTTCTTCCTTAATTCAAACATAATTAAGGATTAATCCACTAATGATCTACTTAATTAGTCTAATCAAACTTTCAAAATTAATCTGGAATTAATCAATATTTTGCTGGGTAGATCCTTAGGAGTTCAAAAGCCTAAGGTAAGTTTGAGGAAATCATATACAACTCACATGTGTGCGAAGGTTATGAAAGTACTTAATGAAAACCCTTTAGCTTAATTAATCAATAATTGTGAGCCAATTGCATTAGGCTCATTTATTTCTTAGGTGCATTGCTTATTTAAATTTCATGTGGTTGCATATGATATGTTAGCTCATAATTATTTGTTTAATTATTTTAAAGTGGTGTAGGTAAGAGATAATTAATGGATTTAATTCACACCTTAACCTAAATAAAACATAAAATCAATCTAATAGTTATAAAATTAAACTAAATCAATTCACACATGGGGGAGATGGGTTAGGACCAGCAAATTCTTTCTCATAAATTATTTTCAACTCAAATACAAAAAAAATAAAAATAAAAATAAAAATAAAAATCTCTTTAAGGAATTTTGATTTACTTTAAATGATCTTATTTTATAGGATTGTCTTTAGGAATTAATTAGGGTGAATGAAGTCAAATGCTTACATCACTTTATTTCTTTCCAAGCATGCTAAATGTTGTGTGCCATATGAAATGATGCATTTATTTCTTTTAAAAAATTAATTAAATAAAAATGTTTCCTTTATGTCAAATTGCATACACTGGCTAAAGTAAGAATATGAGTGGCTATTATCATTATTAAATCAAAAATTATTTTCAAAAATTTATAAAATCAAAGATTATAAATGACGTGATGCTACTTATAAGTACTTATAAGCTTGCATGTAATTATAGCATAAGATGCATATTATGTGATTTTCTTCTCTTCTCTTAACATGGATTTGAATAGGATTTACAAAGTGTATAATTCATTTGAAAAGAACATAACACTTGCTTAAATATATTTCTATACACCTCTATGTTATGACTTAAGAAGAATCCTCACATTACACATGTAAATTATACAACCAAAATAAAACATAAATCTTTTGCATGATTCTTCATCCATTTACTTCTTTTTGTATATGCACATGTATTTAAGAAAAGTGGTATATTAGTCTGGACATCCAGAGATTATGAGGATTTAAGTAGCCCTGAGTAGGTCTTGTACCTTACACCCCTGGTGTAGAAAATAATAGCAATGTACTCACTTATTCCTTTTATATATGTGGATGTGCATTTGATTAATGGATAAAAGAATCCCTCTCTTTTTTACATAATAAAATCATGCATCATGGAATATCCATTTTTTTAACAATATCTCTTTGCATTCATCATTAAGGTGTGCTAAGATTTGCATTGCATGTATAGGTATGCTAAATATTTATTCATATGCATGGTGTACATGCTGAAAAGAAATAAATGGTTGTGTGTTTTGTGATAGTAATTCACCTTAATTAATTTTAAGATGTATTTCTTACTGAATAGGTTTATTTAGAGCAAATCTAAACTTAAGGTTAATTAAAACACATAATAAAACATTCACTAAAGAAAAATCACTGATGAATTTACTTTAGAAATTACTTAAGGTAGGGATGAAAGAGAAGTTCTCTTCTCTTTTCTTCTCTTTATAACATTTAATAATTAAGTGTAGGTTCATTCAAACCAAATCAAATTATCAAATAAAATTGATAAATCAACTAAATCACTTAAAATAAAACCACCCTTTAAGTTAAACCCTTCACACTTAGAAAATTTCAACCTTAAAGCCTAGCTAAGACATGCTACACAAGCCTTAAATGTCACACACATTAGGCTAAGTCACCATTTCTAGCTCTATGTTAGGGTGGTGCATGGATTGTGCGTAGACGGAATGCTAAGTCACCATACTTAGCTGATGATTTTATTTTATGATGTAATATTTTTAGACTGGTTGTTAGGGTGCATGTGCGTAGACTGAAAGATAGGTTGATTTCAGTCTAATCATGTCTTTTACAGGGGGTTGTGCTTAAGGGGCATTGTAATAAAAATATAAATGCTTTTATTGTGCAAGTTTCTTATACCCCTAAGCATGATCCAAACTAGGACAGGTGGACTTGGTTACCCATGTGAGAGGTGCTAAGTTCAAATTATTCTTATAACTGCTTAGGTTGTGTGGTATGTTTAGCTAATCTTTGTTTTGTAGATTTAGTTATATTTATATTTCACATTTTAATGTAAATTTTTTAATTAAGATTTGGAATGAATGTTATGGGGGAATTAGGATGAACATTGATCATAAGACTATATCTTATGTACCATGTGAAGCCTTGGAGCAAATTACATCCCAAGTCCAAATGAAGAAAGAAGAAAGAAAGAAAGAAAGAAATGAAGAAAGAAAGAAGTGAAGAAATGAAGAATGAAGAATGAAGACCCTCATAACATGAATTCTTTCTAAATTATAATTATTCATTTGTAATCTAGGTTGTATAAGGGTAGAGCTCGGCTACCCATATTTCTTTTTGGGTTTATGCAGTGGAGCCCGACCACATTGGCCTCTTATTCTTTTGCACTAGCTTTATAAAATTGTTTGATGTTTGTTTAGCTTGTGCATTAGAAATGGCATGATTTTCTTAGTTTCTTCATTGATTGATGAATGGTCGGGATGTGATTAGGCTCTAAGGAAAAAATAAATTTTCTATCTAATTAATCAAATCAAAATAAAAACTAAATAACTCATAACCTCACCCAAAAAGCCTAGGACATAAATCAAGATAATAAAAGATTTAGCAACCCCATAGTTGGATGTTGTATGTCTCACATCATGCATAAAAATCATATTGCTTCACTCTTGCTAATGGACGGCTTCCACCTTTGCCAGAGAACGTGGCTTGACCTTTGAGAGGCATGGTGGAAACACACCTCCTTCTTACTGATTTTAGCCCATAATCAATCTTCTCATGCATTAGGCATATGAAATCCCATAGCCTATGTCAAGTAAATTTTCCAAAAATCAAAATAAAACTTAACAAATTTTACATAAGATTAAGTCATTTATTCATTCTTTCATGATCTAGTCTCTTAGGGAGTGTGTTTAAGGACTTAATCTTCTTTCCAAATAAACAGTAGCCTAGTTGTCTTGCAAAAGCATAAGACTTTCCTACATGTATTTAAAATCGTAGGAGGAGTTAGTTAGTGGCCACCCCCAAGCGGTTGTAAGTCCAACAGCGGGTGGTTTATCCTCTCTTATGGAGATAAACCATATTTCCATTTTCATCTTATATTTAAGTCATGCTTTGGCCCTCGTCAAAGCTCCCAAGATTTAGGATCCGAGGTTGTTATTTTCCTTTGTGGCTAAAAGTATAAATCCTCACCTCTTAGGCATTTTCATGATCTTGTGTTATGGAATTGTAAGCCCTAAATTTCTAATAAAAATTCAACTCAAACACATAATTCCTCTCAAATTTTAAAAATATAAAGTCCAACCATAGGATAGTTTGGGATGCCCGCTAGGTTTCCTAGTATCATGAGCATCCCCTACTCATCTCCCTTTGATTTCAAAAATAACTCTTTCCTTTTGATCAATCCCACTTGATTTTTTTTAAAAATAATTAATTTATTGATAGTCATATCTTCAAAATCTTTGGAGACATCGATCATTTACCTTAATCGAGAGTATTCTTAAATAATCTCATTCCTTATGATATAATTAACTATGAGGGCTTGCCTCCAAAGGAAACTTAACGAGCCCGATTTAAAATAAACCCTACTTTACTTTTCCATGTAAAGTAGGGGAAGAATCTCTAGTACATTTGAAGACCCATTGTCCTTAGGAGTCTTTATTAGGTGATTAGGTATATTGTAGGATGGTGACTTCTATCTTTACAGTACATCATTCCTTAATATCGTACCCGATTACTCTAATAAGAACATCTGAATCTACGTGGTGTCCCAACATACACAACAATAATTTTTTATTTTTCAAATTCCCCCAAAGAGTTTGAGAAATAAATAAAACACCACACCCCCATAACATGAATTCTTTCTAAATTGTAATTATTCATTTATAATCTGGGTTGTATAAGGGTAGAGCTCGGCTACCCATTTTTCTTTTTGAGTTTGTGTGGTGGAGCCCGACCACATCAGCCTTTTATTCGTTTATGCTAGCTTTATAAAATTGTTTGATGTTTGTTTAGCTTGTGCATTAAAAATGGCATGATTTTTTTAGTTTCTTCATTGAATGATGAATAGCCTGGATGCGATTAGGCTCTTAGGAAAAAAATAAATTTTATATCCAGTTAATCAACTCAAAATTAAAATTAACTTACAACCTCACCTAAAGCCTAGGACATAAATCAAGATAATAAAAGATTTGTCAACCCTTTAGTTGGATGTTGTATGTCTCACTTCATGCATAAAATCATCTTGCTTCACTCTTGCTGATTGAGGCCTTCCACCTTTACCAGAGAAAATGGCTTGACCTTTGAGAACCATGGTGGAAACACACCTCCTTCTTACTAATTTTGGCTCACAATCAATCTTCTCATGCATTAGGAATATGAAATCCCATAACCTGTGTCAATTAAAAATGTCCAAAATTAAAATAAAACTTAATAAAATTTGCATTAGATTAAGTCATTTATTCATGCCCTTCAGGATCTAGTCTTTTTGGGAGTCTATTTAAGGACTTAGTCTCCTTTCTAAATAAATAACAGCTTAGCTATCTTGCAAAGCATAAGACTTGTCTATATGTATTTAAAATAGTAGGAGGAGTTAGTTGGTGGCCACCCCCAAGCGGTTGTAAGTCCAACAGTTGGGTGATTTATCCTCTCTTATGGAGGTAAACCATATACTCATTTTGCCTTAGATTTAGGTTGTGCTTTTTCCCTCACCAAAGCTCCCTAGATTTAGGATTCAAGATTATTATTTCTCTTTGCAAGCTACAAGCATAAATCCTCACTTCTTAGGCATTTCCACGATCTTGTGTTGTGAAATTGTAAATCCTAGATTTCAAATAAAAATTTAACTCAAACAAATAATTCCTCTTCAAATTTCAAAAATATAAAGCCCAACCATAGGATAATTTAGGATGCTCACTAGATTTCCTAGTATCAGAAGTATCCCCTACTCATCTCCCTTTGGTTTCAAAAAAAACTCTTTCCTTTCGATCAATCACACTTGATCTTCCAAAAATAACTAATTTATTGATAGTCATATCTTTGAAATCTTTGGATATAATGATCATTTACCTTAATTGAGAGTATTCTTAAGGAATCTCATTTCTTAAGATGTAATTAACTATGGGGGCTTATCTCCATAGGGAACTTAATGAACCCACTATAAAATAAACCCTACTTTACTTTTCCATGTAAAGTAGGAGAAGAATCTCTGATACATTCAAAGACTCGTTGTCTTTAGGAGTCCTTATTAGGTGATTAGGTCTATTGTAAGATGGTGACTTCTATCTCAAGATAGTATATCATTCTTTAATGTCATACCTGATCATCCTAATAAGAATATCTACGGATCTACATGGTGTCCCAACATATACACAACAAAATTTTATTTTTCAAATTCCCCCAAAGAGTTTGGAAAAAAATAAACACCACATGGATGGACGAGATTCATTCCATAATTATCATCAATTGGCCACCGTCGGGTCATCGGAGGGGTCGCCGTCAGTGCCACGTGGCTTTCCAAGAGTGGTCGAGGCAGTGGCAAGAGTCTCAAGTCTTGATATGGAGGGATTGTGTGGGATTGATCTCTCTTACATCCAATGGGTTCGTCCTTGAGGGGGAATGGCTTGACTTTATTCTCTTGTTCCATGGCAGATGCTAGGGTGGGTTAGGTTAGGCTAGGAAGTTTTATGAGTGCTTAATTTAACCATTTGATGGTTGGCACAAGGAGACAAAGTGGACTTTGCCACTTAAGGAAAGGATCCAATGCAAATGAGAGGGTGTCCATTGGTTAATCCCCTTTGGTTGGGTCTCACATGGACTTGGGTTGGTTTGGTGCTGACATAGGGTTCAATTAGGTTGGATTAGGTTAGCCACTAAGGTTTCCATAAAGTGGTTTTGGGTGATTTGGGTTCATATGGTCAAAATGTGTTTATTTGTACTAGGTTAGGTTTGGTTGACCAATTAGTCAAATTGGGTCAAGCCAAGGCTTGGGTTAGGTTCAAATGATGATTTGGGATATTTTGGTTCAATTAATTTGGGTTGGTTTGGCCTAGGTTTGAATTTGACTCATTTGGGTTCAAAATAATCAAATTTGTAGAGTTGACTAATTTGACCATTAAAACCAAATTGAGTTGGGTTAGGTGTTGAGTCAAGTTCAATTGGTCAATTAAAAATGATTGTAGGCTTTAGTTTTGTTTAATTTGGATTTGATTTAAATTTTGGCCAATTTGACCTTTTAGGTCAATTTGGGCTAGGTTGGATCAAGTTGACCAATTAATCAACTTGGGATCAATTATGGCTTTGGTCAAGTTCAATAAGTGATTTAGAATAAACTTGAGCCATTAGTTGCAATCAATTTGGATCAAATCATGATTTGACCTATTTTAGCTCTTTAGGCTAATTTAGGTCAACTTAGGTCAAATGGCCAATTAGACATCGTTTGGCTCAAGTGAGGGTTTGGTCATGTTCAATCATTGATCATGAATCAATTTGAGTCAATGGTGTCAATCAATTTGGCATACGGTGGATTTTGGCTAGTTTGGGTTTCATTTGGGCTAAATGTTGACTTGGTCAAAGGTTAGGTTTGACTTGGTTTGACCCAATTCAATGTAATTGATCACCCTATGATGATTGTTGATCATGATTGAAGGTTTATATGGGTTTGGTTCAATGCAATTTTTGCTAGATTAGAACTTGGCTCAAGAAGGTCCTTTAGGTCACTTTGGGTCAAGTGGACCTAAATGGGTTTTTTGGCTTGATCATGGCTTGATTCAAGTTTAGTTGAGTTGATATATGGATTTAATATGGAAATATAAATCCAATTGCAAGTGGTTTGGAGCAATATGGGTTTTGGTTCATATGACAATTTTCAAGTCAAAAAAGTCAACATGGACTTGACTTGGGTTTGGTTTAATAATGGTGGTTTATATTTATATTTGCATCAATGATTGAAGGAATGATTGAATCATGAAGAAATCTATGAGTTTTGATTTGATTTGGTTATCATTTAGCCAAGTTCAAAAGTTTGGATAAAAGGGCTAGAATTGAGAATTTGAATTGATTTAGATTTGGTTTGGACCATTTGAATTTATATTTCATTTAAATTTGTGAATCTAAATGAAGATATAAATAGGTTATGAGAAAATCACTTGAGTTTAGAGTGATTTGGATGCAAATTTGATTAAGCTTATGGAGGTGGGTCCATAAGGCTTGACTTGGAAATTAATTTGGATTGATTTATTTTGATTTGATTTGGAATTTTTTGAATTTGGATTTCATTTATATTTGTGAATATAAATGAAGGAATGATTGATTTATGAAGAAATCAACCAAATTTGATTTAAGCATATGAAGGTGGCTCATATGGCTTAAGAGGACTTTGGAACTTGGTTATGGGCTTTAGAGTTTGGAATTGATTTATGATTTGGAATTTAATTTGAGATTGATAATTGAGAAAATCAATTGGATTGGGGTTGATTTTAATTTGGCTAAGTCCATAAGATAAAATCAAAGAGCTTATGAAGGGATTTGGAATTTGGATTTAATCATGGGTTTCAATCATTTGATAGTTGAAATTTGATTTGAAATTTGGGTTTGGTTTAAGTTTGGTTTAAGTTTTTAAAATAATCTAGGCTAACTCTAGGTCTTTAAAGTCAAATAATCCTTGAAGTGTCTTAAGACTAAACTAATAGTGTTGATCTTGATGAGAAAGTTGAGAGCTCGCTCTAAAAGTAAGGACAACATAAACAAATCATCAAACAACTTTATGAAATTTTTCTATAAGAATAAAAGGCTGATTCGGTCGGGTACCTCTATACAACCCAAAAAAAATGTGGGTAGCCGAGCTCTATAACGAATGCTCATCCTAATCCCACATAACACTCATCATAATCCTAACACAAAATTACATTAAAAGAATGAAATTAAATCTAGCTACACCTGCAAAATAAATGTTAGCTAAACACACCATACAACCCAAGCAATTATATGGATAATTCAGACTTAGCACCCCACACATGGGTAACCAAGCCTACCTATCCTAACTTACGTTATGCTTAGGGGCTAAGCAACCTACACATCAAAAAGCATTTATATTTTTATTTAGCGGCCCCTTAAGCACACCCCCCTACAAAAAGCATCATTAGGCTAATATCACTAACATCCAGTCTACAATAATACATCATAAAACAAGCATACATCAAACCATACACCGTCCTAACATAACATTATAAATGGTGACTTAGTCTAATGTGTGTGAATTAAAGCTTGTGTGGTATGTCCTAATTAAACTTTAGAGTTGTAATTTGGTAAGTGTGGGGGATTTAATTTATAAAGGGTATATTCCTCTTTAAGTGATTTAATTGATTTGAAGATTTTATTTAGTATTTTCTTTTGTTTCATATGGCCTACACTTAACAACTAAGTGTTATAAAAAGAAGAGAGAGAGAGAGAGAGAGAGAATCTCTCTTTCATCCCTACCTTAAGTCACTTCTAAAGTAAGTTAATTAAATAATTTCCTTTAGTGAATGGCTTATTATATGTTTTAATCACTCTTAAGTTTAGGTTCACCCTAAATGACTTTATTCAATAAGAAAGACATCTTAAGATTAATTAGAATAAATTACTAACACATAGCACATGTTTATTCATTTCTCTCCATCATGTATATCATTCATATGATTAAATATTAAGCATACCTATATATACAATGTATGTCTTAGCACACTTATATGATGAATGCAAAGAAATGTGTTTGGAATTTAAATATTTCATTTGATTGAATTAGGAATGCATGTCTTTTTAATAGAAAAAGAGAGATTTTTCATCCATTAGTTAGGTACACATTCACCTGTATAAAATTTTTAAGTGAATATGGCATCATTGTTCTACATCAGGGGCGTAACGTACAAGACCTACTTAGGGCTACTTAAAGCCTCATAGCCCTGGGATGTTCAGACTAATATATCACTTTTCTCAGATACATATAGATGTATAAACAACTACAAGGATAGGAAGAACCCATGCAAAATTTGTGTTTATTTTATTTTATTATGATTCTTATTCATTCATCACATCATACATACATATGTATAAGAGTTTTGAGTGAGTATGACGCCATTATTCTACACCAGGGGTGTAAGGTAGAAGACCTACTTAGGGCTACTTAAATCCTCGCAGCCCCGAGATGTCTAGAATAATATACCACTTTTCTCAGATATTTGTGAATGTATAAAAACAAACCAAAAGAACGAGAAGTCAGGCAAGAAGTCATATTTGATTTGATTATATGATTTACATATGTGATATGAAATTATTCCTAAGTCTTAGCATGGATATGTATGGGAGTAGATTTAGACAAATATTATGTTCTTTTCAAATGAACTATACATATATAAATCCCATGCAAATCCATATAAGATAAGGAAAGAGAGCTTCATATTATGTATCTTATACTATCAACACATGCAAACTTATAGATACTTGTAATTAACATCATTCCATCTATTATAATTGATTTATGGGCTTTTAAAAAATAACTTTTGATTTAATAGTAATAATAGCCACACCTATTTTAAATTTAAATCACCACATGCAATTTGACATAAAAGAAATCATTTTGTTTAGTTAATTTTAAAAGAAATGAATGCATGATTACATATGGCAAGCAACATGTTACATGATTGGAAAGAAATAAAAGAACATAAGCACATGTTTTCTTTCATTCCAATTAATTCTTAAGGACAATCATACTAAATAAGGCTACTTAAAATAAACCAAAGTTCTTAAGTGACATTTTCAATTTTGAGTTTGATTTGATTTAGTAAATGAAAGAGGTTTGTTGATCATAATCCCATTCCCCATGTGTGAGTTAATTTGGTTTAATGAAAAAGTAATTAAGCTAGTTTTATGGTTTAGTTAGGTTAAGGTATGAATTAAGCCAATTAATTAACCCTTGCCTACATCACCTTAAGTTAATTAACTAATTAATAATGAGCCAATATGATATGCAACCACATGAAAAGTAAATTTGCAATGCTCCTAAGAAATGAAAGGGGCCTAATGCAAAATAGTTGATTAGGCTTAAGGGATCTCACTTAACTACTTTTATGATTTTCTCACACATGTGAGCTAACCATAATTTCAATATCTCTCACTTTGGGTCATTGAACACCCAAAGAGCTACCCAAGATTAATTAGAGGTTGCTTAAGTATGAAGTGAATTTTAGATTGAGTTAATCAAGTTTGTTAATTAATTAACTGAATTCTTTAATTATATTTTAATTAGAATGATGAAATTGACTTAAGGAAAGGGATCAAGGACAATGCCTCAACCCTTAACCCCTAAGTCACTTCAAACACTCAATTAGGTTTTGATTTTTATCTTGGAGATTAATTAATTATTTAAGCAATTAATTACATAATTAATCATTAACTAATTAAGTTCCAAAAAGTGAGGAAACTTAGGAAATGAATTAAGAAAGGTATCCCAACCACATTCCCTAAGCTCCTTACTGCACGAGAGGTAGTAATAATTAATTAAACTATTATTCATTGACTAATTATCACTAATTAAATTAGAAAAGTTATTAAGGCTCAATCAATTGATTTCCCTAATTAAATGATCAATAAAATCCCAGAAAAAATAGGGGAGGCAGCAGTCATCCCCCCAAACATCCACAAAAAGTTGGAGATCAATTGGGTGATTAATTAAGCAATAATTAAGCTAATTAGATTTCTAATTAAACCTTAATTAAGCAAAAACCACTGTTTAAAATCAATTGATAATAATTTTCCTAGATTCTACTCTAAATATCTTTAAAATGAGCCTAAGTTTGTTTTTTTTTCTTTTGAATTTTCTAAAATTAGTTATGAATTTAGGAAGTTTCAGGATTAAAAATAAATTAATTAAGCCTATTTAAAGCCTTAATCCCATGATACATGTATGCGGCTTACCATGCATGGATTCTATTGAAGTTGTCACATCCAAAGGGTGACTCGGATGGCAGCGCACGCGATAACTCCGTGGACTATCTGATCTAAGATCAAACAACCATGACTAAACACGCAGTCTCAAAGGATTAATCAAAGGTTCTATGTGTGATCAGATCAAGATCGTCCGTTCTGATCACACAGAATGGATGGTTCATGATTTATCTCCTTTTGAGCGACGAACGATGACAACCGTCGATCGATTGTTGCTCGATCCGAGCTCACCTGAGCTCGGATGGAGATGAACCTTATCCCACACCTTTGGGGAAGCATAACAAGAAAATCTAACTGTGGAAATCACATGACATAGAACTTTCTTTCACAAAAGACCAAGCTATTTTTATTCAAGGATCAGTTTCAATGGTATACCTCACCGAAGCTTATGACTGGCGGTTCCAACGATTGAGGAATCTTTATTTGGTAGAAATGAAGCCTTATTGAGCCGCACGAGCTTTGATTTGGTGTCTCAAAAGGCCAATCCACGGCACATAGGTGATTGGTCTTGGTCAAACTCCTACTTTTGGTGCTCAGAGACAATAGGAAATGATTCATTCTCGCTCGTCTAGCTCCAAGGAAGGTGTGTGCAAAGTTAATTGCACTTTGGTGGTGATTTAAGCAAATGGTAATTGAATGTAACCTCCCCTATTTCAGTTTCACATAAAAGTGAGAATGGGGATTTTGGGGAGCTCACGAAGCCTTGGAAATTGCTCTGTAATGTCTCTCCTTGGCTACTAGGGTTGAACCAAGTGTGGCTCTATTGGTTTTAGTGAGAATGAGGGGGGTATACCCCCCTCATTCCTTGGATCGGACGATAATGTCTATTTTGGCTTTTGTGGATCAATGGTTGAGATGGGGAGCTTGATTTAGGCAGAGAATCATGTTAGTTGGCTTCCTTTAAGTGGAGGAGGGTGTGAGAGTGGTTGTCATGGGAGTAGTAAGTGTCCTTTGGCTTTCCAAGTATTCTAATGGGAATGGGGAGGTGATTTCACCTCCCCATGAGTCATGGCTGACCCAACCACACTTGGGTCAGGTCATCCATGGTCCTAGGTGCCTAAGTGGACCTATGAATGGGTGTCAAGTGGCTAAGGGGATAAAATGACCCAATGTGCATGTGTCTTACCTCATGGGATGCCCTAAACCTAAGGGAAAAATGGTCATTTAGCTATGAGTTTGATTTTTGCAGATTTCAAATGGATCAAAAGTAGGTTAGCCCAAATTTCAAGTGGTTTGGAGTTTATTTGATTTGATTTGGCTTAATTTGACCTATTTAGGTCAAGTTAGATTAGGTTGGGTCAAGTTGACCAATTGGTCACATTGGGTCAAACCAAGGGTTGGGTCAAGTTCACATGACAATTGGAGTGTATTGGTGTCATTGGTTTGATTCAATTTGCTTTGGATTTGATTATGGCTCATTTGGGTTCATATAGGTCAAATGGGTCAAGTTGACCAATTTGACTAATTTGACCAAATTTGGTTAGGTTAGTGTTGAGTCAAGTTCAATTGGCTAATTGAAAATGATTGTAGGCTTTGGTTTGGTTTAATTTGGATTTAATTTGGATTTTGGTTAATTTGATCATTTAGGTCAATTTGGGCTAGGTTGGGTCAAGTTGACCAATTGGTCAACTTAGACTCAATTATGGCTTTGGTCAAGTTCAATAAATGATTTGGAATGAACTTGAGCCATTGGTTGCAATCAACTTGGATCAAATCATGATTTGACCCATTTTAGCTTTTTAGGCTAATTTGGGTCAACTTGGGCCAAATGGCCAATTAGGCTTAGTTTGGCTTAAGTGAAGGTTTGGTTATGTTCAATCATTGATTATTAGTTAGTTTGAATCAATGGTTTTAATCAATTTATCATATGGTGGATGTTGGCTAGTTTGGGTTTTATTTGGGGCTAAATGTTGACTTGGTCAAAGGTTAGGCTTGACTTGATTTGACCCAATTTAAGGTAATTGATCAGCCTAGGGTGATTTTTGGTTATGTTGTAGGGTTTGGATGGACTTAGTTCAATCGAATTTGGATTGGATTAGAACTTGGCTCAAAATGGTTTCTTTAGGCCACTTTAGGTCAAGTAAGCCTAAAGGGGTTAATTGGCTTGATCATGGCATGATTCAAGTTTAGTTGAACTCACACATGAGCCTAAGATTAAAATATAAATCCAATTGCAAGTGGTTTGGAGCCAAATAGGTTTTGGTTCATATGACAATTTCAAGTCAAAAGGGCTAACTTGGGTTTGATTTGGGTTTACTTGGATTTGGTTTGGTAATGGTCGTTTATGTTTATATTTAGGTCAATGATTGTAGGAATGATTGAACCATGAAAGAATCTATGAGATTTGAATTGATTTGGTATCATTTAGCTAAGTTCAAGAATATGGCTAAAATTGCTAAAATTAAGAATTTGATTTGATTTGGCTTTTAATCATTTGGAGTTTGGAATTGATTTATGATTTGAAATTTGATTTGAGATTAAATTTGATAATTGAGAAAATCAATTGGATTGGGGTTGATTTGAATTTGGTTAAGGCTAAACCCATAAGATAAAATCAAAGGGCTTAGGGAAGGATTTGGAGTTTAAATTTAATCATGGGCATCAATCATTTGATAGTTGTATTTGATTTTGGAATTTGGATTTAAATTTTAGATTTGATTTGAAGAAGGAAGCAAAGATTTGGTTTAGGCTATATGGTAGGCAAGTCCTCCTAAATCCCTAAGGCCCAACTTATTCCTATGGCTAACTCTTCTAAATCTCTAGGGTTAGGTTAAGTGTTCACCCAATCACTAAAAGTGTCTTAAGACTAAGAAACTCTTAGTATCTATAAGAGTCCTAGGTCTATGATAAGGAAGTTGAGAGCTCACTCTAAAAATGAGGTCAACAAGCTCCCAAATCAACCAGCAATCATTCCCACTTGATTTTTGAGCAAAAGAAAACAAAATTAAGTGGATTTCGAGGAGGAAGCGACGGCACTTCGAGAACAGATCATTCCGAAGTGAAGGCGAAGATTTGGGCTCATTCCAAGGCTTTTTCCCCCACTCAAAGCATGCTCGAATCATCACCGTCGCCGAAAACCATCCCTAGTGAGGTAATTTTCAAAAACCATGGTCGGCCTTAAGATTTCTTATTTTGTGATAATTTTCGTGTGATTCTAGGAATTTTCTTAGAAAATCCTTGCATTTTTCATTGTATTTAGTCTCAATATGAATATAGAAGTCTTCCGGTGTAAATCAACATGAAAATGAGTCCATTCCGATGAAATTTCACTTAAATTTTGCAAAAAAAACCACTGAAGCCCTTAGATTACTGTTCGGTCAGCCACGATGCACAGCAGCCATCCGATCCTGTGATTTCAGGGATCGGATGGCTCAGATTGCACGTCGATAGAGCATTCCCGCCCTTCAGATCACGTGGATCGGATCTGGACCGTCTGATCCATGATCGGACAATCCGATCTGATTCGCGCATCCCTTTCTTATCCATCTCACTTTCCCGCTCGTGCGTCACGTCAGCGCCACACGGCCCAGTCGCACAGCACTGCGTTGCCCCGTCAACACTAACTCAATTTAGTGGGAAATTCTAGATTTTTTTTATTTTAAAAACTATTTAAATCACCTGAAACTTCAAAAATTTATAGAAAATAAAATACATAACTAAAATTATAAACAAGTGCTTGTTGGATTTATCTTTCCTAGAGAAATCTAACAAACCTAAAATCTACAAATTTTACTAGATATTTTGGACTTAGTTAGAATTTTAGTAAAAATCAAATTTTATTATTTAAGCCAAAAAATACACATCATATTAAGTTGAAATTTTCAGATATTGAAACTGAAGTTAAAATCTACCTATCATAAAAATTTCAAGTTAAAAGAATTTCTAGATTGGAAGATATTGCATTCTGAAGTTCAAATGGTAAAAATAAATTAATGGATTTTATAAAAATCATGAAAAATTGCTTAAATCAACTAAAACTTTAAAATATCATAACAAATCATAGCAAAATTATAAAAATACAAATAAATACTCATTTTAAAGGTATTTCAGAAGAGAATTTAATAAAAATATTTTCAATTGATTTTGAATAATAATTAATGCTTAATTTGGGTTTAAATGAAAACTTAATTATCTTAATTATTCTCTAATTACCTAAGTAATTAATCCTAAACTTTTTGAGGTTGATTAATGGAATGACCCCTACCTCCCATAATTTTCATAAAATTTATTGCTTGGTTAATTAAAAAAATTGCTTGTCTTAGCCCTAATTACTTCCTTAATTAATTAGGTGATTAATTAAAATTCTAAAAAACAATGTAATCATTAATTAAACTTGTTAATAATTGTATAATAGTGAATAGACATGATGAATAAGATTGAGACCTCTTTCCCATTCTTTTCCCTAAGTTTATTTCACTTGACTTGAAACTAATTAATTTGGGACTAATTGATGGTTTAATTCATTAATTAAAAATTGCTTAATTAATCAAATTAAAATCATAATCAATCCAGAACTCATCTAATTAAGTTTTTTTTGGGTAGATCTTTAGGTGTTTAATAATCTAAAGCTATTTAAGGAAATTATGGCTAACCTACATGTGTGGGGAAGCCATAAGAGTACTTAATTAAATTTTTTAATCTAATTAATCACTACTTATGAACCAATTGCATTAGGCCTTTTATTTCTTAGGGTCAATGCTGATTTAAATTCTAATTCATGTGCATATCATGTTGGCTCATAATTAATTAGTTAATTACTTTAAGGAAATATAGGCAAGGGTTAATTAATTGATTTAATTCATATCACAACTTAATTAATCCATTAAATTCACCTAATTATCTTTTCATTGAACCAAATTAATTAATAAACATAGGAATGGGTTAGGAGCAGCAAATGATTGAATCTCCTCTCTTCATTAAATCAAATCAAAATCTAAAAATAACTTAATAAAAAGCTTTAGTTTATTTTAAATAAGCTTATTTAATATAATTGTCCTTAGAAATTAGTTGGGTTGAATGAAATTACATGCTTGTGTTTATTTATTTCTCTCCAATCATATTAAAATGTTTCATGCCACTTGATTCATGCATTCACTTCTTTCAAAAGTTAATTAAAAATATATGATTTTCTTTACGTCAAGTTGCATGTGTTGGCTTAAGTTAAAAATATGTGTGGCTATTATCACTATTAAATTTAAATATATTTTTAAAAGCTTATTAATGAATAATAATACATGTTGTGACATTAGTTATACATACATAAGAGGAGCATGTGAATATAAGCGTAGTGTATGAAGGGAAGTTCCTTTCTTTCATTCATATGTTGACTTGCATAAGTACGAATGTTAATGGGTATATTAGGTTGGATATTCTGGGGACGCACGACTTTAAGTAGCCCCAAGGAGGTCTCTACCTCACTCTCCCTGGTGTAAAATAATGGCGACGTACCCATTTGATTTTATTCTTATACATTTTGATATTTGAATTTGGACAGAGCTTTAATTCATTCACACAAATAACTCAATTAAATTAAATACAATTTTTGCATGATTCTCATTCTTATAGGTGTTTATACATCCATATGTATTTAAGAATAGTGGGTATATCTAGTCTGAATCCCGGGGACGCGCGGCTTTAAGTAGCCCCAAGGAGGTTCCTACCTCATTCTCATGGTCAAACAATAGTGAAGTACTTAGAAGAGAGTAGAACTAAGTGCGAGCCTGACTCTTGAGGGTAACTGCGAAGACCTGACAAAGTAGTGTGTCAGGAGCTCATTAGATGTGCATGATGGTTCTGTAATAGTCGATGTGTTCATATCGACTGCCCATCATAGGAGTTGATGCTTGGAAGCTTGAAACCTACTAGAATAGGATGTTGAAGGATTGCTTTAGCTAAAGCTGAAGACACATGATAGTCACGATAAAAGGAAAGATGATTTCTATCTTTAAGGTGAAATTCTTCTTGCATTAAAAGCTGTAATTTTGCGTCTATAACATGATGGGTGGAATCAGCAGGGCAAAATGTGCCAAGCCATCAGCAATAATTGGTGGGTTAGAGATTTGTTGAGGCTCAAGTGATGGATGGGTAGAACTAATAGTGTCAGAATTGACATCTGAGCATGGAGAAACTTGATGGTGAGAAGGCTTTGTGACCTCCCAGCTAATGATCAATCTTGGGGGATATGCGTTTATTGCAAAAGTGACTGTCGTGTTTCTTATAAAAGTTAAATATCTCATTTTAAGACTCTTCCATTTGGAGAATACAATCTTCTAGAGAGGTTCCTGTTGCATCTTTGCCAATAGGGTAACGCCTATCAGGGGGGAAATGAAGCAGAAGCTTGACATCCTTGACTTAAGTATTTGTGTCGAGAATGATGGGAGTTGGAATGGGAGGCTCTGTTGTTGTGAGTATTGCGCTTGTTGGTCATAGTACAGGTGTTTACAGAGATTGTGATTATGAGATTCTCGTTCGCACATACATCACCAAACTGTTGCGTGCAGAAAGATTCGAGTCGGTAGAGTAGGAGAATTTGATGTCTTAGCATTGTATGAAAGTTTCACACACACAACAGAAGAGTTTGAGAGGCATTAGGATTTTTATATGAAAAATCCAAGAAGGGAAAAACCACGGGGCCTAACCCACTTAAAAATAATTTCATTATATCAGTATTTGTTACAATTATTATCCTGTCTCTAAAGTTGGAGAAAGATAGCTTAAGGCTTCACTTGAGGTGGTAGTATGACGATCCGACAAACGACAAGCGATGGCGAGGCGTCGATGGTAAAGCGGTGGTGACAGCGGATGGCCGATGTGATCCGATTGTCGGCAAGCGGGAGTGGTAATCAAGGGGATCTACTGAGAGAGGCGGTGAGCAATGAACTTCTGCCTGGTCCAACGATCAGCGGTAGCTAAGTAGTGGTAGCCGGCAGCGGCCAGCTATAATGGTGAGGCGGTAGTGTCCAATAGCGGTCGGCGGTATTGGCTGGCGGTGTGTCAGTGAAGCGGTGATACGGTAATAATGGGTAGGCGGTGATTGGCAATGTTAGTAGCAATACGATGGTGGCCGGCGGTGGGCGTGGTGACAGTGGTGGTTGGTGGTGATCTAGTGACATTCGGGCGATGGCCCAATTATGCTTTGAGATTCTTCAAGTATCAAAGCACTCTCTCCTCTTCAGCTTAGGTCCCCTCATGTGAAGAATGAGTGGATATTTATAGATTATGAGAGTGACATTTTTGTAAATACAGGCAAAATCCAAATCACTCTATCGGACCGCTCAAAATGATCTCTTGGATCATATGATATATTTTAAGTATTTGAATACTCAAATATAAGTCAGAATTAAGAGATCTCAGGCTTGTTAGATTGGACTCATCAAGACGCTCGAATTGACTATAAACATTATATATTTAGAAATTATTTAAGGATCCGACTGATATCTCAAAGTTTTCAATTATATTTTATGTACTTGATCTCGATGAGTCTGGACTCATAATCAGATTACTTTCTATTTAATCAATGTATTTTATATCAGCTCTATAATGATCAAAAGTGGGTTTGAAAGATTAAGATTTTGATTTTAGGTAATGTTCAATAACACATACATCAATATTTGTGCTTCAACTAGGAGATTTTTTAATGACATATCAATCATATTATATATTTGTTAATAAAGCTTATTTTGATATTACAAATCACTACAATAACTTTTGAATGAGCATTTTCTGCAATGAATATTATAAATAATATTTGCGCAATAAAATGAGATATTATTGGATAAATGACTGTCTTGTTACATTTATTAAAAAAAAGATATATTTAAGAGTGTTGATAAAGAATTGATTGCACAATGATTTCAAAATATGAAGACTCCGATAGAGAAGTTAAAAATGGTATGCAATGTGAAAAACATTTTTGTCTTTGTGAAGTTTTATTTTTATATTTTATTATATGAGATACTCTATTTTTAATTTTATATAAAAATGAATTATTTTTTATCTTATTGTGCTCCAACTAAAATAAGTTTATGAATCTGCCTCTAACTATAAGAAGTTATTGTGAAAATATCATATATTAAATCCTAAATTTTTTTTTTTTCTTCAAACTATGCCTTGTTGATTATTTGTTCATGTTTTACAAAATTTTGTAACGTCAAGAAACGTGCCTAAATCTTGCTCTTTATTGTTTTTTTATTTTTTTAGTTTGCCACACTATACAAAATGTCCTACAATTTCAGAAAAAAAAATGGTTTATATATTAACTGTCTTTCATTCTTGTAAGATTGCAGGAATATTGCCCCATTTAATATTTTAAGAATTTCGTTTGTAATCTATATTCATTTTAACTTAATTATTATTTATTTTATTTATTTTTAGATGACTAAAACTTATAAGGAAAAAAAAAGCTAGTTAAACAAGTATAATTATAAAAAATGCCTAATAAAACATTACTAAAAAAAGCTTACCGAACATGAACATTACTATTTAAAGCAATAACTAGTTATAAATCATAATTTTAAATTTATATGATTTAAATTTAATTTATGCTATATTGATTTAATTTTAAAATTAATAATTTAATGTTTGGCTGATTTTGAAAGTCTTTGTTGAAATTTGAGAACTTCGATTGAATTCAAATAAATCTTTGGGAAAAAAAATCTGGAGTTTTCTTTACGCATGTTTTTTATTAAAATTGAGTTAAAATTCTTAAATAATTGTCAAATTTTATAAGGATTATATCGTGAAGATCCCATTAAATAGTATGCATATTATAATTTGAATCTCCATTGTAAAATTTGTTCATTTCGAAACAATATCTTTTATATTTTTTTCATAATAAAATATAATTGAAGTTCAAATCAAAAATTAATTTTATAACTTTAATTATATTTAAAATAACGAAAAATTATTACATACATAATTCAAATGTAGTTTTACATCCAGACTTTAATAACATAATTTTCTATGATGTTCAACTAATATAAAGTTATTATGTATTGATTATAAAATATTATATATTAATATATGTATTGATTATAAAATATTATATATCAATATTGATATGACCCTGAAAATTCCACAATTGAGAGCGAATCTTAACGTAGAAAACAATCTAATGTGAATCAAGACAGAGATCGGCGTTTATTATCGACTCTTAAACATGAGTGTTTATAGTCAAATCGGCGTCTTGGCTTGACTAACAAGATATCATAATTCGACATCATTTGAGCATTCAAATACACAAAATACATCAATGATCAAGCGGATCATTTTGAGTCATGAAGTGGGGAATGCAGTTTTGCATGTATTTCTGAGGCACCTCCAATCTATAAATAGCCCATTTCTCATATGAGGGGCCCAGCAAGAGAGAGGAGAGAGCTCTAAAGATCCTCCAATCATGCCCACTCGGCGGTCAACCATGCCAGCCAGCGTTGATCCTTGTCGCCAATCTCGGTGTCCATCATGATGACTTCTACCAGTGATTGTTCCCACATTTCTATGATTGTTCGCTGTTTATTGATGATTGTTGCATTTACGGTAATTGTTCGCATTTCCAGTGATTGCTCCGTTCACATCATCTACTAGTTACAACTTGATCGTTGACACATATGTTGTTCCTTTCTATACAATTTTGTAATCCGGTGTCGGGAAGATCTTTACTCAAATGATACATAGTGGAAGCTTTTATTTGGGCAGGTGGTTTTCCTCTTTTCGAGGTTTTCGAGTAAAATTGCAGTTTTCTTGTTCACTCTTTAAATAAATTGTGTGTGCTAGATTTCACATGAAGCTAAGGTGAAAACTTTTACTCTACCATGGGGTTTTCTAGTACGCAACAGTTTGGCGCCGTCTGTGGAAAGTTGATTCCCATTATTTCATCTTGTATGGTGACCAAGTTTTCCAACAAGATCAAAACCACCATCGAGATGGAGCATTTCAAGCTTTTAAGGAGCGCAAGCGAAGAATGAAGATTCATCAAACTTAGTTCCTTGATTACATGGAGCAACTCTTAATTTGAAGATCACCCATGTTAAGCATAATCGATTACCATCCAAGAAACAAGTCAAAGTTGGAGGATATTTCAACATTGAGAAGAGATATAGCTTTGCAAATTATATTTTTCCACTCATACTCATGGAAAAGCGAGACCGGGTTAAGGAGCAACTTTGGCAAGCGGATGTTTTAATTCGACCTCTTCCATGCTAACGTCCGGGTAACACTCGACAAACAACCTAGGATAGGTCAAAAGGTCCTTGGTGGACTTCTCACCTCTTCCATAGTTAACATCATGGGTAACACCACGACAAACAACCGAATAGTCAAAATCCTCAGTTCAATTCAATCTCTTCCACGAGTTAACGTCATGGGTTACGACGCATCTCACAACAACCTCGGATAGGTCAAAATCCTCATCGTCGGTCACGCTGCCGACCATCGGCAATTTTGTGATCACCACCATCTTAGTCGGTCATCCGCCATTGCTCGCCCTGCCGCGTACTGGTCGCAGTTTTTTTGGCACTGTATGGCTGGTCACCCGCGTCAGGTCATTTGGTCCTTCAGCCATGGCGGTCACCACCATGTCGCGATCATCCCCGACTGCTGTCACCACCGTAATTCTGCTGCGATTCGTGCCACTTCACCTCCACTGTGGCTACCTGCGGCCTACCGTCGTCCTTCTGCCAGACCATCTGGCAATTTTTGCGGTCACCACCACATGCGTCGGCAATCTTGGCGGTCTCGTCGTGCCGGATCTTGCGGTCACCACCATCGTCGCCGGTCTTCCGGCATTGTCGGATTACCGCAGGTTGACTTCATTCTGTTGCGACCACGCCGTAGTTGGCGCCAACCACGCCGGTCCGTGGCCAGACCATCGCGGGGTACCGGTCACCCCATATGGCGGTCATCCCCGATTCGGCGTTAGTATACCGTCGACTCTGCCATTCTTCGACCACCCGTCGGCCGCTACCTTAGCCGGTGCCGTAACCACATCGGTCCTTATCGTCGACCATCGCCGGCAATTTTTGTCGGTCACCACCATCGTCGCCGGTCTTCCCCGTCGACTCTCGGCCTTGATCTCCACCATCAGGTTGTCGGTCGACCTCCCGTCGGCCATGACCCAGCCTGGGTCTTGCGCCGGCATGTGCTTTTTTGCCATCGCTGCAATCTTTGTCGGTCATCACCATTGTCGCGGTCATCAGCGCCCGGCGTCGGTCGCCAGTGCCGAATCTAGCCATTACCACCCCAACCACCGCCGGTAAGCGACCATCCGGCATTTTTCCGGTCCACCGATACGTCCGCAGAATACGCATCCCAGATTCTGCCGTCATCGATACGTCTGATTCGCGATCCGCGCGCCTCCAGGCTGTACTGGCGGTCCGCATTTGCGACCGTCCTTTACTGCCACCATCGGCAATCTTCCTTCTGATGCGGTGCCACTCGCGTCTCCGATTGCCATTCGGTAGCACTCCTGTTGCTGCGCACTAGTCCCCGGTCCTTGCCAACCATCATCGGCAATCTCCGCCGATCACCACCATCATCGCTGGTTATCCTCGCCGACCACCGTCGTCGGCCGCCATCGTCGAGCATCCCGTCAACCCCTGTCTCCGGTTATCGTCTCCTTGATCGCCTCCAAACCCGGTCGGTCCGACGAGGTTAGTTGACATCTCTTTTGAGGGAAAACTAGAGCCTTGTCGTATTAACTATGGGTCTTGATCGCCTCCGAACCCAGTCGATCCAACGAGGTCAGTTAACACCTCTTTCAAGTGGCGGGTATGCAAGTATGTCTTAATCACCTCGATCCGGGGTCCGAAGAGGTTAGTAAACACCTCTTTCGAGGGAAAACTGAAGCTTTGTTGTATGAACTACGGGTCTTGATCGCCTCCGAACCCGGTCGGTTCGACGAGGTCAGTTAACACCTCTTTCAAGGGAAAACTGGAGCCTTGCCATATGAACTACGGGTCTTGATGGCTTTCGATCCCGGTCGGTCCGATGAGGTTAGTAACACTTCTTTTGAGGAAAAATTGGGCTATGAACTATGGGTCTTGATGCCTCAACAACCTTCACTCAAGAAGAGAAGGTGCCTTCTCCAGCCTATGGGGTTTTCTGAACTCTATTAGGGGCAAAAGGTAAAACGTCCGCCCAAAATTACCCAAAACCGTTCAAAACCACTCAAAACGGGCCAAAACGGGTGAAAATGGGTCAAAACGGACGTTTGCTCATGAAGCGCAAACCGCCGCGCCCATGACGCCGCGTCTGTAGCGCGGTCAGCTTTCTGACGCGTAAGCCGTTCCGCGCGCGACCGCCAGCTCCGTTCCACGGCCGAACTTCGACCAGGACCGTCAGACGCGATCGATGAACCAGCGACCATGCCGGCCGTTCTACGGTAGCTCAGCCTCCCAACCCAGGGCCGGCCCGTCAAACATGCATCGACCACGTGACGCGTTCCGCCATTCAGCGGTCCCTCAGCCTTCGTTGTCGCCATCGTCGATGTCAGCCTTTCCGCATTCGTTCATCTGAGAAGCAGGCGGACACCTTTCCATAAATGCGCTTATAGATTTCTTGCGTTATCGTAATCAACCCGAAACCTTGTGCAGGCGGTAAATGTCGCATGGGTCCATAATCCAATCCCAGCATTACATGTCATCGCGGCCCTACACCATGGTAATCATCTCAGGTGAAGATATGTTCTCTCAAAATGTATGGTTACAAATTTCATTGAAGAATCGCTATTTTCAAATATTCGGCATATATATTTTGGATGATTAAGATAATATCATCCAAAAATAGCGGCGTGATATGACCGAAAATTCCACCAAAGCGAATCTTGGCGTAGCAATCGATCGTGAATCAGAAGACAGATCAAATGTTTATTATCAATTGACTCTTAAACATGGAGTGTTTATAGTCAAATCGGCGTCTTGCCGAATCTAACAAGCCCAAGATATCATAATTCATTTGAGCATTCAAATACACAAAATACATCATATGATCAAGGGGATCATTTTGGAGTCCAGATGAAGTGGGTGGTGGATTTTCGTGTATTTGAGGCACCTCCTCCATCTAATAGCCTCATTTCTCATGAGGGGAAATAGAGAGGAGAGCTCTAAAGATCCTCCAAGCCTTGTTCCGCCACGGTATTGCCAACGTTGATACTTGTCGTCTGTGCACCATGATGACTAGGTGATTGTTCGCGTTCTGTGATTGTTCCATGCGTTTTACATTGATTGTTCCTGCATTTACGGTAATTGTTCGCATTTAGTGATTCTCCCTTACAGTTCAGGCGTTCTACTACTCTTATTGTCTTGATCGTTTACATACTTGTTCGCTCTTTCTGTAATCTCGGGAAGATCTTATATCTCGAAGCAGTCATGTAGAAGCTTTTCTTGGGCTAAAACGTAGTTTTCCCTTTTCTTTTGAGATTTTTTAAAATTCGGAGTTTTCTTTTTATTTCTTTAAATAACTATTTGTATCTTTGGTTTGGCCTTTTCTTTCTATCGTGTAGTTTTCTGCAAACAAATATGAATTAATTTAAAATTAATTATATGATAATACATAATATTGATATATATAATAATATAAAATATTTTATAATTAATATATAATATTTTATAATAAATATATATTGGTGGAATATCATAGATATATATTATTATAATCAAGATGTAAAAGTTACGTTCAAATTTCTCATATAATATATTTTTTAAATAATTGATCCGCTTTCGACTAACTTACTCCAAGTACACGGTCCATGACATGTTATCTACGCATGCCATTAAGCGGAAACCTGAAACTATAAAAAACAAAGTATTGTACCAAGGCATGAAAAAACACAACCAGACAACCGGCTCAATTAAAAACGTGACAAATAAGGTATTTTTGAAAGTAATTTTTTTATAGATTTTTTAGTCATAATATTTTGATTATAATTTGGTATGAATGAGTCTAAAATTATTGTATTTCTTTATTATTGTACTAATTATTCTTTATTCAGACATTTTAAAATTTGAATTTAGTCTTATATCTAATAATTATAAAATATATTAATATAAAAAATATAAAATACTGCTTTAATTTTTAACCTTAAAATTTAAATTTAATATTTTAATTTTGATCCCTTTGAATAAAATAAAATTTAAAAAACTATGTGCAAAATTAGGATCACCGGAAACTTGGGGTGAATTTGAAAAAGGTGCCTATGGCTATTCTTTTGTTCACATCAAAGTAATTAAACACTATATTTATGAAAAAAATTTATGAGTAAAATTCGAATATAATAATATAATATTATGTAGTGTTTAGCCAATCATAATTATTATGCATTAGTTGGCTGTAAAGTGATGTATATTACTACGTGTTATTGTATATTGGCGTAATATTAATTATATGATAATATATATATGTATGTATTTAGCGTCATGGCGTTATATTATTAAAGTCATATATATCCGGACTCATATAATTATTTCTCCTACATTTATATAAAGCATTTTTTGCAGGATATTATTATGTATAATCTGATCAACAATTCCCTTAATATGAAAATTGGATCAGAGGCTCTTTAGGCTAGAATGAAAAAAAAAAATTGATTAAAGTTAAAATGCATTTAAATTTTAAATAAAAATGACTTATATTTTATTTTTCTATTCAAATATCTTTTAATTTTGAACAATTATTATATAATTTTAATATTTTATTTTTTTATCTTGACACATTATATATCATATACAAATTTCTAGATAAGTGCAATCATAAATTATAATGTTGCTACTAATCCTTAACAAGTCACTTATCCTCTTGATAATTAGCAATGAAATGATTATCAATGGTTATTTTTTCTAACAGAGCTTTTAGAACTATGTAATTCATAATTTCATAATCATGATCATTATGACACGAATAAATTCATGATTTATCCCTCTCCCCAACAATTATTTTTAGTTGAGAATGCCACTAAAACTCATCTCTTTTTTAAATGGGCCAATTAAAAGAAGGTTGGTAAGCCTTTTCAGGCTTGCTTAGGATACTTAGAAAATACTTCTTTAGCTTTTTTATATGAGTGATGCTTTATTGATAGTACCATCATTATGATAAGCCAATCTTTTGGTATATCTTCTTTGGATAAGTAAAAAACAAATCATGTAAAATCAAAATGAATAAATTATTATGATATTAAATTTTAAAAAAATTATTTAAGTTGTAAGTCATTGAATTTGGTTTGTAGCAGTTCAAAATCGAAAGGGGGCCTCGTTGGAACCTCATGCTTTTCCTGAAAAGGATGACCTCGCTGCTTATCCCACTAACTCCTATTAATTACAGGTTGCCCCAAGAACATTCTTTGGCATGGGCCTCAGCAAAGGGGAACCCCAATGCGCACCTAATATATAGATCAGTTTAAACATGATTTGGGGACAACCTATAATGGGAGTCATTGTTGTTAATTTGTGGCATGAATGTTATGTGGGTCACACTTGTTCTAGTAAAAAATTATGGGCACACAAATTAAAGTTCTTTATTGTCAGATTGATTTTGTTATAGCCTTCAGATTGTAATCTGTGTGCTCTTACCTTAATTAGAAAGTATAAGCATATGGATCGAGGGCATCTACTAATGGACTGATTTTATTATGATCTTTAGTTTGTAATTCTTGTGCACTTACTTTATTGATTGATTTTTTTAAGTGTTTTCTTATAAGGAGTCTTTACAAAACTTTATAAATTCCCCCTCACTCGGTACAAGTGACTTAACCACTTTTTCTGAGATTTTGTATAGAGAGTAAAATTTATTTTTGGTCTTTAAGAGAGTATTTTTGAGCCGCCGATTCGCTCTTTTGTAATCCCTCTTTGATTAGTGCGTTTTTTTTTTCTCTGCTCATAATTTTTATCATTTCTAAGATATTTTTTAAGTAAAATCTATTATGTATTTCTATATGTTCGTACTTAGTGTATCTCTTCTTGTTATATTATATCTCTATGAAGCATTATTTATGCTCCTGATTTCGCTTTCGCTCTCTTATTTTTTTAACAAGTGGTATCAAAGTGTCGAGTTCTTTTCTTTTAGAGTTTTAAAGATGATAGTCATGAAATATGATGTTCCACTTTTAGATTACAACATTGGATTCTCATTATGAAAGTAAAGATATGAGCTATTTTTGCACAGATAGATCCGGATGATATTTTATTAGTGTTTGATTATATATCTTCAAACTAATATCTATAAGAGAAATAATGTAAACATCGAAAAACAACTTTTGTTATTCATCTACATCTTTCAAACTATATCTTGCATGATGCTTTAAAGAAGAAAACTATTATCGCCCTTTGAGCAAGATTGGAGTAGTTAAGCATAAAAAAAATCTTAACAAATAAATCACATCTAAAGTAGTAGCTCTACTGTCACAATTTATTAGAAGGTCATTTCAAGAAAATCATCTTATATCTTGAGATAATGGAAGTTAAGTATATGAGAAAGATTTGTGGTTTAATCTCCGTTGTTTGCTGCCATCCTTATATTCGACTTTTAGAGACACTATTATTTATAGTCGAAACTCATTGACATTGAATGAGGTGTACGAGCCTTTACTTTTCAAAAAAAAAATGTTGAAATTTCTAATTATTCATTCTTAATTGCAAGGAATATATATATATATATATATATATATATATATATATATATATATATATATATATATATATGGTGAAGCTGACTTTGCGGAAGATCTTCATGATGGTGATCTTATTATTACAAGTACTGATGGTCGTAAGTCTTGTGAGGATTGAATCCTTTATTGCGGCTATTCATTTCATATATGTTCTTATTGGGATTGATTTTCAACATATAAAATTGTGGTTGTTGGCAAGGTATTTAAGGGAATTAATACATCATAATTATAAGGTCGTTAGTGTTGGCATAATCAAGGTAAAAATATTTGATAATATTATGAGAGTTTTGAGAGATGTTAAGTATGTCCCATATTTGGAAAAAAAAAAGATCTATAGCTTTGAGTGCCCTTGATGCCAAGAGGAACATGTACACTTGCATAATTGGAGTCATGAGGATTAGCAAAGCCAACCTTATTGAGATAATGGGATAAAGGGAGTCTATCAATTTGTATACCTTGCAAGATCACGTAGTCATTAAATACGCCACATTTTTCACTAGAGTTGGTGCAACTCAATTGTAGGGCATGGTTCTTGGGCATGTGAAGGAGAAATGTTTAATTAAGCTTTGTTGAAGCTCTTCTCATAGAAAGAACACTAGAAGATTAAAGGTCTGCAAGCATTATTTCTCAAAGAAAGTGAGATGGATTCAAATCCATAGAGGCCATTTATGGTGTAAAAAGAACCCTTTGTTTGTACTTGACCGTTCAGAGGATATGCACTTTTTATTACTAAGTCTGAGCATTGCTTAGATTATACATGTCTTAATTACTGCTTCATAGTTTTTTTTTCAGCTTAGAAATTCATGTTAAAGTGAAGATAATTTGCAACATGAATTTTATATGAGTCTTGCTCGCTTTAATAGAAAATTATAAGCACATGAATTGAAATCTTTACATTATAATGATTTTATTATTATCTTTAAATTATAATTTATGTGCTCATACTTTAGTTGGAAAGTATAAACACATGGATCTAGGTTCTCTACTATTGAATTAATTTTATTATGATCTTTAGATTATAATCCATGTGCTCTTAGTTTATTAGCACTTTTTTGAGTATTTCCTTGTAAAGCATATTGCAAATCTCTATAAATACCATTTCACTTGGTACAATGGACTAAACCTCTTCTTTGTGAGATTTTGTAGAAAGAGTGTGGGATTTATTTTTAGTCTATGAGAAAGTATTTTTGGTTTCATTCTTGATCTATTGGTTCTCTCTTTTGTAATCCCTCTTTAATTAATTACATTTTCTCTTTTGTTCATTGTTCTTACCCTTTCTAAAGGATTTTTCATGTAAAATTTAGTGTGTACCTTTTTTTGTGTTTGTATGTTTCTGATGTATCTCTTATTAATTTGTATCTCCAAGAAGTATTGTTTCCTGATCTTGATTTCACTTTTGTTATCTTATTTTCTAATAATTGTGAATCAAACAAGATACACACAATGTTCCAACAACCTCCATTTGGATCACCATTTGATAATATTTTGTGTCAAGAGAATCCCTTTGGGTTATCATCTCTTTTAGAGTAGCTCAAACTCTTATTTTCATTATCTCCAACCAATCAACATTAATACCTTAAAAATTTAGCTATAATGACCTTATCAGCTCATCTTAAGTAACAATTCATGACTCTTAATGCAATACCTAATTATATTTATTTGAGATCCAAATTTTTAGTTTGGTAATAATATCACATGTTAGGATGTCTCAAAAATAAAATAATTGGCTCAATGATTTGTTTCTAAAGGGGAGTTTCACACATGGAGAATATATATACATGAATAGAAAATCAATTCAAATAAGAAGGAAAACTCAAATGATATTAAGAAATTATGGAATGGAATGACAAATAGATGACACATTATAATTTCTTTATTATCCCTGTGTCAATCTTTTCTAGCTTGGGTTATAAAAGACATTTCCCTTTCTCTACTCATGATACTTGTGGTGTTTATTTTTGAGATGTGGGACACGAATAGATCTTAGGGGGTACTTATTAAAGTGATTAGGTATGACATTAAGGAATGGTACACTATCTCGAAGATAGAAATTAGCACCCTATAATGGACCTAATCACTTAAGGACTCTAAAGCATGATGGGTCTTCAAATGTACTAGAGATTTTTCCCCTATTTTATATAGAAAAGTATAGCAGAGTTTATTTTAAGTCGGGTTCATTAAGTTCCCTATAGAGACAAGCCCGCATAGTTAATTACATCATAAGGAAGGTGAATTCTTTAGGAATACTCTTGATTAAAGTAGACAATTAAGGTCTCCAAAGATTTTAAGGCTGACTATCAATAAATTAGTTATGTTTGGAAAATCAAATAGGATAGATCAAATGGAGAGATTTATTTTGGAAGCCAAAGGAGATGAGTAAGGAATGCTCATGATACTAGGAAGCCTAGTGAACATTCTAATCTATCCTATAATTGGGCTTTACATATTTGAAGTTGAAGAGATTGTTGACCTCATTTTTAGGATGAGCTCTCAACCCCTCCACCTTAGACATAGAACCCCTCTTAGACACTATGAGTTCCTTAATCTTAAGACACTTCTAATGATTAGGTGAACACTTAACAACCCTAGAGACTTAGAAGAGTTAGCCATAGGAATAGGTTATACATTAAGGGTGTTAGGAAAATTTGTCTACCCTATAGCTTGAACCAAATCCTCACTCCCTTCTTTCAAGTCAAACTCCAAATTCAAATCAACCTTAAACTTAAATCAACCTCAATTCCAAACCAAACCTTAAATCAATTCTAATGGATTTTCTCAAATCATGAATTAATTCCAAATGATTGAAACCCAATGATTGAATTCCAACTCCAAAATCTTTCCTAAGTCACTTGGATTTCATCTTAAAGACTTTGCTCAAATCAAATTCAAATCACTTAAAACTCAAGAGATTTTCTTATAGCCATTTATATTCTCATTTATATTCACAAATATAAATGAAATATAACTTCAAATAACTAAAATTAAATTCAATTCCAATCAAAATCCAACCTAAACTCTTTCAAGACAAACTCTTGAACTCCTTCAAATCAAATTCAAACCACTTCAAACTCAAAAGATTTTTCTCATAACCCATTTATATTCTCATTTATACTCGCAAATATAAATGAAATATAAATT
The DNA here is from genome assembly GCA_021442155.1 of Cymbidium sinense. NCBI lineage: Eukaryota > Viridiplantae > Streptophyta > Magnoliopsida > Asparagales > Orchidaceae > Cymbidium > Cymbidium sinense. Next base: position 251,722,223 of record CM038215.1, read on the forward strand.
CAAATATCCAAAACCAAATTCAAAACTAAACCCAAATCTAATCTAACACCAACCTATAACCTTTTCAAGTCAAATTCTTGAACTTAGCCAAATCAAATGCAAATCAATCCAAACCCTTGGATTTTCTTCATTATTCAATCAATCCTTCAATCATGAATCCAAATATAAACATAAACTTCAATCATCAAACTAAAACCAAATTCAAAACTCAAACCTAAATCGAATCAAACTCTTTCAAGTCAAATTCTTGAACTTGGCCAAATCAACTTCAAATCAATTCAAACCTTTGAAATTTCTTCATGATTCAATCAATCCTTCAATCATGAATCTAAATATATACATAAACTTCAATCATCAAACAAAAACTAAATTCAAAAATCAAACCCAAGCCAAACTCATGTTCACCCTTTGAACTTGAAATTATTAAATAAATCAAAACTCATTTGACTCCAAATCACTTGCAATTGAATTTATATTTCAATCATAAGTCCATATATGAGTCCAACCATACTTGAATCAAGCCTTAATCAAGCCAATTGACCCACCCAAAGTGACCTAAAGTATCCCTTTTGAGCCAAATTCTAATCATACCCAAATTGGATTGAACTAAGCTCACCTAAGCCTCACATTATGAGCAACAATCATCATGAGATGATCAATCACTCAAATTGGGTCAAACCAAGTCAAACCTAAGGGTTGACCAAGTCAACACTTAACCAAAATGAAACCTAAACTAATCAAAATCCACCATAGGCCAAATTGATTGAAACCATTGATCAAAACCAATTCATGATCAATGTTTGAACTTGACCAAGTCATTATTTGAGCCTAACCTAGCCCATTGGCCAACTGACCCAAGTTGACCTAACTTGACCTAAAAAATCAAAATGTGTCAAATCTTGATCTAAGCTAAATTGATTGCAACCAATGAGTCAAATTCATTCTAAATCACTTATTGAACTTGACCAAAGCCTCAATTGGCCAATTAGACCCAACCTAGCCCAATTGATCATGAACCCAACTTGACCTAAAAGGTCAAATCAAGCCAAAATCAAACCAAACCAAAATTGATTGAAACCAAAGCTTACAAAATATTTCAAATGACCAACCAAACCTAAACCAACCCATGACCTAACCCAATTAGGTCAAATGGGTCAAATTGGTCAACTTGACCCATTTGACCTAAATGAAATCAAATAAACCAAAACCAAATATAATCCAAATTGAACCAAACCAATGATGCCAACACATTTCAAATGGTCATATGAACTTGACCCAACCCTTTATTTGACCAATTTGACCAATTGGTCAACTTGACCCAAGTTGACCCATTTTGACCTAAATGGGTCAACATGAGTCAAATGATATCAAATCAACTCCAAATTCATTGAAATTTGGACCAACCCAATTTCAAACTATTCTAAAGCTGCCTAAAGTGAAATCAAAGTCAAATGACCATTTTACCCCTAGGTCAATGGGTAACTATGGCCAATTCCACTTGGAATTTGGTCATATCCTTTTCATGACCACTTGGCACTCTCTTAGTGGACCAAGTGGACACTAATGAGTGTGGTGCACATGACCCAATAGGTTTAGGTCAGCCAAACCCAACCTAAGGCCAAAATTGACCACCCAATAGGAAATTCTCCACATGGGATCACTCCTCCACTCAAATGAACACATGGAAACTTCTCCACTCCCTTCATCTGCCAAAATTGAATCACATGCCACCTCAAATGGCCTAACAAACTCAATCAATCAAGCTAATTTGATCAAAATGGCATGTGCAAGCTCATCATCCGATTCTTGTGGGAGATATACTCCCCCTAATTTCACTTGAATTCACATCTCTCACACTCGATTGAGCTTAAGGAACTCAAAGCAAGCTTCTCCAAGTTCCTCCAAGCTTCCTCAAGCATTTCCCATTTTCTCCATTCTCGATTTCTTCAAAAACAGGGGAGGTAGGAAGGAATTCCAACTTAGCCAATTCACAACCAAATCCAAAATCCTCATACAAGCACCCTCAGAGGACCGAATCAAGTTCATTAAAGCATCTTCCAAGCTTCCAAGGCGGGAGGAGGGAGCTAGACCAAAGTCGCAAACCTAGGAGGAGAAGTTTGGCCAATTGGAGGATCTACTAAACCTCAAGCCTTCAAACCTTCAACAGGGCTTCTTCTCCACTAGATGAAGCTACCTCAATAGTTGGGAGCACCGGTGATAGCCTCCAATGAGGTATGTATCAAAATTAAGCTTAGGTGTAGGATTCCTTGGTCCTTTGTGAAAGAAAGTTTCACCCCATTGTAATTCAACCATTGGATGTCTTTGTTCTTGCTATTGGATGGTGTATGATCAATCCTAGCTCAATCCAAGCTTGATCGAGCTCGGATCAAGCCTTAAGGGATGGACGGTCACCGTCTCCTGCAGACGAGCGTAGGGATGAATCATAGACCGTCCACCCCGCGTGTTTTGGATGGATGGTCCCAATTAAAACATGTGAGATCCTTTGATTTATCCTATTAGAGCTGGTTTAATCCTGACCGTCCGATCTTTGAACGGATGGTCCAGGGAGAAACCAGTAGCACGAACGCGGCATAGGATGTGACAACTTAAGTGATGAATCTCATCACACCATGTGGAAAGCGCACGCCGCGTCAACGGTCCACATGGCGCCGATAGGATTAATCATATAATTAGGGATTTAATTATCTAATAATCACATAAACTTCAAAATTACATAACTAAATGTAAAAAAATAAAAAAATACAAACTCAAATGCATTTTTAAGATATTTCAAAGAGTAACAATATAAAATTAAGTTTAATTGACTTTGAATAGTAAATTTCATGCAATTTGGGTTTTATTGAGAATGTAATTATGTTAATTACTCCCTAATTATTTCATTAATTAATTCCAAACTTTTAACTATGTTTAATGGGATGACTTCTACCTCCCTAATTTTCTTGGAATTTATTAATGGTTTAATTAGGGGAATTGCTTGATTCACTCTTAATTAATCTCTTAATTAATTAAATGATTAATTAACATATAAATGATGATAAATTCATTAATTAAATTTGTTAACCACTTTAGAACAATGGATAGACTTAGGGAATGAGATTAGGATACCTTTTCTAAATCTTTTCTCTAAGTCTATTTCATTTGAATGAAAACTTAATTAATTTATAAATTGATTAATGATTTAATCATTTCATTAAATAGCTTAATTAACCAAACTCAAAATTAAAAATTAATCTAGAAACTTAATCACTTAATAAATCATTTCTTGGGTAGATGCTTAGGTGTTCAATAACTTAAGTAAGCTTAAGGAAATCAAATCCAACCTATATGTATGGGAAGGGTTATGAAAGTGCTTAAATTAAGCCCTTTAGCTTAATTAATCATTAATTGTGAGCCAAATGCATTAGGTCCCTTTCTTTCTTATGTGCATTACTGATTTAAATTCCTTGTGATTTTATGTCATACATTGGCTCATAATTATTTGGTTAAATATATTAAAGTGATGTAAGTAAGGGGTAATTAATGGACTTAATGTATACCTTAACCTAAACAAAATATAAAATCAATCTAATGGTTCTAAAAATTAAACTAAATCAACTCACACATGGGGGGAATGGGTTAGGACTAGCAAGCCTTTTCACATTTTCCTAAATCAAATCAAATTCAAAAACAAAACTAAAAATTTCTTTAAATAATTTTGATTTACTTTAAATGATCTTATTCCATAAGATTATCTTTAGAAATTAATTAAGGTGAATGAAATTACATGCTTACATGTATTTATTTTTTTCTTAGTATGCTAAATGTGTATGTCATATGAAATCATGCATTCATGTCCTTTGAAAAATGAATTAAAAATGAAATATTTTCTTTATGTCAAATTGCATGTTTTGGTTAAAGTAAGAATATAAATGGTTATTATCACTATTAAATCCAAAATTACTTTCAAAAATTATAAATTAAATATTGCAAATGAAAGGTATGCTACTTATAATTACTTATGAGCTTACATGTAAGTATAATATAAAATGTGCATTATGTGACTTTTTCCTTCCTTTTAACATAATTTTAAATAGAATTTACAAAGTGTATAGTTTATTTGAAAAGAACACAACACTTGCTTAAATCCATTCCTATTCATTCCTATGTTATCCTTTAAGAAGTACCTTTACATTTACACAAGTAAATTGTATAACCAAATCAAAATAAACTAACATAAACTTTTTGCATGATTCTTTTTTCATGCATTTCTTTTTGTACATGCACATGAATTTAAGAAAAGTGATATATTAGTCTGGACACCCCAGGATTGAGAGGCTTTAAGTAGCCCCAAGTAGGTCTTGTACCTTACACCCCTAGTGTAAAAAATAATGGTGTCGTACTCACTTATGTCTTTCATACATGTAAATGTGCATATGAATAATGGATAAAAGAATCTCTCTCTTTTTTTACTTAACAAAATCATGCATACATGAAACATTCCAAATTTTCTTAAATAAACATCTCTTAGCATTCATCATTAAGGTGTGCAAAACATTTCTATTTGCATGTATAGATATGCTTAGGATCCACCCATATGCATGTTACACATATTTGAAAGAAATAAAGTGTTGTGTGTTTTGTGATAGTAATTCACTTTACTTAATCTTAAAATATCTTTCTCTTAGAATAACTTTATTTAGGGAAAATCTAAACATAAGATTAATTAAAACACATAATAAAATATTCACTAAACAAAAATCAATAATGAATGTACCTTAGAAATTACTTAAGATGGGGAGGAAAGAGAAGTTCTTTTCTCTTCTCTTCTCTTTACAACTTAGCAATTAATTATAGGTTCATTCAAACCAAAATCAAATCATAAAAATAAAATCAACCAAATCAACTAAATCACTTAAATAAAATCACCCTCTAAATTGAACTCTTCATACTTAGAAAATTCTAACCTTAAAGCCTAACTAAGACATACCACACAAGTCTTAAATAGCACACACATTAGGCTAAGTCATCATTTCTAGTCATATGTTAGGGCAGTGCATGGTTTGATGTTTGCTTTATTTTGTGATATGATATTTTAGTTTGGATGTTAGGGTGTATGTGCGTAGACTGAATGGTTGGGTGATCTTAGTATTATCTTCTTCTGAGATTGTGCTTAAGGGGCATTGTAATAAAAATATAAATATTTTTGTTGTGGAGGTTGTTTATACCCCTAAGTATAATCCAAAATAGGCCAGGTGGACTTAGTTACCCATGTGTGGGGTGCTAAGTCCAATTTATTGTATACATGCTTGGGATTGTGTGGTTTGTTTAGCTAATCTCTGTTTTGCAAGTTTTAGTTAGATTTATATTTTTCTCTTTTTCATATAATTTTGCAATTAGATTCAGAATGATTGTTAAGGAGGATTAAGATGAACATTGGTCATAAGACTATGTCTTATGTATCATGTGAAGCCTTTCAAATAATCACATTCCAACCAACCAAAAGAAAAAAGAAGAAAGAAAAGAAGAAAGAAGAAAGGAGAAATGAAGAATGAAGACTCCCATAACATGAATTCCCTTTTGATTGTAATTAATTCATTTGTAATCCGGGTTGTATAAGGGTAAAGCTAGGCTACCCAATTTGTTTTCGGGTTTGTATGGTGGATCCTGACCATAAAATGCCTCTTATTCTTTTACGCTAGCATTGTAAACTATTTGATATTTGTTTAACTTGTGCATTAAGATGGCATATTTTCTAATTTCTTCCTTGTTTTGATGTATGCTTGGATGTGATTAGGCTCTTAGGGAAAAATAAATTTTCTATCCAATTAATCAACTCAAAACTAAAAATTAATAACTCATAATCTCACTTAAAGCCTAAGTTATAAAACAAGATAAAAGATTTAGCAACCCTTTAGCTAGATGTTGTATGTTTTCACATCATGCATAAAAAGCATCTTGTTTCACTCTTGTTGTGGAGGGCTTCCACCCATGCCAGAGAACTTGGCTTGACATTTGAGAGCCATGGTGGAAACACACCCTCTTTCTTACTGATTTAAGCCCATAATCCAATTTCTCATACTTTAGGCATATGAATCCTATGAGCATGTGTAAAATCAATAGTCCAAAATGAAAATAAAACTTAACAAAATTTGAATTAGATTTAAGTCATTAAACATGCCCTACATGATCTAGTCTCTTAGGGAGTGTTTTAAAGACTTAGTATCTTTCTAAATAAACAATAGCATAGCTATCTTGCAAAAGCATATGACTTGCCTACATATATTTAAAATCATAGGAGAAGTTAGTTGGCGGCCACCCTCAGGCGGTTGTAAGTCCAAATAGTCGAGTAGTCTATCCTCTCTTGTGGAGGTAAACCATATACCCATTTTTCACCTTAGATTTAGGTCATGCTTTGGCCCTCACCAAAGCTCCCTAGATTTAGGTTCAAAGGTTGCTACTTCCCTTTGCGGGCTACGAGCATAAATCCTCACCTCTTAGGCATTTTCACGATCTTGTATCATGGAATTATAAGCCCTAGATTTTTATTAAAATTCAACTCAAATAAATAAGTTCCTTCAACTTCAAAAATATAAAGCCCAACCATAGGATAGTTTGGGATGCTTACTAGGCTTCCTAGTATCATATCCCCTACTTATCTTTCTTTACCTTCGATAATAACTCCCTCCTCTTGATCAATCCCACTTGATCTTTCGAAAATAAATCAATTGATTGATAGTCATATCTTTGAAATCTTTGGAGACAACAATCATTTACCTTAATCGAGAGTATTCCTAAGGAATCTCATTCCTTAAGATGTAATTAACTTTGGGGCTTTGCCTCCATAGGAAACTTAATAAACTCGATTTAAAATAATCATACTTTACTTTTTCATATAAAGTAGGGGAAGAATCTTTGGTACATACGTAGACCCATAGTCCTTAGGAGTACTTATTTAGGTGATTAGGTCCATTGTAGGGTGGTGACTTCTATCTTTTGAGATAGTACACCTTTCTCAATGTCATACTCGATCACCCTAATAAGAATATCTGTGGATCTACGTAGTGTCCCAACCAGATAGTATTATATTTTTGTCTTCATCTATCTTTTTCAAAAGGATAATATGAAGATGAGAATATAATATTTCACTACAAAGATTTATTTTTTTTGAGTTGAAATTTATTAGATTACTAAGATTTATAATTCCACCAACACAAGGTTGTAAAAATACATAAGAGGTGAGAATTTATGCTAGCAAGAAAAAATAGTAACCTGGATCCTGATCTAGGAGCTTTCATAATCAAGCATGACCTAAGTCTAAGAAGATGGTATATGGTTTACCTCCACAAGAGAGGATAAATCGGCTGGACTTACAAGCTAGTTGACTCTTCTACGCTTTAAATTCATGTGGTCTGGTCATATGATTTAACAATATAGTTGGACTGTTATTTACTTAGAAAGACTAAAGTCCTTAAACCCATTTCTTAAAAGACTATAATATGAATGGTATGAGTAATGACTTAATCTACAAATGCAAATCTTTTCAAATTTTATTTGATTTTTGATACTTCATTTTGACAAAGGCTTTGGATATGCCTAAATGCATGATGAAATGGATTACTAGCAAAATCATAAGAAAAGAGGGTGAAGCTCCATCAATAGGGGTTGCTTTCATAGGTCAAGCGGTCCCTATGGTGTAAGGATGGAGGCTCTTATTTTGTAGAGTGGTTCAAGATGTATGCATGATATTAGACATACAATATATAGGTAAGGGATTGCTAAATCTTTTAATTATCTTGATTTATAACATAGGCTTTATTGTGATGTTATGAGTTATTTAGATTTTAAGTATGAGTGATTAGTTAGGGTAGAAATTTTATTTTTATCCTAAGAGCCTAATCGTATCCAGGCCACACATTCAAACATCAATCATTTAAGAAATTAAGAAAAGCATGCCATTTTAGTACACATTCTAAACAAATCATCAATAAAATTTTATAACTATCGTAAAATAATAAAAGGTCGATGTGATCAGGTACCACCGTACAACTCAAAAAAAAAAGATTAGTAGCCAAGCTCTACCCTTATACAATCCAAAATTACAAAATAATAATTACAACTTATAAAATATTGCTGGGGTCTTCATTCTTCATGTCTTCATGTCTTTATGTATCTTCCTCCTTCTTTAATTTGGATGGGCTTGCTTAAAAAGCATCACATGGCCTCTCAAGATAAAGCCTTCTAGTCATGCTCATCCTAATCCCCCATAGCACTAATTCTAATTTGTAATTATAAAATTATATTAAGAATAAGAAAAGTACATCTAACTATACCTATAAAATAGAGATTAGTTAAACATACATACAATCCCAAGCAGTTATATCATAATTTGGACTTAGCACCCTACACATGTGTAACCAAGCCCATTTGTCTTAACTTGGATTATGCTTAGGGGCTTAAGCAACCTATGAAGATAATATTTATATTTATTTTTAGTGGCCCTTTTAGCATAATCCCCTATAGAAAATATGATTAGGCTAATCATGGCCTACCATCCAGTCTACAAAGCATACACCCTAACATCCGTTTAAACCATTGTATAACAAAATATACATCAAACCGAGCACTACCATAATATAAAGCTAGAAGTAGTGACTTATCACTAATGTGTGTGTTAAGACTTGTGTGTGGTATGTCTTACTATGCATTAAGGTTATGTTTTTCTAGGTGTAGAAAGATTTAATTTAACATGAAGGGTTAGTTTCACTTGAAGTTATTTAATTGATTTGAGAATTTTAATTTATATTTTCTTTTATTTCATTTGATTTCACTTAGCAACTAAGTGTTATAAAGAGAATAAATGAGGATTGCCCTCTTTCATTCCTACCTTAAGCCACTTTTTAAAGCATGTTAATTTGATTTAGTTCTCTTTATTGAATGGCTTATTACACATTTTAAATTAATCCTAAGTTTAGGCCCACTTTAGAGAATCCCATTCAATATGAAAGACATCTTAAAATTAATTTAATTGAATTACTATCACATGAAATATATTAAATCATTAGTTTCTATCACATGTAACATGCATATGATTAAATCCTAAGTATACTTACACATATAATATGTTTTAGCACACTTAGATGATGGATGTGAACATGCATATTTAAAGTTTACATTTTCCATTTGATTGAATTATTTAATCATATTGATTTTAAAGCTCTATCCAAATTGTTATACAAAAATACATAAAGATGAAATTAAATGGATACTGTCATTATTAACTAGGAAAGTGAGGTAATCAAATGACCTCCTTGGGGCTAACTAAAATCTCATATTTTCGATATATCCAGACTATATACCCACTTGCATTCAAATATATGTAAATTTGTATACATGAATATAAGAAAGAGAGCTCCAAATCGCATGATTAATTAATTCAATAACTTAAATAATTATGAATGCATGTATTTTTGATAGAAAAGAGGATTTCTATTATCTAATTAAATATACACATACATGTATAAAATATATAAACAAGTGCGTACCTTTGTTAACCAGGAAAGTGAAGTAATCAAATAATCTCCTTGGGGCTAGCTAAAGTCTCATATTCCCGGGATGTCCAGACTATATACCCACTTTTCTTATATACATACACATATATTCATGATTAAGAGAATGAAAATCATACAAAGGTTGTATTTTCTTTGATTGAATTATTTATGTATATGAATTAAAGCTTCATCCAAATTCTAGTGTTGAAATACACATAAATGAAATTAAATGGAGTACATGTCTTTGTTAATCAGGGAAGTGAAGTAATCAAATGATCTCCTTGGGACTAGCTAAAGCCTTGTATTCTGGATGTCCAGACTATATGCCCATTAGCATTCATATTTATGTAAATCAACACATAAATAAATGAAAGAAAGATTCGCTTCACACACCTAGGCTATAATCATATACATCTCTTATATATTTATAACTATCATTACTACACATGTCATCATTCATTTATAAGCTTTTGAAAAATACATTTGGATTTAATAGTGATAATAGTCACATATATATTAAATTAAATCAACACATTCAAGCTTTATATAAAGGAAAATCATTTGATTAAATTTAACTTTGAAAAGATAAATGCCTGATTTTAAATGACATACAATATTTAACATAATTGGAAAAGAATAAATAAACATAAACATATGATTTCATTCAATTAAATTAATTTCTAAGGACAATCACATCAAATAAAATCATTTAAGATAAACCAAAGCTTCTTTAATGCCATTTTTAATCTCATGTTTTTATTTGATTTAAGGAATATAAGAGAAATTTGCTGATCCTAACCATTCTTATGTTTATGAATTAATTTATTTAAATAAAATATGATTAAGTTAATTTTATTAATTAATTAAGTTATAATATGCATTAAATCCATTAATTAACCCTTACCTATGTTACTTTAATTTAATTAACCAAATAATTATGAGCTAACATGATATGCACATGAATGGAAAATAAATTTGCAATGATCCTAAGAAATAAAATGAGTCTAATGCAATTGGCTCATAATTAATAGTTAATTAAGTTAAAGAACTTAATTAAGTACTCTTATCATTCTTCCACACATGTGGGCTAATTATAATTTTCTTAGGATTTTGTAGGTTGTTGAACACCTAAGAGTCTACTCAAGACTTCATTAATTGAGATCCATGTGATTATAATTTCAACTTGATTAATTAAGCAATTTTGATTAATTGATTAAGCCTTGATTAATTTAATTCATGAAATAAACTTAGGGAAATAGATTAGGAAAGAGGCCCTAATCTTATCCCATGGGTTCATTCATTATTAAACAATAATTAACCACTTAATTAATTAATTTATTATTGTTCATGGGATTAATTAATTATTAATTAATTCAAAAGAGTAATTAGAGCTTAATTAGTTAATTTTCTTAATTAATTAAGCAATAAATCCCAATAAATTTATGGGAGATAGAGGTCATCTCATTGAATTAACACACAAAGTTTAGGATTAATTACTTAAGTAATTAAAGAGTAGTTAAGTTAATTAATTTTATAATTAAATCTTAATTAAGCTCTAATTACTATTCAAAATTAATTAAAATATTTTGAATAAATTCTCCTCTGAAATACCTTCAAAATAAATATTTATTTATTTATTTTTATGATTTTTCTATGATTTGTTATAATTTTTCAAAGTTTCAGCTGATTTAAATAATTTTTCATAATTTTTATAAAGTTTATCAATTTATTTTACTAAAATAGATCATTTGAACTTCAAAATTCAATATCTCCCAATCCATAAATTATTTGCACTTGAAATTTTAATGGTAGGTGTATTTTAACTTTGATTTCAATTCCTAAAAATTTCAAATTAATCTTATTTGTATTTTTTAGTTTAATTAGTGAAATTTATTTTTCACCAAAACCTAAATTAAGCTCAAAATACTCAATAAAACTTATGAATTTCAAGTTTGTCGAATTCCTCTCAAAAAGACAAATCTAATGAGCCGTACTTGTAATTTTTTGTTAAGTATTTTATTTTTTATAATTTTTTTAAGTTTAGGCAATATAATTAATTTTTAAAATAGAACAATCCCTAATTTCTTACTTAACCTAGTCAGCACCGTGCGGCGTTGATTGGACCATGCAATTCCGTGCATCGACGTATGATTGATCCTTCCATGTGGCGCACGTGCCGCATGGCGTGATCTGATTTGTTGGCACAACATTGATGCAACTATTGAGCGGGAACCACAGAATCGTGCGGAGTTCAATCAACCATCCGATCACATGGTCAAGATTGAATCGCGTGATCCAAAGAAAAAAATTGAGTAGATCTCTCTTTTAATCTCAGTCGTTCATCCTTATTAAAGAGGGGTTGGACAGCTGTTGCTTCATCTGCTTCCCAGCCGGTGAAACCGGAGAAAAAAAATGATGAAATCGAATGGAATGGGGTCCGTTCGAGCTCGATTTCACGGCGATTCTCGCTAGAAAACTCCTATTTTTGCATTGGGATAATGTGAAATGTAGAATGCAAGGGTTTAATATAAATTCCTGAAATTGAGCAAATATCATCACAACAAGAGATTCTAGGGCTGTCTAAAAGATTTGAAAATTACCTTATCGGGGATGGTTTCCGGCGGATGCGTTGATCCAAGCACACTCCTGGATGCGAGATGAAGCCTTGGGATGAATCTAGACCCTTCCTCCCCTTAGAATATTGTATTCACCGATGGCCGCCACCTCTTGCCAGAATCCGCTCAATTTTGGCATTTTTTTAGCCCAAAGGAAGTGGGGAAAGAGGTATTGTTGCTTGGAAGAGCTCTTAGAGTGTGTGCAATGACAGAATAACTTCTTGTAGGCCTCTCTCTCTCTCTTATGCTTGGTGGTGGTCAAAAATAACCACTAATGGTGATTTTTGGCTCCTAGTGGATGTCCTATGGCTTGGGGTGGTTGAGAATGACACTGAATCATCCTAGGTGGCTTAGATTGCTTTGCCAAGGCTTGGGAGGTGGCTACCAAAAGGGATTAGTGGACGTCCTATGGGTTTCAAATGCTCCAATGGGGGAGATGAGGTGAATTCACCTTCTTATGAGTCATGGTCATCCCAACCACCTCTTGGGTCAGATTAGGTAGTGTCATTGATGCCTAGGTGGACCATTGGGAGGGTGTCAAGTGGCCAAAGAATAGAAATGACCACTTACATAGATAATTTGTCTTATGTTATACCCTTTATCCAAGGGTGGAATGATCATTTGGCATTGAATTTGATTTGAAAAGATTTTAAATGAGTCAAAAGTAAGTTGGGCCAAATTTCATATCATTTGAAGTTTATTATTTTGATTTGACAATTTGAGGGTCAAATTGGGCCAAAATGGGTTAAGTTGACTAATTGGTCAAATTTGTCAAACCAAGAGTTGGATTAAGTTCATATGATCATTTGGGATGTGTTGTTGTCATTGATTTGGTTCAATTTGGTTTTGGTTCATTTGAGTTCATTTGGGTAAAATGGGTCAAGTTAACCAATTTACCCAATTGACTAAATTGGCTTGGGTCATGACTTGGCTTGGGTTTGATTGAACATTTGAAATACATTGTGAGCTTTGGTTGAGTTCAATTTGGATTTGACTGGGTTTTAAGTTGGCTTGACCCTTAAGGTCAAGTTAGGTTCAACATGTTAAATTGGTCACTTTAGGTCAAGTGAGCCAATTGGGTTTAGTTGGCTTGATTTTGGGTTGAGTTTGATTTAGTTGAGTTTATATATGGATTTGAGATTGATATATAAATTCAATTGCAATTAGTTTGGGTTCAAATGAGTTTTGGTTCATTCGAATATTTCAAGTCAAATGGGTTGTTGGGTTGATTTTGATTTGGCTTGATGATTGTAGATTTCATTTATATTTGGAATGATGATTGAAGGAATGATTGATTTATGAGAAAATTAATTGAATTTTGGTCTTGGAGCAAAGGAACTTGGCTAAGTTTATGAAATTGATTCAAAGGACTTAGGAAGGATTTCAAGTTTGGATTTGATCACGAGCTTCAATCATTTGACTTGGGATTTGAATTTGGATTTGGATTTGGATTTGAAATTGAGTTTGATTGTATGTTTGATAGGGTGAATCTGGATTGGATTTGGGTTGTGGGGTAGGAGGGTTATCCTAATCCCTAAAGCATAACTTAATCCTATGATTAACCCTTCTAAGTCTCTAGGTTTAGGTTAAGTGTTCACCTAATCACTATAAGTGTCTTATGACTAAGGAAGTCTTAGTGTTTAGAAGGCTCCTAAGTCTAAGATGAGGAGATTGAAAACTCACTCCAAAAGTGAGGTCCACAATACTTATAACATTTTACTTAGAATCAATAGTAGTTCTCTTGATGATAACACAATGGACATGACACTTGCCCAAACTTTTATAAAATCTCCAGTGCATGCTCTCACTTAGATTATTACTCCCTTTATTTCCCTCTCAAATCTTACTTTTAAAGCCCTTATGTTTTCTTATTATGCAATCAACTTGGGTGGTGATATTCAGTCCCACCCCCCCCACACACACACACACTCTCTCTCTCTCTCTCTCTCTCTCTCTCTCTCTCATTTTTAAATATTTACATGAGCTCTCCTATAACATTTCATTTGGAATCAATAGTTCTCTTGATGAAGATGTTCTTTGTCAATAAGTGGTGCACCAACACTGAATGAAAAGCTTAATCAAATTTTTTTTATTAATTGCAATTGGGTTAAGGCTTTTGCTAGTAGGAAGAATGCAGATGGTGTGTTCATTATTATTGAAGCTATGATTTTGTAAGAGGTGATTGCTAAAAGTATGATATTAAAGAACATCAACAATTTTGGAGGAAGTTAAGAGGCAAAAGAGCCCCAATCCTATCAATGTCTGTCTCTAAGTAGCTTTCTTCATGAGTTCATATTTTTTTTTTCACATGTAATCAATCCTATCAATTTGTACACCATCAAGCTCCACTTTGAATCCTATTCTCCATCATACACTACTAATACCATCATTGTCTTCTAGAATGAGGGATGAACACAAACTCTTCAACTTCTTCACACATCATTGATTTCATTAATGTCTTTTTCCTATTAGAGGAAAATGATAACCCCATTATATGAATGTTGTATAAACTTAAAGTTCACACTTAGTTTAAACATTTGATTCAAACTTTGGTTGGAATTAGGTTAAAATCTAAGTTTGAATCAAAGTCAAATTCATTCGAATCAATTTCAATCAAGTTTGGAGGGCTTTAACTTCAATAAATAGTTCATGAATAGAAGCCATTAAGGTTATCCCTCATTGAGAATAATTTTGTCAATCATTAACTTTAGAAGATATTTTTGTAAACAAATATATAGCACACATATTTGACCAATTATGATATTATGAGGCTTATAAAGTCAAATTTCACTAATAAAATGATCAAAATTTAATATGAATTTTATAAATATTATATTTATTTTAAAATAAAATAAATTTTATTTAATTAATTAAATTTAATATTACATTATTCTCATAGTTTATTTAATAGGCATACAAATTTTCATAACTAAAATTTAAATATAATTTTTATCTAATTTTTATACCTAAAATATATTTTAAAATTGAGGATTTATTTTTAAATGTGAAATTGATTTTATTTATTTTAGATAAAATAGTAAGCCGATTTGTGAAATTTGAAATTGTTGTTAATATCTAAGTATACCCAACCAATCAAATAATGAGTTTCATAACTAATATTTTTGAAAACATCTAACTTAAATGTAAATTACAAGCTTATTCAAGTTTCATTTTTTTATTTAATAACAACTTTTCAATAAGCTTAAATAAAAAAATAAAATAAAAATAAGACTATAAAATAGAATTATTAGCCACAATTTTAAAATTTTTATTTGATTTTAAATGCTTTCAAATTAAATGTAAAATTTTAATTATATTTAAAGTTAATATGGGTATGATATTAAATATAAGATAAAATTGATTTTATATTCTTCATAATACATATGGTTGAACAAATATATAATTATATATTTATTTAAATAAAAATGATTGAAATTCCATTTGGATTAAATCAGCTCAAATGTGAGATAATTTCTTATATTTGTAGATTGTGTATTGAAATCAAAATCTTCAAAATTAATTTGAACTTCATCTAACTTAATTTGAACCAAGGTGAACCATTGGTTTTCATGATATTCTGAAAGGTGTTTGTCATTCTTCTCTTGTTAGGGGGAGTGCATTAATAGGCCTGGTGACTTGTGAAGGAGAAGTAGACTTTGTGATAGAAGCTCATTTGAATAGACATTAATGAGACTAATGATATGTTAAGGAGAAGTGGAGTTTATGCTCCTTTCTTATTTGGGAAGTCATCAATGTGATCGATAATTTGTAAAACATAGTGTTCAAGACGGAGCTTATTGGAGAAGCCGTTGACATGATTGGCTAATATGAAGGAGAAGTTGACCTCATTAAAGAAGATTGTTGGGGGAAGGATTAATGAGACTAATAGTGTGTTGAGGGCATTGCACCACCCATTATGTTTGTAGCGTCATTTGGAATCGTTCAAATCTGACGCTAATATTTGTTTGGTTAGTAAAGTAAAATTTGGTCATTTTAAATACAATGAAGAATTCGTGTATTTGGAATTCGCAAATCTGGAATTCCAAATCTACGCAATAAAATGATCGGCGGGGCCTGGCGCGTCATGCGTCGCTGTCTTCGCCCGCCCCGTCGCCTGCCCTTCCATTCAGCCGGCCCGGCCCGTGTCGATTCTGGAGTCGCCGCCGTCAGCGCACCGACATTCAACGTCACTTTGATTCTTTCATTATTTGTCAATAAACAAAAAATCAAAGTTATGAATTTAACTCAACCAAAAACTATAAAGTAATCTTTTACACTAAATTCTTCATTCTTTATACTATATTCAAAATCGACCATAACCTATATTAACTATGATGTCACAATTTACTTTTCTTTTCAACTTCATCACTTACCCTTGGTGTTCCTTGGCTATCGCCTCTCCAATGCTTGCCTCTTTCAAATTGATGGTTTCAATGATGGTGAATGTGTTACTTGCATAAATTTTTTTTTATATCAAAATATCAACACTAACTGTAATTGCTCGAAAAACCCTATTTCTCTTCATTGCTAATAAACTATTAATGCAATTCATCTTATGGAGAATAATGACAAATTTTGATTTGAATTAGGTTCAAATAAAATATCAAAAAAATTTTGTTCAAATAAAAGGTTCTTTAACTAAAGTTTGAATGGCTTATAAGCCGATAAATAATCCGTAGATATAAGTGATTATTTTTATAGAGTTAATTTCATTTAAATTAGCTTTCAGACATATATCTCTAAATAAAACAATATGAGAGGCGGATAAAGCCAATTTTACTTATGTCATGGTATAAATTTTCTCTAGGACCAATTTAGCCGTTGCATTTCTTACCTAGTCATCGGCTGCAGTAGAGAAAAAAAATCGATGTCGCTCTCTCTTTTTCTCTCGAGAGTGCTGCAAGCGGAGGAAACGAGGGAGGGTCGGTTCTTTCGGTCTTCCTCGGTATGGAATCAAAGCCTAATTACTGACTCATCTGATTACAGATTCAACGAAAATTTGATGTCCGGCGTTAGTTTTTGTGCTTCGTATCGCTCGGGCATTGACGTTTCTTTGTCCGACTTTTTCTGTCTTTTTGGAAGACATTGGATTTTGCAATTGAAGAATCCATTAGTTGTCCGACACTTTTTATGATGCCTGCGAATTTGAACCACTTGGGCTTTCTAGCTCTGATTTGAATTGGTTCCTTTGGTTACATAGGAAGAAAACATTACTTTTGATATCCTCGTGAAAGATTGCGGGAGGGGGTGTTTATCCCATCCTAGGTTACACAAGGAAAGGAATTTGTTGCCGAAAGTTTTTGTTTTTCTTCGTTCAAAATGTAAAATTGGGCACCTTGTAAATTTGTGCAAGATGCATATTTTGTTTAATGATCATCTACTTATAGTTGTCTTATCTGAAAAGGAATTAAAAAAATTTAAGATAATGCACAACTTGAATAACCCTAGGATGATATATCACGTCTTTATTGATCATTTAAGCCAATCTCGAAAGGAAAGTTTTGTCGTAGAAGCTAAGATGAGCATCATTTCTTGATTTTATGAACTTCTTCACACTTCTATCTGTTATTCTTCCAAACAAATCAAAACATTTGGGGTTTCTGGTATTTTTATTTTACAACAGGAGTTCTAAGCTGAGCTCATTTCATGCTCATTGGGCAAAGCGCGGTGAAGCATTCGCTAGGCTATCTAAATGGGTTACTCCTTAAGCAAACCAAACATGGACAGCCACTCGAGTACAGCTGAACAGGGAAGCAGCGCAGCTTCTCCAAGACTGGAGCATGGTGTCTTCAATGTTAACCATGAACTTTTTCAGCTTACTAAGCTGCGTTCTGAACCCTGTGAGGGATTTAGTAAGGGAATTAGTAAGGGAATACTTTCAGGGAGGAAGATGCCTATATCGACAGTCAAAATGTTATCAGGAAGAGAGGCAAATTGTTCACGACAGGGAAAGTTTTCTATGGCAGATTGTTCTCATATCCTTGGTAGATATCTTCCAGTTTATGGCCCATGGCCAGTGGACAGAATGGATACCCGAGCCTATGTTTCACAGTTCTCAGCTGATGGTTGTCTCTTTGTTGCGGGCTTTCAGGTATGAAGTGCTTATTAATATTGTTTTAAAAAAAAGTGAAATTCTATCTTCAATCTTGTTATACTTCAAACCAAACTGACGTTTCTATTGCTCCTGCTCCTGCTCCTGCTCCCATTAATACTCCAGCTTTAAATTATTGAAACAGGGAAGTCATATTAGAGTATATGATGTTGATAATGACTGGAAAGTACGAAAGGACATTCTAGCAAGAAGCTTGCGTTGGACAATTACTGATACATCCCTTTCTCCTGATCAGCGCTTTCTTGTATGTTGTCATTTCAAATTACTAAATGTTCATTGCTGTAAGGTTCTTAAAGGGCAAAAGCACTGCATGCCACGGAGTGCTTCGGCTGATATGCATCTGTTTGGGTGTCTGTTTTCACTTTTCGGATTCTTATCTATTAATTCTTTGGTTGCCATTGAAATGTAATGCCCTTGAACCAGAACATATGTTAAGCATCCCAGAAGCTGACACACTGCTGATATCCTTAGAAACTACTGTTCTCTGACAAAATGATACAATTTGCAAATCATTTTATAATTTGTGGCATCAACATCAGTTTTCATGTACAAGCTAGGTTTTCTGTTGTAGAAAGTCTGAAATGTTACATATAATATCTTATAATTTTAAGGTTGATGTGTGAGAGGCCTATGCTCCTTAGTGAAGACCATTTTAAATGCCAATTGGTGTTCATTTTCCCATGACCATTTATAATCCTTAAATTTTTTTTTTTTTCAGTATCAAGTAATCATTTAGTTCAAAAATAGTACTTAACCTGCATGCAGTTTTTATTCAGCATGTTTAGCCTATTACTAAGTTTCTACTTGATCGCTTACAATTTACTACATTTTCTTTTATTGTAGGTATATGCCAGTATGTCACCAATTATTCATATTGTAGATGTGGGATCTGCTACAAGAGAGTCACTTGCCAATGTTACTGTACGTTCCAAGCAATATTGTAATATCTATATTCACACTTGTTAATAAGTGGCCTACTTTTTCTTTTCGCATCTCTTGGCATATAAATGTTATGTAACTCTTAATCCTTCTTTGGCAAATGAAATGCATGGAGTGCAATCTCCCATTAAACATTAAAAATTACTATAGATATCACTATATTTCTTAGTGACAAATAGGTTTCATTTAACTTCGAATGTTTATCTTAATAGTAAGAGTTTATTCTCCTGATTTTGTATTAGTTACTATATCCATTTCTTTAAGAAAAAATATCGTTGGTAATTGTTGTGCAGGCAACTTCTTGTGTTTTATTGTAATCAAATTTTTTTCCATGTGTTAAGCTTGCTTTTGCTATCAATGAGAAATGGCATCTGTATAGGTCTAAATCTGGTAAGAACCTATTTGCATGTGCTCCTGAGCAGAAAATAAAGATTTTTTCTTTTTTTTTGACCTACGATATCCAATTGTGGTCTAAGTTCTAGCTTATGTTCCATCTTGGGGATATATTTTGTGTGGAATCATAAATTTAATGCAGAATTACTTGTGCTGTTTATTCATGAATACATTCTTGGTGTAAGAGACTAGAACCTTGGAGTTGGAGTGAGATAACCAGAAAGCTTTAGCCATTGATTATGGATCAACTACCATATCATTTATTAATGTTTTCTCCACTTCCCTATTAGTGTCTAAGCCATTATTCTAAACGGCCATTTATTCTTTCTCAAATTTTTTTATGCATCATGGAAATGACATAAACGGCCATTTATCCTTTATGTAGTCTTGCAACATTAGCAATCAACTTTAGCCTATTAATTTTATAGAGATAGTCCATTTCCACTTTAGGAGTTCTCTTTTATTTAACAACAAAATTTTCTTGTCAAGTCAATGCAACCAGTACTTTATCTTGCACATAAACTATCAAGTACTCTCTAGATTCCCTTTCATCATTGGAAGCAAAACAACCTTATCTCCACATTCATCTTCTGCTCAATGCCACTTCACTATGCTTTGTTGATTGAAGCTGCATTTGGTGTTTATTCAAGTCGCCAAGTCTCTTATTCATGAGCAGTAATCCTTAAAATGTATAAACCACACTAAATGGTTCTAAAAAGAATTTAAACTTGAACTTAGGCTAGCTTCTTGGTAAAAATGATGCTTTCAGATCTGTCTTTCCATAAGTGAATCAACATTGGTTTTATTATATCACCAGAAATGTTTATACTAGGGATGATCCCTAAATAAAAAGGTGACTTGTAATTAGCTTCATTGCTTATGCAGATGAGGCTAACATGTCAACATCCACATTTTACCTCTTTCCATAAAAGGGATTTATCATGATTAGGCCGGGGGCTTGAAATTTTCAAGACAGAAATAGATGGTTGGACGGTGGAAAAATAAATTTTACAATTTTTATCATTTTCTAACAATTAAAACAAGAAATTGAAGAGCCATTAACAAAGGAAAATACAACAAATAGAAATATACCTTTCTCTATTTTGAACTCGCTTTCTATAAATATCTTCCTTTCTGTTACTCATTTTAATTTAAAATTTTTAATCTACAAATTATTAGATCGAAAATACAATAAGCCATCAAGAACCATTAAATACTTATGCCTCTAAACTATTGTAACACAATAAAAAAAGAACATTATTCATGCCAATTAAACATAATAAATTAATAAACAATAAAGTGATAATTTATATCGAATTATGAGTTTTTCAATAAATCATGTCATTCATGTTGTTGATTTGCATTCAATATTTTTTTTATAATACATGAAACTTGAATAAGACTTAAAACATTAGAAAGTTTTGAAACATACATTTCAATATGATTAATATTCGGAGAATAAATAAATCATTAGAGATATTGCAGTTATAATCAATGCAAATCTATTTATGATATGACAAATAAGTAATTTAGAAGAAAATAATAAAATTATTATAAATTGGAAACATGAGTACTCACCTCAATCTAAGAAGTTTAGCTTATTTTGTAGTTATTTCTCAACTTTTCCTCCCTTAATTTGACGTCTACAACAACACATTTATAATGATTTACTTTTAAGAGGGATTTACATACATACCTCTTCAAAGTTTACAATTTACTTATCTAACATCTTAAAAGTATTATTTGCATACTTAGCACTCCAAACTTAGTAATCTAACAAAAATACTACTTTCCATCACGTTTGTTGCATCTGCTCCCGTGGTAACCCTGGTCTAACGAAAATTCCTGAAATTGAAACTTTTTTAAATAGTTGCAATTGTAATGAAATTTCATAACCATCCCCAAAACAATCAAGTTAAATGTAACAGAAATCTTCGCCATCACCACACTTACAGAAATGTATGGACAATGAGAAGATCATCAGAATAACAAAAATCCTTACAAGAAAACTGAACAAATAAATACAAAAACTAATATATATTAAACAAGATTAAAAACTTCTTCTCAAAACCAAAACAAAAATGTTATAATAAATAAACTTTGTAAGCTCCCTGCTCCCCTTCTTGAGACTTGCTGCAATCAAGAATTCTAAGATATATAGAAAGATGCCAACCAATGAGTAATCCAATTTGCAGCCAATGGTAAAACAAAACAATTGAAAGAAAGAATAAGCATTACTTCTATTTACTTCAAGAAGAATGAGCAAATATAGCACATCGCTCTCATAATAGCTATTTCAAAAATAACATTCTTATTCCCTCAAAAAGCCTCTCCTTCTCAGCTTCTCTCTAACTCAAGTAGGGGCCATTTATATAAACCAACAATTATGAAGATAACCGCTAAGAACAGCTGGCTACCCAAAAACCTGAAGAACATAAAATTCATTTTGAATTAAATGTTCAGCTCATAAAGAGAGCCATTATACCAACATATACAATTGATGAACATAACTAATAAAAAATAACAAATTACGAACTGGATTAAATCATGAAAATGTTCTGATTTTAATACTTATTTTACATTCCACTCCGACTTCTTCTAAGACAACGGCTTCCAATGACTGTTGCATGGAATGAGTGCAAGAGCTATCACACGGAGAAGAGAGTGGGATTTTGTGTTGGGCAATAATCTATAATAGTGATGCAACTATCTATGATTACAAAAGGGAGGAAACTTCTGTTAGACTGGCTTATGGCGGAGTGGGTTGAAATGGACAGCAATGGGATTGACAGGGAGTGGCATTTTTGTTGTTTTAATGAGTTTGGAGTGATATGTATGCAAATAGTATTTTTAATGTGTTAGATACGTAAATTGTTAAGTTTGAAGTGGTACGTATGTAAATCCCCCTACTTTTAAATCTAAGATTTTTATTTATTATTATCTCCATCTCTCTTGATCCTAAATAATTTTACTTAATGAGGCAAGATTATTATTTAGTTATGTATTGTAATTAAAATATTTGTTTCTTTCATTATGCATCTAAACAAACATAAGAAATATTTATGTTGGATTATATTAAATGTAATATCTTTCTCTCATATAAATGTATGTAATATGTGTATTAAATTTTTTTACTTAATCCAATCAATTATAATTTTTATAAACACACAATTATAACTATAATTTGATTTCAATTTAAATTTATCTTTATCTATTTTATTTAAATTATGCATATACATATATACTTTTGTTTTTCACCCTTAAATCTTATCAATTTAGATACAATTATTTTGTCTATACCTATATATATATATATATATATAGATATATAAATATACCTATAAGTCTCCCGATTTAAAACATTACTAATCGTTCTACTTTTAATAATAATAATCTCAATTTCGCATTTCATCAAACAAATTATTTAATGATATTGTTACTATGTAAAGACAACTATATTATTTATATGTTCATATTATTCAATGTTATATCTTTACTTAATTATGATGATTTTTTTTTTCTTATAAAAACTCACATATTTAAATCTTCTAAAGAAAGACTTTCACTTGTACATTTAAATCATATCCTATTTAAACAAAAATAGTTATTTGAATAATAGCAAAACAAATTTAAATGCATATCTCAATATTCCTCTTCTTAACTATTCCTTCATTCTAAAAGAATTTCATTAAACATTTCTTTGTGATTAAACTTTTAGTGCAAAATTATGTCTAAGATTTAGAAATTATAGGAAAACTTGTATAGCAACATTCTTTACTAATTTAAAAATAAAAGAATATAAAAATCATACCTACCGGTAAGTAATCCTCAGCTCAGTCCCTTGCTGTCGAGATCGACATGGGCCAGCTAGGGTTCAATTCAACACCCAAAACTTTCTTTCTTTCTTGATTCTTACACTTGACCCGCACGCAACTTGCAGCTCTATGTGTTGATTAGCTTCTTATTGAATCCCATACTCTCTCTCTCTCTCTCTCACTGTCTTAGTCTCAATTTGCAACAATTGCTTCAAGCATAGCCCAAACCCTCTTTTGGCTAGTTCCTCATTGTTTTGCGATTATATCGATCATCGACTCCACACCCAACCCTTGAGCGAGCGAGATCAATCTTGTTCTCTCTCGCCACCTTGCCGCCTTATCTCCCTGCCTCGATCTCACCCTCGCATGGTCACTGTTGGAAACCCCACCCTCGTCTCTCTCTCATTTGTTCGATAAATGATGTGGAGGGCCCTATCTCGACTATTAAAAGCACGAACTGACTAACGTCGGTTCAATTGAACCGGCGTTTGTCATTTCAAATATCCTTTCTCTTATTTTTTTTCCGGGATTTTATAGGACCCGCTTGATACATACTTATTTTGTGATTCTTTTCTTTGTTTGTCTGGTAGCAGTACAACAATTCAAGTTTATAGTAGCTTTGATATATTAGTGCGCCTACCACTTTATGACTTTGTTTCTAGTACTCAGAAATAAAAGCAATGTAGCTATTAATCGGGAATATAGTGAAGGAAACCTGACCTCCGTATATGATGATGAGGCTTATCATGTTTATGTTAAATTAACTAAGCATTTGATGCTTCGGCGGTGATGAATATTCTGTCTGATAAGTTCATTGCTTGTTTAGCAATTATTGACATAATGTAATGTTTCTTGTCTCTAAACATTTGAGTTTCTTTTCTATGTGAACACAATTAACTTGTCATTCACAATTTTACTGATATTTAACGTGTTGGTTTTGAACGTCATGACATTGCATCACCAGGAAATAGGATTGATAACAATTTAGTTATCATCATTTCTCCTTCCATGCTGTACTTTCATGATCACTTGAAGAGTAGTCCGCTTGTTCTTAGTGCAATTCAGGTTTCAGGTTTTGAGGCTTCTACTATTTCATGCAGGAAATTCATGATGGGCTGGACTTCTCTTCACATAGTGATGGAGTGTATTCTTTTGGGATTTTTTCTGTTAAGTTTTCAACTGATGGTCGGGAGCTTGTTGCTGGAAGCAGTGATGCTTCCATTTATGTTTATGATTTGGAGGCAAATAAGTTGACATCTCGGTTCCCTGCTCACTCTGTATGAGAAACTTTACACTTATATGCTTTTGTATAATTTTATTTTGAAAGTTATATTCATGTTAAGTTTACCTCTACAAAAAGGTGTTGATAAATTTTTTGTATTGCAAGTCTAGTGCAAACATCCCAGTTTTAGCATTCTCTTTTCTGTAGTTGCATGTGGTAGGTTCCTGTTTTCATGTTTGACACTTCTATTTTCAAGATGTGGGAACTATATATGATGCCATTTATGTCCGGTGGTATTGAGATCTAGTGCGTGCAGCAAACAAGCCGTGGAAATTCACTAACATGTAAGGCAATGAGCTGATAGAAGAATGATTAAATCTTTTGTTTCTGTACGTTAAATGTAAAGTTTAAGTCAAAACATGCTCGAAGTCCTGAAGTCTACTAGAACTAAAGACAAATAGAATCTACTTAAGATGAAAACCAAGGAACAAAGAATCATGAGTTTGAGAAATAAAGGAATACCTAAACTATCAAACAAGGAATATACAATGTATAAAATTGCTCTAAATCTTCATGTGTTCATTCACCTTAGGCTAGATTTAGAACTCTCTATGGTCAATTTTTGCTTTCCTACTAGATATGTAGTTGTATTTGTGAGATGGTAACTATTAAATCTATTTAAAAAAAATCCCCAACATTTGACAAAAAGATATCAGAAATAATTGATATAGAGTCACAATTAGATAGCTTGAATAACGGAAAAATAAATTTGGTAACGTTAAAAAGAAAATGTATGACACCTCTCTTTTATCAAAATCAACCATAATACAACATCAAATTCCCATGTAGAAATTACTGATTCCCACATCTGAGGGTTATTAAGATTGATTGTTAAAATTGTTTCATTCCTATGGGCTGGCATAAGATTTATATTCTACTGGTTCTATATTGCCTTTAAAATTATAATTATTATCTTCAACAAATTCTCTTCTAGAGGTTCCCTGTTTATATGGCCTTCCTGGCTCACTTTCTCCTCCTACAGGTGGTACAGGTTAAATCTAGGATTAGATTTAGCACAAATAAACACAGAAACAATGGTAGCCAAAAACTACCCAACTTCTTTAATAGTGGTCACAGCAAAAATAAATTTAGAAGATAAATCAGAAATAATTGTCCAAACATTAATAGACAGTGGAAGCACCACATCAGTAATTACAAAAAATTTACTACCAAAAAATTTTAACAGTTACCATCTCACAAATATAACTACATATCTAGTAGGAGACCAAAAATTGACCTTTGACAAATGTTTAAAACTCAAATTAAAGAGCTAAAAGATTTAGGACTAATCCGTTCATCAAAATCTGAACATAGATCAGCTGCTTTTTTAGTTAGAAATCATGCAGAAATAGTTAGAGGAAAGGCTAGAATGATTATCAATTATAAACGATTAAATGATAATACCGAAGATGACGGATATAAAATACCTGATAAAGACATGTTAATCAATTTAATACAAAATAAAAAATACTTTAGTAAATTCGATTGTAATCGGGATTCTGGCAAATAAAATTAGACAAGGAATCAATAAAATATACAGCTTTTACTACACCTATAGGACAAACCCTTTTAAATTACCTTACTCGACAACCTTTGGTGTAACCGATGGAACCATATATCAATACTCTTAATTTTAACTTGTTTTGCAGAATCAATGATCAAATAGAATTCTGCAAAATCAAATTACGAATAAAGATTGGATGTCAATATGCGCAAATCTCTAGTCCCAAAAACACCAACAAATTTACAAAAGGTAGTCATAGCAATCAGGAACTCAAAATTCAATCTCTTGAGTTCAAAATTAAGGAAGAAAAAGAAAAATTTGCTATCCTCAAGCAAAAACATGATAACATTCTTGAGGATAATACCTATTTTTCTAATATTATTTTAGATATATCTGAAGATAATATGTTAAAAAGCTTACAATACATCTATCTTCCAGAAATGGATGAAAATATTAAAAGAAAGATATTCTTATATATTCATAAATCAAAAGAAGAAGAAATGATCAAATGTCAAAAAGATTTGATCACTCAGTGTAATGAAAATAATAATGTTAGAGGAATATCATACTCCACCATTATCATAGAACAACTAGGGATAAATCTAGTACTCCTTTCACTAGATCTATCCGTTCAACTCAACTATCATTAGGTTCAAGTTACTCGTTCAGACACTCCTCGATTACGGTTTCTTGACCAAGATTATCATTAGAAGAAGCCCAGATCTGGCTACTCAGATTAGGCAGTTGGAACATAATGAGATCAGAAGGATCTTATTTTTCATATTCGAAAATTTTGACGTAACATCAGTCACACTAATAATCAAATCATTAGGACCATGTTACGAAGGCTCAAGCTAAACATATCATTGAAATTCATACCGCTCTGGGTATATGAACAACGCAAAGTAATGATGAACATCTTAAAATAATAAACCATCAAGCAACAAGAAGTCCCTAACAGATTTCAGAAGATTTCTTGTTTCAAGATGGTCTGATGGTATCACTAAACCATCTCCATTCCTTTATCTAGTTTTTCAAGACCAGTCTCACATCATATTCGTCCACGAAAGAAGGATTAAAGGAAAAATATTTAGATTTAAAATGTATGAAAAAGAAAATAATTCTTTGGAAAGAAGCAAAACTATTAGCCAATTGGGCGTCCGGGGCGAGACTACAATCTATTTCTAGAATTTCTAGAAGTCAAGTTTCTGAAGATGAACCACAAGAACCTAATAGTCCAGAACTTGAACAAGGATGGCTCGAATCACTAGATGACATTGCAATAGCCAATATTGATAATGCCATGGAAGGATAAGCATCAGCATCAATTATCGGTGGGACCCAAACACCAATAATTCATCTGATACTTTTTGAGATATATGTTCTTGTAATTCTATTTCTCCTTTTCCTATTCTTTGTCCTAGAAAGTCTATGTATTCTTTAGCTATTTCTATCTTCTTTTTAGACAGGATGATTCCATTTTTAATACAGTTTTAGTACTTCTTCTACATGTTTGTAATGTTCTTGTAAATTATGTGATGCTACTAAAATATCATCGATATATACGAGCACATACTCTAACTGGCCAAAGATATCCATTTTTCTTTGAAATATGCTGGGTGCATTTTTTAATCCAAATGACATAATAATCCATTCATAATGTCCTATAGGTGTAGTAAAAGCTGTATATTTTATTGATTCTTTATCTAATTTTATTTGCCAGAATCCCGACTTATAATCGAATTTACTAAAGTATTTTTTATTTTGTATTAAATTGATTAACATGCTCTCGTATTTTATATCTCATGATTATTATCATTTAATCGTTTATAATTGATAACCATTCTAGCTTTTCCTCTAACTATTTCTGTATGATTTCTAACTAAAAAAGCAGCTGATTTATGTTCAGATTTTGATGAACGGATTAGTCCTAAATCTTTTAGCTCTTTAATTTGAGTTTTAAATTCTGCTTTATCTAAAGGAGAATACTCCAATTCTTTGGTGCATATAACGAGATCTTTATTAATAATTGGTATGTTAGCGAAGTCTTTATTCTTTTCCCAATGTTTTAAGGGGTTTTCACCTATTATCTGAATTTCTTCGGCTAGTTGAAATATTTTTTCTAATGGTTGGGGTATGTGGTATGTGGGTATTGTTTCTTGTTTGTAGCAGGTATTTTAATAGTAAGATATTTCGAGATTTAAGCCTGGAGTGTGAGAAGTTTCTAGAGTTTGTCCTTTAGACCCACCATGCTTTCCAGTGTGACTCTGATGTTTGTTTGTCTGGATGATGGAGGTCCGTTTGCTAATGGTTAAATAATTTTTACTGATGTTGATTTGTTCATCCATCCTTAAGAAGAAATTAAGTCCTAGGATAAATTCTTGGTTATTTGCTTCATGAACTAGTATTTTTGGTAAGACATACTTTTCGGTAAGATCGAATGTTTCAAAATCATGAAAAAATTGTATGTGACTGTTCATTAAACATTTGTCAAAGGTCAATTTTTGGTCTCCTACTAGATATGTAGTTGTATTTGTGAGATGGTAACTGTTAAAGTTTTTTGGTAGTAAATTTTTTGTAATTCTTGATGTGTACTTCGTCATTAATCTTGGACAATTATTTCGATTTATCTTCTAAATTTATTTTCTTTGTGGCCTATTAAAGAGGTTGGGTAGTTTTGGCTACCATTGTTTACTGTTTATTTGTGCTAAATCTAATTTATTTATTTTTGTATAATCTTCTATGTTGTCTGGGTCTGAATTTATATCAATGTCTGAGGTGTCCTTTTCTGAGGTTGTATCTTTCCTTGTTGATGTTGTTGCTGTTCTTTTCTCTTTTAGTGCTAGTTTTATTTTTTTAATTCTGATCTTTATTTTTTGTTTATCTTTCTTATATTCTCTAATCATTTCTTGTTCGAGTTTTTCTCATTGTTTATCTTTTTCTTCTAATTTTTCTAGTATGAATAAGATTTTTTCCATATTTAGATGTATTTGTTCTAATTTCTTGGCTATATCTATGCTTTCTTTGGGTTTTATATAATCTCTATGATCTTGATTATGATTTTTCTTTAAGCATTAATGACATATTTCGATGAGACATGCGCATCGATATCATGATTTTTGTCACGGATAATATTTACAAAAGTATTCCTTTTTGTCACCTTTTCCTAATTCAAAAAGATGTTCGCATGAATCCATTAATTATTTCTGTAATTTTCACCTATCTATAGCCTTGATTAATCCATCTATTGCATCTTCAGACGTCTGAGATTCATTTTTAGAGTCTTCATCAGTTATCTTTATAAATCATTATCTTTCGATTAGTTTGATGATATCTTAACTTCGTCGTCTAAGCCTTGAATTAGCATTTCTACTTTTATTGTAATTTCTTTTATTACATTGATTTGCCAAATGATCAGGGGATCCGCAAATATAACAATGACATTTTCTAGCACTTGGTCTTTTAACATTTCTATCTTTTCGGTATGTGGATCTTCTAGATCGTCTAAGGATTTTTCTTTTCTTATATGATCTTTCTGGGAAATTTTGAGTAGTGTAAATATTTTTGCAAAATTTATAAGATTGTTTTTTAACCTGTTTCTGAATTTTATATTCTTTACATTTTTCTTGTAGAATATTGAAGGTAAAGACTATTCTTGGTCCTATTCCGATATTTTTGATGTTGTCTAAATTTGTATAAGTATTTTTTCATTTTTCATTTATCTCTTTTCCTAATTCTCCAGGTAATTTAATCAAAAATCTATTTGATATTTCATCATCAAAATACTTTCTGCCTCTTGGCATATGTAACATATAATTTGCAAAAGTTATCTGTGACCAATCAATTTAAGCTGTTCTAGATTTCTATACGCTTGGTCTTGAATATTCGTGTTTTGTCTACTTGGATCAAAGCCTAAGATTAGCGTTCGTATAAACTTTGTGAAATTGTATAGATTATCTCCCAATTGTCTTAAAGATTCAATTTCTCCTGCCTTTTTAAGTTTTGCTTCATTAAAAATATTGACAGCTGTTTCTCCTAATAGGGTTTCAAGAAATGCAAATATATCTCTTATACCACTTTTATCACTATTTGCCCATGCTCGTCTGACGTCAAATTCATGTAGAAATTCGATTCCCACATCGGGGTTATTAAGATTGATTGTTAAAATTGTTCCATTCCTGGTCATAAGATTTATCGTTCTCGGTTCTATATTACCTTTAAAATTATAATTATTATCTTCAACAAATTCTCTTCTAGAGGTTCCCTGTCTATATGGCCTTCCTGACCCACTTTCTTCTCCTGCAGGTGGTACAGGGTCAAATTTAGGTCTTTTTCCTCTGTCTAGATTGGATGGTCCAGCGACAACTTCTAAATCCATTGATTGCTGGTTCATTTTTATTTCTTCTCTGATATAATGAGAATCTATAGTTTTCCAATCAAAATTTGGATTAAATTTATTATCGAAGATGGCCGGATATAAAATCGCGATAAACATGTTAATCAATTTAATACAAAATAAAAATACTTTAATAAATTGATTGTAAGTTTGGATTACGGCAAATAAAATTGAGAATCAATAAAATATCTGACTTTACTACCTATGGGGCATTATGAATGGATTATTATGTCATTTGGATTAAAAAATGTATCCAGTATATTTCAAAGAAAAATGGATAATATCTTTGGCCAGTTAGAGTATGTGCTCGTATATATCGATGATATTTTAGTAAACATAATTTTACACATTACAAACATGTAAGAAGTACTAAAATATGTATTAAAATGGAATCATCGCATAAAAGAAGATAGAAATATTTAAGAATCTGTAGACTTTCAGGACGAAAGAATAGGAAAAGGAGAAATAAAATTACAAGAACATATATCTCGAAAAGTATTAGATTTCCCGGATAAAATAGAAGAAATAAAAGAATTACAAAAATTCTTAGGACTATTAAATTATGCCAGACCATATATTAAAGATTTAGGAAAAATAATTAAATCACTATATAAAAAGACGTCTGCCACATGACAAAAATATTTCAATATAGAAGATGTAAAAATAATACAAAAGATAAAAGAACAAGTAAAGACCTTACCAAAATTAACTCTACCTTTAGAATCAGACTATAAAATCGTTGTAGTGGATGCATCGCAGGATGGCTGGGGCGCAGAATTAAAAGTAAAACCATTTGAAGAAGCTTACCAAAATACCGAAAAACTATGTAGATATCCGGAAAATTTGAGATTCTGCAGCTATGGCGTCGTTAGATTATGAAATTTTGGGAGTAATCAACGCATTAAATGCATTTAGATTATTCTTACAAAAGAAATTTATTATTAGAACAGATTGTGAGGCAATTGTACATTTTTATAAAATAAAAATGAAAAGAAAATATATAGTAAAAGATGGGTAAATTTTATAGCTACTATTGAAGGAAATGAATATAATGTTACCTTTGAACATATTAAAGGCAAAAATAATTTTCTTCTGATTTTTCTTTCCGGCGATAAGGCACAAAAGATTTAAAATCCTCGGATTTTAAGTCACCATAATTTGATGATTTGCAAAAATCATCACATAGGAACAAAGGGATATATCTTTGGATAATCCAGTAGTAAATATAAATTGTTCTTTATTGCAGTTACAATGGCAACACAAAATCAATCCACCTCACCAAACCTAGTTCATTTTGGTCATTTAACCTTACCAAGCCGAATTGGTACCAACCTACAATTTAGGCCAAAAGTTGTGATACCAATACCATTAAACCCTTTTCAAATTACCTTTCGACTTTGGTAGTAGATCGCCTGTATAATCAATACTCTTATTAATCAGCTACGTGTTTTTGAGAATCAATGATCAAATAGAATTTCTGCAAAATCAAATTACGAATAAAGAGTTGGATGTCAATATGCGGCAAATCTCTCTAGTCCCAAAAACACAAACCAATTTACAAAAGGTAGTCATAGCAAATCAGGAACTCAAAATTCAATCTCTTGAGTTCAAAATTAAGGAAGAAAAAGAAAAATATGCTATCCTCAAGCAAAAACATGATAACATTCTTGAGGATAATACCTATTTTTCTAATATTATTTTAGATATATCTGAAGATAATATGTTAAAAAGTTTACAATACATCTATCTTCCAGAAATGGATGAAAATATTAAAAGAAAGATATTCTTATATATTCATAAATCAAAAGAAGAAGAAATGATCAAATGTCAAAAAAATTTGATCACTCAGTATAATGAAAATGATAATGTTAGAGGAATATCATACTCCACCATTATCATAGAACAACTAGGGATAAATCTAGTACTCCTTTCACTAGATCTATCAGCTGGTTCAAGTTACTCTGTTCAGACACTCCTCGATTACGGTTTCTTGACCAAGATTATCATTAGAAGAAGCCCAGATCTGGCTACTCAGATTAGGCAGTTGGAACATAATGAGATCAGAAGGATCTTGTTTTCATATTCAAAATTTTGGTAACATCGGTCACACTAATAATCAAATCATTAGGACCATGTTACGAAGGCTTGGCTCAATGAGCTAAACATATCATTGAAATTCATACCGCTCCTCGGTATATGAACAGCATACAAAGTGATGATGAACATCTTAAAATAATAGACCCAGAATCAAGCAACAAGAAGTCCCTAACAGATTTCAGAAGATTTCTTGTTTCAAGATGGTCTGATGGTATCACTAAACCATCTCCGTTCCTTTATCTAGTTTTTCAAGACCAGTCTCACATCATATTCGTCCACGAAAGAAGGATTAAAGGAAAATATTTATATTTAAAATGTATGAAAAAGAAAATAATTCTTTGGAAAGAAGCAAAACTATTAGCCAATTGGACGTCCTCCAGACAGGAGACTACAATCCTATTTCTAGAATTTCTAGAAGTCAAGTTTCTGAAGATGAACCACAAGAACCTAATAGTTCAGAACTTGAACAAGGATGACACGAATCACTAGATGACATTGCAATAGCCAATATTGATAATGCCATGGAAGGATAAGCATCAGCATCAATTATCGGTGGGACCCAGACACCAATAATTCATCCGACATCAATTAAAGCAAGCATCTTGCTCTACTACAGGCTATCGCCACCCAGCTTATAATTAGTGGATGTAATTATTTACTTTTGCAATACCACGAGCTGCCCATGGTTTTGCGCCCCTGGTTTTTCGTTTATGTCCGGATTTGTTTCTCTTATATAAACGCTTGCCCTCTATGTCTATAAGCAAGCGCTCCCGAGTTCTCTGCCTCCCATTTTCCAAGTGTGTTCTATCTATATTCTGTAAGTATTATATTTTGCAATGAATAGTTAAAAGTTTTTATTATGTCCTCCAGTGAGTAGTAGCTAGTTCCTCCCTTTAGGGGAGTTATGCTTGCATGTTTATTCAAAGATAAATAATCTCCCAAAAACAAACATATAACCAGGCTTATACTTTCAATTTTTATCAGTTGTATGTATCAAGTGTATCGTCTTTGACTCAGCCCTGACCTCTATTAACCACGATTAATAGGATTTTATGGCCTATAGCATCCCTGAATCTAGCAGTAATTCCCGCCAGACATGTGTTGCCGTTTAGGGTATGCAATGATCATATGCGTCCCGCCAGAATTTTCTATTGGTTTGTTGGTGTATGCCAGGAACTGCGAAATCAAAGTATACATAAGCATAATGTTAGAGGAATATCATACTCCACCATTATCATAGAACAACTAGGGATAAATCTAGTACTCCTTTCACTAGATCTATCCGTTCAACTCAACTATCCGTCAGCTGGTTCAAGTTACTCTATTCAGACACTCCTCGATTACGGTTTCTTGACCAAGATTATCATTAGAAGAAGCCCGGTCACTACTCAGTGAATTGGAACATAATGAGATCAGAAGGATCTTGTTTTTCATATTCGAAAATTTTGACGTAACATCAGTCACACTAATAATCAAATCATTAGGACCATGTTACGAAGGCTTGGCTCAAGGAGCTAAACATATCATTGAAATTCATACCGCTCCTCGGTATATGAACAACACGCAAAGTAATGATGAACATCTTAAAATAATAAACCCAGAATCAAGCAACAAGAAGTCCCTAACAGATTTCAGAAGATTTCTTGTTTCAAGATGGTCTGATGGTATCACTAAACCATCTCCATTCCTTTATCCAGTTTTTCAAGAATATAATTTTTCTGTGGGTTATGGGCTATCAATTTTTCTAGGATGCTGAGGATTTTATCTTTATCTTTTTCTAATTCTTCTTGAAGAATTTGCTTATTCTGAGGGTTTTGTTTTTCTAATTGGGTGACTAAATCTACCCCTATTGGGTGAATTGTCATTAGTTCAGGTTCTTCTCTAAGAAGGGTGGCTATGACTATTGGTAATTCTTTTACCATGATGTAAAATTTTTTTAAAGTTTTTCTTATAAAAGCGTTCTTCCCAATAGGTTGAGTTGTTTGATATATGATTTCTCCGATACATCTTACTCCGTGCAAACATAAACATCGTCTTATAGGGTTTTGTTTTTCTAATTGGGTGACTAAATCTACCCCTATTGGGTAGTCAGTTCAACATTCACCGTTTCTCACATGCAAAATTGAGGACAACTTCAAGAAAGAGATCTAGAAGAAGGAAAAGAAATATCATGGAGTTAATGCTGAAGAATGCTGAGGAACTAAATCGGCTGTGTGATATGACAAGGCCTTAAAGTTATCAGTTCTATATCGTTGACTTGAAATCCATAAGAAGAGGAAATTTCATTCTTCATGAGATTTTTTACTGCCAATGTTAGAGAGTTTTTGTCAACCCTTAAATCACTAGGCCAAAAACATGCTAGATGACTCCGTAATTGAAAATTTAGGCAGAAGGTCCACAGCATGTTTGCCCTAAAAAATACAGTGCCTAAATTTCTTATGTAATGTTAGTGTTGGTCTTCACTAGTTGCATTGACTTCTTCAATTGACAAGCATGAATGATCTTCCCATGAAATATGACTTCAAGATGGAGCTTGTATTTTGATCAAAGATGTGATTTCACTGTACACATCAACGGTACCACAAATTTAAAGCCAAGGGAACATCTTGACATTTGTTGGAATCTCGTTCTATAAGCTTATATTAACTGTACTGAATACTAGCTAAATCCAACATTTGTAGATCTAATTTGTTCATTGACAGCAATTAGCCATAGGAATTGCTGTGAATACCAATCGACACCAATTGGCAATAATTTTGTTATATTTAAATTTTTTTATTTCATATGTATTTAGATTATTTTTTATCAAGTAGAAAAAATTGAAAAAAAAAAAACAAAAAATTCAGCTATTTTATATTAATGAATTTAATAGTATCTAGTATGAAGCAAAGCATAAGTGAAGGAGAAAGAAAATAAAAAATTAATAGGTCATGGGAAGGCACCATTTTGAGATGACATTTTCTTCTATTTTTGAGATTTAAAAATTCAGAAAGAAAAACAAGTATCTTATCCAAATGATTGCTCAGAAAAAATATCTTCAATGATGCGCTCCACCATCTTTATGGGATAGACAAGAGTATGTTCTATCATGAGGCAAATTGATATATATATAACCAGATTTTTCTTAACCTCATGTTAGTGTTTATTTTGATCTGGGTTTTACCTCCAATGCATAAACCTCCATAATTAATTACCCCTCTTATCAAAGAGAGTACTCTTGATTAAGATTGGAAAACAAATATATCTAATATGAATTGGTGTCTAAAGATGTAGTGTGGTTCAGATGACCGTCTAAAAGGAAATTTTAGTGTAATCCTGATCAAGATCTTATAGTTCCGTCATCTCGGGACAACGTTATTTCAGCTTACAGCATCAGAGGGACATAGCCGTAATGTACAGAGAATTTGATTAGTAGCCATGGGTTGCCTCGTTTCAAGTATCTCGAGTAGACGTAGAATTTTTAGTGTAAGTGGTGTAAGATTGTTCATGTGATGAATAGATTATAAGGTGTTTGCAGGAACAACAGGCAGATGTTCACATGGTGAACTAAAAGAGCCTAGGCATACATCCCTTTGGAATATCAAAATTAGGGTTTTTCACATGGTGGACGGATATAGATCTGTTAGCATGGTGAACGAATTATGGGATATTCGTATGGCGAACGGACTGATGTTTACATGGTAAACGAATAAGAGGCTGAGCTTATATCCATTTAGAATACCAAATTTAGGGTTGCCCACATGGTGTACAATGTAAATTTATTCGCATGGTGAATGAATTATGAGGTGTCCACGTGGTGAACGGACATATGTTCGCATGGTGAATGAATAAGAAGTTGGGTTTACATCCTTTTGGAATGTCAAAATTAAAATTGTCCACATGGTGAAAGGATATAGATGTGTTCACGCGACGAACAAATTATGGTGTTTTCACATGGAGAACGAACAAATGTTCACATGGTGAATGAATAGGAGGTTGGGTTTATATACTTTTATAGAATGCCAAAATTATATAGGTGTTTGCATGACAAATAGATAGAAAAATTGAACTTACATCTCTTTGGATTGCCAAATAGATGAGTTATCCACATGTTGGACAGATATAGTGGTGTTTGCATGGCAAACGAATAAAAAATTGAATTCTATTAAAAGTACATAAAATTCTTATTTTAGGGATCTAGCATCTCGAAGCTATCTTGACACCATTTGTATAATATTGTTATGTGGCATGACAGGCGAGATGGAGGCTTAGCACCGCGACGCTAACATTATTATCGCTTTGAACAACGTATGTCGCCTCATAGCACCGCGGTGCTGGTCAATATTCTTGACAAGCATACAACTAGTTTTAATGGGAAACGACAACCTCATTTTAATGAGCACGCACCGAGTTAGACGCTTTTCTGCGTTAAAACTTATTATAATTAAATCCATCTTTTTGATCGCATAGTAATCGATGGGATGAGCTGACCAACGCTTCACGCTACATGTGGGCATTGCGACGTTGTGGCTGTATTTTGCAACCCTAGTGGCGTCGCCTCATAGCGCCGCGATGCTGGTCAATATTCTTGACAAGCATGCAACGAGTTTTAAGGGGAAACGACAATCTCATTTTAATGAGCGCCGCAACAATATTAGAAGGTATTCCTTCAGAAGGCCCCTTTAACGAAGAGGGTGATTGGGGGATTGGGGAATAGATATGAAGTGGGAGAGAGTTCACGACTTTCCCGATCCCGAACTCCCAAGTCCTTAGCCAAGCACGTTCAAGAGATTGACAGCTAGGTCAGGGATTTGCAGAAAAAGGGTAAATAGGAGTAGTCGTAGGCAGGAGATGTTGAAACGCAAATTTGATCATCTTATGGGTTAACGATAGATGCAGTTATCTTACATGGTCTAGTTCAACACTGCAGTGGTCAACATGTTTCAGAATTGCAATCTTGTAGATCCAAACTAGGTCTCCTTCCTTACGGTGCCTCAATATCAGCCCTGTGTGATTACCCCATCGATGTTAGGCAGAGAGGAGGAAGAAGAGGAAGAGGGGGTGGCGCGAATACGACTACTAGTTTCCCCCCTTTTGTATTTTTCTCCTTTTTTTATCTTGTAATTTTATTTACTTGGAAATAAAATTCTTTTTTTTTGTTATTTCACATTGTTGAATGCTTAAACAATCGCTCCAAGATGAATAATAATAATTTTAATTTTAATGTTTATATAAAAAGTCATATCAGGGGTCGGCACCGCTGACATTGATATGCTAACATCTCCGTGCCGGAGATGAAATGAAAACTCGAGAGATGGGCATTGTGGCGCTGACTTGCGACATTACGACGCTGTGGGACATTATGTCCCCTCAACAAGAAATTTTCTAAGTTATTCTTTTTACATGCATGAAGGCAATATAGTGTTGTGGCGCTATCCCTATGGTGCCACGATGCTGTGGGATTTTATTTCCTTTTTATGATAAAATGTTCTAAGTCATATTTCAAGTGACATGTAGGCATGGCGCCATGGCGCTAAAGTGTCATTTTACTTGTATCAGGATGACACAGTGCTGTAGTGACGATTCTATGGCATCGTGGTGCTATGAGATTTTATTAAAGCGCTGCGGTGTTGATTCTTGGTAGCGGCGGCGTCATTCTTATAATATGAATGCCTTAGAATAAGGCGCTGTTGCACCAATATTCAACGCTACTGTGAGCTAAAATTTTAATTTAAAGAGTGAATCTTCAAAAATTTTAAAAAAATTCGGTAACATTTTGTCTTAGCAATACTAGATTTCAAAATCTATATAGTGCGGAGCACTCTTCTCCCTTATTTCGAATCTTAAGATCTACTGAGGGGAGGAGATTTTCATCTCACGTTGGAATGAAATTCAACGGCGAAGGTCTTCAAATCTATAGGTTTTCCACACCGAATCAAAGATCAACAGTGAGATTTTTATTAAACATGTTTTTTCAAAAGTAAAATGATAGATTCTTTACCTAAAGTGAGAAATCTTGGAGTGAAGGGCGATCACTAGTTCAATGAGAGAGTGGAGTCAAGTGGAAAAAGATCTTTGGAATGAACTGCTCACTCCTATTTATAGTAGTGGGCTGGTAACTATTCCCTCTCAATAGTCCAAGATTGAATCAAGAATGAGTATCGAATTCAACAAATGGACTATCAGAAGTTATCCTTCCGAAGGTCGTGGACGATGATGCAATAACTAGCATATATATATATATATATATATATATATATATATATATATATATATATATAAAATATATATAAATATATATATATATATATATATATATATATATAATCACTCTTTTGATGTGAACACCAAAATTAAGAAATTTTGAAATGGAGGGCATTTCACCCAAAGATAACACAATTTCAAAATGGAGCAAAAATAGTGGCATTCAAAATATGGTGGAATTAATAAGTCTTTTCAAATAATTTTTAACATTGAAATTTGAAAATGTCATTATATATTATAAAATTTTTTTTCTTTGTTGACTTATGATATCAAAAGTATGACATACATTCGTTAAATTTACATTCAAAATTATAAAATTGTAGTATTTCATATAAATTTATAAAACTATTTAATATATTTTATTTCAAATAGATTTATAAAGCAATTTAATTCAGATTTTGTTAAGAAAAAGATAAAAAATATATTATTTTTGTCTTCTACAGTATAGGTTGTATGTTAATAAATATATATCATGATAAACCATTATAGTGATTTAAATGTTCAATTGAGCTATTACTTCTGAAGATGACTGCAGTAATGTCTTATCAGTCGGAACGGTATCTTATCAGCCCCTGCATCACTGTGTTCTGTCTTGTGCGATGCATGTACATATTCTACTCTATTTTCTTTCTTACTTTAATTAAAAAATATCAGGAATTATTTTCTACATTCTTGGTAGGATATTTTCTTGTGAAAAGATGCATGCTTTTTGAGTTTTTGTTTTACTATTTATAGATTTTCTTTTTTGGACAGTCGGATGTGAACACGGTGACTTTCGCTGATGAGACTGGCAATCTCGTATATTCTGGCAGTGATGATAATATCTGTAAGGTAACATTCACAATTCGTTCTTATTAAAAAATTATTTATTTTATTGTGCGGGAAACAAATTTTTTTTTTGGGCGAACTTCATCAGTAGAAAGACTGTTCTATAAGAATTTATTTTTCTATTCTCAATCTTATAAGTTCTATAGTAATTTGTTGGAAGACTCAGATAAAAATATGCACTGTGATTCTCTACATCAACATCTTGTAATTGTTGATGATTAGGCACAGATTAAAGCGACAAGCTTTTTTAAATAAAGTACATGTGAATATGTTGATATTATGATGGAACAGCTTTTTGCAAATGTTATATGGTTAGAAGAAATGATTCAAAATGATTTGTTCAAAAACTATTTTTCATCAAATTTAGCTGTATCGTGGTGAGAGAGATCACTTACGTATGCATAAACTGTTAGATGCAGGAAGCTAAGAGTTAATGTGGTTGGCTTGGTCTATTTTTTGACCAGCAGTTATAGGGTGGCTACTTTACTACTGTTCAATTCAGTATGCCTAAAGCATTGCTTTGCCTTTTTTTATTCTGGTTTTAAGTTTAATTGTGTTCTGCGTAATGCCATGGTTTGGCTCTTTAGTAACCTAGCATATTCTTTTATATTCACTGAACCTTTGAATTAGGTCAGTTTCTTACTTCAGTTATATTTAATTGTGCAAGTTTCAAATTGCTTATTTTGTTATCAGAAATAGAAAATAACTGTTGATCATGCAGGTTTGGGATCGACGATGTTTGCTCAAAAAAGAACAAGCTGCAGGAGTGTTGACTGGGCATTTAGAAGGTATTACTTTTATTGACAGTCGAGGAGATGGTCGCTATTTTATATCTAATGGTAAAGATCAGACTATTAAACTTTGGGACATCAGAAAGATGTCTTCTGGATCAAATTGGTATGTGTATTACTTCATGTAACATAAGGCGTTATTCAGTTCTTAAAATGTAATGTAAAAGAAAGTGATGTTTTCAAACTATGTCATTCATAATCAAGCTACAAATTACTTGAATTTAATTTCAATTTTTTTTATTTTCATCCAAGCCCAACCTGAATTTGAATAAGCATGAGCCATGTGGCAATGCTTATATTGATGTTGTTTACCTTTTAATGAATTCTAAGTCATCAATATTTATTACGTAATGTCCGAGATCATCTTTAAACTTAGATTAATGTTGTAAAATGTTAAGTTATAATTAGTAGAACAAAAACTTAGTATATAATGTGTAATTTTAGTGGATGCTATACCTAAAATTATCAATAAAACTATTAGAAGATGAAGTATTACCTAGATGTGATAAGTTTTGTGGGATCTGAAAATTTATCACCGATCTCTTTTGATGAAAAGAGTGTTTTAAGTGCAGTAAAATTTGTTGTAGATAAATAGTAGATAAGACACTAGAGATTTCTCATTTTACGAGAACTTTAGATTCGTTTTGTTTCCTATTGCAATTGAATTACCCTTAATGAAGCATGAATGAATGTTTAATCGTTAAATAACGAAGATAATAACTTGAGTTTATAATTTAAAATTTATCATTTTTAAAACTTTTGGTGAAGAAATCTATCTCATGTTAATTGTGTGTTTTAGTTAACAAATAAAGATAAGGATCGAATAAGAATTATGGATATCCTAGAACTATGAAGTTTTGTGGGATAAATATAAGTTAATAGAGAGTTTTTGTCCAATCAAACACATTCTATAATTCACAAAAGAGAAAGCCATGAACATATGTGGCCGCGTAATTTAGTCATATCGGGCGCCAGGGGAGCTTTGTCAGAATGCCATTTATGTGATACCATTTTGCGAAAATCACGCTGACGAAGACACGCCACGCCCCAGCTTAAGATTATTTCATTGTGAAAATAGTTATGTATTTGATTTAACATTGACTCTTTGTGGTAAAAGTTTTCTTAATTTGTCACCCTCAGACAAACAGTTGCAAAGGGGTGGATGATTTTAAGTTTAAATTTAAATAATTAATTTCCTTGAATTTATATATTTTTATTTTTTTTATTTGAATATTTGATCATTTTATAATTAATTTAGATTTGAATATATGATCATTGATAATTTAAATCATAATAATGATAACCTTTTGAATGCAGTAGATCTTGTCAACTCTACAAGCTTCCTTGCATAGGATCGATCTAAACTTATTGCCTCAAGAATTATAGTCCTCCAAACTTATCAACTCTACTGCACATGGGATCGAGGACTTTTCCTTGAAAGCTTGAACGAGAAGCGTCGATAAATTTATCATCATTTTCTTAATTAACTTCTGATTTTATTAAATTATGAATAAATTTTTAATCCGGACCGGTCTAAGACCAAACCAGTGTGTAGATATTCGTTTCTTTCATTTTGCATAGATTTGTATATCTTTTAGATCTAATTAATACTTCAACATACATACAAGTATCTGTTTCTTAAAATGCATGAACATTTAGATGTTTAAGTTGAAGTAATTATGTACATGATATGGGATCAAAGCATAAGTTTTGATTGTTAACAGACTTAAAGACCAAACCGATGTATAGATCTAATCATTTTTTGCATATGACTTGCATATTTTCTTAAGTATTCGACTTAAATAACACTTCAACATACATACAAAGATTCTGTTCTTTTAAAATGTAGACAAGTTAAGATGTAAGTTGAAGTATAGATGTCAACAAAGTATGAGTTTGTTGTTGCATTTTTGGGTTAACGGATCAGTCAACACCAAACCGAGATAATATCTTCTTTCACTTTGCATGGCTTGCATATTTCTCTAAATGTTTGGTCTAGTAGACACTTCAACATACATACAAATATCTGTTGTTTTAAAATGTTGTATGAATATTTAAATGTCTAAGTTGAAGTGATTATATTTGCTAAGACCAAACCGGGATGATTATTGCTTCAA
The DNA here is from genome assembly GCA_021442155.1 of Cymbidium sinense. Taxonomy (NCBI): domain Eukaryota; kingdom Viridiplantae; phylum Streptophyta; class Magnoliopsida; order Asparagales; family Orchidaceae; genus Cymbidium; species Cymbidium sinense. The sequence goes on from CM038215.1 coordinate 251,764,903, forward strand.
AATTTATAGTCCTCCAAACTTTGTCAACTCTACCAATGTATGATCGGGTTTGAGACTTTCCTTGAGGGTTTAAACTTGGAAATCACATAAACAATGATGATGGATTTATCTTTCGATTTATATAATTCTTTCGATTTTTATTAAGTTGAAAATATTATAATAACATCATTAAATTTTTAAGTTTTTGATTACTATGCACCAAACCGAGATGTAGATATTTGTTCTTTTGTATATGATTTGCATATTTTCTAAGTGTTTGACTTAGTAAACACTTCAATATACATACAAGTATTTGTTTTTTAAAATGATGTATGAACATTAAGATATTTAAGTTGAAGTAGTTATGTTTAATGTGACAAACATGTCAAATTGCAAGCACAGATTTTTCAATACCTTTAAATATAAATCGAGTATAAATCTGTTCTATAAAAAGTGCATATTTGATCTTTCAAATGTTTGTTATGGATCAAATGTAAGCATCTGTTCAATGAGGTATGGATTTGATTTTTTTCAAATATTTGTAGTAATGCAAGTATATATCTGTTCTACAATAAACCAAGCATGCATCTGTTTTGTAGAGTATGAATTTAATTCTTTCAAGTATTTGCATGAATCAAATGATTAAGCAAAATATTACTTCTTAAAATAAGCATGCAATTCATCTTACGTGCATATAAGTATGTATGTTTAGCTTGGATGATATACATTAATACTTCAAGCATACATAATGACAAAGCTATAAACTCACATGAAATCAAAATACATGCAGGAATTTAGTTCCTTTGAACATTTGCATAAACCATAAAGCAACAAGTTTAAATGTAGACTTGCATTCATTCCAATATTTAGATTGGTCTCGAACTAAATATTCATTTCACATCAATGTTTGATGAAGTTGCTTTATTCATATTCATTGATTAATTGTCCAGTTGCTTAAGTTCATAAAAGAGCTATCAAGCTTTTGCAAGTTCTTATATTTCAATTTGAATTGTCTTTAATCCTCCCCATAAGAAAAGAATTTGATTCTTTCAAGTATTTGCATGAATCAAATGGTTAAGCAAAATATTACTTCTTAAAATAAGCATGCAATTCATCTTACGTGCATATAAGTATGTATGTTTAGCTTGGATGATATACGATAATACTTCAAGCATACATAATGACAAAGCTATAAACTCACATGAAATCAAAATACGTGCAGGAATTTAGTTCCTTTGAACATTTGCATAAACCATAAAGCAACAAGTTTAAATGTAGACTTGCATTCATTCCAATATTTAGATTACTAAATATTCATTTCACATCAATGTTTGATGAAGTTGCTTTATTCATATTCATTGATTAATTGTCCAGTTGCTTAAGTTCATAAAAGAGCTATCAAGCTTTTGCAAGTTCTTATATTTCAATTTGAATTGTCTTTAATCCTCCCTATAAGAAAAGAACTTGTCTACACTCAATCTCTTTTTTTTGTAAACATATGATATAATATCATTGAACATATGTTGAAGATTTTAATTTGCATTTGTCATCAACTTAAGTTCATTCAAGCTTATGGTTTAATTTTCTCTTAAGCTCTTTTCAAATTGTTCAATGAAGCACATTATATTTCACATGGTAATTGAAAATGATTCAATCATGTTCGTTGTTGGGATATCAAATCATATCTTCTGCTTGTGAATGAATTATCAAATATTTTATGATTTAGATTTAATTTAACTTGAGCTTTTAATCAATTGATCAATATTTTCATGAATAATTTGAATTTTGATTCACTTCCCTTTCATGTTATGTCAGGTTTAAAAGTATGACTGAAATCATATCAAATTCAAACTTTTTTATAGATTTGATTTATTAAAATTTTGACCTCGACGTCATCCCCGTGATAGTGGAGAGTTTCACCACGCCAAGAAAGGTGTAGCGGTGAAGACATCGATCAAAAATTTTATTTGCCTACCACGCCAAGAAATACACGCAGTTTGCATAATATAATATTTCTATTTGGAATAATACAACACGTATTTATATCATAAGACATATTTTCTTGCGTAATAACGCAGCAAAGACTTATATAACAAATTTTTACCAGACGGAACAATGTGAATGAGTACTTATCACAAAGTTTCTGTCACATTGGAATAATGTGAACACGCATTTATCACAAAAAGCGCCGCCATATTGGAATAATGTGAATGACTTATCATAAAGAGATTTTACATCGTTGGAATAATGTGAGCGCACTTATAGCGTTTCTTCACATTAGAATAATATAATGTGAACAGTTACTTATAGCACATGTTTCCCTGTCACATTAGAATAATATGAACAAGCACTTATATCATAAATTTCCCCACCACATTGGAACAATGTGAACGAATACTTATCACAAAATAGATTTTTCTGTCACATTGAAATAATGTGAACATGTATTTATAGCACAGGTTTTTCTGCCATATTGGAATAATGTGAACAGGTATATATATTACAAATTTCTCCGCCGCATTGGAATAATGTGAATGAGTACTTATCACAAAGCGGATTTCCCTGCCACATTGGAACAAAGTATTTGTCACAAAAGCAGTTTTCTCACATCGAACAACGAACAGTACTTATCACAAAACAGATTTCTACCACATGATAACGAATTTACTTATAACACAGCGTGTTATCGAAATACGCATTTATAACATAAAGTTTCCCGCCGACAACAATGAACAGATTAAAAACACCGAATTTAACATATTTACATTCACATGTGCATGAAATTAAAATACAGCTAAAAACCCTTTTGCTATAACATTATTTTTATCACCATTTCAACTGAATTTTACTTCTAAAATATTTAGCAAGATGTAACATAAGCTTTTGATCACATGTGAGTACCATTCCATCCTTCTCGCTTTGAATGTAAAGGAGAAAATACCTAATTAATTTTAAATTTTTTTTATTTGTTTGGTAACTCAAATAGATGCACCATAGGAATGCTTGGTGACAAAAGCAAAGTAACCATATTATATTTGATTTCGTGCAAGCCAAAAAATTTCAGATTTTGTAAGAAAATATTTGCAAGAAATGAAACTAAGTGAGAACAAAGCCCAGTGCGAGAAAGTAAGCAACATGCTAAGCTCACACATATCAACCTGAAATTTCAGATTGAGCTAAAACAATTGTTTGCAAGATATTCAAGCAAGCTTCAACCCCCATAGGACAAACAACCATGTTAAGCTTAACATGCATTAATCTGAAATTTTAGATTTAATTAAGTGGTAATTTGCAAGGTAATAAGGTGTCAAGTGATAGAAAGAGGCAATTATGCAAGTGAGAACTAAGCTCAAAAGCCAATCATTCTCTTCATTCTCTCCTTCTAAAGTGATAGCCAAGTAAGTGTCAAACCAAATAAGGCAAACAATCAAATTAAATTTGATATCATGCAAACCAAGTTTCAGGTTTCGTAAAACATCCATACCACAAAATTGAAATTCAAAATTTCTATTTTTTATCTTTTCCAAATCCTACAAAAGAGAAGGCCATTTGGTAGTAGGATAAGAGCAGGTTTTAATAGCAAAATGATAACAAGAGATTGTACAGAACTTGAATTCCCTTCAGGTTTTGTCTCAAATGCTGGATTTACCAATTCCAGATAATAGACCAATTTAATTTAAACTTCCTAAACCCACTATCATGTAACAAGAAATAGCATGTTGAGCCTAGGAAAGTACTTGTGAGTAGAATATGAAGCATCACTCAACTTCCCTTTTCTGCGGCTAAACGTTTTCAGGCTTTGGGAGTGAAAGGTGAAGTCTATAATGGGATGTGAGAGGTTATCATGTAACAAGAAATAGCATGTTGAGCCTAGGCAAGTACTTGTGAATAGAATATGAACAAGCATTAGGCCAGATATAATCTCAATATTACCAAACAGCAAGAATAGAAGCTTTGAACTTGCACAAAACCCCACCTCTTCTTTATTTTAACATTAATTCAAAGGTTGAAGGCTACCTGAGAAGAGAATTGCACAACCTTAATTTTCAGAGAAATCGAAAAGGGAAAAAAGAGAGCTTTCAGCTGACTGGGAGGAAGAGAATTGCACAACCAAACAGCAATGCGCCAGTAAGTTCATTCGATCGAAGGCTTAAGACTCGCCCAGGGAATTAGCAGGGATATTTCCCATAAGAGCAATCTCAGGAAGCCTAACTTCAAGGACACGTGCTCTATCTTTCGTGCATGCGACTCAATCCAAGAAGAACAAGTTGGTGTATCCGGCCTCCATTTGAGTTTCCTGCCAGGCAGACTACATCAGCAAAATTAAGCAGAGCTTTCTTGTCACTGCCAAAGTCAGCGGCTGCCTGAAGGGAGAAGCGCAGGAAGAGGAAAGCAAAGGTAAGCAATACAAGCTGATTGCATCTGAGCTTGTGCTGCTACATGGTTGGTTTCCTGAACTTCTATGGAAGAACTTGAAAGACAGATAGCTGTGCATATGATGCCACAAGATCTTCCTCACGGAAAGAGAAGAGAAGCGCTGTTGAGCTGAAGCTCAAACCTTCTCCCCATATGGCCTCCAATATAGCAGAAAACTCGTTCGATTGGGAAGGATAGCCGACAGGGATTTGCTCGGCTCGTGCGATGCTCGACTAGGAAGGAACAAGAGGAAGAAAGGAAGGAAGTCGTTCCTCTTGCTCCAGACGGAAAACACGAGAGGAAGGACTCGTTTCCTTTGGTTGGGGTGTGCGAGACGGGAGGAGGAAGGGGGAGTTTCTTCGGCTGCTATTTTGGGATAGAATGAGAAGAGGGGGATCGAGAACCAGAGCTCTAGAGGGAAAGAATCGCGTGAATGCCGGGCTTCAGATGCTCGATCGGGATTTAGGGTTGACCAATCCACCTAATTATGCGGCGCCCAATAAAATTTCTCAGGCGGCTTATTCCATTGGTAGCTTGAGGCGGCCAGATTAAGGTAAAAATTAGGGATTTAAGCAGCTGTTAGTTGCTTAATTACAGATTAATAAGATAATAATATTATTATTAATAATTTCGTGCCGAATATTATGAAATTATGTCTTACGACGAATCATATCAATATGGACATCAATTATAAGTATTTGTATACCGACAATGGCGCAGCCGAGAATCGGATGTCGCTTAGATACGTCAACGATCGAAAATTGTGCTTAAATTGATGCGCCGTTGTCAGATCACTCGACATTCGTGTAGACTTTAATGAATTGATCGCGAAAGGTGTCGTTTGATAGATTTCGACGTTTTGGTAATAACAATGCAATCAATTTTGCAAATGGAGGTTGTTCGGACGTCGTCGGGGTTCTCGACATCGATATGCGCGTAGTTTTATTAAAAATTGATTTTAAATTAATTGATCCGATATTTTTTCATTTAATTAATTTTAATATTTTAGACGCATTTATAAAGCCGAATTTTTTAAATCGAGATGATTTTGATCGAATTTGATCACAATTAGGGCATTTTAAACCCGATTCATGTGATGTTCCTCTCGTTAATTATTTATTTTAACTTACATGGTCATTTGAATTGTGAACCGTATGTGGAGGTCAACAAACATGATTCGCGCATGGAGCGGATTGTGTTTATTGCGAATAAGTTGACATTGCGGATCTCCAAAAGATTTGCTTGGATGTCATGCTGAAGTTGTAATTTCAACAACTTTTAATAATACCTGATCGCTGCTCTTTTGATGGAAGTGAGTAAAACTCTCAGGTTGGGCAAGTATTTAAATTTCATCAATTCAGTTACAATAGCTTGTTGAATCGGTAGAAGTTGTCATCAGTCCAATGCTTTGTGCTTGATGGGTTAGATGAAGGAGATGCTTTGACTTGTCAAGAGAATTTTGAGTGTCTTTGGTCCTTGGTTTGCTTTAATTGGATTTGTTAAAGCATTCCTAGAAATTTATATTTTTCTCCTATCCCTCGGCTTTCAGGCCTTAGCGGACTTGATGGAGTTGATGATTTGTTGCTGAGATGAGAGCATCTTCGATCCCGTGTTTTGTGTTTTGACGGGCTTGTTGAAGATTTCATCTCGAAATTTGAAATTTGTATTTTCCTCTTATCCTGGTTTTGTGCTTTAGCAGACTTGATGAAATTGATGAGATGAAAATGTCTTCGGTCCCGTGCTTTCTGCTTTAGAGGACTTATTGAAAATTTCATCTCGAAATTTGAAATTTGTATTTTCCTTCCGTCTGCGCTCTGCAATGGAGTCAATGATTTGTTGTTGAGATGAGAACATCTTCGGTCATATTCTTTATGTTTTGACGGACTTGTTGAAGATTTCATCTCAAGGATTCGTATCTTGTGTCTCTTCCTGGTTTCATGCCTTGACAGATTTGATGGAGGAAAGTCCTGAATTGCCTTGAAGACTTGTCAGACGATACAAAATTACCTTTTACCCTAGCTAAGGGATGATGGAATGTTACCCAGCCTCGATGTCAAGATGAAGAGTCATCAATCATATGCTTTGCGCATAACGGACATATTGATGACGTAACTTCTTTAGTTCAACATTTAACTTTGTACGAACATTGGGATGACTTCTTCAGTCCTTTGCTTTCTGCTTGGTTGGATTTGCTGAAGAAGAGTTTCATTCGGTTTTTATTTTCTGTTTTAACAGACTTGGTGAAGGAGTTGAGATTTTATATATATTTTTTTAAACCAAACTCGGCTTAGTGCCTTCGTAAGTAAGGATTTTTTTGTAGAATTTTGAAAAATGACCTTACGACCAATTGATCTCCGCCGGGTCACTTAAACTCACCAAGTTGGAGAGATTTGGGGATTTGGACGCCTTGTTCAACTAACGAAGTAGAGGATCCCTTACTACTACTTTGAGTAAGCAGATCTGTCTGACTCAGATTTAGTTGAAGACCTTATACACCGAAGCCTTTGACTTGAGAAATTGATGGAGGATTTTATCATCTACTAACGAGATGGAGATCTCTACTATTGTTGAATAAGTAGATCGTCAACCACTTCTCCATATTTAAATGAGTCCGATCTTATGCACAAACTCGAAGCCTTTAGATTTGATGGATGAAAAGATGTGTTTCCAACTTGATTTGTAGAGTTCACGACTTGAATTTTTTTTCTGAGAAGACTTTTAAATTTGATAATTTGAATACATAATTTTGAGTATGCATATGAGGCTCTAGGCATTAAGCATGATGTCAACTCAAAGAGAAAAAGAAGGCTCCCTGTCTCACAAAGAAAGCCTGGCATTTTATTATAAATTTTTTTAAAAAATGCCCTCTAACAGACGGATATTTTTTTTACTTTATTTCGGAAATGCAATCTTGTGTTACAAGAGAATTTTCAAGTAAAGCTTACACATGTGATTGAGAATGAAAACTTTAAGTATAAAATTTATCTGATTATAATTTTGTGTAATATTTCTTTAAATATCGACCATTGATTGACGACATTAGTCTCTCAACTTTAAAGTCAACGAGCTGGTAGGCTCCCCATTGATATACATTTTCAATGACGAAAGGTCCTTCTCAATTAGGCTCAAATTTATCGCTAATTTTACAATAAGAGATTATTGATTTTTTCAGCACCAGGACCAATTCTCCTTCTTGAAAAGCTCGAGGACATAATGTATGGTCGAATGCTTTCGACATCCTCGTTCGATAGATTTCTAGATTTTGCTGAGCTTGGAGCTTAATCTCATCAAGCGCATCAAACTCTTCCATCCGTAGACGAGCATTCTTATCTTGGGTCAGATCTTGTTGAATTACTACTCGGAGCGAAGATAATTCAACTTCGAGTGGTAGAACTGCTTCACCTCTAAACACTAGTGCATAAGGAGTGGATCTTGTGGGGGTCTTGTAAGTAGTGCAGTAAGCCAATAACGCTTCCACAAGCTTGGTATGTCATTCCCTTTTATTTATTTTGAGAATTTTTTAAAGTAATTTTATTAATATTTTATTGAAAGCCTCAGCGGATTATAAATTGATGAATATCGACAATCAATCTTATGCCGATCAGCAAATCTATAAACTTTTTAGTCTTTTGGTGACGTTATCGAAATGATTGATTGTGACACAAATCTATGACAATATTGTGGGTGAAGAAGTTGGTCACACTGTTGTGACTTCCTTGAATGGAGAGGCTTATTTTGGAGAAATAATCAGTGGATGCTAAGATGAAGCGGTGACCAGCTGATGATGGTAGATCAATCGGTCAAATTACATCCGTCCCCCAACACTCAAACGGCCAAAATGCTATCGTTGGGTGCAACGGATTTAGAGGTTGATGAATTATGTTCGCATGACGCACTTCTCTTGGCGTGATCGATACAATCTTTTACCATAGGCGACCAAGTATCCCAATATTTTGATTTTGAATGCTATTTTGGGACTGATTGGTGTACCACAAAGTCGCGATGAATTTCAACAATTACTTTGTTGGCTTTTATTCCCCATCGTAGCCACATCCGCTCGAAAGATCTACGATAAGGGTATTGCCAACATAAGCATAGTTGAAGCCTTTCTCAAGTTGTAGCCATCGACTTATTAATTTGCCTTCTTTGAAGTATGTCGGCGAAGGGTTGTCTAATGTAGCGAGAAGAACATCCCATCGCGCCAGCCGACTGTCAGCGTTGTCTATCAAGAATTTCAACGGATCGATCTTTGAGATGAGAGTAATTTTATGAGATAACATGTAATGACGTAGCTTTTGAGCGGCAAAAATTAACGTCAAACAATACCTCAATTGGAGAATAATGCGCTTCCACTCCTATTAGTTTTCGACTAATGTAGTACAGAGCGTTCTCCTTTCTTTCTTCATTATGTTGTGCCAACAGAGCACCTAGAGATTCTTCCAGTGCTGCTGTGTATAAGATGAGAGACTTTCTTGGGATTGGGGCTGCAAGAATAGATGGATTCAACAGATATTTTTTGATACTGTCGAAGGCCTCTTGACATTCTTCGTCCTATGAAAGGAGTATCTTTCTTCATTAGTTTTGCAAATGGTTGACATCTGCCTGATAGATTTGATATAAATCTTCTAATGAATGCGAGATGTCCCTGTATGGAATGAAGTTGGCGAAGGCTCCTTGGAAGAGGCATTTCGACTATTGCTTTGATTTTGTTGGGATCGATTTCAATCCCTCTGCGGCGCATTACATATCCAAGGATCTTCCTCGAGGAGACTCCAAAGGCACACTTAAGAGATTCATCTTGAGATCGTATTTTATGATTCTTTCAAAAACGATCCTTAAGTCATTGAGGTGATCTTTGCGATCTATACTCTTGACAACGAGGTCATCAACGTAGCACTCTATTTTTTGATGAATCAACTCATCGAAGATGCGCATCATAGTCCTTTGGTATGTAGCACTAGTATTCTTCAAGCCGAAGAGCATGACTGTATAGTAGTATATGCTGATTGGTGTACTGAATGAGGTATGTTTCTTGTCTTCAGGAGCCATTTTGATTTGATTGTATCCGACGATCCATAAATGAGAACATGTCGTGATTTGAAGTATTATCCATTAACAGTTCTGATGCAGGAAGCGGAAAGTCATCCTTTGGACATGCTTTATTTAAGTCCCTGAAGTCGATACAGATATGAATTTGACCATTCTTCTTCTTCACGGGGACAATATTAGCTATCCAATCAGCATACTTTTCTTTCCGAATGAAATCAGCTTCAATGAGTTTTTGGTTTACACTGCTCTTCAATCTCAATCATTCGCTGAGGCTTGCTTAACTGGTGTTGCATCTAGCAGCGATTGTGTCGTAAACTTATGTCAAGGGATAAGCCTATCATTTTAGCATATGTCCAAGCAAAGCAATTCCTGAATTCACAGAGCAAAGTTTTTAACTCTTACACTTTATTTTCAAGAAGTAAAGCACTGATGAACGTTGGGCGAGGATCCTCCTCAGTTCCCAGATTAATTTCTTTAAGTTCATCCATAAGAACTTTTCACCATCTTTAAGCTCTTGATCCGGCACTTTCATTATTTGCAAGACTGACTTCCAAAATATCATTTTCATTTTCATTATCACTCTCAAATTTCATTTCTGTTATAGCGTAACAAATGTATTCTTGTAGACCATTGTCTTTGATGAACCCAAGGCATTTGGTAGTGTGCTTGTTTCTTCTACCAATGGTTTTAGAGCCTTTTGGGGGTACCACATCATCTCAAAGAGTTTAGTTCTTTACTTGCTTCGGCATGGATACCATACTTACACATTAAGTCCTGCATTTTTGGAGGTTAATACTTTGACATCCTTATGGGTATAGCTTTCTCTTCTTAGATAAGCATTATCATCGATATTCTCTTTGACATCCTTCAGACCTATAAAATAGACTTTCTAGCCCATGTCCCGGTTCAGATTAATTTAAGTTCATAAAACGCCACTGTTGACTCTATGTGTCATTTAAAATTAAATAAATGACATAGAGGTTAAATCTACGATGAAATTATTTAAATTCGATTTGATTTGAAAATTCGACTTCGTAATGCGTCGAAAATATTAAAATTAATTAAATAGAAAATATCGAATCAATTAATGATCGATCCAAAAATTAAATTTATTTTTTAATAAAATTACACGCATATCGAAGTCGAGAAGCCTCGATGATGTCGCGACCTCATTGCGAAATTGATCGCCATTGTTGCCAAAGCGTCGAAACTATCGAACGGCGGCCATGTCAATTCGGCAGTAATGCGTAAATGTCGGTCAATTCGATCGACGTCGCAATTTAGACCTAACTTCACTTTGTGCCGGCGTTGAAACGACCTCCGATCCGAAATTGATGGCGTTATTCGGCCAAACAAGCACACAAAATTGACACCCATATTGAGTTTATTATTGGATGATTCGTCAAAATTATGTGATTAGCTAATTACCATTATTAAATTGGTTTTGCAATTAATCTCTAATCCCTCTTAATCCTTTTCCTCGTTAGATAAGAGGGCTAAGATCAGCGAGGGTTATCCTCGTTGACTCTCATTTTCGACCATTCTCTCTCGGCTACTGGCATTTCCTCTCATGATCCCTCCCTCGGTTCTGTGGCTCAGTGACTCTCGTCGATCGGCTTCTCTCGTTCTGTTTGTTGGAAGATCCTTCCTCTCCGCGACATTTCCTCTCGTTTTTTCTTTTCACTCGGTTTCCCTTCTTTGCGACTTTCTCGTTGCTCTCGGCATTTCTCCTTAGTTTCTGCTCAAAGGCTTCTTGAGCGGTTCTCCTTTCTCTCTTCTCATCCGCAGTGTGGAAACGAACGGATCGTGAGCCCTTAGGCCGCTCTTCTTAGCTAGAAACCCCTTTCCTCCTTTCCTCTTAGCATTGAAACCTCAGGTGGTTTCTCTCGACCCTAAGCTTGTTCTTATGCATTTGAGTTTCTTTGGAAGCTAGGGTTTTGCTAAATATGCTATATCTTATGCTTGGGATTATACTAAGAGTTTCCTTTAGAGATTTGGGATGATGTATGGCCCAAATCTCATTTTATTCATGGATTTCGTGATATTTAGCTTGTTGAAAATAGTTTGGGATAATGTATGGCCCAAATATTATATTGCTCTTTCCATAGATTTCATTTGTTCGTCTTGCTCAAAATTGATTTCCTACGAGAAATGGTACATATTGCCTCTTGCATGATTGGATTGAAATCTAAAATTAAAGGGGTTTTCAAATTATTGCTTGGCTTAAATCCAAAAATATCATGATGCTGCATGTTATGGATATATCATGCATTTATCTTGCTGAAATTTCATTATCAGTGGAAATTGTATTGTTTCATTAGTTTAAGTATGTTCTTGCTGAAAAAATTCGCATATGGGAAAATTCTGAAATTGGTTTTAGAAATTAGATCATTTTATTGAAAGGCATGATCGTGAAAATATTTTACCAAAGGAAAAAATGAATGATTTTTTGTCCATGAATATGTGTTGAAATCATGCTGAGTGTTGTTTATGTTTTCTTGTTGTTTTCCTTTCATGGATCTAACATGCTTGTTGAAATTGGTTCTCTGAAGGAAATTAGAGTAATTTGTTGTTTGAAAGCGCATCTTTGGAATTATTTTACATGAAAGGAAATTAAATTAATCCCTTTGAAAATATATTACACGTCTGAAATCATTTTAATCAAGGATTATATATCTTATGTCTTTATCTCTTGATTTCATTTGTATCTCTGCGTATAGTAAAATGAAATCAAAATGGAATATGAAATCAAATTGAAGGGTTATCATGCTACATGCTATCTCTTGATTTCATTTGTTTTGGTATAAGGTAGAATGAAATGAAAATACAATTTGAAATTAAATAGAAGGGATTTGGTTATCTCGCTATTATCTATAGTTTCATTCTTGCATACTGCATGTGATATTTGCTACAGGAAATATCTTTGTCAAAGTTTACGTGTCACGACCCATGTACGCTTTCTTGGCGTGGTGGTATTTCATCTCAGCAACCTGGAGGAGGAGGCGTAAACTTGATGCAGATAAGGATTGGTAAAATTCATCTTTACTCTTAATATTAGGAAAATCTTATATTAAAATTAACTTTCATTGTTCGTGGTGCTATCCCGAAGCGACCTTGGGATGATGGCGAAAAATTGTAAACAAATAAAATAAGTATTTGAAAGGTTATAATTATTCATGCTTTTAAATAATCTTTCTATATTGATCATTATCAATATTCAAAATCCTTTCTTTCTTATGCATTTCTCATTGGAAAGATTGATAAATTCCCTTTTTTATGCATGTGATCAGTGGCAAATAAAACTTATATGAAATGACTTTGTGATATTTTTTAGGAAATCTTTGTCTCAAAGTTTGGCACTCGACACCTTCGCATCTTGGCGTGGTGACTTCATCTCTCATTGGCACTGGGAGACGGGAGGTTTGGATAAGCGGAGATAAGGATTGAGGAATTAATCTTTATACTCTTTGATAATGAGGGAAAATTATTTATATTATCTTAACCCATGCGCTTTCTTGGCGTGGTGGTGGAATAAATTTTTGGTAGGGTGTCTTACGACTATACCATGCCTTTCTTGGCGTGGTGGGAAAGTAGTCTCTGATGACCTCCTATCGCGGGGATGGTAGGGAATAGAAATTCTTAAAAAAAAAAGGAAGAGAAAGGAAGGATGAAATGCTTAAGTTGTTATGTTGGCAAATTTTTCTTTCTTATGTGTTGAATTCATGTCATGGTATTTTCTTATTTGATCGTTATGACGTGTATTGTGTAATGCTCCTTAGGATTCTAAACGGCGTGTTATGGAATACTGGCGTTATATCTTCAATAAATACCCCCCCTACTTTGTTCATATGATTTACATATATCCATATGACATAGTAAAAAAAAATAGGAACACATGAAATTAAACTTGAGTGTAATATCTCTCTTATACAAAAAAAAAAGAAATCAAATAAAAAAAAAGAGTCAAGCTAAAAAAACTCACAAGTATATATGTGCACAACAATCTGAGATTGAAAGAGCTTTAACTTATGGTTTAAAGGAGAAAAGGAGAGTAGAAATGTAGGTCTTTTGTGAAAGGAAAATTTCCCTTATTTATAGAGTTCATTTCTCCTCTTACCATATCTTATGGCGTACACGTATGGTCTCGTCGTAAATTAAATGAGGAAATCACAATGTAATGTCATTTAATGTCGTAATACATGCATGGACATGCATGCTTGTCGTCTTTATCACTTCCTTTGAAAGGAAAATAAAAAACTTGTCATATCTTGCTTAATAAATTTAATGAGTATTTGTCCTCCACTTGCCATTGCATGTGAAGGAGGTGGATTTTAATTAATACTACTTTTGCATAAATGACTCTTCGTATTTTTATATTCTCCTCCCTTATCGAGAAATAAATGGGTATGGATATTTGATCATATTGGCTTCAAAATGATTATTTCAACTTTATGTTTCTTGATTGTCCACATAAAGAAAGGGTTTTAAGCAGAATCACTGCCTAAATTCTAGCATCACTTTATATTTGATCATAGGCCCAAAATGATTATTCTATTTATATTTCTTGATTCTGCGTAAAGAAAGGATTTTTTAGCTAAATCTTCATCGTTAAACTTTATATTTGATCGTATGGACCTTCAAAATGATTATTTTAACTTTATGTTCTTGATTTGCCAAATAAAGAAAGGGTTTTAAGCCAAATCTAAACTCATTTAGGTAACTTTATATTTGATTATATGGGCAAAATGATTATTCGGTAATTTATGTTTCTTGATTTATGGAAGGGTTTTAGCGAAATCAAATTCATAAATTCATTCTAAAATCACTTTATATTTGATCAAATAAACTTAAAATAATTTATTTCAGTATATCTTACTGATTGATTGACATAAAAGGGGCTTTGGCCAAAAAATAATATCATCATATTTTCCAAAGAAAACAATCTTCATATCGGTTTGGTCTTGGACGGTCGGATGCTGGCAAAATGTCATATGAAATCTAAACAAATTACACCTACATTTCAATAGACGTTCAATGTCATACAATATTTTAAAAAACGAATCTTGTATGTATGTTGAAGTGTCAGACAGTATTAGGTATAAAAAAAACAGAAACGATCTTCTCCGGTTTGGTCTTGGGGCCGGTCATTAACAAAACTCAAAAAATCAAAACTTCGACATATAAACTCCAACTTGAACATTCTAATGTTACAATTCGAAACAGATATCCGGTATGCATGTTGGAGTAATTACTAAGTCAAACACAAAGAGAATCTTACGTATCGGTTTGGTGCTTGGGAAGTCAGGATATACAAAACAAAATTTGATATTATAAAATTTAATTAATAATATCGAAAGCCAATTACATAATATAATATAAGATATGAACTCAGCATGAAACACAAAATTCAAATCCTCGGGAAGAAAAGTCCCCGATTCTCTATATTGGCCAGAGTGGAAGGTTTTGAAGGATTATATCTTCTTGAGATAATGATTAGGCGCGATCCTCTGAAAGCTGGGCCAGTGAAATGAGGTCATCGATTGATAATGCTGGATCGAGGGGTAATTATAATTAATATTTCAATAATAAATGATCATATATATTGATCTAAAATCGATCATAAAATGATCAAAATTGAAAGAAAAATACAAAAATATAAATAAAAAAAGAAATTAATTATTTAAATTAAAACTAAAAAAAAATTAAAACTTAAAATCAATCCACCCTCCGATTGTTTGTCTTGGTGAATTAAAAAAATTTTTTCTCAAATTGTCTTAAATATATATCTTCATAATGCTGAATATTCACAAAAGCGTGGGGGCGTGGCGTGTCCCTGTCCGCGTGGTTTTCTGCGATATGACGTAAATAGTTCTGACTTGAGCTCCCGAGTTGTTGCGATATGGCATGCTAAATTACAGTCGGCCGCGCCAGTATGTTACCCCAACTTTGTTCTTTGTAAAGAATGTATTTGGTTGGGCAAAAGCACTATGTTAACTAAGGTTACTTATATTTGTCAGAAAAACTCCAGTCTGAGGACACCTTGGGCGTAACGTGTTGGCGGGGATCCGGTCGAGGTTGGGTCATTACCTCCTCGAGCGGACAGGGATGCGATACCGGGACGACAATCGCTCCCACAAAGTTTTAGTTAATAAATTATAAAGTTCTAAACTCCACTCACCGCAATTATATACTCGTTTTTTAACGATTCATCGACTAAATTTTAATCGAAAGTTTCTCTCGCGAGTGTAATTAACTATGTGCCTTTCATATGTAGAAACCCAATCAGATATAAAAAAGCTTCTCACCAAATGAGAACGAAATCTCTGCAAGGTCTTATCTACTATTCATCTCAAATTATCACCGACACTTAAACAACTCTTTTCTTTTCCGAGGTGGTATTTAATTTTCGATCCCACACCCACCATCTTTAAGCTCTTCAGATGCTCGCTTCTACTTCTTCATTATTTGTAAGACTGACTTCCAAAATATCATTTTCATTTTCATTATCACTCTCAAATTTCATTTCTGTTATAGCGTAACAAATGTATTCTTGTAGACCATTGTCTTTGATGAACCCAAGGCATTTGGTAGTGCTTGTTTTCTACCAATGGTTTGAGAGCCTTTTGGTACCACATCATCTCAAAGAGTTTACCTTTACTTGCTTTATGGATACCATACTTACACATTAAGTCCTGCATTTTTGGAGGTTAATACTTTGACATCCTTATGGGTATAGCTTTCTCTTCTTCCGATAACTGCATTATCTAATCAGGATATTTTCTTTGACATCCTTCAGACCTATAAAATAAACTTTCTGGCCTATGTTTTACAAGGAGGGGAGATACATAGAAGGTCACCAGTTCCTCGACTTTATGAGTTTCTCGAGTAGTGATTTCTTTGGAATGTTGGGGAGGAATAGGAGTGACTCGAGTGTAGTCTCTGTCAATTTTGCCGACGAATTTATGATTGTCTTAAAGTAGGTGAACTGCCTTACTTTCAAAAACAGATTCAAACTCATAATCAGAGTAAAAATAATTCTCTTCAATCAATGTTTTACTTGAAGATTCATGGACCTTTAGATTTGCAAGGAACACATTCCTCTTCTTCTTCTTCGTATCATTGCCTAAATAAGGGATAATGCTACTTATTTTAGACTTATTCCATATATCCATAGAGATATTTGAAACAATCTCTTTACCTTTAGTTGGTTTATTTTCACCCTTATTCTTAACGTGTTCTTTTACGGGTTTATTTGCTAGTTGTTTTGCTAGCTTTGATTCCCTCGGAAGGAAGTAACTGATATCTTGATATATCTTCATTTTATGCACAGAAAAAGGTTGCATGTCACCCATTATCTTGCATGTTTCCTCATCTTTTGTATATTTCATACATTGATGTAGTGTAGACGGGACAATGCCATACTAAAGAAGCCATGGTTGGCCCAGAAGAGCTCTGAATGAAGTATTTGTATCGACCACATGAAATTTGGCTTCTGTGTAGAGGTCCCCGAATCTGAGAGGGAGGACAAAAGACTCAACAATTTTCTATTGAAACCTTGAACCAGGACTTTGTTGACCTACAAGTATGTGTCATTCAAATTAAGCGCATATGATAAAATCTATGAAAATCAATGACGACATCGCATAATCGAAAGCTAAAGTTCTCTAATCATATCCAAATTTAATTAAAATCTTTTTATCCAAAAATTTCAATTGCGTAATTATGTTTAAAATATTAAAATTCATATCAGATCAATTAATAATCGATTAATTAATTAAAATCAATTTTAATGAAATTACACGCATATCGAAGTCGAATAGCCTTGACAATGGCCGAACGACCTCCGTTCACAAAATCGACTGCGATGTTGTCGCTGAAACGTCGAAATCTATCAAACGATGCCTTCCGCCATCAATTCGGTAAAGTCTACGCAAACGTCGATCGATTCGAGCGCGACGTCTCGTAATTTAAGCCTAATTTCACCTCGACTGTCGCCGACGTAGTCCAAACCACCTCTAATTGCGAAATCGATCGCACCGCTGCGTCCGACACAAAAAAAATATCTCAAATTGATATCCATATTGATAGGGTTTAGCGCAAGAAATAATTTCACATTATTTGGTGCCGAAATCATTAATAATAACATTATTATATTGTTAACATGCAATTAAGCAGTTAATAGCTACACAAGCCCCTAATCCTTATCCTAATCTGCCGCTTAAACCCTCTAATTAGACTTGCCGCCCAAATGAGTTTTTTGTCGCCGTAGGGGCAACAAATGGGAGTATTCAGCTAACCCTAATACCCGCATCGAACGACGCTATCCCCATTCACGCAACTCTTCTCTCCCGCAACACTTCTCTCTTAGAGCGCTCTCTCGTTTCCTGCTCTCGGCCAAAGCTTCCTCGCGTGGTTTTCTTCCTCCCATCCGTCCCGATTTGCGCAAGAAACTCGAAATCGAGCCTCGTTTCTAAGCCGTCTGTCCCTCTTGCTCCATACCCGCTATCCGTCTCCCTCGTGAGCCTTAGTCGAGCCTAAATCTTAATCGGTTTGACCGAACCCCTCTCTTCCTTTCCTCCTTACAACCGGAAACTCCAGGTTGTTTCTTTTCAACCCTAAGCCTTACATATATATATGGTCTCATTTATTATGAATAAAGTGAAGTGAATGTTTCTTTTCCTTAGTTGAAATGATGCTAAGATTTTAATTTTGAGATTTGGGATGATGTATAGCCCAAATCTCACGCCGCTTGCCATTATCTAATTTCATTTTTTTTATTTTGCTTGAAATGATTTTCCATGGATGAAATTTGATTTGCTATGCCTCTTTCACATGCTAGATTGAAATCCAAAATCTGAAATAGGGTTTGAGATGTCGTGTTGCTCAAACCCTAGATTATGTGCAAGTTTTCTTCTCTTTTTATGCTTCGTTTTGCTGTTTGGATGGGTTGACACTTGCTAAGTCTTTCCTATATGCCTAAAATAAAATTGGAATCATGGAGATGCGTTTAGAGATGTTGTGTGGCTCAAACCTAAGGCTATATGCGGATTTTCCTCTTTTATGTTTCAATTTCATCTGTTTGAGTAAAATAACTCTTGTTAAGCTTTTTACATATGCTTAAAGTGAAGCTAGAAATATGGAAAAGGTGTTTGAAATGATGCATGGGTTAAGCCCTAAAGTTCTATGCAAGTTTTTTTATTTTATGTTTCAGTTTTAGGCTATTTGAATGGAATAATACTTGTCAAGCATAATTTACATGTTTAAAACGAAGTGGGGAATGTGAAAATAAGATTTAAAATGGTAGACGGCTTGAAGATTAAGTTATGTATGAGCCCCTTTCCCTTTTTATACTTCAGTTGTTTCCTATGGATGGAATAACGTTCTCTATAGCTCTTTAAATGTTCAAAATGGGTTCAAAGATGTTCCTTTGACGAACGTTACATGACACATCATGCAAGGTCTTGTAAGAAAGAGAGGGGATGAAATTAAAATGCCATATATTTTTATAAAAAAAATGGGGTGAAAGTATGACTTTGATTCATCAAGCATTATCTACTTTCTTCTTAATGATTTTTTTATTCAAATGTTGAATCTTTGAAGCAAGCTATGAAATGAGATTTTTTTGTATGCTAATCCAAAGATTATCTAGATTTCTTTAGTCTTTCTTTGAGTATTTGGACATCTTGATAATATGGAAAAATGATTCTTATGCTTGTGCGTTGGGTCGGTGTGATGATTCTTTTTGACTTATCTTTGCTTTCATTTGTCATTTGATTGCTTATCATCATACAAATAAATGTTTAATTAAAGGAAAATTTCAAATTTTCTTTCTTTTTCCTTTACTAAAATTTGATATACTTGATTATGAGAAAGGGGTTTGTTTTGTTCATTGCATAGATTATAGCCTATTTAAAATAAAATCCTTCATATATTCTTAATAAAAAGTTTAGTCAAATTGTTTGTCTGCTTCATAAAAACAAGTTGATAACAAAAACCTACCCTTAATGGAATCAATGGGCATATGAGTGCTTCCTATGATTAAATCTGAAACTTTAAAAAGGATTGTTTATTGTTTACTTTCTTTACACTATTCGCTAATAGTAAACTCAACCCCTAATGAATTCTGTCAATATGCAAGCATCTCCCTCAACCAAATCTAAAATTATAAATTCATGTTGCCATGCTAGTCTATGTGATGTTTATTTTGTGAAGCATATTGTTGTTTGGTGTAAGTCCAAAATGAATCTAATATAAATTTTATTTTGAAGTCAATCCTTTTAAAATGAAACAAGAAAAGGGGAATTTATGTGTATAACATCCTACATGGCCTCTTTCATGATACTAAGGGTTGAAGTTTATTTATGCACGATCTTATTTCATTTCCTATTCTATTGGATGGCATGGATTTGTTCATTTAAGTTGTGCTATGTGTCACTTACAATAACTATCGTTATATGATGGGGATACTTTTCTTTCATGATCAAAGTGAAAATGATTGAAAGATGTCTAATATACTGAATATTCATTTATACTGCTTACTTGAATTTTTTTTTTAAAAGTAAAATGCAATTGAAATTGTGATGAAAAGCTGGCATTGCGAAGCAGTTAAGAAGATTTAATTCTTTTATACGCAAATACAAGTTTCTAAATACGATTTTGATAATAATACTTGCTCCATCTAAGATGGTAAGATTGCTCACATCAGTTCAACGCGCTAGAAAATCTATCAGATAAAGACTGCTCACATCGTCTAACGCTACGGTAAAATCATATAAGACTGCTCACGCCTGTCTTAACGCCATGCACCGCATGGCGATACACGCCCACATCGTCTAACGCGACGGAGAATTTTGTTATAAGATTTGTTCAACGTCCAAACGCTATGAAATCATTGATAAAGACTGCTTCACGCCATTCCAACGCCAAGCAAGGATTTTTTTTTGCTATATCAGGTTAACCTATGCGACGCATTTCCAGCGGTGAAGTAAATAAATTTTCAAATTTGCATGTCGGACACTACCATGACGCCATGCATGTGGAATGTCTAGCCCAAGTACCCTGGGACGCCAAGAGTGTATTCGAAAATTTTGATAAATAAAAAAAAATGCCAGAATGCCTAAGTTCTTAAAAAGAAAACATGAATATGTTATATTCACGCTTTAGTTCAATGTTATTCAATCTTCATATCACGCTAAATATAATCAATACGCTCACTCATGCTCTAATCGTTATTCAATTTCATATATCAAAGAAACTATTTGCTTAAAATTCAAATTTTTTTTGCCTAATTGATGATTATTTAGAGCATGAAACGAGCGAGAGATAAATACTCACACTCAATGCATTATACGATTTAAACTTTATTTTATCACAAGACATATTTATATAATATGCAGAGTTTGGAAATAAAGACACCTTATATATGACTTAAATTTTATCTTATTATCAAGCATATGTTTATGATACGATTGTTCTCCTTTTAAATCAAAATTATGAGATAAAAAAATCAAAGATGGATAATTGCTTAATCGTTTTAAAATGATTTCAGGATTACAAATTTAGCATGGATATTTGTCCATATTTCATTTACTTATCTCAGTCAATCTTTATACGCTTAACTTAAAAATTAAAAAAAAATGTATCTTATGCATGACTTAAGTCTTGTTTTCTTATCAAATATTCACTCATATGAAGTGATGATGAATAAATTTAAAACATCAGATTATATCAAATTTATGTGATATGAATTGAAAACAAGCCCAATTGTTGGTGATCTCTTCCTTTGAAAGGTGGGTGAGCTCCCTTAAAAGCCTATACTTGCAATATGTCTTGTGAGGAAAATGGAAAAAATGAGAGAGTGAAGATTTCATTTCATGAGTAATTAAGAGGAGAATGACAACAACAACAACAACAACAACAACAAGCCTTAAATCCCACTAAAGGTCGGCTACATAATCCTTCGCTCCATCAGGTCCTATTTGTGTCAAATTCTCATTTAAATCAAGTATACTAAGATCATTTTTATACATCTTAACCAAGTCTTTTGCGCCTACCTCTACCTTTCTTAACATAAGCAAATCTAATGTATCTACTCTCCTAATCGTCATCTGACCTACCGACGCTTTATGGCCAAACCATCAGGCTACTCCTCCTTATCTTTTATCTACCACTGTGAGCTACTCCAACTTTTTTCCCGAATATACTCATTTTGCATTCTATCTCTAATAAGTAAACCACTCATCCACCTAAGTATCCTCATCTCTCAGAATCACTTAACTTACTTTACGCTTCTTTTATTTCAACATTCTCGCACCATAAGTCATCAGGTCTTACCACCATCTTATAAATTTTTCCCTTAAGCTTTAACTTTTCTATCACATAATAAGCCAAATGCATTCCTCCACTTCAACCATCCAACTTGAATTCTACTAATAACATCTCCATCTATTTCACCATCATTTTGAAATAATGAGCCTAAATATTTGAAATGCTTCACTCTTATTAATGACTTGTTCACCTAATGTCACAACACTACCACTAACTTCTACAACTAAAATTACACTTATTCGGTTTAGATCTACTTAAGCGAAAACCTTTAGACTCCCAGTTGACCTCCATAATTCAAGTTTACATTTGGACTCCCTCTACAGTCTTATCATAAGAAGAATGTCATTAGCAAAAGCATACACCAAGGTACATCTTGTAAATGTAAATAGTAGAACATCCATAACTAAAATTAAAAGATAAGAGCTTAAAGATCTTGATGTAATCCAAATTGAAATAGGAAAATATTTTATCAATCCTCCTTGTGTTTGGACACAAGTACGACTAGTATACATATCCTTAATGACTTGAATATAATAATTCCTTTGTTCTAGAACTCTCCAAAGAACATCTCTTGAAACTTTATCATAAGCTTTCTCTAAATCAATAAATATCATATGTAGATCCTCCTTACTTTCTATGCTTCTCCATCAAACCCCTTAACAAATGTATAGCATCCATAGTAGATCTACGGCATGAAACCAAACGATTGTGAGAAACTTGTATCACATCGTCGATTACTCTCTCCCATAATTTTAATGTATGGCACATTAACAATTCCTCATAATTTGCACTCTTGTGCTTCACTTTATTCTTAAATATAGGGTAACCAACAATCTTTCTCACCACTCATCGTAGCATGCTTTTGTCTTTTAAAATGACATAAAAAAATTTGTAAGCCAATTCCTTGATCTCTAGAAACTCACTTACATTGGAATATTATTGGGTCCTCTTGCTTTTCATTTTTTCTTTAAAACTACTTCAACTTGATTTACTAATCTGACGATAAAATGAAATTCTCTATTTTTTGTTTAGGGTATTAAGGTTCTTAAAATCAATCGTCTTTCGGATCCTTCATTGAAAAGTTTATCAAAATATATCTTATCGTTCACTTTATTTTGATATCAACTAAAAAATATTTTATTATTTTCAATCCTTAATACTTGGTATGTATTTCTTATATCTCTTTTGGTTGTTATTTTCGATATCTAATATATCAGATAAATTACTAAAAGCCTAAATTTTTTCATCATATACCGCTTTCTTAATCTCATGTGCCACTTTATATCTTTCCCAATTCTCCTAATTTTACATCTAAACCAAGTTTTATAACAATATTTCTTATTTTTTTATCTTTTCTTACACTCCACCACTAACTATTTTATTAAAAGAGTTTTTTCCTTTGATTCTCCAAGACATCTTTAAGAACTCGCTTAATTTCACTTGCTATTTTTTTCTCACATTAATGCTACTTTCCTCATGAACATCCCAAATTCTAATCTCTCTTGGCTTCTTAAAAAATATTTTATTTCATGTTCTTAAGTGTTCCCATCTAATTCTGTGACAATAATTTAGTTTATTTTTTTTCTCTTATAACCTTTCATCTTAAAATCTAAAACTAACAATCGATATTGGGTACTTAGATTTGACAAAGGAAATAATTTTTTTTTTAAATTCATGCTCATTTTGAGTAATTAAGAAGAGAATGACAAAAGAAATGAAAGATTTTTCTTCTCCATTTTAATGACACGAAGAAAAACTGTAGAAATTAATGAGATGACATAATATAAATAAGGGGTTTGAATGTAATCATCTTGTATATGTGTTGTGACATCCCATCTTCTTTCCATTTTAACATGTGGCATATACTATGAAGAAAAATCATAAATATTCAGTTCTATGTGTGAACATTTGAACAGAACAAGTCTACACATGTCTTATGACATAATATTCTATTGCTTAAATCCATAATTGATTTATGACATTCCTCTAAATTTCATGGGAACTTTAAATAGAACATATATTAACACTTGATGCTTAGCAAGTGTTAAAACAAAAGTTGCACTTGATTTATGCCAACTAGATATCTCATATTCTCTAGCATGGATACATGCTTGATCGCGATCTCATATTCCCTAGCATGGATACATGCTTGATCGCGATCACTTAACTAGATATCTCATATTTTCTAGTATGGATATATGCTAGATCATTTAGAAGAAAAGCGTACTTGATTTACAAACAAATACTTTATGTACTTTAGTACAGATACACATTTGATCATTCAGAATAAATGTTCATTTGGTTTGCAACAAATATTTAGAAATGTTGAATTCATATTTTTGCAAAAACAAATCTTCACTTGCTTTGCCACAAATGCTTATATGAATCAGAACTCTTGTGTTTTATAAAGCAGTTATACATTTGATTTATGATCTCTTATAGGTATTAAAACATAGATGTGGCACGTAGGTCATACCAAATATAATTATTTAAACTTAGATATCTTAATATCCGAAAAGAATAGATACTGGTATATATGTTGAAGTATCCATTAAATCAAATATCTAGAAAGGTATCCAAGTCATATACCAAAAATAACAAATAATTACACTTCCCGGTTTGGTCTTAGGTCCCGGTTAACAAAATCTAAAAATCTAATGATACTATTATAATATTTTAATTTAATTTAACGAAGTAATTAGTTTAAACGACAAAAGATAAATCTATCGACATCATCATAATGATTTTTTCAAGTTCAAGATCTTAAAAGAAAGTCCCAAACCCGATCTTTATGTTAAATCTAGTTAACAAGGTTTGGAGAATAAAATAATTAATCTAGATTTGATTCTCGCAAGAAGATAATGAGTTTATAAGGTTTATTTCCGGTTGATCTTGATCGTCCGTTAACAAAACCCAAAAATGTCACACCAAAATCAAAACTTGTAATTTGACATTTACACATCAACTTAGACATCTTAATGTCCATACAATATTTTAAAAAACATATACAGATGATACAAGTGTTTTCACTAAGTAGTACAAAAGAACAAATAACTACACTTCCTATTGCAGACAAGTTAACAAAACTTAAAATTCCATATTAAAACTTGTAACACATACATGTCAAACATAATTACTTCAACTTGACGCTTAAATGTCCATACAACAATATTTAAAAAAAAGATATTTCAGATGATACCAAGATTCATTGATCAAGCATTTAAAAGATATGGAAGTTATGTGCTAAATGAAAGAACAGATATCTAAACCCCTTTGTCTTAAGACCGGTGCTAACAAAACTTAAAAATCTAACGATATTATAAGAATTTCAATTTAATAAAATCGGTAGTTTTAATTGCTTATAAACGACAAATGATAAATCTATCGACATTTCTCAAGTCAAACTCAAGAGAAAGCCTCAAACCCGATCCCCTACGCCAAGCTGATAGCGCTTTATTATATTATACGAGTAATGAACCGATCCTCAGATGAAAGTTGCATGAATCGAAAGGCCTATCACATTCAAAAAGACAATCATTATTATGGTTTAAATGATCAATGATTATATATTCAAATCTAAATCAATTATAAAATGATTAAAATTCAAATAAATAAAAATTAAATTAAATAAAATTAATTATTTAAATTTAAATTTAAAATTAATTCACCTCTCCACAATGTTATTCTGAGTGATTAAAATTAAGACTTCGCTCACAAAGAAATGCCAAATCAAATGTATAACTATTTTCACACTCAAATAATCTTCCATAAGCGATGACGTCCTCATCCGCTAGCTTTGTCTTTAAATGACACCACATAAAAGGCACTGTTCTCCGACCGGATGGGTCACCATGATATGACACCACTAAATTACTTGCCACACCATGCTTTAACGGCTGCTTTCCTTGAGCGCTGGAAATATAGAACGATTTTCGCAAAAAACTTTTACGTTAAGGCCGACTTATATTTGTCCCTTTAGACAAACTCCACCCTGTGCTATAAAGACACCTTGACGACGATGAATCCCGTGTTGCAATAACGATCCTTCTACCAAGTTAGTCGACCACCTCCTTCGATTAATGGACCAGGATGACAGCCGGATGATGAACCATGAGATCTAGATCGGACGCATCATCATTCCCCCAAACCAAAAGTTTTAAATTAAAATGATAAATTTCATAAATCCTAAACTCCACTCACTGCTATTATATACTCGTTATTTAATGATTCATCAACTAGCTTTAATCGAAAGTGCTCTCTCAGTATTGGGAGAGGTAATTAACTCTAGGGGCTTGCGCCTATAGGAAACCTGGAACCAAATTTAAGAAGTCCTCACAAAATGAGGACGAAATTTCTGGGTAGTGTCTTATATACTATTCATTTACCTTCTGAAATTTTCACTGACACTTAAAACACTCTTTTAATCAAAAGAGCTCAATTTTGGATCCCACACTTTATCTCGTCCTGTTGTTGTACATCTAGATACCACGAGGGTTCTCGTTCTTAAGATTCTGAAGAACCAAGATCAATCAAGATCCGCAGATTATAATTCATCACTTTCATGAATATACAAAGGCTATCTGCTTCCAAGCATAAGATCTTTTTTCTGAAAATGTGATGATTGGAGGATCTTGAACGCGAAAGGTCCGTTAGCAACGCTCAAAGAAAATACTTGAACTTTTCTCCTTGAGAGCCTCAATTAGAGTATTACGGAGATCTTCTAACATAGGAGTGCTTCATATGCACTAAGCTGTGCCGGAATTTTCCTCGTGGGATAGAATGTTGTAGTCTATCTTTGTTTAGTGAAGGCTTCTTATTTGAATCATTGAGAATAACCTTTTCATTGATTTCAATTTTTTTTATTTTATCTTTGTTTATTAGCTCCTTCCTATGCTGAGATAGCAGCACTCGACCACTTCTCAATTGCACTTCGAATCTGAATCTTCAGATGAATTGGTTGCTTCAACATCTGCTTCTACTCCGTCCAATGGGCTAGAAGATTCAGAATCACTGCCTAATTTTACATTCTTCATATCTGCCGACATGGCGAGCTCTAATTCATCTTTATTTGGGAAACAGAGTTCCTCTAACAACTTCATGTACCAAGATTTAGTGGGAAGTTCTTCATCTTCTTCCCCTACTTCTTCACTAATCCGAAGCTTGGTAATGAAATCAGCAAGTGTGATGGGTCGTCTTGCTAACTATTTGTAATCATTCATATTGTTGATGATCTTTTGAGTTAGTATGTAACCATCCATGCTGTTGATGATCTTTTGCGTTATAATTTTTTTTTCTTTTCTTTTATTTATTCTTTCACTTGATAGACTTTTTGGCCTTCCCTTGTGGTACTTGGTTAGGCTGTCTTTCATGAGATGAACTAGTCTTTCCATAACTTTAGTTTTCTTTCAACTCAAGTACGAGCTCAAGTGGTGATTTTCATTGAATACTTGGAATGACTTCCAATTGCTTAACAAAGAGGGGATGGAGAAGAAGAGAACTAGTAAATCTCATGTGTAGACAAAAAGAGGAGAAAATTACTCAATATAAAAGATGAAAACCATATTAATCATCCGAATTATAACATTAGGTTTAATAATGGGCATAATTTTGTTGATATTCTAATACCAATAGCATTAAGATAATTGCTGGCATGTTCATATGTTACATAATCATGTTACACTTAACAAAGAATAAATTGATATATGATGATCACATAAACATTACATGTTAAATAATATTGACTAAATTGACAAATATAATAACTTATGAGTAATAATAAAAGTAGTTGTTTCATGTTCTATCAATTTTTTGGGACTATGAAGAATTTTTACTCTTGAGAGTTGAAGTGGCATCAACTACATAGTTGAGCTATCAAAGTACATCTGATGGGAATCTTTCTTGAGAGGATAGTTGTAATTAATTTTCAATTTTGAATCAAAATTTGAATTTAAATTTGATTTTGTAGAACTTATTGACAACATGCAGTCATGTACTAAAATGTGCCCCTTAATCGCATAGTCTATTCATGTATCAAAACCAATAAGTCCCAAGTAGCCATATTGCATCTGAGCCATTTGGTTCATTTGATAAGGAGAGCATCTTTCTATTGATCAAGATCTATTATGAAATTGCTTATATTTTTTCATATGTTATTGCCCTTGAACTATGGGGCTACCTTGAATATAGGTTCTTAAGAAAGCTAACAAGGTCAAAATTTCAAAGAAGATGCATGTCTTCTAACTATTTAGTTTGGAGTCCACTTATAGACTTTAGATGATATAATTTTATAATTTTGGGAGGATTTAAAATCATTCTCCTTCTTTAAGCATAAAAGCTGCAAATCAATCAAAAAAATGGGAAGCCATCCATTGCATAAAATAAAAAACTAGCATCAAAATATTTTTAGTTTAGAACACACTCCTGTATTATGAAGAGGTAATTACCATTGGTGTAGGAGTCATGAGAAGACTCGAACCATGAATTTAATCCTCTATATGAAAACAGAAATTTTAGTTGCGTTTTTGCTATTCATTACTTAATCTACCTTATGAAGATGCATCTTTTCTTGGCCCTCATATTTGGGTCTGTTGAGCTCTTGAACTCTACCATTTTATCTTCAAATTCAACACAAGTTCTTGAAGTCTACCTTATGAATGCATGTTTTATGCGTCCAAGTAGATTTTTTTTATACTTAAACGTGAAAAAAAAAAAAAACTTATGTAGAAGTGTTTCTTAAAATTGATAACTCATGATAATATTGGGAACTTAGCGCTTCTAAGACAACCTCCTAAAATGCATCCATAATTAAAATAGTAAAATGTGGCATTGGTATTTTAGTATCTATGTCAAAAGATGTTAAAATTGGAATCTACTATCACCAAATCTGTGAGATAAACATGGCTAAATATGCAGATATGGAGGTATAGATCGGAGCAGCTATGTTCAGTTATTTTCATTGCTTACGGAAACAACTATGTAACTGAAATATAAAATTTCCTTTGCTAGTGAATATAGTTGTTTTTTTTCCGGAATGATTTGCTTCATAAAAAAGAAGTCAATATGGCTAAATATGCAAGTATGGAGGTGCAGAAAGGAGAAGCTGTCTTCAGTTATGTTTCTTGCTTAGGGAAACTATATATGAACTGAAAGATAAAATTTTCTTTTGCCAGTGAATACAGTAGGTTTTTTTTCTTAGATGATTTGCTTCATCATTTAGTTGTGATAAGTCTTAGGTAGAGTCTTTGATAAGTTTCTCACTTTTTCTTTAATCTGTTTGTAAGTTTTGATCTAGTTATATTATGTTGCAGCCCCAGGCCTATGATATCCGATTGGGATTACAGATGGATGGATTACCCATCACATGCAATGCATCGGACTCATCAATGTGATCAGTCACTGGCTACATACCGTGGTCATTCAGTTTTACGCACTCTGATCCGCTGCTATTTCTCCCCATCACACAGGTAATTTCTCCAGTTTCTCTCATCCAGAATTTAATTCATGATGCTTTCCATTAATTAAAAGTTGGAATCCATTATTTCATGAACTAAATCGATGATCTCAACTGAAAACATTTCTTCTCTTACTAATGATTTGATCCAAATGCAAACATAATAATAAAGAAGATTCATTAGTTTCATTTTTATCATATTCTCATGCAGCACTGGGCAGAGATACATATACACAGGATCTCACGACAACTGTGTTTATATATATGATGTGGTATGTAGTTCCTATTTCCAGCTCTGCTCTCCTACTTTTCTCTTAATTATTTGACCATGCCCTGATTGTGATGCTTGAATAAATTCTCCTGTGAAAAGCTAAGGGGCTGTTTGGGATCACTTTTATTTTTTAGTTTTTGTTTTATGTTTTGTTTTGTTTTGTTTATGTTTTGCTTAAAACTAAAATTTATTTGATTGTACTTGTTTTTAGGGATGTGCATTATTTGGTTTTCACCAAAAAAATCAAACCGAACCAAAGTTTTTGAGTAATTTGGTTCGATTTTGAACTTAGTAATTTGGATTTTGATTTTAATTAATGAAAACTTTGATTTTAGTTTTTGGATCGGTTTGCTAAATAAAATTTTGGATAAAATTTTGGATGGAACCAAATAAACCAAAGTAATTATATGATATATGGTATTATTAATTTATATATTATAGGCTTATAGTAAGAATTATAAATAAAAATTACTATTGCTTATTCATTATACAATAAAATATTATGCAAATAATTTTTAAATGTAGCGAACTTCGGTTTATCCAAAACTAAATCAAAATAATCAAACCAAATTGTTATTCGGTTTGTTTGGTTTTATATTTTATTTGGTCGGTTTGGTTCAATATTTTTAGGAAATCAAAACCAATTAGTTTTAAAAAATTTATTATCCAATCCATCCAAATCAACCAAATGCACCCTATTTGTTTTTAAAAATACTCAAAATATATAAAAATTATTTGGAGTGTTTTTAAAAATAATGTTATTTGTTATTAAAAATAAAAAATAAAAACACAGAAAAATACTCTAAACAAATATATTTTCAAAAATAATATAAAATAAAAACAAAAAACAGAAAATAAAATTGATCCCAAACAGTCCCTAAAACTCAACTTAGATGCTAGAATTTCTGCTAAAGGAAATGCAGGAACCAAAATTTTCAAATAAATAGCTACAGATGCGTAATCAAGGCTCCAATTCTCTGGATTTCATTTCATTTCACTTTCAAATACAACATTAAAGAACTTTTTTCCTTCACAATTAGGACAATAATTTGGTCGATTGTTCAAAGTGATGGTGAAATAAATGGGATGTTATTAGTAGAATTCAAGTTGGATGGTTGAAGTGGAGGAATGCATAAGTCTATTGTGTGTGCCACTTAAACTTAAAGAAAAATTTTATAAGTTGGTGGTGAGGCCTATAATGTTTTATGGCGAAGAATGTTGGTCAATAAAAGAGAAGCATATAATTAAGTGTTGCAAAGATGAGAATGCTCAGGTGGATGAGTGGCTTTATACTTAGAGATAAAATGTGAAATGAATATATACATGAAAAGGTTGGAGTAGCTCTAATGGCAGATAAGATTAGGAAGAGTCGCCTTAGACGATTTTGTCACATAAAACGTTAGCCATTAGATGATCTGGTCAGAAGAGTAAATGTATTAGATTCAGATTATGTTAAGGATAGATGTTGGCCTAAATGACCTGCCTAGGAAGTATAAGAAATGACCTTTTTTATAGAATTAAATAAGAATTTGACATTTAATAGGATCTAGTGGAGAAGAAGGATTCTTGTTGCTCACCCCACATAGTGGGATAAAGGCTTGTGGTTGTTGTTGTTTTCTCATCATCAAAGTTCTGTTCTACTGAAATGAAGATTGTAATACATCAACCTGATTGTTTTATCTTACCAATATTTCAGATAACTGGAAAACAAGTTGCTAGACTTGATTGCCATCAAATGACAGTTAGAGACTGCAGTTGGCATCCTTACTACCCTATGCTCGTCAGCTCGTCATGGGATGGTCTGATTGCTAGATGGGAGTTCCCTGGCAATGATAAGGCTCCTGCATTCAGCAAGAACAGCTGGGCTTCTATTGATGAAAGCCACATGTTTCGTGAACTATACTTGTATGGTTGAGTTGTACATAATTTTTATTTACGTACATGTCTTAACACCTAAACTTTAATATTTATGTAAATAACACTCAAGTCTTTAATATTATATCAAAAATATCACTATCATTCACTTCTTAAAGTGAAAAACATCTTTTTATGTATAGAAAAAATTTTATATTTGTAAATATCATATTTTAGGTGTTAGATATGTAAATACATAAGAATTATGTGCTATGTATGTAAATCTCCGCATATATTTGTGTACTTACTGTGAGTTACTGTGAAGAGCACATGTTTGGTGAGCTATACTTCTAGTTGAGTTGTACTCAATTTTATTTATTTACATGGCTAATACTAAAATTTTAATATTTACATAAATAACATCAAATTCTTTAATATTACATCAAAAATATCATTATCATTCATTTTTTAATTTTTTTTCATGTATAGAAAAGTTTATATTTGTAAGTATCATAGTTTAGGTGTTAGATATGTAAGTACATAAGAATTATGTGGTATGTAAATCCAATACATATTTATGTGTGTATTTACTGTGTTCATGAACTTCCTGATGGCCTGTGACCTGTGTATGGTGGAAACAAACAGTTTTATATCGTGAGATGCATATAGTTCTAAATAAGTGAGTTTATGAGTGATGGCTGTAGATCCTATTAGATCGCACTTTGTTTCTACTTATATTGGAAGTGAGCATCGATTTGTCGGAAAGGGTGTATCGTAGTTGTAGCATTGCAATATGTTGATTAATGTAAACTTACATCTGTAAGTGTCAAGATTGGATGAATGAAATTATGAAGTATGTATCTCCTTATTAATGAAGAATTAGAAGTATAGACGTGGTTTGCTATTGAGGCCTATGTCCGCTATGGAACTGTTATTATTTTTTTTATTAGCATCTTTGAAGTAATGCAGAAGTTAGGACTGACTATAATACCCTTGGGAGTATAATACCCTTTGGACTATAACATCTTTGATTAAATCTTTGTGACTACTTTTTTTCAAAATGAAGTTCCCTTCCTTTGGACTATGCCAACAAAATAAAATTTTGAAGCCATTTGAGACTTCCATAAAACCTTCTAATCTTGATCTTGTTAAGGAAATCAAGAGAATTGACTTTAATATTTCATGCTAAAAGAGGCTTGATAAAAATCTAGTGAGCCTTGCTTCTTAGAGCATAAATAAAGTCATCACGGAAGACTTATATAGAGGAGAAAATAAAACACCTCCTTCACCCAATAAGGTAGTGAGAAAGAGAAAGAGGTAATGACAACAGAGAAAGAGTAAGTGGATTATGGTGATAGCTTAATTTTGATAAAGGTGAAGACCTTTTGTAATAGAATAAGGTTGGGCAAAATTCTATCTCCATATATGCTTAGTCTCTTAATGTCACGAAAAACACTTGCACTTAGTCTTTATACACATCTCGTTCAATTATAATGGATAATATGGATGAGCAAATCCAGTCTGTATTATTAAGGCCATAGAAATTATCAAAGGTGGTGAAGAAATTAAGTTAAAAGATAATAGAGTTAAAGCCCTCTTATAATGCCTTCTAGCTTTTATTCTAACACCTTAGGGGTGGTTATAGTTAGGGCTATAAAAAAACCTCGTCTTTTGTGAACAATTCGTGTTTGGCTCATTTGTAAATTAAGCAAATAAACAAAATAAATATTTCTCGATTTATAAACGAATAAATTAAATTAATCATTTATTCAATCGATAAATTCATTTTACCTTAAAATAAAAAATTATATATATAATTTCATAGTCTCAAGCATGACTTAGTGGTTGAAATTTTTGTCATACAAAAAATTGGTTCAGGTGCAAATCTATCCTCTATATATTTTTAGATTATTATTTTTTTGAACAATTTTAAACTTATATGCCTGAATAATTTAGAACACAAAAGAATTTTGAACTGAATAAATAATAAGCTCACTGCTCTGTATTTTTTACACCCCTAATTATAGTAGAGATAGAAAGAGATTTTTTACTTAAAGTAGGAGAGCTATTATTGATGAAGAGAAGTACTATAATAAGGAGAGGATAGAGGAAATGGTGAAGAATGTATCCCAATTAAATGGGAGAGTTTGATAATACTTAGTGTCAAGTTTTTTTCATAAATAAATCATCGATCAACTAAACAATAAGGATCAACTAAACAATAAGGTAAGTGACATTGAGGGAGAGCTACAACATATAAATTCTATTAAGCCATATTACTTTAATAAATAAGGGTTGAATATATTAAGTAATAACTTTGTGTTCACAGCTTGCTTAAGAGCCTAACTAAATGCTATATACTTTACCAGAGAGAACAAATTAATGACTTGGCTAACTAAATGCTATATACTTTCAAAGAGAGAACAAAGTAATGAGTTGGTGCAACTAGCTTGATTCACCCAATATACACATGTATGTATGTTGTACGTACATACATATGTATGTATGTTGTACGTACGTATGTATGTATTTATGTATGTATGTACATACGTATGCCTATATGTATGTACACGCACACACACATACATACATCCATCATGAAAAATGAAAGTACACACAATAATTTAGTACTACACATAAGTTTTCTCTAAATTGTGTCTTAGCATAGAATAGTGCTAAGCATCAAAGTAGTGCTTTATAGAGCATTACGTAAAAAGCAAATGTAAAGAAATCGTATCTCTATCATATTATACTTAATTATTTTCAAATAATGTGGAGTTTTTAATTAGGATACCACATATATCTTATGGGTTTCTTATTTAGATGACTAAATATGACATCAAGTAATAATATTTCATCTTAAGAGATAGAAATAATACCTTATAATAGATTTAATCATTTAATAAGCATTCATAAGATTGATGTGTTTATATATACCATAGTTTTTTTTGCTGAACTACATAAATAAAGTAGTACATGATTTATCTTATTTTGGGTTCTCAGTTTTCTATAGAGGTAATCTTTTATAATTAATTACATCTTAAGAGAGAAAACTCTCTTAAGAAAACTCTTGATTAAAGATATTAACTCTTTATCTTTATAGACTCCAAAGTTTTATTTCAAGTCTATTAAATATGAAAGTCAAACAAGATAGATCATAAGGAACAACTTTTTGAATTTCAAATGGGAAGAAGCAAGAAGCCCTTTGATATTGGGATGCACCAACCTATTATATGATTGAGCTTTATAGTTTTGAGAGTAAGATTTATTTTGTTATGACTTAATATTTTATTAGAATGCTAGAGCTTATATTATTATAACACAAGACTGTAAAAAAGCCTAAGAGGCGAGGACTTATTCCCATAGCAAAAGAGAAACAAGATGTCTTAAATCCTATATCTAAAAGTGTTTCTAACAAAAAAAGGTCTACCTAATCTATTAGTCAGAACATATCCTAACTCTTATGGACTTATAGCCCCTAATAAGGTTGACACCTCCTACACTTTAAAATTATGAGTTAAAGAGTATAAAATGTGAAATGATTTAGGTTGCTATTAATTAAGAAAGAGACTAAGAACCTAAACTTACTCCTTAAATCTAAGATCATGAATGGTATGATATGCTTTTAACTAATATAGTAATTTATAGATTATATATATTTTTAGACATTTCATTTTTATTTTCAAGACTTTAGTATGCAATCATTCCTATAATGAGATATAATTAGAATTATGTTATAGGCTAAATCAAAAGAGAAGGTAGACTTCTCTATGAAATGTGGTTATCCTCAAAGATCAAATGCTCCATTATCTAAATAAGAAAAGGGCCCAATTAAATGAGTGATGAAGAGATATGCAATCATAATTCACAAGCTTTAGAAGTTTATAATTGTTTTTAGTGTTTATCTTTAGGGATTAAATTATGTAAGTTTATGAGTTAAGTATTTTTTTTTATATTTGAATTGTTTAATTAAATTGAGTAAACATTAATTTTATCCTAAGAGCCTATTGTATAAACTAGACTTTCACATCACATCACAAAATCATATAAAGA
The DNA here is from genome assembly GCA_021442155.1 of Cymbidium sinense. NCBI lineage: Eukaryota > Viridiplantae > Streptophyta > Magnoliopsida > Asparagales > Orchidaceae > Cymbidium > Cymbidium sinense. The sequence continues at coordinate 251,800,302 of CM038215.1, forward strand.
AAGCTATAAAAATAATGCTATTCTAGTGCGCACCTAAATTAACACATCAATCAAATCAAATTAATAAAAGAAAAGGTTGGTGCGGTCAGGTTCCACATACACTCTAGAAGAAAGAGAAAATTGAACAACCGAGCTCTGCCTTTATACAGTTTGACTTACAACTATAAGTTTGATCTGTGAGATTCTTCATTTAATTTTTTTTCTTTGGAACATGTCCTACTTAAAGACCTTAGACTTCACAGGAGACCATCAGCTTGTACAATCCATTACTTGTAAACTTAAACTTTATAGATTCTAACTTAATTCTAGTATCAAATTATATTTTAAAATTCAAATGAACCTAACTAAGACATGCAAAATAAAGATCAATAAAATGTAGATACATTCAAGCAATTTATAATTCAAATATATGGGCTTAGCACTAGTGGATATCAAGTTCACCTATCTTAATGTGTTATGTTTAAAGACTTAAGCATATAACACCTATAATAAAATAGAGTTAATTTTAATTTTATTATATGTGGGATCCAAAAATTCACCACCGACCTCTTTTGGAAAAAAGAAGAGTTGTTTAAGTGTGATAATGAAGCATGAATAATAGTAGATAAGACACTACCCAGATTTTGTTCTCATTTGGTGAGAACTTTTTATATCACGGGTTTCTATAGGCAAGCCTAGTTAATTACCTCCCAATCCGAGAGAGCACTTTCGACAAGGCTCAAATGAATCGTTAAAGAAAGTATATAATTGCGGAGTGGAGTTTAGAACTTATAAAATTTATTATTTTAATTTAAAACTTTTTTGGGGAACGATGACGCCCCATCTAGATCCCATGGTTAGTCATCCCGCTATCGGGTCCCCGGTTTGTTTAGTGAGGAGGTACGACCAACTCCAGAAGGATCCTTGTCAACAACACATGGGTTATGTCATCCAAGGTGTCCTTGTAGACCTGGGGTGGAGTTTGTCTGAGGGGACAAATATAAGTCAACCTTAGTTAACATAGGGATTTTTTGCCCAACCAAATACATACATTTCACGAAAGAACAAAGTTGGGAACAAACGCGGCCGTAATTTAGGTGCCATATCGCGGCAAAACCACTCGAGGTCAGAACCATTTATGTGGTGCCATATCAGCAAAACCACGCACACAACCCGGGCTTTAGGAATATTTGAGTGTGAAGTTAGTTATGCATTTAATTTGACATTGGCTCTTTGTGAGCAAAAGTTTTCTTAATTTATCACCCCAAGATAAACAGTTGCGGAGGGGTGGATTGATTTTTAAGTTTTAATTTAAATAATTCATTTCATTTTTTTATTTATATTTTTGATATTTTATTTGAATCTTTGATCTTTCTATGATTGATTTAGATTTGAATATAATGATCATTTGTCATTGAAATTTATAATGATAATTTCCCTTCTTGATCATAAGACTAATATCAATTAATAGTCTACTATGTCTCCATTTTCACAGATGATGGCCTTAATTCTATCTTAAGAACTATATCCTTCAAAACCTTATCCACTCTAGGGCTTGGACATGTAGGATTAGGGTTTTGAGACTTTTCTTCCTAAGAGTTTGAATTTTAAACTATGTCGGCTTGATTCATATCTTGTATTATATGACGTAATTAGCTTTATATGTTATTAATTTGAAATTTTATAATATCAAATTTTTTAAGTTTTGTTAACCCGGACCCGATCGAAGACCAAACCATGATGTATAACATCTGTTCTTTTGTATTTGACATGATGATAACTTCAACATACATACAAGTATCTATTCTTTTAAAAATTTGTATGGACATATAAATGTCAAGTTGAAATGTAGGTGTCAATTTGCAAGTTAGTTCTTGATATGACATTTTTAAGTTTTGTTAACCCGGACCCAGTCCTAAGACCAAACCGGAAGTATAGCATCTGTTCTTTGTTTCATATCTAACTTGCACATGTCCCTAAGGTTTGGACATTTCAACATACATGCAAGTATCTGTTCTTTTCTTCTTTTTAGATGTTGTATGGGCTTTAAGGTGTCAAGTCGAAATGTAGGCTCAATTTGTAAGTTTAGTTCTGACATTTTTAGGTTTTGTTAACCCGACCCATCAAGACCAAATCGGAAGTATAGATCTTTCTTGTTTCATATCTAACTTGCACATGTCCAAGGTTTGGACATTTCAACATACATGCAAGTATCTGTTCTTTTTTTTTATTTTAGATGGTGGGCTTTAAAAAGTCAAAATGTAGGCTAAATTTGCAAGTTTAGTTCTGACATTTTTAGGTTTTGTTAACGACTCAAGACCAAACCGGAAGTAAAGCATCGTTTCTTTTTTTTTTATTTATCTTGCATTTGGATCACATGTCTTTCAAGATATTTGATTTATTGGATACATCATTTGGGCCAAAAATGAAGTGAGGAATCTAAAATACATAATTATTTGATTGGGAACATGATATGCACTTCATTTGGGCCAAAAATTCCCCTTTTATGCCACCAATCAGCAAGGGAAAAGAGGCTTAAATAAATTATTTTGGAGACCCATTTGATCAATCATGAAGTAGTGGACCTAAAAATAGACTTAGGCATTTGATTGAAAATAAGATATGCATAATATTTGGGCCAAAATCTCCCTTTTATGCCACAAATAAGTAAGGGAAAATAGGCTAAAATAAATTATTTTGGAGGCCCATTTGATCAATCATGAAGTAGTGGACCTAAAATAGACTTAGGCATTTGATTAAAAATAAGATATGCATAATGTTTAAATAAAATCCTCCTTTTATGCCACAAATCAGCAAGGGAAAATATGGATTGAAATAATATTTTGAGCCATTTTGATCAAGTAAAATGTTGTTGATCTAAGATAAAGACTGTCATTTATCTAAGAGTATGTTATGAATCCCATATAAGCCAAATACCCCTTTTTATGCAATAAATTAGTAAGGGATATGAGCTGAAATAAATCACTTTGAGAGTCTATTTAATCAACTATAAAGTAATGGACCTAAAGTAGATTTAGGCATTTAATTTGGCTAGAAATCCTCTCATGTAACAAAACCAGCTAAGAAAGAGGCTGAAATAAATTATTTTAGAGACCCATGTAATCAACTACAATGTAATGGGTCTAGCATAGACTAAGCATTTAATTTCTAAATCCTTTCCTTCAGAATAAATCACTAAGGAAAGAGGCTAAAATAAATTATTTTAGAGGTCCATTACATGATCCATACTCATGTTTCTCTTAATAAATAGAGAAGACAAAGATATGAGTAGATATCATATGTCATTTAAGAGACAAGTGGATTAATTAAAATCCACCTCATTCACATGCAAGCTCATGACAAATGAGGCACAAGTACCCATTAAATTTTATTAAGAAGATATGAAAAAAAGAGTTTATTTTCCCTTTAAATCCATTCCTCTCTTTTTTTATGATATTAAGGAAGTGATAATGATGCACAAGGGCATGTCACATGTCCATGCATGTGCATGTATTATGAAATGGCATGAATTTAGATGAAAACCCTTGCATGAAACTTATGACAAGACTATATGTATCAATGTCATAACAGATGATAAGAGAAGGCTAGGGAAGCCTATAAATAAGAGATTTCCTTCACAAAATCCCTACATTTCCTACTCTCTTTTTCTCCCTTATACTACGAGTTTAAGTTCTTTCAATCTTGCAAAAGGTTGTGCCACATAGACTTGTAAGTTTCCTTTTTAACTTGATAATTTTCTATTTTGATATCTTCATGATATATGTCATGTCATATGGTAGATATTATTTTCTATGTATTTCAAGCTTTATGTTTAAGCACATGTCCAACATGTAACATGTCAAGCTAAGTAGAGTTTTATGATGAGCATTAAATAATTCATATCATAATGACCAGTTAATAGGATAACTTGTATGATGTAAAAATTAATACATAAGCATTCATGTTTAACATAAATAAGCATTGATCAATTCATATACTCAAGTTGCATTTTCCATAGAATAAGATAGCTTGCATGTTATAGAAATTGAAGCATAAGTATTAACTCATGTCACATTTGCCACAAAATAGGATAGCTTGCATGATATAGAAATTTAAGCATAAGGATTCATATTTGAGATAAAGAAAATTTTAAGCCAACATGACAACTTAAGCATTTCATCCATTTCTTTCTTTCTTTTTTTTTTTAAAATAAATTTCAACAACCTCCCGGCATCATCCCCACATGGGGGCTACTTCGGGAGACTAGGCCTTCCCACCACACCAAGAAAGGCGTGCATGGTAGGTGTCGTGAGACACCTCAAATTTATTTGCCCACCACGCCAAGAAAGGCGTGCATGGGTTAGCACAGCATAGCAACAAATTTTCCTACCATGTTGGAGAAATATGTGTAGGTACTTATATCACAAATTTTCTTACCATGTTGGAGAAACATGTGTAGGTACTTATATCACATTTTTCCTGTCATGTTGGAGAAATATGTACATGTACTTATAGACAAATTCTCCTCACATGTTGGAGAAACATGTCTGTACTTATCAAGTTTTCCCGCCATGTTGGAAAAACATGTGCAGGTACTTATCATAGGTTTCCCCACCACATTGGAGAAATGGGAACGGTTTATAGCAATAAATTTGCAGATTTGCATGAATATATTTGCTTTGAAAATGAATCCTTTTTCACATTAGTCTCATTGTAACAACTAGTTATGTGCTAAAGTGGGATAGCCTCTTCCTTTCAATCTTGGATTGCAACATATAAGTGAAAGAAGCATAGAATTTTCATGTAACCTATGATTCATATCATATGACACCTTAAATACCTTTTCTCCTTTCAAATTTCAGCATAAATGGAAAGAAGCATGTCATATATATCCATACAATACTTGGAAACCTTCCTTTCAATTTCAGATTTCAACTTGCATATGAAAAAGACATGATATATATAATTTCCTTCATAAGAAATCAATTGAAGCAAGATAAGAAAAATATGGAACTCATAGAAGAACATGAAGTAGTATGATATTTAAGCCACACATCCTTCCTTATCAGATTTTCAAACTTCAGGCTCAAATAAAAGAAATTTTCAGCAAGCATCACATATTTAGATAACAAACTAATTGATTTCTCCTTAGATAAAATAAATTTCAACATTGCATCATTCCCATACTAAATAAAAGAACTTCAGCATGTATCATAGCCAGAGGAAGCTAATTGAAGTCAATTGAAACATGTAACCCGTAGAAGAACAACAAGTAGTATGACATTTAGGCTGCACATCTTTACTTGTCATATCCCTATACTTCTATCTTAACTCCCTCTCTCCTTTATTTCAGATTTCATGTGCAAGAGGCAAAGCAAATGAAACTCATAGGAGATAGCAAATAGCTACCCATACCCCTTAAAAAAAATGATTCAACCTCCCTTGGGTAAAACCGATTTTAGGATGCATCTAAACCCCCTTTAAAAAAATTTGATTCAGCCTCCCTTAGGTAAAACAATTTTTTTAGCATTTGTTATGCTTTTTAGAAAAGCAAAACAAAAGATTTCAGGTAAACCCATTTTCAAGTCTTATACTCATCAAATAGCAAAATGATTGATTTTTAGATGAAAATAATTTCAGCAATTTTCCCCATATCCAAAAATTTTTCAGCAAGTAACATCACAAAAAGCCATGAATAATAGCAATAAAAATGAGATTTGGGCCATACTTCATCCCAAATCTCAAGAGGAAATTTTCAACACAATCCCAAGCATAAGATATAACATTATAAATAAAACCTTAACTTCAAAGAAACTCAAATGCATAAGAATAAGTTTAGAGAGAAACCACCTAAAGTTGATTTGCTAAGGGAAGAAGGAGAAGTTTCAGTTAGGTTCAACCCGCACTCACTACTTGCTAGGGCTCGAGAGAGAAAGAACCAGAGGGAAGCCGGCCAGAGTCAAGAGGGGAATGTCGAAAGCAAGGGAGGATCACGTAGAGCTTCGATCAACCAGAGCAAAGAAGAACTAAAGGGGTTTTTGTGAGAGACCCAAGAATGCCGTGAGGGTCTTGCCAGAGAGGAAATCGTGACCAAGGAGAATATGTATTCTATTGGCCCTTAAAATAATCTTTTGATTAGCCTTCAATAAGGATCAGAGGTCATTTCATTGGATGGGCGGGGTTGGGTAAGGCTTAATAGGGATTAAGAGATTATTAGCTTAAGGATTAATATAATTAACTAATTATAAAATTTTGATGAATCATCCTAATAATAAACCCAATAATATGAGTATTTTAGGTCAACGCAACGACGCTGATCGATTTCATCGGAGGTCGTACAACGCCGCACGGCCGGTGAAATTAGATTTAAATTGTGCGACGTCACGCTCAAATCAATCGACGTTCATGCACACTTTGCCAAATCGATCGTGGAAGACGTCATTTGATAGGTTTTGACATTTTGGCGACGATGACGTGATCAATTTTATGAACGGAGGTCGTTCGGACGTCACCGGGGCTTCTCAACTTCGTTATGTGCATAATTTCATTAAAATTTGATTTTAGTTATTTGATTGATCATTAATTGATTTAATATTTTCCATTTAATTAATTTTAATATTTTAGGTGCGTTATGAAGCCGGATTTTCAAATCAATGCAAGTTTGATCGAATCCGATCGCGTTTAGGAGGTTTATCCTCTACGTTATTTATTTAATTTCAAATGGTATATAGTTGTGGGTCAACAAATGCCCCCCAAAAAACATGGTGCACGCATGGAGTGGACCGTGTTTGTTGCACACTAGTTGACATTGCGGATCTTCAAGAAATTTGCTTGGATGTCACGCTGAAGTTGTAATTTCAACAACTTTTAATAATACCTGATCGCTACCCTTTGATGGAAGTGAGTATAACTCTCAAGTTGGGCAAGCACTTGAATTTCATTGGTTCAGCTACAATAGCTCGTTGAACTAATATTTGTTGTCATTAGTCCAATGCTTTGTGCTTATTGGACTAGATGAAGGAGATGCTTTGACTTGTCATCATCAACTTGTCCAGAGAATTTGGAATGTCTTTGGTCCTTGGTTTTGTGCTTTGGACTGAAGACTTCCTCTGGGGTTTGAAATTCATATTTTCTCCTCCTATCCTTGCTTTGTGCCTTAGCAAACTTGATGGAGTTGATGATTTATTGCTGAGATGAGAACATCTTCAGTCCTATGCTTTGTGCTTTGACAGACTTGTTGAAGATTTCATCTTGAAATTTTAAAATTTATATTTTCCTCCTGTCCTGGCTTCATGCCTTAGCAGACTTGATGGAGTTGATGAGATGAGGATGTCTTCGGTCCTATGCTTTGCGCTTTAACGGACTTGTTGAAGATTTCATCTTAAGATTCGTATCTTGTCTCCTTTTATCCCGGCTTCATGCGAAGGATTTGATGGGGAAAGTCCCAATTATCTTGAGAATCAGCGAAAATTATCTTCCGCCCTTTGCTTAGAAGGATACATGCTTTAACACTCTCGTGAGCTTGTGTTTGATCAATGGCCAAGAGTCATCAGTCCTGTGCTTTGCACATGTAATGGACATCTTGATGACAAAAACTCCCTTAGTTCAGCATTTAGTTTTATACGAACATTGGGATAGATTCTTCTGTCCTTTGCTTTTTTTTTTGCTTGATTGAACTTACTGAAGAAGAATTTTCTTCAGTCTTTGCTTTCTGCTTTGATAGACTTATCAAGGAGTTGAGATTTCACATTTGTATTTGATTCCAAACTCGCCAAGCTTGAGATTTTTTTGTTGTAGAATTTTGAGAAATGACCTTACGACCAATAGGGATAATTTCCCAGTCTTGGTCAATCAAACTCACCAAGTTGGAGAGATTTGGGGATTTTGATGCTATTGTCTTTGAACTAACGAGTGAGGATCCCTTACTACACCTGGTTGAGTAAGCAGCCACAACACTGGCCGTATTTTGGCGGTTGAGTCACTTATACACCCACTGAGTCGTGGAAAGCAATTGATGAAGGATTTTATCCTTAACAAGATGGGATCTCTTACTACGCCTTTGTGGCTTGAGTAATTGCCGGACTCGACCATATCAAGCTGTTGAGTCCGACCTTATACACCAACTTGAGCCTTTAGATTTGATGTGGGATGGAAAATGTCCTTCCAACTTGGTTTTTTGTTGAGATTTGAAAATTTCGCTTCTTTGGTCAATAAGACTTTAAATTTGAGAAATCAATACATAATTTTGAATATGCATGTGGGATCTTGGCACTAGCACGATGTCAATCTCAAAGAGAAAGAGATGCTCATTGTCTAACAGGAATGCCCAATACTTTACTATAAAACTTTAAAAAAATGCCCCCTGTCTAACAGGGGGATTTTTTTTATTTTATTTTAGAAATGCATTCTTGTGTTACAAGAGAATTTCCAATGAAAATTTTCCCGTGTGTTTGGTAATGAATACTTTCAAATGCAGGATTTGGCCAACCACACTTTCATGTGTAATATTTCTTTAAATACTGACCGTTGATTGGTGGCATTGGTCTTTCACCTTTGAAGTCAATGAGTGATAGGCCTCCCTTGATATACCTTTTCAAGAACAAAGGTCCTTCCCAGGTTCAAATGCCATTCTGCGATGAGGATGATTGGTCTTCTCGACCGGACCACCCCTTCAAAGCTTGAGGACGAGATGATCGAATGCTCTGAAATCCTCAGACTTCTAGATTTTCCGAGCTTGGAGCCTAACCTCGCCAAGCATCAAACTCTTCCATTCTAGATGAGCATTTCATCTTGGGTAAGATTTTGTTGAATGGCTACTGAAAGCTAGTTCCACTTGGTGGTAAATTGCTTGAAACACTAAAGTGACTTTGTAGAGTCTTGTAAGTGGTGCTAAGCCCATAACATTCACAAGTTTGGTATGCTCCCTTTTATTTCTTGCGAATTTTTCTAAGCAATTTGACTAGTGTTTATTAAAGGCCTCAACCAAGCATCAATCACCAAATCGTAATGGAGTTGACAGACCATTAATGCTCGAACGATGGTCACCCAAAATTGAGGAGACGATCCTGTCCATCAGATCCAAGGGACGAGGGGTGGGGATATACCCCCCTCATTTCGATATAATTCGAGCACATTCACAATTAGAGAGGTTCCAAGAAGAGTTTTGAAATCCTCAGAGCTCTCCCTAAGCCTCTCGAGCCTCCCTAACATCGGACTTCACTATTTCAAAATAAGGCAACCTAGTTTTCGACTCAACTCCCTCAAATCTCCATCGAATTCAAATTAGTTTCACCCACTCACTCCCCACACTCCGTCAAGCAAGAAAAAATGGCCTCCTGAGCTTCACGACCACCGGAGGTTTGAGTTTGATCAACGTCTGCTTGCATAATGGTGGTTCATGGTCCTTCGAGCAAACAACAAGGAATCCTCAATGCTGATCACTGGCTTTGTTTCTACTAGATACCTCACCGATTTCACCAATGAAGCTCGGTGAGGTAATTCTATTAAACTAAGCTTTTGGTGAAAAAAGTTTGGGCTTTTTTGAAGAAAATTGGTATGTCGCACATATTCAACAAGTAGATCCCTTCGGATCTACCTTGTGATGGTGTGAGTTGAATCCCGACTCGATCCAAGCGTGGGTGAGCTCGAATCGAGTGACGGAAGGTGGATGGTGTCCGTCTCTCATCGCTCAGGAGATGATGGATCATTGTTGACCTCATTTTTAGAATGAGCTCTCAACCCCTCCATCTTAGACATAGGATTTCTCTTAGACACTAAGAGTTTCCTTAGTTTTAAGACACTTCAAGTGATTAGGTGAACACTTAACCTAGACCTAGACACTTAGAAGAGTTATCCATAGGAATAGGTCATGCCTTAGGGGTGTCAAGAAAACTTGCCTACCCCATAGCTTGAACCAAATCCTCACTTCCTCCTTTCAAGTCAAACTCCAAATCAAATCAACTTCAAACTCAAATCAATTCTAACTTGATGGATTTTCTCAAATCATGAATCAATTTCAAATGATTGAAACTCATGATTGATTCCAAAATCCAAAAATCTCCCTAAGCCCTTTGATTTCATCTCATGGACTTAGCCAAATCAAATTCAAATCAAGCCAAACTTTTGATTTTTCTTCATGATTCAATCAATCCTTCAATCATGAATCTAAATATAAATATAAACTTCAATCATCAATCCAAAAATCAATTCAAAACTCAAATCCAAATTCAACCAAAATTCAACCAAAATTCAAACTAAGCCTTTTAAGTCAAAATCTTAAACTTAGCCAAATCAAATTCAAATCAAGCCAAACCCTTGATTTTTCTTCATGATTCAATCAGTCCTTCAATCATGAATCCAAATATAAATATAAACTTCAATCATCAAACCAAAAATCAATTCAAAACTCAAATCCAAATTCAACCAAAATTCAACCTAAGCCTTTCAAGTCAAAATCTTGAACTTAGCTAAATCAAATTCAAATCAAGCCAAACTTTAATTTTTTTCTTCATGATTCAATTAATCCTTCAATCATGAATCTAACTATAAATATAAACTTTGAGCATCAATCCAAAAATCAATTCAAAACTCAAATCAAAATTCAACTAAAATTCAACCTAAGCCTTTCAAGTCAAAATCTTAAACTTAACAAAATCAAATTCAAATCAATCCAAACCCTTGATTTTTCTTCATGATTCAATCAATCCTTCAATCATGAATCCAAATATAAATATAAACTTCAATCATCAATCCAAAAATCAATTCAAAATTCAAATCCAAATTCAACCAAAATTCAACCTAAGCCTTTCAAGTCAAACTCATGAACTTAGACAAATCAAATTGAAATCAAGCCAAACTCTTGATTTTTCTTGATGATTCAATCAGTCCTTCAATCATGAATCTAAATATAAACACAAACTTCAATCATCAAACCAAAAATAAATTCAAAAAATCAAACCCAAATCAAACTCATGTTCACCCTTTTAAACTTGAAATTGTCAAATGAATCAAAACCCATTTGACTCTAAATTACTTGCAAATGGATTTATATTTCAATCATAAGTCTATATGTGAGTTCAATCAAACTTGATTCAAGCCTTGATCAAGTCAATTGACTCACTTAGGCTCACTTGACTCAAAGTGACCTAAAGTACCCATTGTGAGCCAAATTCTAATCCTACCCAAATTGGATTGAACTAAGCCCAACTAAGTCTCACATTGTGAGCAACAATCATCATGAGATGATCAATCACTCAAATTGGGTCAAACCAAGTCAAACCTAAGGGTTGACCAAGTCAACACTTAGCCAAAATGAAACCTAAACTTGTCAAAATTCACCATAGGCCAAATTGATTGAAACCATTAATCAAAACTCATTCATGATCAATGTTTGAACTTGATCAAGTCATCATTTGAGCCTAACCTAGCCCAATTGGCCACTTGACTCAACTTGACCCAACTTGACCTAAAAAGTCAAAATGTGTCAAAACTTGATCTAAGCCAAATTGATTGAAACCAATGGGTCAAGTTCATTTCAAATCACTTGTTGAACTTGACTAAACCCTCAATTGTCCAATTAGACCCAACCTAGCCCAATTGACCTTAAACCCAACTTGACAAAAAAGGTCAAATTGAGCCAAAATCAAACTAAACCAAAATTGATTGGAAACAAAAATACCAATACATTTTAAATGACCAATGAAACCTAAACCAACCTCATACCTAACCCAAATAGGTCAAATGGGTCAAATTGGTCAACTTGACCCATTTGACCTAAATGAAATCAAATAAACCAAATCCAAATATAAATCAAATTGAAGAAAACCAATGATGCCAAAATATTTCAAATGGTCATATGAACTTGACCTAACCCTTGGTTTGACCCCATTTGACCAATTGGTCAACTTAACCCAAGTTGACCCATTTTGACCTAAATGGGTCAACATGAGCCAAATCACATCAAATCAATTCCAAATCCATTTAAACTTGGCCCAACCCATTTTTCAATCATACTAAACATATTCAAATTGAAATCCAAGCCAAATGACCATTTTACTCTTAAGGCAAAGGATAATTCTTGGCCAAACTCACTTGAAATTTGGTCAAATCCTCTTCATGGCCACTTGGCACACTCTTAGTGGACCCCATGGACACTAATAAGAGTGGTGCACCTAACCCTATGGGTTTGGGTCAGCCAAACCCAACTCAAGGCCAAAACTGACCACTCCCTTCATTTCAAGCACATGTCAATCACTCCTCCACCCAAAATCAGCACATGACACTTCTCCACTACCCCCCTCTGCCAAAAATGAACCATGTGCAACCATTGATAGCCAAAATAATCCATTGAAGGAGGTGAATTTGATCAAAATGGCAAAGCCTTGCTCGGTCGTCCAATCTTTCAAGGGGGAGATATACTCCCCCTCATTTCACTTGAATTGGATAGACTCATACTCAATTGACTGAGGGAGACCTAAGGCAATCTCCCCAAGCTCCCTCAAGCAATCCCCAAGCCGTTGGTATTCTCCATTTTTGGATTCCTTCAAACCAAAAATAGGGGAGGCTAAGGGAAATTCCAACTCATCCAATAGACAATATCAATCCAATTCCTCTTGCAAGCACCCTGAGGGAACCCAATCGAGCTCCTCAAACCTTCATCCAAGTTCTCAAGGTATGAGAGAGCGGACTTTGATTATGGCTGCAAGAATTTGAAGAGGAGCTTGGTCCATAGGAAGATTCACTCACCCCAAGCCCTCAAATCTTCAAAAGAGCTTCATCTCCACTAAACGAAGCTACCTCGATGGTTGGGAACACCGATGATAGCCTCTAGCGAGGTATGCCTTCAAACTGAGCTTTGGGTAGATTTTATTTGGTCCTTTATTAAGGAAAGTTTCACCTCATGTGAATTTGACTGTTAGATCGTCATCCCCTTACTTCTTGATGGTGTGGGTTGAGTTTGAATTCAATCCGAGCTCAATCGAGCTCGGATCATGCCCTAAAGAGTGGACGGATGCCCTTTCCCACAGGCAAACTTAGTGACGAATCATGGACCGTCCATCCACGCATTTTGGATGGACGATCATGATCAAGCCGCGTAGGATCCATGGATTTATCCTTTAAATACTACGGGCTCGATCTCAACCGTCTGCTAATGCTTCATGGGACGTGACTACTTAAATAGCGAATCCCATCGCGTCACATGGAAAGCGTGCTCCACAATAGTGTTCCATGTGGCACCGACGAGATTAACTATTTAATTAGGTTTTAATCATGGAATCTTTAAATATTCATAACTAAATGTAGAAAAATTAAAAAATACAAAATAAAATGCATTGTGAAGATAATTCACTAAGGAATTCACTAAAATATTTTCTAATGGATTTTAAACAGTGCATTTTCCTTAATTAAGATTTTAGTGAAAACTTAATAACACTAATTACTCCCTAATTACTTCATTTCAAATTACTTAGGTGCATTTAGTGGGATGACCTCTACCTCCCCTAATTTTCTTGGGATTTATTGATGAGTTAATTAGGGAAATCAATTAATGAATCCTGAATCACTTTCTTTATGTAATTAAGGGTAATTAAGCATGTGAAGAATGGTTTAGTCACTTTATTAAGTTAATTAAGCCTTGCTTAAGTGAAGAAAAGATTTATGGAATAATTTTGGGGAATTTTTTCCTAAGCCATTCCCTAAACCCCTTTCCTTCCTTAATCCAAACTTAATTAAGGGCTAATCCACTAATCACCTACTTAATTAACTTGATAAAATTTTCAAAAGATTCCAAAACTTAACCAATTCATCTTGGGTAGGTGCTTAGGTGTTCAATAGCCTATGTAGCTTAAGAAAATCAAAATCCAAGCCACATGTGTGGGAAGGGTAATGAAAGTACTTATATTAAACCGTTTAGCTTAATTAATCACTAATTATGAGTCAATTGCATTAGGCCCTTTCTTTCCTAGGTGAATTACTATTTTAAATTCCTTGTGTGATTTTATGTCATACATTGGCTCATAATTATTTGATTAAATATGTTATGTGGTGTAGGTAAGGGGTAATTAATGAACTTAATATACACCTTAACCTAGGTAAAGCATAAAACTCACATAATGGTTCTAAAATTAAACTAAAATAACATACACATGTGGGAAATGGGTTAGGACTAGAAAACCTCTCCACATTTCCTAAATCACTTCAAACTCAAACAAAAATTAAAAATCTCTTTAAAATAAATTTGATTCACTTTAAATAATCCTTTTTCATAAGATATAAGATGGTCTTTAGGAATTAATTAGGGTGAATGAATCTACATGCTTTCATCACTTAATTTCTTTCCTAACATGCTAAATGTGTATGTCATATGAAAATCATGCATTCATGCCTTTTAAAAATCAAATTAAAAATGAAATATTTCTTTTATGTCAAATTGCATGTTTTGGCTAAAGTAAGAATATGAATGGCTATTATCACTATTAAATCCAAAAATTATTTTTAAAACTTTTAAATTAAACATCACAACTGGAAAGTATGCTACTTATAATTGTTTATAGGTTTGCACGTGAGTATAAAAATAAAGATGTGCATTGTGTGACTTTCCTTCTCTTCTCTTTTAGCATAATTTTAAATAGGATTTTGCAAAGTGTATAGTTCATTTAAAAGGAACACAACACTTGTTTACATCCATTCCTATGTTATCACTTAAGAAGGATATTCACACTTGCATATGTAAATTGTATAAATAAATCAAACAAACAAACATAAACTTTTTTGCATGATTCTCTTTTCATGCATTTCTGTTTGTACATGCACATGTATTTAAGAAAAGTGATATATTAGTTTGGACAACCCCGGGGTTGTGATGCTTTAAGTAGCCCTAATTAAGTCTTATACCTTACACCCTTGGTACTAACAATGGCGTCGTACTCACTTATATCTTTTATACTTGTAAATGTGCATATGAAAAATGGATAAAAGAATCACTCTTTTTCTACTTAACAAAATCATGCATCATGAAGCATCCAAATTTTCTTAAGTAACTCTCTTAGCATTCAACATAAGGTGTGCTAAACCCTTCCATTTGCATGTATAGATATGCTTAGGATTCATCTATATGTATGTTACACATGTTGGGAAAGAAACGAAGTGTTGTGTGTTTTGTGAGTATTTCACTTTACTTAATCTTAAATTGCCTTTTTTCTTGAATAGGTTTGTTTAGGGAAAATCTAAACTTAGGATTATTTAAAACACATGATAAAATATTCACTAAAAATAATCAAATATGAATCTACCTTAGAAATTACTTAAGGTGGGGAGGAAAGAGAAGTTCTCTTCTCTTTTTCTCTCTATACAATATTTAGTAATTAATTATAGAATTCATTCAAACCAAATCAAAATACAAAATAAAATTAACCAAAGAAACTAAATCACTTACATGAAATAAGCCCTCTAAGTTGAACATTTTCATACTTAGAAAACTTTAACCTTAAAGCCTAGCCAAGCATACCACACAAACCTTAAATAGCATAAACATTAGGCTAAGTTACCAGTTCTAGCTTTAGGTTAGGGCGGTGCATGATTTCATGTTTGATTTTATTTTTTGATGTAATATTTTAGTCTGGATGTTAGGGTGTATGTGCGTAGATTGAATGGTAGGGTGATCTTAGTCTAACCATTCTCTTCTGCAGGAGATTGTGCTTAAGGGGTGCTGTAATAAAAATATAAAATGCTTTTGTTGTGTAGGTGCTTATGCCCCTAAGCATAATCCAAAATAGGCTAGGTGGGCTTGATTATCCATGTGTGGGGTAATAAGTCCAATTTATACATATACATGCTTGGGATTGTATGGTTTGTTTAACTAATCTCTATTTTGTAGGTTTTAGTTAGATTTTTTTTTCCATTTTCATGTAATTTTACAATTAAGATTTTAAAATGATTGTTATGGGTGATTAGGATGAACATTGGTCATAAGATTATGTCTTATGTACCATGTGAAACCTTTGGAGTGACCAAATTCCAACCAACCAAAAGAATAAAGAAGAAAGAATAAAAGAAAGAAGAAGAAAGAAGAAATGAAGAATGAAGACCTCCATAATAATGAATTCCTTCTTGATTGTAATTTATTCATTTGTAATCTGTGTTGTATAAGGGTAGAGCTCGTCTACTCAATTTTTTTTGGATTTGTGCAGTGGAGCCCAACCTCAACTGGTCTTTTATTCTTTTACGCTAGCTTTATAAATTGATTGATGTTTGTTTAGCTTGTGCATTAAGATGACATCTTTTCCTAGTTTATTCCTTGCTTTGATGTATGGCCTGGATGACGATTAGGCTCCTAGGAAAGTAAAATTTCTATCCAACTAATCAATTCAAATTAAAAATAAAAATAATTCATACACCTAAAGCCTAGGTTATAATTCAAGATAAAAAAATCAGCAACTCCTTAGCTGAATATTATATTACTTTTCTCACATCATGCATAAAAAACATATTGTTTCACTCTTAATTGGAGGGCTTCCACCTTTGCCAGAGAACTTGGCTTAACCTTTGAGAGCCATGGTGGAAACACACCTCCTTATCTTGTTGATTTTAGCCCATACTCTAATTTCTCATGCATTAGGCATATGAATCCTAAAGCCCGTGTCAAATTGATTGTTCAAAATAAAAATAAAATATAACAAAATTTGCATTAGATCTAACTCATGAGTTCATGCCCTACATGATCTAGTCTCTTAGGGAGTAAACTTAAGGACTTAACCTCTTTTCTAAATAAATAACAGCCTAGTTATCTTACAAAAGCATTCGACTTGCCTACATGTTTTAAAATTGTAGGTGGAGTTAGTTGTCACCCCAAAGGCTGTAAGTCCAATATGAAAGTGGTTTATCCTTTCTTATGGAGGTAAACCAAATACCCATTTTCGCCTTAGATTTAGGTCGTGATTTTGGTCCTCACCAAAACTTCCTAGATTTGGGTCCTGAGGTTGCTACTTTCCTTTGCGGGCTACAAGCATAAATCCTCACCTCTTAGGCATTTCCATGACCTTGTATCATGGAATTGTAAGTCCTAACATTCTAATAAAAATTCAATTTCAAAAATGTAAAGCCCAACCATAAGATAGTTTGATATGTTTACTAGGCCTTCTAATATCCTAAGCATCCCCTACTTATCTTCATTTGGCTTTGATAAGAACTCTCTCCTCTTGATCGATCCCACTTGATCTTTGAAAAATAAACCAATTGATTGATAGTCCTACCATCCAAAATCTTTGGAGACAATGATCATTTACCTTAATCGAGAGTATTCCTAAGGAATCTTGTTTCTCAAGATGTAATTAACTATGGGGGCTTGCCCTTATAGGGAACTTAATGAACTCAATTTAAAATAAACCTGCTTGAATTTTCATATAAAGTAGGGGAAGAATCTGGTACATTCAGACCCATAGTCCTGGGGAGTCCTTATTGAGGTAATTAGTCCATTGTATGGTGGTGACTTCTATCTTTTGAGATAATACACCTTTCCTCAATGCCATACCTGATCACCCTAATAAGAACAACTACAGATTTACTTGATTTCCCAATAAAAAGCATTTTATATTTCTATTTTCATTTATCCTCTTTCCAAAAGGGGATAGATGAAGGCAAGAATAATTTTCTCCACAGATTTTTCTGGTGACTCAACTGGGGATGGTTCCTCTCTCCATCTTTGGTAAATGATCATTATCTCCAAGTATCGATAGTGGGTTTGTGCTTTTATATGAATCGAAGGCTATCTTTCTTTTTTGTTGGAACTTAGCTTATTTCATTCTTAAGTAAAGTTAGCCAACATCTTTAGGTTTTAGCACCTCACCCTATGTTGGTATTAAAACCCCTGTTGGATTCCCCAATGGGAGAAATTAAAAATTTAATAAAAAGAAAATAATTAAAGACTTTTTCCTTACCATTTTTTATGGTAAGGAAAGGTTCATTCTAAAAATAAAGAAAAAATAAATCCTTTATGAAGAATATCAATTTCTAAAAGCACTTTTTGAAAATGCACATAATAAAATATTTTGTACAAAATTTTATAAATCACCATCATCTAACAATCTTCATGATTGTTACATGTTAGATCATTTCAAAAATAAAACCAACAATCATACTTTCAAAAAGCACAAATGAACTTCTTCACTCAATTCATTTTGTTGAAGACTTCATTTTCCATAAATAAAACCAACAATCATATTTTTCAAAAAAAAGACAAAATTTGAGGATGGGTCTTTCCATTCAATACATCCAAATGTGTTGGATGGATGTTACATCTTCAAGCAAAATTAGAACTTTGAAAATCCACTCAACACATTCCACATGTGTTAAGTTGGAATTTTCACCTTTTCAAAAAGAGAGGTTTCATTTCCAATCAAAATCAAAATAAATTTCCAAAAGCACATATGAAATCTCTCCATTCAATATACACACATATATTGAATGGAGGTTTCATTTCCAATCAAAATCAAAAATAAACTTTCAAAAAGCACATATGAACATCTCTCTTCAATATACCCAAATTTATTGAATGAAGGTTTCATTTCCAAATAAAATGACACTACTTTGAAATCCCACTTAACATATTCCATATATGATTAGGTTGGAATTTCCTCTTTAAAAAAAAAAAGAAAGAAAAGCAATAATCACACCTAAACTACATCTTTGAAAAAATGAAACATAATTTGATTTCCATCTTACAAACCCAAATTTGTTAAATGGAAATCTCTCTTTTCAAAATCAACAAAATACAAATTTTTTTTAAAACACATTTGGAGCTTCATTTTAGCATACCACATTTGCTAAAGTGAAGTCTCCATTTTCAAAACAAAATTTGAAACACATTTTTGGAACTTCATTTTAGCATACCACATTTGCTATATTGAAGTCTCCATTTCCAAAACAAAATTTGAAGCACATTTTTAGAATTTCATTTAGCATACTCAAATTTGCAAAGTGAAATCTCCATTTCACAAAATTCAAAACACATTAGAACTTCATTTTAGCATACCACATTTGCTGAAGTGAAGTCTCCATTTTCAAAACAAAATTTACAACACATTTTTGGAATTTCATTTAGCATACTCAAATTTGCTAAGTGAAATCTTCATTTCAAAAATTCAAAAATACATTGGAACTTCATTTTAGCATACCACTGTGGTTAAATTATATATATTCCTACCTTCATCTATCCCTCTTTTAGGAAAAGAGGATAAATGAAAATAGAAATATACATAATGCCTTGTTGGGATGCCACGCAGATCCGCAGATGTTATTATTAAGTGATCGGGTATGACATTGAGGAAAGGTGTACTATCTCGAGAGATAGAAGTCATCACCTACAATGGACCTAATCACCTCAATAAGGACTCCTAAGGACTATGGGTCTTTGGAATGTACCAGATTCTTCCCAACTTTAAATGGAAAAGTAAAGTAGGGTTCATTTTAAATTGGGTTCATTAAGTTCCCTATGGGGGCAAGCTCCCATAGTTAATTACATCCTAAGGAATATGATTTCTTAGGAATACTCTTGATTAAGGTAAATATTCATTATCTTCAAAGATTTCAATAATGTAGGACTATCAATCGATCAATTTATTTTTAGAAAATCAAGTGAGATCGATCAAGAGGAGGGAGTTCGTATCGAATCCAAATGAAAATAAGTAGTAGATTCTTAAAATATTAGGAAGCCTAGTAAGCATCCCAAACTACCCTATGGTTGGGCTTTACATTTATAAAGTTGAATTAATTTATTTGAGTTAAATTTTATTAGAATGCTAGGGCTTATAATTCTATGATGCAAGGTCACAAAAATGTCTAAGAGGTGAGGATTTATGCTCGTAGCCTTCAAAGAGAAGTAGTAACCTATGAACCCAAATCTAGGGAGCTTCTGCGAGGGCCAAAAGCATGACCTAAATCTAAGGCAAAAATGGGTTTTTGGTTACCTCCATAAGAGAGGATAAACCACTATTGGACTTACAACATGGCCGCCAACTAACTCTCCTATGATTTTAAAATATGTAGGCAAGTCAAATGTTTTTGCAAGATATCTAAGCTGTTGTTTATTTAAAAAGAGATTAAGTCCTTAAACACACTCCCTAAGAGACTAGATCATGTAAACCATGCTTTAATGACTTAAATATAATGAAAATTTTATTATATTTTATTTTTATTTTGGATAATCAATTTGACACAGGCTTTAGGATTTGTATGCCTAATGCATGAGAAATTAGATTATGGGCCAAAATCAGCAAGATAAGGATGTGTATTTTCACCATGGCTCTCACAGGTCAAGCCAAGTTCTCTGGAAAAGGTGGAAGCCCTCCAATTAAGAATGAGATAATATGCTTTTTTATGCATGATATTAGAAAAGTAAGACAACATCCAGCTAAGGGGTTGCTAATTCTTTTATCTTATTTTATAGCCTAAGATTTATGTGAGGTTATGTGTTATTTATTTTTAGTTTTAAGTTGATTAATTTGGTAGAAGATTTATTTTCCTAAGAGCCTAATCATCATCCAAGCCATACATCAAAGTAAGAAAGAAACGAGAAAAAGATGTCATCTTAATGCGCAAATTAAACAAACATCAATCAATTTATAAAACTAGCGCAAAAGAATAAAAGGCCATTGTGGTCTCCACCGCAAAACCCAAAAAAATAAATTGGGTAGCAAGCTCTACCCTTATACCCGTTACAAATGAATTAATTACAATTACAAGAAAATTCATGTTATGGGGTCTTCATTCTTCATTTCTTCTTTCTTCTTCTCTTCTTCTTTCTTCTTTGGTTCCTTTTTTTGGATGGTTGGAATGTGGATGCTCCAAAGGCTTCACATGGTACATAAGATAAGATCTTATGACCAATATTCATCCTAATCCCACATAACAATCATTCTAAAATCCTAATTGCAAAAGTACATGAAAATGGAAAAGAGAAATCTAACTAAAACCTGTAAAATAGAGATTAGCCAAACAAATCATACAATCCCAAGCATGTATATATATAAATTGGACTTAGCACCCCATATGTGGGTAACCAAGTCCACCTGGCCTATTTTGGATTATGCTTAGGGGTATAAGCACGCAAAAAGTACATTTTTATTACAACACCCCTTAAGCATAATCCCGTGCAGAAAATAATGATTAGACTAAATCATCCTACCATTCAGTCTATGCACATACACCCTAACATCCATACTAAAATAAAATATCACAAAATAAAAAAAATATCAAACCATGCACCGCCCTAACCTAAAGCTAGAAATGGTGACTTAGCCTAATGTGTGTGTTATTTAAGATTTGTGTGGTATGCTTAGCTAGGCTTTAAGGTTGAAATTTTCTATGTATGAAAATGTTCAACTTAGAGGGTTCATTTCATGTAAGTGATTTAGTTGCTTTGGTTGATTTTATTTTGTATTTTTGAATTAGTTTAAGTGAATCCTACAATTAATTACTAAGTTGTAAAGAGAGGAAAAGAGAAGAGAACATATCTTTCCTCCCTACCTTAAGTAATTTCTAAAGTAGATTCATGTTTGATTTTTGTTTAGTGAATGTTTTATTATGCATTTTAATTAATCCTAAGTTTATATTTTCTCTAAACAAACCTATCAAAAAAGAAAGGCATTTTAAGATTAAGTAAAATGAATTAATATCACAAAACACACAACACTTAATTTCTTTCCCAACATGTATAACATGCATATGGATGAATCCTAAGCATATCTATACATACAAATGAGGATGTTTAGCACACTTTCATAATGAATGCTAAGTGATATTACTTAAGAAAATTT
Organism: Cymbidium sinense; assembly: GCA_021442155.1. Classification (NCBI taxonomy): domain Eukaryota; kingdom Viridiplantae; phylum Streptophyta; class Magnoliopsida; order Asparagales; family Orchidaceae; genus Cymbidium; species Cymbidium sinense. Next base: position 251,822,090 of record CM038215.1, read on the forward strand.
TCATACTTCATGATGCATGATTTTCATTAAGTAGAAAAGAGGATTCTTTTATCCATTTGTCACATGCACATTTATATGTATGAAAGACATAAGTGAGTATGAGACCATTATTAACACTAGGGGTGTAAGGTACATGAACTACTTAAGGCTACTTAAAGCCTCGCAACCCCAGGATTATCCATACTAATTTACCACTTTTTTTAAATACATATGCATGTACAAAAGAAATTAATGGAAAAAGAAAGATGCAAAAGTTTGTATTTGTTTGTTTGATTTGTTTATACAATTTATACGTGTAAGTTTAGATGTCCCCCTTAAGTAATAACATAGGAATGGATTTAAGCAAGTGTTGTGTTCTTTTCAAATGAACTATACACTTTACCAAATCCTATTCAAAACTATGCTAAAAGAAGAGAGAAGGAAAGCCATACTATGCACCTCTTTATATTTATACTCACATGCAAGCTTATAAATAATTATAAGTAGCACACCTTTCAGTTTTGATATTGGATTTATAAATATTGAAAATAATTTTGGATTTAATAGTGATAATAGCCATTCATATTATTACTTTAGCCAAAACATGCAATTTGACATAAAGAAAACATTTCATTTTTAATTTGATTTTCAAATAGTATGAATGCATGATTTTCATATGACATACACATTTATCATGTTAGAAAAAAAACAAAGTGATGAAAGCAATGTAAGTTCATCCACCCTAATTAATTCCTAAAGATAATCCTATGAATAAGATTATTTATAGTAAATCAATTTTTTTAAGAAGAGTTTAGATTTTGTTTGAGTTTGATTTCAATTTGAGAAATGTGAGAAGGTTTGTTGGTATTAACCCACTCCCACATGTGTATGATGTTTTAGTTTAATTTTCAAGTAATTAGATCAATTTTATGCTTTGGTTAGGTTAGGTTAAGGTGTGAATTAAGTGTTAATTACCACTTACCTATAAAACTTTAATTTTTTTAATCAAATAATTATGAGCCAATGATATGACATAAAACCACACAAGAAATTTAAATTAGCATTGCATCCTAGGAAAGATAGGAACCTAATGCAATTGGCTCACAATTAATGATTAATTAAGTTAAAGAGTTTAATTTAAGTACTTTCATAACCCTTCCCACACATGTGGGTTAGATTTTGATTTCCTTAAGCTACTTAGGTTATTGAACACCTAAGCACCTACTTAAGATGAATTGATTAAGTTATGAAATGTTTTTGAAAATTTTATCAAAGTAATTAAGCAAGTGATTAGAGGCTTAGCCCTTAATTAAGTTTTGATTAAGGAAGGAAAGTGTTTTAGGGAATACCTTAGAGAAAATTCCCCAAATCCATTCCATAAACCTCCTCCGTACTTAAACAAGGCTTAATTAAATTAATAAAGGGATTAAACCAATGTTCATATCCATTAATTGATCTCCCTAATTAACCCATCAATAAATCCCAATAAAATTAGGGGAGGCAGAAGCCATCCCCCTAAATGCACATAAGAAGTTTAGAATTAACCAGTGGGATAATTAAGGAGTAATTAGGGTTATTAAGTTTTTAATAAAATCCTAATTAAGAAAAATATACTTTAAAATACCTTGAAAATAATTTTAGAATATTCTCCTCTAAATTATGTTTACAATGCATTTTACCTTATATTTTTATGATTTTTCTAGAATTAGTTATGTAATTATAAGGTTTCCATGATTATTCCATAATTAAATAGCCTAATTAAGTGATTAATCCCGTCGACGCCATGTGGAGGCTGATGCGACGTGATGAGAGAGGCCACTTAAGTTATCACATCATAGCTCTGTTTCAGCGGCGGTGCTATGTGCTTTCTCCCCATCCGTCTGTTCTAAGATCAGACGGTTGAGATCATGCCCACAATTCTTTAGGGATTAAATCAAGGATCCTATGCATCTTGATCATGCCGTCCATCCAAAATGTGTGGATGGACTGCCCATGATCTGTCACAGAGTTTTTCTACGGGAAAGGGGAGTCGTCCACCTTCCATGGCATGATCCGAGCTCGATTAAGCTCAGATTGAACTCAAATTCAACCCAGACCATCATCATGCAAGGGGATGAAGATCCAATGGCTAGTTTTACATGAAGTGAAACTTTCATACAGACCACACTCTCTAGTTTAAGCTTTTTGATCCATACCTCAGGAGTCTCATGCTCGACCGATGAGGTGGCTTCGTAGTGGAAATGAAGCCTGCTGAAAGTTTCTTTAAGTAGATCTTTCTATGGACCAAGCTCACCTTCATTGGTCTATGAGCTCTCCCTTGCCTTGAGAACTTGGATTAAGCTTGGAAAGCTTGATTGAGTCCCCAAGGATCTTACAAGAAATTGGCTTGATTTGAAGTATTGAGTGAGATGGATCTTTGCTGGAGCTCCCCTATTTTTGGCTTGAAGAAACCAAAAATGGAGAATTTCCAATGACTTTAAAAAGCTTGGATGAGCTCTAGGATGCTTGCTCTGAGTTCCCTTAGGTCAATCAAGTGTGTGTGATTTGAATTCAAGTGGAATTAGGGGGAGTATATCTCCCCTAGGTGAATTCGATGTGAAGAGCTTTACCGTTTTGATCCAATACACCTTATTCAATGGGTTGGTTAGGCTGTTAGACTTGCACATGGTTTAGTTTTGAGTGTGGACTGGTGTAGTGAAGCTCCCATGTGTTTTAATTGAGTGGAGGAAGAATTCCCATGTGCTCATGTCCATGGGGGTGGTTAATTTTAGCCTTAGGTTGGGTTGGGCTGACCCAAACCCATTGGGTCATGTGCACCATGTCCATTAGTGATCATTTGGAAGAGGATGTCAAGTATCCATGAAAAGGAATTGACCAAATTCCAAGTGGTTTTGATTTTAGGTTACCCTACCGCTAGGGGTAAAATGGTCATTTGGTTTTCATTTGAATATGTTTGGTATGATTAAAAAAAATGGGTTAGCTAAGTTTCATCGAATTTGGAGTTGCTTTGATATGATTTGGCTCATGTTGACTCATTTAGGTCAAAATGGGTCAACTTGGGTCAAGTTGACTAATTGGTCAAATTGGTCAAACTAAGGGTTGGTTCAAGTTCATATGACCATTTGAAATGTTTTGGCATCATTGGTTTGGTTCAATTTGATTTATATTTGAATTTGATTCATTTGATTTCATTTAGGTCAAATGGGTCAAGTTGACTAATTTGACCCATTTGACCTATTTGGGTTAGGTCATGTGTTGGTTTATGTTGGGTTGATCATTTAAAATGGATTGGTATCTTTATTTCCAATTAATTTGGGTTTATATTTGGATTTGGCTCAATTTGACCTTTTAGGTCAAGTTAGGTTCAAGGTCAATTGGGCTAGGTTTGGTCTAGTTGGCCAATTGGGGCTTTGGTCAAGTTTACTAAGTAATTTGGAATGAGCTTGACACATTAGTTTCAATCAATTTGCCTTAGATCAAGTTTTGACATAATTTGACTTTTTAGGTCAAGTTGGGTCAACTTGAGTCAAGTGGCCAATTGGGTTAGGTTAGGCTCAAATGATGACTTGGTCAAGTTCAAACATTGATCATGAATGAGTTTTGATCAATGATTTCAATCAATTTGGCCTATGGTGGATTTTGGCAAGTTTAGGTTTCATTTTAGTCAAATGTTGACTTGGTCAACCCTTAGGTTTGACTTGGTTTGACCCAATTTGAGTGATTGATCATCTCATGATGATTGTTGCTCACAATGTGAGGCTTAGTTGGGCTTAGTTCAATCCAATTTGGGTAGGATAATAATTTAGCTCAAGTACTTTAGGTCACTTCAAGTGAGCCTATGGTCATGTGGCTTGGTCGATTTGAGTTTGAGAACTCACATATGAACTTATGATTGAAATATAAATCCATTTGCAAGTGATTTTAAGTCAAATGGGTTTTGATTCATTTGACAATTTCAAGTTCAAAGGGTGAACATGAGTTTGACTTGTTTGATTTTTGAATTTAGTTATTTGGTGATTGAATTTATGTTTATATTTGGATTCATGATTGTGGATTGGTAATCATGAAGAAAAATCAAGGGTTTGGCTTGATTTGAATTTGTTTTGGCTAAGTTCAAGATTTTTACTTGAAGGATTAGGTTGGATTTTTGATTGAATTTGAGTTTGAGTTTTGCATTGATTTTTGGATATTTAAATTTATATTTCAGTTATATTTGTGAATATAAATAAGAATATAAATGGGTTATGAGAAAATTCCTTGAATTTGATTTGATTTAGGCTAAGTCCATGAGAGGGAATCAAAGGACTTAGGAAAGATTTTAGTTTGGATTTGAATTTTGAATTTGGTTTGATTGATTTGAATTTATATTTTATTTATATATGTGGACATAAATGAGAATATAAATGGGTTGTGAGAAAATTCCTTGAATTTGAATTGATTTATACTTGATTTGAGCTAAGTCCATGAGAGGGAATCAAAGGACTTAGGAAAGATTTTTGATTTGGAATCTAATCATGGGCTTCAATCATAAGTTTCAATTATTTGGAATTGATTCATGATTTGAAAAATTACATTGAATTGGTGCAAGGTTTGAGTTAGAGTTGGAGTTGATATGAGTTTAGAGAAAATCAATCAAGTTGGAATTGATTTGAGTTTGAGTTGAAGGGAGGAAGTGAGAAATTTGGTCTGCCATAGGGTAGGCAAATTTTCCTAACACCCCTAAGGCATAACCTATTCTATGGCTAATTCTAGGTCTCTAGGGTTAGGTTGAGTGTCCAACTAACACTAGATGTGTCTTAAGACTAAGGAACTCTTAAAGTCTAAGAGAAGTCCTATGTCTAAGATGGAGGGATTGAGAGCTTATCCTAAAAATGAGGTTAACAACCACATTTCCTAAAGTGAAGTCTCCATTTTCAAAACAAAATTTGAAACACATTTTTGGAACTTCATTTTAGCATACCACATTTGCTAAAGTTAAGTCTCCATTTTCAAAACAAAATTTGAAGCACATTTTTGAAATTTCATTTAGCCTACTCAAATTTGCTAAGTGAAATCTCCATTTCATAAAATTCAAAACACATTGGAACTTCATTTTAGCATACCACATTTGCTAAAGTGAAGTCTCCATTTTCAAAACAAAATTTACAACACATTTTTGGAATTTTATTTAGCATACTCAAATTTGCTAAGTGAAATCTCCATTTCACAAAATTCAAAACACATTGGAACTTCATTTTAGCATACCACATTTGCTAAAGTGAAGTCTCCACTTTCGAAACAAAATTTACAACACATTTTTAGAATTTTATTTAGCATACTCAAATTTGCTAAGTGAAATCTCCATTTCACAAAATTCAAAAATACATTGGAACTTCATTTTAGCATACCCCATTTACTAAAGTGAAGTCTCCATTTTCAAAACAAAATTTGAAACATATTTTTTGAATTTCATTTAGCATACTCAAATTTGCTAAGTGAAATCTCCATTTTTAAAAAATTTCAAAACACATTTGGAACTTCATTTTAGCATACCACATTTGCTAAAGTGAAGTCTCCAAATTTGAAACACATTTTTGGAATTTCATTTAGCATACTCAAATTTGCTAAGTGAAATCTCCATTTCATAAAATACAAAGCACATTAGGATTTCCTTAGCATACCTAAATTTGCTAAGAATCCTATTTTCAAAAATTAACGAAAACAAAACACATTAATATTTCCTTAGCATACCTAAATTTGCTAAGAATCCTATTTTCAAAAAATTTCAAAAACAAAACACATTAGGATTTCCTTAGCATACCAAAATTTCCTAGGAATCCTATTTTCAAAAGTTTTCAAAAAAGAAAACACATTAGGATTTCCTTAGCATATCTAAATTTGCTAAGAATCCTATTTTCAAAAATCTTCAAAAACAAAACACACTTGGATTCTTCATTTAGCTTACCCAAATTTGCTAAATGAGGATTCCATTTTCAAAATACAAATGATTTACAAAATAAAGCAAACAAAGAAAAAGAAGAAATTGTTTTCAAACACCTCACTTAGCATACCCAAATTTGCTAAGTGAGTAAATTCTAAAAATCACAAATCCAAAACAAAATCAATTGACCATTTACTTTAATATACTCAAATTTGTTAAATGAAGGGTCCTCAAAATCAAAATCAAAATTCAAACATGAACCTATGGAAGCATCTCTCCAAAAATATTTGAACCCATTTCCAACATATCCAAATTTGTTGAAAGTGGATTCTACATTCAAAAATTCCCTTTCCAATTAATCTCAAAATCTCTCTTCTAAATTCATTTGAGCCCCACTTAACACTTTCAAGATGTTGAGTGTGGGTTCAAATTGTAAAATTTAAATTCAAAAATCAACAAAACAGAAATCTAATTCAAGTTTATTTTCAACATTGCAAACTTTCAGTCAATGTCAATTTCAATTTCAATTTTATTTTCAATTGATTGTAATGGAAGCATAGAAGTATGTGTTCACATTTCCTCATGGGATGGATTTTGCCTTGGATTAGGCCAGCCTTCCAGGATCTAACTATGCCCACCTCATCCACTTTGGTTGAGGCTTTAGGGGCTAGATTACATGTGAGGGAACTCACCCACAGAGCATGGTGACCGCAGCCGTCATGTCCATGCCATGATGAGATCCCTCAGAGGAAGGTTATGGCGTTCTCACATAGTGCGATCGCTAGTGCCTATTATTCCCCATGCTGCCCAAGTTAGGGCTAGTACCCATTCACTGGCTCCGTCAAAGGGGAAGGCTCCCCTGATTCCAAGGATTATCTCCCCTTCCTTTGAGGTTGGGTCTAGTTCCTACTCTGCTTGACCTACCAAGACCCAATGAATAAATAAGAACTGCATGATCAAGTGGTATCACACTCGCATTGCTAGGGAGTTGGAGGCAGCCACTCAATCTGTTGTAGAGGAGTTTCCTACAATGGTTTCCCCGGTTACGAAACAAGTTCAACCTCTCATTTGATAGAGAGATGCTAGGAATGCTTGCTTTTGCCAAGATTGCACCGCTAGTGAGAGTCATATGCTAGCCTCTGATCAGTTTACGCTGAGTAGGTAGAGCCTAAGGATGATCAAGTCCGAGCTCGTTGATTTGAGATCGATTTCCATCAAGTGCGTGTAAAAGGGGGAGAGGGATAGAGCCCGCATCGTTCATGTTACTAGCGAGAGAGGTACAAATACGCCGCCTCGCACTTGTGGATTTTCGATCGCTACCCACACCATACCGATAGTATCTTACTCACATTATATGTCAGGAGAGTATATCCTAAGAGAGTTGGTGCCTCCACCACCGCTCTCCATGCTCGCCATTTCTTGTACATGAAAGATCTCGCTCCACAAGACCATGAAGGCCATGAGGAGAAGAGAACCATTGGTGATCCCACGTCAGAGATCTCATCCCATCTACACTGCCTACTGTGGTGAGGTCGAGCTTTCCTACTCGACCTTCTGCCCCAGTCATGGTGAAGAAGGAATGGAGACCTCGAAGTATCACAGTCATCCCATCATCACCACCATCGTAGCAGGCTATGGAGATGGTCGCAGCACTTGAGGGAGGAGGAGACAGTTCAATTGCCCCTACGATCATAGATCCTCCTAGGAGTGCCACTCTGCCCAGATCCAGCAGTAGTCAAGAGTATCTTTCCTCTAGTGAGCATAATACTCATAGGATCAACTCTCCAACAGCATCAAAGGTTAGGTGCCTATCTGTCATCATAGTGACCCTACTACCAAGACCCGATCTTTCATGCCTGTTCAGTTGAATTGATCCCTAGATGACATTGTAGCTCAATATCTAGTGGAAAAGAAGGAAATCGTAGGATATTCCTAGTCCGATTTAGAGGATGAAAAAGTTAGCTTTGATCCAAATGAAGATGATCTATTAGAGGATTCAGCAGGGGTGCACATGATAGATACCTGGGGTTCCCTCCTCCATGAGTAGCTTTTGGAAGGCGAAGAAACCACTGACCCAACACCTCCATCAGTAGTTAAAGCAAAAAAGATGAACAAATATATTGGATGATGAAGCAGGTTGAGTACTTGTTAGCGACAGTCTTAGTACTTGAGAACCAATCCCTGATAATTCATCCTACTAAAGCTGAGACTATTCAGCCAGAGTTGGTGCATGTCTTGGATCCAACCAAGACTTTACCTCCAATAGAGCAGGGCAGCACCAGCGTGTATAGTAAGGTAGTGGATAGCACCTTTATACAGGAAAAGGATATTAGAACCATGGTTAAGCATCAAGTGAAAGAAGCATTGGCTCAAGCCCAAAGAAGATCATCAGTTCCAAAGGGTAGACCCTACCTAGAGGAATTTGATGCCATCCAATATCTTATGGATTTCGTGCCACCTTCTTTTAAGAGCTTTAATGGCAGTGGGAACCCAAGGTAGCATATTGCACACTTTAGAGCCAGTTGTTGCAATGCCGGTGGCAGTGATGCTTTACACTTCTATCTCTATGTTAGTTGCTTAGCAGGTATAGCCTTCGATTGATACGCTAAACTTCTCAATAGTTCAGTGAAGACTTTTGCTGAGTTGGAGCAACTCTTCATCAAGAAGTTTGTTGGAGCTCAGTAAAGGGTGATTGTAAGAAATCTCATTGTGGCTCAACAAAATCCTGGTGAGTTCCTCATTGATTACATTCTCAGATGACATTATTTGAGTATGAAATGTGAACCACAACTGTCTGAACCACATGCCATTGAGATTCTGCTTAAGAATATCCATGGTTCGGTTGCATTCATGCTCAAAGGTTTCTCCATCAAAATATTTGAGAAACTAATCAACAAAGCAACTAGCTTATAAGGAGAAGCCAAACATTTACCTTTTTCGGACCAATCAACAAAGTACATAAAGCTTTTGAGAAGAAGCGAGGATAGCAAGTAGACAAGGGGAAACACCCAGAGCGTTTGAGAGACCTTGTGCTCCACGCCATCACTTCCACCTCTTACCACCACCGAGACCGCCTCCATGGCCTCACCCTCCACCTCTCACCACATCATCAAGAAAACGGTACACATACCTACCGCTAGGTAGCTATGGTTTACCTACTCTTTTGGATAAACTTAACAAGCCTTATTCATTTAAGAGGGAGGTAATTAGAAAGATCTTGAAGAATCTTTTAAAGAAGCCTGATTTTTAGCTACTCGAACCTAGGAGACTGGAAAAAATGGGCAAAAGTAATGATCCTAATTTTTGCCCCTACCACCGCATGCTAGGTCATGTTTTGGAAGATTGCTTCACATTCAAGGACTGCCTTGAACATAACTTCAAGACTGGTGCTATAGTTAAATTAAAGGAATACCTTATGGAACAACCATCTAGTTTCATTAGGGTAATCCTTGGGGATACTTATGATTCTTCTAAAACAAAAGAAGGTTGGGATATCTCTTTATCTCGTACTTCTAAGAAAATTATCTCTAAAATCAAGAATCTTTCCTTGAAGGTGCCTGAGACAGCTCAAACCTGCAGCATCAAGGAAGGCTTACAAGTTGTCAGAGCCAACTCAAGAAAAAGGGGAGTTCAGCGCAATAAATTACGATAGCCAAGTAGTGCAACCACCGACGAGTCCACTCCACCAATCCGAATACTACATCAGTTATTACCTCTACTGCAGCTAGCTCTTCTTCTAGTAGACATCTTGTATCAGTAGATGAGGGCATCAAATCCCTCACCCAACTTACTTTGCTTGATTTCTACTATATACCTCCTTCAAAATCTAAGAAATTGAAGAATAAAGCTAGCTTGAATTATATTTGTGTCACTTCTGATGGGTTGTATAAATCTATTCCTAATGATAACTCTTCAAGTCTAAATAACAATTATAATAACTCTGATATTCCTCTTTCGATTGAGTTGGATCTTCCTTCTCAAATACTACGGGTTCACCTCTTGAGATAGACTTGGAATCATCGAGGGTCCCATAGGAGAAGCGTAGGTGAGCTGATGTGAAGTAGAATCTTCCATTACGCCACAAGAGATCACCAAGTCAACCTCCAGTGGCAAGTTCTACCTCCTGGGTAGCACCTCAAGATAGAGGAAACAAGTCATTGGTTCGAGGATCGAGAAGCCCTCCACGGATGCTCCACCCTGGATATGCTTGTGGAGGATCAGCCAAGGTGGACTACATAATGTCCTCTCTCTCACCTAAGAAAGTTTCCATCTGCTAAGCATATATGATGCCCTTGTCTTATCCAAAGAGATGAGGGAATCATTAATCAAGGCTCTCCTTGATCCAGATATGCTTAGCTCAGACCATATTGGTGAGGAGGCACATTATTCAGAAGCTAGGGAGTCACTTTCATAGATGAAGACCTACTTAGGGACATGGAGCACAACCGCCCCTACATTACATCATGGACCTACTTCTAGCCGAGTTCTTATCATCCAGTGCAGAACATTATGAGTCTAAAGACCCTTGCCTATTTGAGGATTGACATCTCCACACTCGAGGAGATTGGATGATGTTGAGAGATTCAACAAGGGTGAGAGGGCTTTAGGTTCCATAGTGTTACCTTTGGAGATAGGTGACTAGAAGACTAAAGCCAAGTTCTATATCATTGATTTGAATAATTCATTCACCTCTTTGCTCAGTAGGCCTTGGATACATCAGAACAAGATGATTCTATCCTCCCTCTATTAGTGCATCAAGTTCAGGAAGGATGAGATTGAGTACTGTGTCAAAGGAGATGAAAAGCCATTTTCAGTCAGAGAGGTTGAGATATATGAGGATGCGACCTACTATCTTCCTCAAAACACCCTTTCTCATGAACTTGGTAAAAATTCAAAAGAAAATAAAGAAAAAGAAAAAATAAAAGAAAAAGAAAAGAAAAATGAAAATCCAAGTGAACAAGAAAGAAAAATTAAAGAAGAAATAGAGTCAGATATCACATCCACACGTTCATTCCATCATATGGACATGTGGGTATGACTCACCTCCACCGTGAGCGAGGAGAAATAAAGGTAGTTTTAGAGGTGGAAGACCCCCTAGTTGGCCATCAGCCAACAGGGGTTATGTTCCAGTTTATAGGAGTACCCCTACTATTCACATAAACATAGAATTCAACTCAGAGGATGAGTGTAATGTGATTAGCATACCAGCCAACCCCTCTCAGCGGGTTTCATTGGAGGTGACATCGAGCCGGACAATGATGAAGACCATGCCTCCAAACAAAGCACAAAAGTATTTGAATCAAATGTATGTGAAACTATAAGGCAACAGTTAAGAACCTTAGCTCTAACCTCACTTTCATCTCAAAAAGTTGAAGGTTTAGTAGTTAAGAAAGCCCCTCAGTCTTTTAAGGATGTCAAACTGAAGAGATTCTTTTTGGGATCATCATCCTCAAGTCCAGAAACTGATGCAGGACTTGAGGATATTTCAAACAAAGAATTAATGGAATTGCCTTTTGATTGGTATTCACCTTATGTTCTTAATCTTGCAAAGAAGGGTTTTATTCCTTATTCATGGTCTAAGCACGTCGAGTACTTCAAAATCTATGGAACAATAGAGGTGGATGCACAATCAAGATCAAGACTAGATTTATAGTGGGTCCTCGATGATGACGAATCGCTAGTTGTCACCAACCATCTAGAGTCTGATAAGTTATTTTCACACCAAACCAACTCTTATGAGGATGCAAGTTTAGAAACTTTAGATGATTCGGATGATCTCCAAATCAAAAATGCACCACCAGAATTTGAAAAAGAGATCCATTCAATAATTGACATGCTTAAAGAAATAAACCTCGGGATGAAAAAAAATCCATGTTCGACATACATTAGTTCATTGCAGAATGAAGAAGAAACCAATGACTTAGTGAGGCTATTGATTAAGTTTAAAGATTGTTTTGCATGGAGTTATGAGGAAATGCCTGGATTATCTCTTGATGTAGCAGTCCACAAACTAGAAATAGATCCTAGCATTAACCCTATCAAGCAAGCTCCTAGACGCATGCGATTAAAAATTGAACAACAGGTCATTTCTGAAGTCAAGAAATTGGTCGATGCTGGTTTCATCAAGGAAGAAAAATATCCTACCTGATTAGCCAGTGTTGTACCAATTAAGAAGAAGAATGTCCAAATTCATATTTGCATCAATTTCAGGGACTTAAATAAAGCATGTCCTAAGGATGAGTTTCCTCTTCCTATACCAGAATTAATGGTGGACATCGCCTCATCTCATACAATTTTCTCCTTCATGGATGGCTCATCTGGATACAACCAAATCAAGATGACCCCCGAGGATGAAAGAAACACTACTTTTTGAACTCCAATCAGAATCTATTGTTATAGGGTCATGCCTTTTGGCCTTAAAAATGCCGGTGCTACATACCAACGGGCCATGAATCAGATCTTCAATTAACTCATCCATCAGCAGGTTGAGTGCTAAGTTAATGACTTAGTGGTCAAGAGCAGAGAAAAGGAAGACCATCTCTTTGACAAGAGAGTAATTTTTGAATGGTTAAGATAATTTAATCTCAAAATGAATCCCCTGAAGTGTGCATTCGAAGTAGCATCAAGGAAATTCCTTGGTTTTGTTATCCAACACAGGGGAATAGAAATAGATCTAGAAAAGCTTAAAGCTATCTTAGAAATACCACATCCTAAAAGTTTAACTCAACTCAGATCTTTTTAAGGACGGTTGGCGTATCTATGATGCTTTATTTCCAACCTATCAGGGAGATGCAAGCCATTCTCATCACTTGTCAAAAAGGATGCCAAGTTCAAGTGGAATGATAAGTGCCAACATGCCTTCAAAGATATCAAATAGTATTTGGTGAAGCCTCCAGTTCTAGCAGCCCCTATCTCGGGCAGGCCACTCATCCTCTATACTGCTGCATTGTATGACTCCCTTGACACTCTGTTGGCCCAAGCCAAAGATGAAGGGAAGGAGAGTGCGCTCTACTACCTCAGCCATTGTCTGATCCATGCTGAAGCAAACTACCTACCTATTGAGAAACATTGCCTAGCTTTGATCTTTGCATCTCAAAAGCTGGGGCACTACATGCTTTCTCATAAAGTAAACTTGATTTCTAGAATCAATCCACTACAGTACCTCATGACACAGTCAATGTTATCCAGATGGTTGGCATGCTGGTCCATGATTCTCTCGCAGTTTGATATCACATTCATTCCCCTTCGTGCGGTAAAAGAACAAGCACTAGTGGATTTCTTAGCGGCACACCCACTGCCTGCTGATTCCCTGCTTAGTGATGATCTCCTCGAAAAACAAAACATGAACTTAGTGGAGATCGACAATCATCACTAGGAGATGTATTTTGATGGTGCGGCTTCCTTTTATAAAGGGGAAGCACCATGATCTACTCTTTTAGGAAAGGCAGGGGTAGGAATAGTTCTCTTAACCCCAGACAGTGATGAGATGAGATTCTCATACTACCTCTCTAATCCCTGCACCAACAATGCCGAGTATGAGGCTTGATCGTCTGAGTCCATCACAGTGTGTCAAGAGCATCAACATCTAAGGAGATTCTCAGTTGGTCATCAACCAGATTGCCAGGTCCTATATGATTCTGAAATGCAAGCTTCATCATTACCACGAGTATACCATGAAGCTGTTGGCCCAAATTCTTGAAGTCACCATCTATAAGGTTCCCCGAGGAGAGAACACAGTAGCAGATGCTTTGGTCAAACTTTCCAAAGAATTGGCATGTCCGAAAGATGAGTCCATTCCAATAAGGGTCCAAAATAGACAAGTCCTATCCCTTATTGATGTTGAACTCATCGAGAGACTTTCTCTTGAAGGGGAGGTTGCTGTTGCCAAAATGGACAAGGAACTTGATTAAGGGCAACCATTCATAGACTATTTGAATGCCAGCAAACTACCTCAGGAGAAATCACAAGCCCATCAGGTGAAACGAAGAGCCAGCTCCTATGCTCTAGTTGATGGCACCTTGTACCAACGGTCTTTTGATCAAATATGGTTATGTTGTTTGGACAAACACGAAGCCTGTAGGATTGTCACTGAGGTACACTCTTGTCTATATGGAGTGCATCAATCTGGTCTGAAAATGAAGATGAAGATCAAGAGACTATGATACTATTGGCCTTCGATGATTATAGACTACATGGATGTAGTTAGGAGATGTAATCAGTGTCAGGTACACGGTGTGGTCTTACATCAACCACCCAACATTCTACACCCTACATTGACTTCATGGTCATTTGAGTGTTGGGGTATCGACATTGTGGGTTCTATCGATCCACCTTCTTCTAAGGGTCATCGGTTCATCTAAGCTACCACCGACTACTTTTTTAAGTGGGCAGAGGCAATTCCACTCAGAGAGGTCACAACTCAGCATGTGCTTCAGTTTTTTAGGAACCATATCGTATATAGGTTCGGGGTGCCTCAATGAATTATTTTTGATAATGGTACTGCATTCAAAAGCACCAAGATCAATAGCTTCGCTAGAAGACATGGTGTAGATTGGAGATACTCTACCATCTACTACCCCAAAGCAAATGGCCTAGCAAAAGCATTCAATAAAACTCTCATCCAAATACTAAAGAAGACACTTGATGACAACAAGCGGTAGTGGAATGAGCAGTTGGTTGAAGCCTTGTGGGCATACCGCACGCACCACATACCAAACTCCAACTCAATATACCCCATTTTTCTTAGTGTATGGGTCTGAAGTCATTCAACCTTTAGAAGTTCAACTCTCATCACTAAGGATAGCATTGGGTAGTGAAATCACTACAAAGCATAATGCAAAGTTGCTGTTAGAAGAGCTCGAAGGTTTGGAGGAGAGATGCCTACGAGCATGCCAGAACCTCGAGTTGTACAAGGCCAAAATGATTCAAGCTCACAACAAGCCGGTTCGCCCTAGGTCTTTCCATGTAGGAGAACTTGTATTAGTCCTAAGGAGACCAATTGTTACCCGTCGAAAGATGGGAGGCAAGTTTGAAACCCGTTGGGAAGGCCCCTACGTCATAGAGAAGGCCTACCAAAGAGGATCATATCAGCTCATTAATTATAAATGGGAATACCCGATGCTTCTAATTAATGGGCTCTATTTGAAGAAATATTATCCATAAAACATGTTTGAAAATAATTATCAACAAAAGAACAAAATATGATTCCATTTCATTAAAATATTCCCTTCTTTCTAAGCATTATTTACTTGTCTTACGAATCTGTCATGACGTGTTTAGGATAGGTGTAAGAGAACCCAAGAGGCATCCTATCCCTCTTTTACAATACAAACACAATCAAACACAATCTCTTGACACTATTAGAATAGGTGTGAGAGAACCCATGAGGCATCCTATTTCAATTAGCACAATTAAGTTAGGTGTAAGAGAACCCAAGCGACATCCTTTCTTAGTGGGAATTTCGGTTATCATCTGTGGCACCATTTCATCCAATTCCCCAAGTGTGTTTAGGGTAGGTGTAAGAGAACCCAAGAGGCATCCTATTCCCTTTAAAAAAAAGCACATAAAGAAACACAAATATTTTGTCTCAGACTATTTTGATGTGAGAGCAAGCCCCTTGTGGCACTCACTCATTAGCTGCTCTAGGTCAAGTTTACATACTACCTAGCTAGTATGTCACTCCAGTGGTCACTTATTTGGAAGATGTGAGTCCCCTGCTTTCTTCCTAACTTGATCATTGCAAACCAATGAGCGCCTTGTTAGTTTGGTAGACTTCACTGCCTAGCTAGTAAGCTACCTCGTGTTAATTTTGTTTAAGAAGAAGTGAGTCCTCATGCTTTCTTCTTGAACTAATCATCATGATCTGACTATGTCAAGTATATTTGAGGTTTAAAGGTAAGTCCCCCATAGGCTTCTTTCCTCTTAACTATATTTGAGTTGATATAAATCCTCTAGCAGCATTCACTCAATAGTTGCCCTAGGTCGGATAGCACCTGTCGAGCTGAAGATAGACTATCCCAGCATTTAGTTTTACTATAGGAGGATGTGAGTCCCCGAGCTTTCTTCTAGGTTAATTATTGTAAATCGATGGGCACCTTAGGTTGGTTGATGTTCTATGTGACTGACTCACCCTGTACACCACTCTTGACAGATGAGTTGGCCATCGAATACCTATGATATTATCTTCTCCAGGGTTTTGGATCAACCCTTTACCAGCCCCTCTCCCTGTGGGCACTCTATTTGGATCACCCATTTATAATTTTAGCACTACGGGTTTCTTTTGATTGGGCCCACCTTTCCAAACCACCCCTGTGGTTGGAGAATTTGTTCAGCCGATATGGTGATTAAATTTTTATAGGGGTTGCCTTTCAAATCTGTAGAGAGACAAGAAAGACAAAACTATAGAAATTTGTCTTTTAGGGCACCCCGTAGATCTACATATGTACTTATTCAGGTGATCGAGTACGTCATCAAGGAATAGTGTACTATCTCAAAAGAAGTCACTACCCTTTAATACCTAATCACCAATAAGGACTCTAAAGACTATAAGTCTTCGTATGTACTGAGATTCTTCCCCTACTTTACATAAAAAGGTAAAGCAGGGTTTATTTTAAATCGGTTTCGTTAAGTTTTCTACATGGGAAAGCCCCCATAGTTAATTACATCCTAAGGGACGGGATCCCTTAGGAAAACTCTCGATTAAGGTAAATGATAGTTGTCTTTGAAGATTTTAATAGGAAATAAATATCAATTGATTGGTTTTATTTTAAAGATCAAATGGGATTGATCAAAGAAGGATTCATTATTGAAGCCAAAATGGAAGATAAGTAGGAGATGCCCACGATGCTAGGAAATTTAGCGAGCATCTTAAACTATCCTATAGTTGGACTTTACATTTTTGAAATTGATTTAGTTCATTTGAGTTGCATTTTTCATTAGAAATTTAGGACTTATGATTCCTTAACACAAGATTATGGAAATGCTTAAGAGGTGAGGAATTAAGCTTAGGGCCCATAAAGGGGAGAAGCAACCTCAGAACCTAAATCTAGGGAGCTTTGACAAGGGTCGAAAGCACAACCTAAATTTAAGGCGAAAAATGGGTATTTGATTTGCCTCCACAAGAAAGGACATACCACCCGACAGCTTGGACTTACAACCACCTGGGGGTGGCCGCCTACTAACACATTCTATGATTTTAAATACATGTAGGCAAGTCTTTATGCTTATGCAAGATAGCTAGGCTGTTATTTATTTAGAAAGATACTAAGTCCTTAAACTCACTCCTTAAAGAGACTAGATCATGTAAAGAGACATGCTTCAAATGACCTAAATCTAATGCAATTCAAATTTCATTTTTTTTGGACAATTATTTTGACTTAGGCTAATAAGATTCATATAACTAATGCATGAGAAATAAAGTTATTTTCTAAAATTAGCGGAAGGGAGGAGGTGAGTTTCCACCATGGCTCTCAAAGGTCAATCCAAGTCTCTCTAGCAAAGGTGCAAACCCTCCAATCAAGAGTGAAATAAGATGCATTTGTGCATGATATTATAAAAGAAATTCTCATCCAACAAAGGGGTTACTAATTCTTTTATCTTGATTTTAAACCTAAGCTTTAAGTGAGGTTATGAGTTATTTAATTTTTAGTTTGAGTTGTTAAGTTGGGTAAATATTTATTTTTTCTTAAAGGACCTAATCCACATCCAGGCCATACATAAAGCAAGGAAGAAACTAAAAAAATCATGCCACTTAATACAAAAGCTAAATAAATCATCAATCAATTTATAAAGTTAATCATAAAAAAGAATAAAAGGTCATATGGGCACCACACACCAAAAAAAATATCAAATGTGGGTAGCCGAGCTCTACCTTTATACAACCCGGATTTCAAATGAATTAAATTATAATTAAACAAAGAATTCATTGTTATGGGGGTCTTCAAGCTTTATTTCTTCTTTCTTTCTTCTTTCTTCTTTGGTTCCTTCTTTTGGTTGGTTGGAAGGTAGATTCTCCAAGGCTTCACATAGTGCATAAGATAGGATCTTATGACCAATGCCCATCCTAATCCCCATAACAATCATTCCAAAATCCTAATTGTATAAATTTACATGAAAAGGGAAAGTGGAAATCTAATTAACACCTGCAAAACAAAGGTTAGCTAAAATAAACCACACAAATCCCAAGCATGTATATTGGACTTATCACCCCACACATGGGTGACTAAGTCCACCTGGCCTATTGGATTATTCTTAGGGGTATAAAGCACCTGCAAGCAAAAGCATTTATATTTTTATTTATGATATCACCCCATAAGCACAATCCCCTACCGAAAGAATAATTAGACTAGGAGTGTCCTACCATTCATTCTACGAGCACACACCCTAACATCCAATCTAAAATATATATCATAAAACAAAATAAAATATCAAACTATGCACCGACCAAACCTAAAGCTAGAAGTGGTGACTTAGGCTAATGTGTGCTTTGAAGGTTTGTGTGGTATGCTTAGCTATGGCTTTTAGGTTCAAATTTTCTAAGCGTGAAAACATGTTCAACTTAGAGGAGAGTTTCATTTAAGTTGTTTAATGATTTTGGGTTGATTTTATTTCATGTTTTGATTAAGTGCAAATGGATCCTACAATTAAATACTAAGTTATGTAGAGAGGGAAAGAGAAGAGAACTTCTCTTTCCTTCCCTAACCAAAGTAATTTTTAAAGTAGATTCACATTTTAGTTTTATATAGGTGAATGCTTTGATTAAATATTTTAATTAATCCTAAGTTTAGATGAACTCCAAATAAACCTATTCAAAAGAAAGGCATTTTAAGATTAAATAAAATGAATTAAATCCACATAACACACATCACTTCATTTCTTTCCCAACATGTATAACATGCATATGAATAGATCCTAAACATATCTATACATACAAATAAGAATATTTAACTTTATGATTCATGCTAAGTAATCCATTTAAGGAAATTTAGAGTTAAGATGCATGATTTTCTTAAGTAGAAAAGGGTTTCTTTATCCAATTTTCACATACACACATAAAGTAAGAAATGCATAAGTGAGTACAGGCCACATAACTGAGGTGTAAGGTACAAGACCCTTAGGGTTACTTAAAGCCTCACAACCTTGGGGTTGTCCAGATTAATATACCACTTTTCTTAAATACAAACATATGTATAAAAGAAATGAAATGGAAAAAAAAAAGAATGTAAAAGTTGTATTAATGATTCATTTTGTTTATGCAATTTATGTATGCAAATATAGGTAACTCTTCTTAGGTGATAGCATAGGGATGAATAGAATATAGAATTAGGTGAGTGCTAGGTCCTTTTCAAATGAACCATATATATCACCAAATTCCTATTCAAAACTATACCAACATAAGAGAGAAAGGAAACCTATGCTAAGCATACCTTTATAATCTTTCACATGAAAACTCATAATTAAAATATAAGTAGCATAATTTCAAATTTGATATTTGATTTATATATTTTTGAAAATAATTTGAATTTAGTAGTGATAATAGCCACTCATATTTCTGCTTTAGCCAACACATACAAATTTGACATAAAGTAAACAATTTCATTTTAAACTTGAATTTGAAAATATGAATGCATGAAACCACATGACATACAAATTTAACATGTTAGGGAAAGATTCAAAGCATTGAAAGCATGTAAACAAACTCACTTTAATTAAATCCCAAAGACATTCTTATAGAATAAGAAAGTTTAAAATAGATCAAAGTGTATTCAATGTGATTTTTGTTTGGTTTGAAGCTTGATTTAATTTTGAATAGGTGAGTTGAGTTTGCTATTCCTAACCCATTCCCACATGTCTTTGATATTTTTGTTTAATTATTAGATAATTAGATCCATTTTAATGTATTAATTAGGTTAAGGTATGAATTAAGTAACTTTATTAACCCCTACCTACACCACCTTAAAATAATTAACCAAATAATTATGAGCCAATGAGATGACATAGAAACTCACAAGAAAGTTAAATTTGCAATGCACCTAATAAGAAAAAGGCCTAATGCAATTTGGCTCATAATTAAAGGTTAATTATGCTAAAGGATTTTGATTTCCTTAATTGAACTTAGGCTATTAAACACCTAAGCATCTACCCAAAGTAGTTTAATTAAGTTTTGGAAGTTTTTAGAATTTTTAGAAATTAATTAAGAGGATAATTAATGAATTAACCCTTAATTAAGAGAAGATTAAGGAAAGAAAAGGGGGTTTAGGGAATATCTTAAGGTAAATTCCCCAAAATTATTCCCTAAACCTCCTATCTACTGGATCTGACTTTAATAAACCCTAATCATGGATTAAAACCACTAATCACACCTTAATTATCCTTAATTACATAAAGAGGATAATTAAGAAATCCATATGCAATTCTTCTAATTAAGCCTTCAATAAATCTCAAGAAAATTATGGGAGGTCATCCCCTAAAACATACCCAAGATGTTTGGGATTAATCAGAGGCTTAATTAAAAGGTAATTAGCAAAATGAACTTTCCAATAAAACCCAAAATTAGAAAAAAAAAATTATAATTCAAAATCCATTGAAATTAATTTTAAAATATTCTAAGTTGAATTATCGTTCCAAAGAAATTTATTTCATATTTTTCTAAATTTTATTGAAGGAGTTATGAATTTTATAAGATCCTTAGATTAATTAGCATTTAATTAAAACATCCTAACTAATCCTCTTGCTCACGCTACGATGCAGGTGGAGGTCGGCATTTTACATGCTAAGGAGCGCCACTTAAGTGTTAAATCTAAAAGGCAGCTTGACGTCAGATGTGCTTTGATCTTTATTGTCTGATCAAAGATCGAATGACCAAAGATCACCCCGTAGTTTTAAAAAGAATATATTGAATTCTAAATGTGGGAATTATCTCGACCATCCATCTAAAATGCATGGATGGATGGCTGAGATCTTCTAAATTCTTCCCCTTGATCAATAGAGGCCATTCATGATCTAAGGGAAGATCTGAGCTCGATTGAGCTCAGATTCAAACCAAACTTAACCCACACCATCTAAAGCACATAAGTGGCACATCCAACGATGGAATTTGCATGAATTGATAATTTCTTTCATAAAGGACCAACACCTCTTATGCTAGGTGGTCGAAAAATTTCACACCTCATTGGAGGTGATCACCAACGCTCAAGATCGATGAGGTAGCTTCGTCTGGTGGAGATGAAGCCCTGTTGAAATCCCTAGGCCTTGAGATTAAGTGGCTTGCTCTATGGGCCAACACCACTTGAAGATCCTTGTGACTTTGATCCAATTGCTCCTCTCCTTACTATGGGAACTCCAATGGAAGCTTGGGTGAGCTGCATTGGTGATGTGGGAGGAATTGAGGTGGTTTTTGTGGAGGAAGTTCAATGGATTGAGCTCCCCTATTTTCACACTGTTCAAAATCGAGAAGATGAACTTTGACTTCACTCTAGAAAGCTTGGGGAGGCTGAGGATTTGCTTTTCTAACTTACCTAGGTGTAATCAAAGTGAGGACTGATGATTTTGAATTTGATTAGGGGGAGTATATCTCCCCCTTGAAGGATCAGATGGTCGCAAGCCTATGTGCCATTTTGATCCAATTGATCACAATGGGAGGGTTGTTTGATTAGTTAGATGTGTGCACATGGTCGGTTTGAGGCCTTGAGTGGAATGTCAACCTCCCATGTGCTTGAATTTTAGTGGAAGAGGGATTTTGAATTAGCCATTTTGACCCATGGGGTCGGGTTTGGTCTTGGGGCTAATTGGGCTGACACAAACCCATTTGGTTGGGTGCACCACTCTTCATTAGGTCTCCTTGATCTTTTAGGAAAGCCTCAAGTGGATATGAAGAGGGAATGACCAAATTACCCATGGATTAAGCCAAAATTTGTTCTATGGCCTAGACGTAGGATGGTTATTTTGCTGATTTTTCAATTTGGATATGTTGGGTATGTGGAGAAACTAGGTTTGGCCAAGTTTCATGAGATTTGGAATTCATTTGATAGGGTTTGGCTCATATTGACCCATTTAGGTCAAAATGGGTAAACTTGGGTCAAACAAAGGGTTGGGTCAAGTTCATATGACCATTTGAAATATTTTTGTGGCTTTGGTTTAATTCAATTTGGCATAGTTTTGAATTTGGCTCATACGATTCATTTAGGTCAAATGGGTCAAGTTGACCTATTTGACCCATTTGACCTATTTGAGGTAGGTCTGGGTAGGTTTAGGATACGTATGGGAGTAGATTGGTATCTTTATTTCCAATCAATTTTGGTTATGTTCAAATTTGGCACATGACCCCTTTAGGTCAAGTTGTCTAAGGTCAATTGGGCTAGTTAGTTGGCCAATTGAGGCTTTGGTCAAGTTCAAGTGATTTGGAATGAACTTCACCCATTGGTTTCAATCAATTTGGCTTATATTTTTGACACATTTTGACCCTTTAGGTCAAAATGGGTCAACTTGGGTCAAGTGGCCAATACTAGGTTAGGCTCAAATGTTAGCTTGGTCAAGTTCAAACATAGGTCATGAGTGAACTTAGATCAATGGTTTCAATCAATTTGTCCTATGGTAGAATTTGGCTATGTTAGGTTTCATTTTGGGCTAAGTGTTGACTTGGCCAACCCTTAGGTTTGACTTGGTTTGACCCAATTAGATTGATTGATCATCCCATGATGATTGTTGATCATGATGAAAGGCATAGATGAGTTTGGTTCAATCCAATTTGGTTTGGATTAGAATTTGGCTCAGAAGAGTACTTTAGGTGACTTTGGATCAAGTGAGCCTAAGTAGGTCAAATGGATTGGTCAAAGCTTGATTTGAGCTTGATTGATCTTGTATATGGACTTATGATTGAAATATAAATCCATTTACAAATGGATTAGTCAATGGGTTTTAGTTTATTTTAACAATTTCATTCGGGAAGAATATGGATTTTGGCTTTGATTTTGAATTAGATTTTGATTGAGTGATTGAAGTTTGTATTTATATATGGATTCATGATTGTGGGGTTGATTGAATCATGAAGGAAAATTTAGAGTTTGGCTTGATTTGAAGTTGATTTGGCCAAGTTCAAGATTTTGACTTGAAAGGCTTAGATTGGATTTTGAATGGATTTGAGTTTGATTTTTGGAATAGGT
Source organism: Cymbidium sinense (assembly GCA_021442155.1). Taxonomy (NCBI): domain Eukaryota; kingdom Viridiplantae; phylum Streptophyta; class Magnoliopsida; order Asparagales; family Orchidaceae; genus Cymbidium; species Cymbidium sinense. The sequence continues at coordinate 251,845,148 of CM038215.1, forward strand.
TTTGATTGTTTTAATTTATATTTAATTTACATATGTGAAAATAAATGAGGATATAAATGAATCATGAGAAAATTTCAAGGATTTGAAGTGATTTGATCATGGTTTGGGCTAAGTCCATTAAGAAGGATTTAAAGGACTTAAGAAAATTTTAGAGTTTGAAGTTTGCATTTTTTTTTTAATTTGGTTTGATTTATTTATGTTTATATTTCATTTATATATGTGAATATAAATGAGAATATAAATTAATTATGAGAAAATTCCATGATTTTGAAATGGTTTGATCAAGATTTAAGATAAGTCCTTTAATGAAAAATTAAGGGACTTAGGAAATTTTCAGATTGGTAATTTAATTTGAAGACTTGATTTGATTGATTTATATTTATATTTCATTTATATATGTGAATATAAATGAGAATATAAATGAGTTTTGAGAAAACTCCATGAGTTTGAATTGGTTTGATCAAAATTTTGGATAAGTCCTTTAATGAAAAATTAAGGGACTTAGGAAATTTTTATATTAGGGATTTAATTTGAGGACTTGATTTGATTGATTTATTTTTATATTTCATTTATATATGCGAATATAAATGAAAATATAAATGAGTTTTGAGAAAATTCCTTGATTTTGAATTTGTTTAGAGTTGCTTTTGTCTAAGTCCATTAATGGATAATTAAGGGACTTAGGAAAAATTTTATGAATTCATTTGGAATTTTGAGTTTAGTTTGATTGATTTGACTTTATATTTCATTTATATATATGAATATAAATGAGAACATAAATGAATTATGAGAAAATCCCAAAGATTTGACATGGTTTTGATCATGGTTTTGGCTAAGTTCTTAAGAGAAGATTAAGGACATAGGCAAAATTTAGGCTTGGGAATTTTTGATGGATTTTGAGCATAGGTTTCAATCATGGATTTCAATCATGGAGTTGATTTGGATTTGGAGAAAATCAAATAAGGTTGATTTGGAGTTTTACTTGAAAGAAGGAAAGTGAGGAATGGTTTGCTGGTAGAAAATACGTATTGCTAATACATTGGAAACTATTGCATATTTAAGTCTTACAGGTCTCACAGGGTTAGGTTGAGTGTCGACAATCTTCTAGATGTGTCTTAAGACTAAGGAACTCTTAAAGTCTAAGAGAAATCCTATGTCTAAGATGGAGGTATTAAGAGCTCATTCTAAAAATGTGGTCAACAACGGATATGCAGATTCTCCCTTGGTTCAGTAAATCTGAGATAGGTCTAGGCTGATATAGGTTCCTTCTCAATTTGATCCCTCGCAAACTAACAGAGTCCATAATAAATAAACTAAACAAACAAATAAAAATTATTCGCTTGTGGATTAGGAATTCAAGCCCCCAAAGGGTCCCCTTTTCCCAAGCAAACATCTTATCTTTATGACAGTATTAGCAGAACTCCCTATAGGAATTGCCTGACTACCTGAGTTGAGATAAGTTCTTGGGTCGACACTCTCTCCGTAGTCGTCCTTAGGTCAGGTTCAATCTATTTTTCCACATGCAGGTTACCCAGACAGTCATTCCTCTTTGGAAGATGTAAGTCTATGACACATTCTTTCTAGCATATCGCCCGACGGCACTAGGTCGAGTATAATTTATTACCCAAAGCAATCCGATCACCCCAGCGGTCTTTTGTAGTGGAAGATGTGAGTCCGTGCTTTCTGCCCCTAAATTGATCATTGCAAACCGAAAGGCACTCCTTTGGTTGAATAGTTCTCCACTCGGTTGGGAAGCTACTCCCTTTGGTTTAGTAAATCTGAGATAGGTCTAGGATGATATAAGCTCCTTCTCAATGTGATCCATCGCAAACCAACGAAATCCATCAAAAATAAACAAATTAAAAAATGAAACTAATCTTGATTATTTGTGAGCTGATTTAAGTGCCCCAATGGCATTCACTCAATAGTTAGACCTAGGTCGGGTTCGATTTGTTACCTTGCCGATCACCCCAGTGGTCTTTTGAAGTGGAAGATGTGAGTCCCCGTGTTTTCTTCTCCTAAATTGATCATTACAAAATGAAAGGCACCCCTTCGGATTGGTAAATCTGATGTAGCTCAAGGCCCATGGCCCCTACTCAGTGCAGTCTCACAAATTGATGGGATCCATAAAAATAATTAAAAAATGATATTAATTTTAACTACCCTTGAGTTGATTTAAGTCCCCGGCATTCACTCAATAGTCAGCCTTAGGTTGGGTTTAATCTGTTACATTATCAATGGATCACCCCAGCAACTGGTCCCTACTTTAGAGGATGTAATTCTACTATTCTTTCTTCCTAGTACAGCTGCTACACATTGAAAGGCATCCCTTCGGTTGGTTAGTACTACTATGTGTTTGGTAGACTACCCCTTTGGATTGGTAAATATGAGTTATGTCTAGGCCTCCATGGCTCCTACTCAATGAGATCCATCGCAAACCGATAGGGTCCATCTCAAAAATTCAAAATCTAAAAATCTGTAACAAATTCAACCCTCCTCCCCCAGTGGAGTCAAACAAAAACATCAAATAAAAAAATCCAATCGAATCTTTCTCAGTGGAGTCAAAACAAAGCAATCAAACAAATCAAATTGATTTCTCTCCCTAGTGAGACTCAAGTCAAATCAAATCTCTCAACCCTTTGTGGATGACTTGAACCTGTTTCCCTAGTGGAAGGTTCGCACACTCTATCCCTAGTGGATTCCTCCTTCACTCTCTTATGTCTTTGACATAAGTAGAGTCACATTGCACTAAGCTCCTGATTCCTTCTACACCTTGGGTTAGGAGAAGATCATTTTTGTTAGTGTTTGTGATCGTTCGGTGTTGTTGATCATTTCGATAAACACCACTATGTGTGGTGTACCTTGTCAGTCACACAATACCTATTGGGTGCCCTTTATTGACCTAATTTTTAGAATGAGCTCTCAACCCTCCATCTTAGACATAGGATTTCTCTTAGATGCTAAGAGTTTCCTTAGTCTTAAGACAATTTTAGTGATTAGGTGAACACTCAACCTAGCCCTAGAGACTTAGAAGAGTTTGCCATAGGAATAGGTCATGCCTTAGGGGTGTTAGGAAAACTTTACCTTGCTTGAACCCAAAACTCCTTTCAAGTCAAACTCCAAATCAAATCAACTTCAAACTCAAATCAATTCCAACTTGATTTTCTCAAATCATGAATCAATTCCAAATGATTGAAACCCATGATTGAATTCCAAATTCTAAAATCTTCCTAAGTCACTTTGATTCATCTTATGGACTTAGCCAAATCAAATTCAAATCAAGCCAAACTCTTGATTTTCTTCATGATTCAATCAATTTCAATTTAATTTAAATATAAATATAAATTCAATATTCAATCAAAATCAATTCAAACTCAAACCAAATTCAAATATAAGCCTTTCGGTCAAATCTTGAACTTAGCCAAATCAAATTCAAATAAATCAAACCCTTGATTTTCTTCATGTTTCAATCAATCCTTAATCATGAATCAAATAAATATAAACTTCAATCATCAATCAAAAAATCAATTCAAAACTCAAATCCAAATTCAATCAAAATTCAACCTAAGCCTTTCAAGTCAAAATCTTGAACTTAGCCAAATCAAATTCAAATCAAGCCAAACTGTTGATTTTTCTTCATGATTCAATCAATCCTTCAATGATGAATCTAAATATAAATATAAACTCAATCATCAATCCAAAAATCAATTCAAAACTTAAATCCAAATTCTACCAAAATTCAACCTAAGCCTTTCAAGTCAAAATCTTGAACTTAGCCAAATCAAATTCAAATCAAGACAAACCCTTGATTTTTCTTCATGATTAAATCAATCCTTCAATCATGAATCCAAATATAAATATAAAATTCAATCATCAATCCAAAAATCAATTCAAAACTCAAATCCAAATTCAACCAAAATTCAACCTAAGCCTTTCAAGTCAAACTTGAACTTAAATCAAATTCAATCAAGCCAAACTCATTTTTTCTTCATGGTTCAATTAGTCCTTCAATCATGAATTCAAATATAAAATAAACTTCAATCATCAAACCAAAACCAAATCAATCAAACAAATCAAACTCATGTCACCCAACTTGAAATTGTCAAATGAATCCATTTGACTCAAATCACTTGCAAATAGATTTATATTTCAATCATAAGTACATATGTGAGTTCAATCAAACTTGATTCAAGCATTGATCAATTCTATTGACCAACTTAGGATCACTTGACCCAAAGTGACCTAAAGTACCCCTTATGAGCCAAATTTTAATCCTACCCAAATTGGATTGAACTAAGCTCAACTAAGCCTCACATTGTGAGCAACAATCATCATGAGATGATCAACCACTCAAATTGGGTCAAACTAAGTCAAACCAAAGGGTTGACTAAGTCAACACTTAGCTAAAATGAAACCTAACCTTGCCAAAATTAACCATAGGACAAATTGATTGAAACCATTGAGCAAAACACATTCGTGATCAATGTTTGAACTTGATCAAGTCATCATTTGAATAGCTAATTGGCCACTTGACCCAAGTTGACTTGACCTAAAAGTCAAAATGTCAAAACTTGATCTAAGCCAAATTGATCAAACCAATGGGTCAAGTTCATTTCAAATCACTTGATGAAATAAAACTTCAAACTAAACTTGACCTAAAAGGTCAAATTGAGCCAAAATCAAACTAAACCAAAATTGATTGGAAACAAAATACCAATACATTTCAAATGACCAATGAAACCTAAACAACCATGACCTAACCCAAATAGGTCAAATGGGTCAAATTGGTCAACTTGACCCATTTGACCTTAATGAAATCAAATGAACGAAATCCAAATATAAATCAAATTGAATGAAACCAATGATGCCAAAATATTTCAAATGATCATATGAACTTGACCCAACCCTTGGTTTGACCCAAGTTGACCCATTTTGACCTAAATGGGTCAACATGAGCCAAATCATATCAAATCAATTCCAAATTCATTGAAAGTTGGCCCAACCCATTTTTCAATTATACCAAATATATTTAAATTGAAATCTAAGCCAAATGACCATTTTACCCTAGGTCAAGGGTAACTGGCCAAACCACTTGGAATTTGGTCAAATCCTCTTCATGACACTTGCACCTCTTAGTGGACCAATGGACACTAATGAGTGGTGCACATGACCCAATGGGTTTGGGTCAGCCAAACCCAATCAAGGCCAAAATCGACCTCCTTTCATTTCAAGCACATGATCACTCCCCACTTCAGCACATGGCACTTCTCCACTACCCCCTCTACCAAAATGAACCATGTACAACCCTTAATAGCCAACCCATTGAGGTAATTTGATCAAAATGGTAAAGCCTTGGCATCCGATCCTTCAAGGGGAGATATACTCCCCTAATTTCACTTGAATTATAGACTCATACTCGATTGGCTAGAGAGACCTGCAAGCTACCCAAGCTCCCTCAATCCCAAGCCATTGGCATTCTCCATTTTGATTCTTCAGCCAAAAATGGAGCTAAGTGAAATTTCATCCAATACACAATATCAATCCAATTCCTCTTACAAGCACCCTGAGGGAACCCAATCGAGCTCACTCAAACCTTCATCCAAGTTCTCAAGGCATGGGAGAGGGGACTTTGATCAAGGCCACAAGAATTTGAAGAGGAGCTTGGTTCATAGAAAGATCCACTCAACCCCAAGCCCTCAAATCTTCAACATAGCTTTGTCTCCACTAGACGAAGCTACCTCGACGGTTGGGAGCACCGGTGATAACCTCCGATGAGGTATGCCTTCAAACCAAGCTTAGGGTAGATTTTCTTTGGTCTTTTGTGATGGAAAGTTTCACCTCATGTGAATTTGACCATTAGATCTTCATCCCTTTACTTCTTTATGGTGTGGGCTGAGTTTGAGTTCAATCCGAGCTCAATCGAGCTCGGATCATGCCCTAAAAGTGGACAGATTCCCTCTCCCACAAGAAAACTCAATGATGGATCATGGACCATCCATTTGCACATTTTGGATGGATGGTCATGATCAAGCTGCATAAGATCTATAGATTTATCCCTTAAGAATCATGGGTTCGATCTCAATCGTCAGATCTTTGATTGGATGATCCAGTGAGAAAGCGTGTAGTAACACCGCTAATGCGATATTGGATATGACTACTTAAATAGCGAATCCCATCGGCCACGTGGCGTGTCGCGTTGGTCCACGTGGCTTGGCGGATTAACTATTTAGTGGGATTTAATTTTTAATCATTGAATCTTCAAATATTCATAACTAAATGTAGAAAAATATATAAAATAAAATGCATTGTGAAGATAATTCAAAGGAATTCTAAAATTATTTCTAATGGATTTTGAATAGTATATTTTCCTTAATTAGAGTTTTATGAAAACTTAATAACCCTAATTACTCCTAATTATTCATTAATTCATTTCAAATTTTGATGCATTTAGTGGGATGACTCTACCTCCCTAATTTTCTTGGAATTTATTAATGATGGGTTAATTAGGAAATCAATTAATGAATCCTTAATCACTCTCTTTATGTAATTAATTAATTAAATATGAATAGTGGTTTAGTCCCTTTATTAAGTTAATTAAGCCTTGCTTAAGTGAAGAAGAGGTTATGGAATGGGTTTGGGGAATTTTTTCAAAGCCATTCCCTAAACCCCTTTCCTTCCTTAATCCAAACTTAATTGAGGGCTAATCCACTAATCACCTACTTAATTAACTTGATAAAATTTTCAAAATATTCTAGAACTTAACCAATTCATCTTGGGTAGGTACTTAGGTGTTCAATAACCTAAGTAGCTTAAGGAAATCAAAATCCAACCCACATGTGTGGGAAGGGTTATGAAGTACTTAAATTAAAACCCTTTAGCTTAATTAATCACTAATTGTGAGCCAATTGCATTAGGCCCTTTCTTTCTAGGTGCATTGTGATTTAAATTCTTGTGTGGTTTTATGTCATACATTGGCTCATAATTATTTGATTAAATATGTTAAAGTGTGTAGGTAAGGGGTAATTAACTTAATGTACACCTTAACCTAACAAAAGATAAAATCATCTAATAGTTCTAAAATTAAACTAAACAACATGCACATGTGGGAAATGGGTTAGGACCAACAAACCTCTTCACATTTCTAAATTCAAATCAAACTCAAAAAAATTAAAAATCTCTTTAAAATAAATTTGATTCACTTTAAATAATCTTATTTCATAAGATGTCTTTAGGAATTAATTAGGGAATGAATTTACATGCTTTCATCACTTTATTTCTTTCCTAACATGCTAAATGTGTATGTCATATGAAAATCATGCATTCATACTTTTTAAAACTCAAATTAAAAATGAAATGTTTCCTTTATGTCAAAATTGTATGTTTTGACTAAAGTAAGAATATGAATGGCTATTATCACTATTAAATCCAAAAATTATTTTTAAAACTTATAAATCAAACATCACAGCTAGAAAGTATGCTACTTATAATTATTTATGGGTTTGCATGTAAATATAAATATAATGATGTGCATTGTGTGACTTTCCTTCTGTTCTCTTTTAGTATAGTTTTGAATAGGATTTTGTAAAGTGTATAGTTCATTTGAAAATAACACAACACTTGCTTACATCCATTTCTATTCATTCCTATGTTATCACTTAAGAAGTATATTCACACTTGGATATATAAATTGCATAAACAAATCAAATAAACAAACATAAACTTTTTGCATGATTCTCTTTCCATGCATTTCTTTTTGTACATGTACATGTATTTAAGAAAAGTGGTATATTAGTCTGGACAATCTCGAGGTTGTGAAGATTTAAGTAGCCCTAAGTAGGTCCTGTACCTTACACCCCTCATGCTAACAATGGTGTCGTACTCACTTATATTTTTTATACTTGTAAATGTGCATATGAAAAATGGATAAAATAATCTCTTTTTTACTTAACAAAATCATGCATCATGAACATCAAATTTTCTTAAGTAACTCTCTTAGCATTCATCATTAAGGTGTGCTAAACATTTCCATTTGCATGTATAGATATGCTTAGGATTCATCCATATGCATGTTACACATGTTGGAAAAGAAAGTGTTGTGTTTTGTGATAGTATTTCACTTTACTTAATCTTAAAATATTTTTCTTTTGAATAGGTTTGTTTTAGGAAAAAAAATATAAATTAACACATAATAAAACATTCACTAAACAAAATCAAATAGAATCTACCTTAGAAATTACTTAAGGTAGGGAAGGAAGAGAAGTTCTCTTCTCTTTTCTCTCTTTACAACTTAGTAATTAATGTAGGTTCATTCAAATCAAATCAAAATACAAAATAAAATCAACCAAAGAAACTAAAATCACTTACATGAAATAACCCTCTAAGTTGAACATTTTCATACTTAGAAAACTTTAAGCATACCACACAAATCTTAAATAGCACACACATTAGGCTAAGTCACCACTTCTACCATTAGGTTAGGGTGGTGCATGGTTTGATATTTGCTTTTATTTTATGATAATATTTTAGTCAGATGGGTGTATATGTGAAGAGGTGATCTTAGTCTAACCATTATCTTACGAGGATGTGCTTAAGGGTGCTGTAATAAAAATAAAATGCTTTTTGTAGTGCTTATACCCCAAGCATAATCCAAAATAAGGTGGGCTTGGTTACCCATGTGTGGGGTGCTAAGTCCAATTTATACATATACATGCTTGGGATTGTATGGTTTGTTTAGCTAATCTCTATTTTGCAGGTTTTAGTTAGATTTCCTTTTCCCATTTTCATGTAATTTTGTAATTAGAATTTTGGAATGATCATTATGGGGGATTAGGATGAACATTGGTTATAAGACTTTATCTTATGTACCATGTGAAGCCTTTGGAGCAACCACATTCCAACCAACCAAAAGAAGAAATAAGAAAGAAGAAAGAAGAAAGAAAGAAGAAATGAAGAATGAAGACCCCCCATAACATGAATTCCTTTTTGATTGTAATTAATTCATTTGTAATACGGGTTGTATAAGGGTAGAGCTCTACCCAATTTTGTTTTGGGTTTGTCGGTGGAGCCCACAAATGGCCTTCTATTCTTTCACGCTAGCTTTATAAATTGATTGATGTTTATTTATCTTGTGCATTAAGATGGCATCTTTTTCTAGTTTATTCCTTACTTTGATGTATGGCCTAGATGACGATTAGGCTCTCAGGAAAATAAATTTTCTATCCAACTAATTAATTCCAATTAAAAATAAAAATAACTCATAACCTCACCTAAAGCCTAGGTTATAAATCAAGATAAAATAATTAGCAACCCCTAGATGTTGTATTACTTTTCTCATCATGCATAAAAAACATATTATTTCACTCTTGATTGGAGGGCTTCCACCTTTGAGAATGGCTTGACCTTTGAGAGCCATGGTGAAAACACACCTCCTTATCTTGCTAATTTTGGCCCATAATCTAATTTCTCATGCATTAGGCATATGAATCCTAAAGCCTGTGTCAAATTGATTGTCCAAAATAAAAATAAAATGTAACAAAATTTGCATTAGATTTAAGTCATTAATCATGCCCTACATGATCTAGTCTCTTAAGGAGTGTGTTTAAGGACTTAGTCTCTTTCTAAATAAATAACAACCTAGTTATCTTGCAAAAGCATTTGACTTGCCTACATATTTTAAAATCATAGGAGTTAGTTGGCGGCCACCCCCAGGTGGTTATAAGTCCAACAGTCGAGTAGTTTATCCTCTCTTATGGAGATAAACCAAATACCCATTTTTTTCTTAGATTTAGGTCGTGCTTTTGGCCCTCGCCAAAACTCCTTAGCTTTAGGTTTTGAGGTTGCTACTTCCCTTTGTGGGCTACAAGCATAAATCCTCACCTCTTAAGTATTTCTATGACCTTGTATCAAGGAATTGTAAGCATTTTAAAAATTCAACTCAAAAAATCATTCAATTTCAAAATGTAAAGCCCAACCATAGGATAGTTTGGGATGCTTTAGGCTTCTAGTATCCTAAGCATCCCTACTTATCTATTTGGCTTTGATAAGAACTCCCTCTTTATCGATCCACTTGATCTTCTAAAATAAACCAATCGATTGATAGTCCTACCTTTCAAAATCTTTGGAGACAATGATCATTTACCTTAATCGAGAGTATTCTAAGGAATCTTATTCCTTAGGATGTAATTAACTATGGGGCTTGCCTAGAGAACTTAATGAACACAATTTAAAATAAACTGCTTTACTTTTCCTAAAGTAGGGGAAGAATCTCTGGTACATTCTGAAGACCCATAGTCCTTAGGAGTCCTTATTAAGGTGATTAGGTCCATTGTAGGATGGTGACTTCTATCTTTTGAGATAGTACACCTTTCCTCAATTCCGTACTCGATCACCCTAATAAAAAAATTATGGATCTACGTGGTGTCCCAACAAAAGGCATTTTATATTTCTGTTTTCATTTATCCTCTTTCCAAAGGGGGTAGATGAAGGTAGGAATAATTTTCATGCACCATTCGTTCTACATGATCAAAGCAGATATTTGATTAAGATAAAATCAATTTAAAAAGAACCATGAGGTTGATCTTATCATCGATCTTGATGGATGGAGAAAAGAAAATACATGATAGACATAAGAAAATGCATCTGATCATGTACCATAGATGCTTAATAACTAATCTTGATTTATGGAAAAGATACATCATAGTGCATGGTGATTAGCTTAATTTGACTTATTGAGGGATTTAATGGTAAAACTTTAAATATTTATAACAAATTATAAAAAAATCAAAAAAAATATAATTAAAACTTATTTTGAAGTTATTTTAGAGAGTTGTTTAAAATTATTTTCAATTAATTTCGAACAGTAATTATAGCTTAATTAAGGTTTGATTAAAATTTTAATTAACTTAATTAATCCCTAATTACTTAGGCAATTGCTCCCAAATTTAATAGGGTGATATAATGGGATGACCTTTGCCTCCCATAATTTTCTCAAAAATTATTGTTTAGGTAATTAGGGTGATCAACATTTATGAGCTTAACTACCTCTTAGTGTGATTAATAAATAAATTAATTAATTAAATAGTAAGATTAATTAATTTTAAAAGGTAATATATCATTAATCAATAGTGAATGAATAGGAGAAAATGATAAGGCCTTCCCTCTAATCATTTCTCTAAATTCATCCCATTTAAAATGGATTTAATTAACATTAATAATTAATTTAATTAATTTAATTAATCAAGATAAAATAAAATGAATTACATGAGATCTTAATCAATTAAATCAGGGGTAGATCTTTAGGTGTTTAATAACCTAAATGTACCAAAATATGCACATGTGGGAAACCATAAGTTAGTGAGTTTCTTAATTTAATTAAATATTAATTGTGAGCTAATTGCATTAGGCTCCTTTTATTTTCTAGGATCATTACCAATTTACTTTTCATCCATATGCATATCATGTTGGCTCATGATTATTTAGTTAAGTACATTGAGGTAACATATGAAAGGGTTAATTATTATATTTGTTACACAAGGCAACTTAATTAACATATAAAATCAATCTAATTATATTTTATTAAACCAAATTAATTCACAAACATGAGAATGGGTTAGGATCATCAAACTATTCCTCACATCCTTAAATTAAATCAAAATATAAAGTTGAAAATCGTGTTAAGAAGCTTTGGTTTTCTTTAAACAATTTTATTTGATATGATTGTCCTTAGGGATTAATACAATTGAATGAAATCATGTGGTTATGTTTAGTTATTTCTTTCCAAGCATATTAAATGTTGTATGTCATTTGAATTCATCCATTCATGTTTTTTCAAATATAAATTAATCAAATGACTTTCTTTTATGTAAGCTTGCATGTGTTGGCTTAATTTAATATATATATGGCTATAATCACTAATAAATTCAAAACTATTTTTCAAAGTTTATAAATAAATTATAATACTTAGAGTGCTATGAATATACATAGGATTTGCATTATAACTCAGAATATTAAATAAAGCTTTCTTTCTTATAGTTCATATATAGATTTACATGAGTTTGACATTAATAGTTTGGACATCCAGAATCTGAGGTTTTAGCTAGCAAGGAGGTCATTTAATTACCTCACTTCCTTGGTTAACAAAGGCACATACTCATGTAGTTTCATTCCTATTTATTTTGGCATTAGAATTTAGATAGAGCTTTAATTCATATACTTAAATAATTCAATCAAATAAAAATATAACTTTGCATGATTCTCTTTTCTTTATTCATTTATATAACATATATATATATATAATATATATATATATATATATATATATATTATATATATATATATATATATATATATATATATATATTTTTCAATATATATATATATATATATATATATATTATCTAGGAAACAAGTATATGATCATATCCCAAAATGAGACTTTAGCTAGCCCCAATCATTTGATTACCCCTTTATGGTTAATATGGGTGCTTGTTTATGTCTTTATACATGTGTATGTATATGTGATGAAAGAATGGAAATCCCCTTTTCTATTAAAAATGTATGCATCATAATTGCTCAAGTGATTGAGTTGTTTAATCATGCGATTTGGAGCTTTCTTTCCTATGTTCATGTATATAAATTTACATATGTTTGAATGCAAATAAGTATATAGTCTGGACACCCCAGGAATATGAGACTTTAACTAGCCCCAAGGAGGTCATTTGATTATCTCACTTTCTTAGCTAACAATGGCGTGCACCAATTTAATTTCACCCTATGTATTATTGTATAAGAATTTAGATAAGGCTTTAAATTTATATATATCAAATAATTCAATCAAATAAAATATAAACTTCAAACATATACATACATTCATCATTCAAGTGTGATAAAATATGTTGTATGTATAGATACACTTAGTATTAAATCATATGCATGTTACATGTGATGAAAGGATTGACTTAGTATACTTCATATGATAGTAATTCAGTTGGATTAATCTTAAGAAGCCTTTCATATTGAATAGGATCATTTAAAGTTAACATAAACTTAGGATCAATTAAAAATCATATAATAAGTCATTCACTAAAGAGAATTAAATCAAATTAACATGCTTTAGAAAGTGGCTTAAGGTAGAGATGCAAGAGGGTAATCTTTTTCCTTCTCTTTATAACACTTAGTTGCTAAGTGTAAATCACATGAAATAAAATAAAATATAAATTAAAATTCACAAACCAATTAAATAACTTCAAATGAAACCCACCATCATGTTAACTCGAATAGCTTCCAAACTTAGAAAATCATAACTCTAATGCTCAGTTAAGACACGCCACACAAAGCCTTAACACACACATTAGAATTAAGTCACCGTTTCTAGCTCTACGTTAGGACGATGCATGATGTGATGTATTTTTTATTTTATGATGTATTATTTTAGATTAGATGATATGGTGTATGCTTATATTTGGATATTGCCACTCTTAATAATAATGTCTTATATTTGTGCTTAGGGTTGATTAATATATATATATATATATATATATATATATATATATATATATATATATATATATATATATATATATATATATATATATATATATATATATATATATAATATATATATATATGATATAGTCCTTGAGGTTGCTTAAATCTAAGCATAATACAAATTAGGACAAGTGAGCTTGATTACCCATGTGTAGGGTACTAAGTCCAAATTATATATATAACTGCTTGGGATTGTATGTATGTTTATCTAACCTCTATTTTGCAAGTGTAGTTAGATTTATTTTCTATATAGATATAATTTTATAATAGAGATTAGGATTAGTGCTATAGGGGATTAAGATGAGTAGTGGCTAGAAGGCTTTACCCTGGGGTTCCCTGTGATGCCTTTGAAGCAAACACATCCAAATCAAAGAAGGAGCAAACTAAATCAAGAGAATGAAGGTGGAGGATGGAAAAGTGAAGAATGAAGACCCCCATAGCAAGTATTAATTTTAAATTGTAATTATTCTTTCATATTTTGGGTTATATAAAGGTAGAGTTCAACAACCCATCTTTTCTTTTGCAGGTTGTACGGTGAAACCCCATGCACCAGCCACTTATTCTTTTATGTTATATTATAAAATTGATTGATGTTATGTTTAAATTGCACATTAGAAATGACATGCTTTTTCATTATTTCTTATGATTGATGTTTAATGTGTGGCCTATATGTAGTAGGCTCATAGGATAAAATAATTTTCTACCCAACAAATCACTCATAACTAAATTTTAAACAACTCATGACCTCACCATAAATCTTAGGCTATAAATAAGATAATTAAAAGATTTAGCAACCCCTTAATTATATGGTTGTATGTCTCACATCATGCATATCATCTTGTGTCACCCTTACAAAATGAGGGCTTCCATCCTTACATGTATAAGGACTGCTTGACCCATGAGAGCAACCCCTACTGACGGAGCTTAACCCTTTTTCTCTTTTGATTTGGCCAATAATCTACTTCATCATGCATTTAGACATATTAAAATCCCAAAGCATTTGTCTAAATGACTTGTCCAAAATGAAATAAAATTTGAAAATATTTTGCATTTATAGATTAAGTCATATTCACATACCACTCATGCTCTAGTCTCTTAGGGAGTGGGTTTAGGACTTTAGTCTATTTCTAATTAAATAAACTACCCTAGCTATCTTGCAATTCATAAGACCAAACTGTAGGATTTTTAAATCATAGAAGGAGTTAGCTGATAGCCACTCTAGGCAGTTGTAAGTCCAGAAGTCGGACGGTTTAACCTCTCTTGTGGAGGTAAACCCTCATGTCTACCTGTCACTTAGATTTAGGTCACACTTTAGCTCGTACTAAAGCTCCCTAGATTTAGGATCTGAGGTAGCTATTTCTTTTGAGCTACAAGTATAAATCCTCACCTCTTAAGTATCTCCACAATCTTGTGTATAAGCCCTAGCAATCTAAAAAAATTCAACTCAAATAAATATATTTTATCACTTTCAAATATATAAAGTCCAATCACAGGATAGATTCAAATGCTCACTAGGTCTCCTAGTATCACGAGCATTCCCTACTTATTTCTTTCGAATTCTAAAATAAATCTTCTCCTTGAACTTTCCCAATTGATTTTCCAATATAACCAATCCTTTGATAGTCTAACTTTTAAATCTTTTGAGATAATAATTGTCTACTTTAATTGAGAGTATTCTTAGAAAATTTCATTCTCTAAGATGTAATTAACTATAGGAGCTTGCCTCCATAGGGAACTATTGACCTCACTTTTATAGTGAGTTCTCAATCTCCTCATCATAGATTTAGGACTCTTCTGGACACTAAGAGCTCCTTAGTCTTGAGACACTTCTAGTGGTTGGGTGAACACTTAACCTAAGCCTAGAGACTTAGGAGGGTCAATCATAGGAGTATGCTATGCCTTAGGGACTTAGACTTACCATGCTTCAATCCATGTTCACCTTCTCAAACCAAACCCCAAATTTAAATTCTAAAATTTACAATCAATCTCAAGATCAAATCCAAGCTCCAAATCCTCTCAAGTCATATGATATGATTCTATAAACTTAGCCAAATCTCCACCCAATTCAACCCAAATTCAATTGATTTCTTCATGAATCAATCATATATTTAATCATCTTTACAAATATAAATGAAGTCTACACTCCAATGATCAAAACTAAATCAAACTAAATCAAATTCTCTTCTAAGCCCTTTGGACATACCTTCATGGACTTAGCCCAAAATCTCATTCAAACCAATCTAAGATCAAATAATTTTCTCATAATCAATTCATACCTTCAATCATCTTTCTGAATATAAATCAAATACACATTTAAATCATCAAAACTAATTCAAACCAAATCAAGTCCAAACTTAAGCCTTATGAGCCCATCACATGAGCTTAGCCAAATATGCCTTCAATTCAATCCAAATTCAATTGATTTCTTCAAGAATCAATCATATATTCAATCATGTTCATAAATATAAATGAAATCTACACTCCAATGATCAAAATTAAATCAAACCAAATCAAATTTCCTTCAAAGCCCTTTGGACCTACCTTCATGAGCTTAGCCAAATTTGCCTTCAAATCACTTATGACTTAATTGATTTTCTAATAAATCAATTATACCTTCAATTATCTCCCAAATATAAATAAAATATACATCCAAATAGCAATAACTAAATATAAAATTAAATCAAAATCTAATCAAAGACCCTTTGAGCTAATTCCTTAGACTTAACCTAATCTCATCTAAATCAAGCCAAAACCAATGGATTTTCTCTTGAATAACCAATCCTCCAACCACCTATCCAAATATAAATGAAACATTTAATCATCAAACCAAACCAAGATCAACCTAAATCAAACCCAACTTAGCCCTTTTAACTTGAAATTTTCAAATAAACCAAAACTTATTATAATCAAATTGATTACAGTTAAATTTATATTATAATCCTAAACTCATATATAAATTCAACTAAACCTTAATCAAACCAAAATCATGCCAATTGACCCATTTAGGTTCACTTGACCCAAAGTATCCTAAAGGATCCTTTTGAGCCAAGTTCTAATCCAACCCAAATTGGATTAAAACAAACCAACCTAAACCTCCTACCATGATTGTTGATCATCATAGGATGATCAACTATCATAAATTAGGTCAAACTAAGTCAACTTAGTCATTTGACCAAGTCAACCCCCTTAGCCCATATGAACCAAACTAGCCAAAATATATCCTACACCAAATAAATTGAAACCATGGCTTCACACCAACCCATTATCAATGATTGAACATGACTTGACCATCAATTGAGCCAAATCAAATCCAATTGGCACCTTGACCCAAGTTGACCCAAATTGATCTAAAAGATCAAAATAGTCCAAATCTTGATCCAACCAAAATTAATTGCAACCAATGGCTCAAGTTTATTCTAAATTGATTATTAAACTTGACTAAAGCCATAAATGAGCCCAGTTTAACCAATTGGAACTGATTGACCAACTTAGCCCAAATTAACCTAAAGGGTCAAATTGGCCTAAAATTAAATTAAATCCAAATCAACTCAAACCAAAGTCTAAAATCATCTTCAATTAACCAATTTAACATGAATCTACACCTAACCCAAACCAATTTGACCAATTTAGAATCTGATCACTTGGAATCTGATCTAACTCGACCAGAACCCATCTTGGCTCAGCCTAGAATCAACCCAAACCCAAATTGAGCTCAACCCAAGGCAAATCCCCCTTGGATTCTCCTCCCACATGAGTTTTTAATCAAATATAGCAAAGTCCATTCTTCCTTTCCAAGTGGTAGCCCTCACACACCCCAAATGGGGTCTGACCTAGCCACCTAGCCCGACCCATGTCAGCTAGGTCAGCCTTAGACCAAAGGGAGGTGAGTTAACTCACATCTTCCATGGCTGAAAACCACTGGACCCAAAGGGGAGGGCAGCTACCTCAAGCCACCTCCCAACCCTTCCACCGCTTGAGTCATTCCACGTGGAGGTGATGGCTACCCACGCCGCCCAAAATGGGAGGAGATCTCCGATCCATCTTGAAGAGAGGGGTACATCCCCCCAAATTCTCAGCCCATTCTCCTCAGATGACCCTTGAGAGCTTCCTAGTGTGTTTTTGAATCCCCTAGTAAGCTCCCGAGCCTTCCCCAACCTTCCCTTCACTGGATTCCTTCTTCCTTAGCTCACCCAAAAAGGGCAAGCCTCTTCCGATACTAACTCCCTCAATTCTCCACTAAACCAAATTCACTCTACCCACACCTTCACCATGACCCATCGAAGCCAACCAAACCTTCCCACAAGCTCCAAGCCCATCGGAGGTAGTACTTCGACCAAAGCTGAGCCTCCAAGGGATGAAACTTGGTCTTCCAAGCAAATGACATGGAATCAATTCAGTTGCAGCTCAACATGGCTTCATCTCGACCAGACGAAGCTACCTCAAGTGTGTGAACTACTGGTCATTAGCTTTGGTGAGGTATGACATTGAAACTGAGATTTTGCAAAAATTCATTAGAGCTTTTCGAAGGAAAGTTGAATGTCAGATGATCTTGACCTTTGGATCCCCTCTGATCATTATCATGAAGGTGTGGGATCCATTTGGAGTTTATCCAAGCTCAAGTGAGCTCAGATCGCGTGAGTAATGGCAGACGACTTCCATCCTTCGTCACCCATGAGACGATAAATCACGTGTCATCTATTCCCCATAATCGAAATGGACGATCGTGATTAGATCTGTTAGATCAAGCTAATTTCATCCCTTATTAGCCACGGGATCGATCTGTGCCATCTGATCCAAGATCAAACGGCGGAGATTGAAAGTGCATCAATTACATCAGTATTAACTCGAATTCGCTTTAATATCCAATCTCGTAGTGCCACATGGAAAGCGCACCGTGTCAGCATGCCATGTGCTGCAAACGGGATTAAGCTTTAATTAGACATAATTACCTATTTTAAATGGCTTAAACTTCAAATAATTAAAACAAATCATAGAAAAATCTAAAAATATATAATAAATACTTATTTTAAAGGTATTTTAGAGTGGAATTTATTCAATCCTTAATTAATTTTGAACAGTAATTAAGGTTTAATTAAAAATTTAATTAGCTTAATTACTCCCTAATTAATTAATTAATTAACCCCAAACTTTTTGAGATTGTTTAAGGAGATGACCTCTGCCTCCCCTAATTTTCTTGGGATTTATTGGCTAATTAATTAGGAAAATTAGTTAATTAAGCCATAATTACTTTTTTAATTTAATTAAGGGTTAATAATGACTAATTAATTAATTAGGATCATTAATCATTATCTAATAGTGAAGGGCTTATGGAATATGGTTGGGGCATCCTTTCTAATCTTCTTTCCTCAGTTCACTCCATTAATTAAAATTAAATTAATTAAGGATTAAGTAATTACTTAAATTATTCAATCAATAAAATTAAAATCATAATCACATTAGAACTTGATTAATTAAATCTTGGGTAGATCTTTAGGTGTTGAATAACCTAAAGGAGTTTAATGAAATTATGATTAATCCACATGTGTGAGAAAACCATAAAAGTAATTAATTAATTTCCTTAGCTTAATTAACCATTAATTGTGAGCTAATTTCATCAAGCCCTTTCATTTCTTAGGATTATTACGAATTTTATTTCCAATGCATGTACATACCATATTGGTTCATAATTCTTTGGGTAATTATATTAAGGTAACACAGGAAAGGGTTAATTAATGGATTTAATACATATTACAACTTAATTAACTCATATAATCAAGTTAACTATATTTCATTAAACCAAATTAATCAACAAACATGGGAATGGGTTAGGATTAGGAAACCTCTTCTCACATCCTTAAATAAAATCAAACATGAAATTGAAAATGATACTAAGAAAGCTTTGGTTTACTTTAAACAATTTTTTTTATATGATTATCCTAAAGAATTAATTTGATTGAATGAAATCATCTGTTTATGCTCATTTGTTCCTTTATAATCATGTTAAATGTTGTATGTCATTTGAAATCATACATTCATCTTTTCAAAGTTAATTAAATCAAATAGTTTTCTTTTATGTAAGCTTGCATGTGTTGGATTAATTTATAATATGTGTGGAAATTATCACTAATAAATTCAATTTACTTTCCAAAGTTTATAAATCAATTACATTGATTAGAGTGATAGTAGTTATAAATATATATAGGTTTGCATGTCCTTATAGCTTAGAGATGTGAAGTTAAGCTTTATTTTCCTTAATTAATATGTAGTTTTACATATAATTGAATGTTAATAAGTATATAGTTCGGACATCACGGGAACACAAGGCTTTAGTTAGCCCCAAGGAGGTCATTTTGATTACCTCACTTTCCTAGTTAATATTGACACGTACTTATTTGATTACATTTATATGTGTTCCTACATTAAAATTTGGATAGAACTTTAATCCACATGCATAAATTTTTCAATCAAATAAAAATATAATCTTTGCATGGTTCTCCTTCCTTTATTTATGTATACATTCATATGTATTTGAAGAAAAACAAGTGTTTAGTCTAGACATCCCGGGAATACGAGGTCTTAAGTAGCCTAAAGAGGTCATTTTATTACCTCACTTCCCTGATTAACAATGACACATACTTTCTTATGTATCTTATACTTGTGTGTGTGTATTTAATTATAGAATTAGGACCCTTTTCTTTTATCAATGATACATGCATACTATAATCATCTAAATAATCACCATGTGTTACATATTAGTTAATGCTCTCTTTCCTATGATTCATGCATACAAATTTACATATGTATGAATGTGATTGGGTGTATAGTTTGGACATCCCGAGAATACAAGGCTTTAGTTAGCCCCAAGGAGGTCATTTGATTACCTCACTTCTTGGTTAACAATGACACGTACCTATTTAATTTCATCCCTATGTATTTTTGTATAAGAATTTAGATAGAGCTTTAAACTAACATGATTAAATAATTCAATCACATAAAAGAATATAAAATTTAAATATATATGTATACATTCATCATATAAGTGTGCTAGAACATATTGCATGTATAGATACACCTAGAATTTAAAATCATATGTATGTTACATGTGATGGAAAGGAATGATTGATATATGTAATGTGAAAGTAATTTAATTAGATTAATTTAAGAAGCCTTTCATATTGAATAGGATTTTTTAGAGTGAACCTAAACTTAGGATTAATTAAATCACTTAATAAGCCATTCACTAAAGAGAACTAAATCAAACTAACATGCTTTAGAAAGTGACATAAGGTAGGGATGAAAGAGGACCATCCTCTTTTTTTCTCTTTATAATACTTAGTTGCTAAGTGTAATTATATGATATAAAAGAAAACACAAATTATAATTCTCAAATCAGTTAAACAATGTCAAATGAAACCAACCTTTCATGTTAAATTGAACCTTCACAAACTTAGAAAATATAACTCTAATGCTTAGTTGAGACATACTACAAAAGCCTTAACACACACCTTAGAACTAAGTCATTACTTCTATGTTAATGTTAGGATGGTGTATGTATGATGTATATTTTATTTTATGATGTATTATTTTAGACTGGATGTTAGGTGTATGTTTCGTATACTGGATGGTAGGCCGATATTAGCCTAATCATATTTTTTTACAAGGGATTGTGCTAAAGGGGATGTTTAAAATAAATATAAATTCTCTCTTTACGAGTTGCTTAAACCCCTAAGCATAATCCAAGTTAGGACAAGTGGGCTTGGTTACCCATGTTCAAGGTGCTAAGTCCAAATTATAAATTTAACTACTTGGAAAGGTTTGTATATTTAGCTAACCTCTATTTTATAGGTATAGTTAGATTTACTTTTCTTATTTTTAATATAATTTTGCATTAGAAATTAAGATTAGTGTTATGGGGGTTTAGGATGAGCATTGGCTAGAAGGTTTGTCTTGGGGTACCATGTGATGCCTTGAAACCTACCAAATCAGAGAAGCAAGGAGGAAAGAAATGAAGATAGGAAGAGTAAAGAATGATGGTCCCCATAGAATTTGATAAAATTCTAATTATTCTTTTATATTCCAAGTTGTATAAGGCTAGAGCTCGGCTACCAATCTTTTTTTTCATTTTTTGAGTTGTACGATGGCACCTGACCGCACTGATCTTTTATTCTTTTATGATAGTTAATAAAATTGATTGATGTTACATTTAAATTGTGCATTTGGATGGCATGCTTTTCATAGATTCTTATGATTCATGCTTTAATGTGTGGCCTGGATATAATTAGGCTCTTAAAGAAAAATTAATTTTTCTACCCTAATTAATCACTTATAACTAAATTTTAAACAACTCAAAACCTCACTATAAAGCTTCGAACATAAATCAAAATAATTAAAAGATTTAGCAACCCATTAGTTGTATGGTTGAATGTTTCACATCATGCATGCATGTGGTGAAAATTTTCCTGCCTTCATCTATCCTTTTAGAAGGATAAATAAAAACAAAAATATATGCCTTTGTTAGACACCATGTAGATCCACAGATATTCTTATTAGGGTGATCAGGTACAATATTGAGGGAAGGTGTATTATCTCGAAAGATAGAAGTCACCACCCTACAATGGACCTAATTACCTTAATAAGGACTCCTAAGGACTATGGATCTTCGTATGTACCAAAGATTATTCCCCTACTTTACATGGAAAAGTAAAGCAAGGTTTATTTTAAATCAAGTTCGTTAAGTTTTCTATGAAGGCAAGCCCTCATAGTTAATTACATCTTACGGAATGAGATTCCTTAGAAATACTCTCGATTAAGGCAAATGATCATTATCTCCAAAGATTTTAAAGATAGGACTAACAATAAATTAGTTTATTTTTAGAAGATCAAGTGGGATTGATCAAGAGGAGGGAGTTAATATCGAATCCAAAAGGAGAATAAGTAGGGGATGGTTATGATACTAGGAAGCCTAATAAGCATCCCAAACTATCCTATGGTTGGGCTTTATATTTTTGAAATTGAAGTGATTTATTTGTTTGAGTTGAATTTTTGTTAGAAATTTAGGGCTTACAATTCCATGACACAAGATCATGGAAATTCCTAAGAGGTGAGGATTTATGCTTGTAGCCCGCAAAGGGAAGAAACAACCTCGGATCCTAAATTTAGGGAGCTTTGGTGAGGGTTAAAGCATGACCTAAATCTAAAGCAAAAAATGGTATATGGTTTACCTCCATAAGAGAGGATAAACCATCCGACTGTTTGGACTTACAACCATCTGGGGGTGGCCGCCAACTAACTCCTTCTAAGATTTTAAATACATGTAGCCATGTCATATGATTTTGCAAGATAGCTAGGTTGTTATTTATTTAGAAAAGAGGCTAAGTCCTTAAACTCACTCCCTAAGAAACTAGATCATGTAGGGCATGATTTAATGACCTAAATCTAATGCAAACTTTATTATATTTTATTTTTATTTTGGACAATTCATTTGACACGGGCTTATAGGATTCATATGTCTAATACATGAGAAATTGGATTATGGGCCAAAATCAACAAGAAAGGAAGTGTGTTTCCACCATGGCTCTCAAAGGTCAAGCCAAATTCCCTAGCATGGGTGGAAGCCCTCCAAATCAAGAGTGAAGCAATATGCTTTTTATACATGATGTAGAAGAAAAATACAACATCCAGTTAAAGGGTTGCTAATTCTTTTATCTTGATTTATAGCCTAAGCTTTAGGTGAGGTTATGAGTTGTTAATTTTTAGTTTTGAGTTGATTAACTGGCTAGCAAATTTATTTTTCCCTAAGAGCCTAATCATCATCTAGGCCATACATCAAAATAAGGAAGAAACTAAAAAAAAATATGTCATCTTAATGTACAAGTTAAACAAACATCAATTAATTTATAAAACTAGCGCAAAAGAATAAGTGGCCAAGTGTGGTCAGGCTCCACTGCACAAACCCAAAAACAAATTGGGTAGCCGGGCTCTACCCTTATACAACCTAGATTTTAAATGAAATTAATTACAAAAATGAATTCATGTTATGGGGGTCTTCATTCATCATTTTTCTTTTCTTCAATTGGTTCTTTCTTCCTTTTGACTTGGTTGGAATGTGGCTTTCTCCAAAGGCTTTACATGGAACATAAGATATATTCTTATGATCAATGTTCATCCTAATATCCCATAATAATCATTCTAGATCCTAATTCATAAAATTACATGAAAAATGGAAAGGAAATCTAACTAAAACTTATAAAATAGAGATTAGCTAAACAAACCATACATCCCAAATATGTATTGGACTTAGCACCCCACACATGAATAACCAAGTCCACCTGGCCTATTTTGGATCATGCTTAGGGATATAAGCAACCTATACAGCAAAAATAATTATATTTTTATTATAACGCCCCTTAAGCACAATCCCTTGCATAAGAAAATGATTAGACTAAGATCATCCTACAATTCAGTCTATGCACATACACCCTAACATCCAGACTAAAATAATATATCACAAAATAAAAGTAAACATCAAACTATGTACTGCCCTAACATAGGACTAGAAGTGGTGACTTAGCCTAATGTATGTGTCATTTAAAGTTTGTGTGATATCTCTTAGCTAAGCTTTAAGGTTAGAGTTTTTAAGTATGAAAGGTTTAACTTAGCCAGTGGTTTCATTTATGTGATTTAGTTGATTTAGTTATGTTTCATTCTATGATTTGATTTGATTTGAATGAACCTACACTTAATTACTAAGTGTTATAAAGAGAGGAAAAGAGAAGAGAACTCCTCTTTCCTCCCTACCTTAAGTAATTTCTAAGGTGGATTCATTAATAACTTTTTGTTTAGTGAATGTTTTATTATGTGTTTTAATTAATCTTGAGTTTAGATTAACTCTAAACAAACCTATTCAAAGAGAAAGGTATTTTAAGATTAAGTAAAGTGAATTACTATCATAAAACACACAACACTTTATTTCTTTCCCAACATGCGTAACATGCATATGGATGGACTCTAAGCATATCTATACATGCAAATGAAAATATTTAACACACCTTAATGATGAAGGCTAAGGGAGGTTACTTAAGGAAATTTGGAGTGTTTCATGTATGCATGATTTTGTTAAGTTGAAGAGAGTGATTCTTTTATCCATTTTCATATGTACATTTGCAAGTATAAAATACATAAGTGAGTACGGTGCCATTGTTAGCACCAGGGGTGTAAGGTACAAGACCTACTTAGGGCTACTTAAAGTCTCGCAATCCCATGATTGTCCAGACTAATATACCACTTTTCTTAAATACATGTGCAAGTACAAGAAGAAATGGATGGAAAGAGAATCATGCAAAACATTTATGTTTGTTTGATTTTGATTTGATTTTTTAGTTTACATGTGTGATGTGGAGTTCCTTCTTAAGTCATAACATAGGAGTGTATAGGAATGGATTTGTTATGTCCTTTTCAAATGGACTATACACTTGGCAAATCCCATACAAACTTATGTTAAGAAAGAGAAGAAAATCACATAACACATTTTATGCTATTCACATGCAAGTTTATAAGTACTTATAAATAGCATACTTTTCATTTATAATATTTGATTTCTAAGTTTTAAAAATATTTTTGGATTTAATAGTGATAATAGCCATTTATATTCTTACTTTAGCCAAAACATGCAATTTGACATAAATGAAACATATCATTTTAATTTTATTTTTAAAAGACATGAATGCATGATTTTCATATGACATACACATTTAGCATGCTAGGAAAGAAATAAAGTGATGCAAGCATGTAATTTCATTCACTATAATTAATTCTAAAGACAATCTTATGGAATTATATTTAAAGTGAATCAAAATTGGTTTAAAAGACTTTGATTTTGTTTGAGTTTGATTTGAATTTTAGGAAATGTGAGAAGGTTTTTTGGTCCTGATCCCATTCCTCATGTGTAAGTTAATTTTGGTTTAATGAGAAGGTAATTAAGTTTATTTTATGGTTTAGTTAGGTTAAGGTATAAATTAAATGAATTAATTAAACCTTACCTATATCACCTTAAGTTAATTGATTAAATAATTATGTGCTAATATAATATGCAACCACATGAAAAGTAAATTTGCAATGCTACTAAGAAATGAAAGGGGCCTAATGCAATCAGCTCATAAATGATTAATTAATTAAGCTTAAGAAGCTCAACTAATTACTCTTATGGTTTTCCACATGTGAGCTAAACATAATTTCATTATCTCTTACTTTGGGTTATTGAACACCCAAAAAGCTACCCAAGATTTGATTGATTAAGTTTTTGGATTAATTTTGGTTTTGAAAATTTGATTTGATTAATTAAGTAGATCATTAGTGGATTAACCCTTGATTAGATTTGGATTAAGGAAGAAAGAGGGTTTAGGGAATAGCTTTAGGAAAATATCCCAAAATCATTCCATAAACCTCCTAATCACTTAAATAATATTTAATTATCTTAATCAAGGAATTAAACCACTGTTCACATGCTTAATAATTATATTAAGAGAGTGATTAGGGGTTCAATAATTAATTTTTCCTAATTAACTCATTAATAAATTCCAAGAAAATTAGGGGAGGTAGAAGTCATCCCACTAAACATGCCTACGAAGTTTGGAATAAATTAATGTAGTCATTAGGGAGTAATTAGGGTTATTAAGTTTTCAAATAAACCCTAATTATGGAAAATCTACTGTTCAAATTCAATTAGAAACAATTTTATTGGATTCTCCTCTGAATTATCTTTAAAATGAACTTGAGTTTGTATTTTTTTTTGGATTTTTTTATAATTAGTTATGAATTTAGGAAGTTTCAGTTGATTTAAGTGATTTTTATAAAATCTGTTAATTTATTTTATTAAAATAAATCATTTAAAATTCAAAATTTAATATCTTCTAATCCAAATTTCCTTTTGACTTGATATTTTTATGGTATGTGTATTTTAACTTCAATTTTAATCTCTAAAAATTTCAACTTAATATCACATGTATTTTTGATTTAATTAATGAAATTTGATTTTTACTAAAACTTAAACTAAGCTCAAAATATTCAGTAAAATTTAGGGATTTTGGATTTGTTGGAATCCTCTCAGAAAGCAAAATCCAATAAGCCCTTATTTGCAATTTTTATTAAGTATTTTATTTTCTATAAATTTTGAAGTTTAGGTGATTTAAGTAATTTTTTAAAATCAGAAAAATTTGATTTTCCCATTTAGCACTCGGCGGTGTGGCACTAACGTGCAACCGGTGCCATGGCATGCGAGATTGGCGTGTGGTGCCGCATTAGCCTTTGAGCGGAAAAGCGTCGGCATGGTAGCGGTTTGATCTGGACCATCGATTGTAAATCGATGGTCAGTCGATATAATGATAGAGGCGGATCGCCGATCAAAGCATAATCAGCCTTCCAATCATGATCTATGCGATGGACGGTCAAAATGCACCGGTGATCGAAGGCTGGATCTGCGATCCATCGATCCATGAACCAGGACGGATGGGCTGTGATGTGAGTAAAACTAAGGGATTAGGGGGGGGAGAAATGAGAAATTTTAAGTGAAAATTTATCCAAATGGACTCATTTTCATGTCGATTCACACCAAAAAACTTATATTTTCTAATTAGGATGATGTAAGATAAAAATGCAAGATTATCTATGGTAGATTCCTAAACTTGCGCAAAACAAATGTCACAAATTGAGGATCCTAAGGCCAGCTATAGTTTTTGAAAGTTACCTCACCGAGGATGATTTTTGGCTACAGTGATGACTTAAGCACGCTATTGAGTAGGGGAAGAGGCCTTAGAATGAGCTTGGATCTCTGCTTTCATGTTGTAATGAAGTTTCCACCGGTAATCACTGCTCTCTCACTGAAATCCACTTAATTTTGGTGTACGTCTCTCCAAAATGAAGCAGGGATGATTGCTAATGGGTTTGGGAGCTCTAGGAGAAGGAGAATGAAAGAAATGGAAGAGTTCTTTAGCTTCTAATGCCTTAGTTTGAAAAGTGGTTGATAATCTCTCTTTACTTTGAATTTTTAGCTCCAAAGTATTATCATTTGGGTTGGGGTGGTTGGGAATGGAAGAGAATTATTCTAGGTGGCTCATGTTTGTTGGCTAGGACATGGAAAGTGGCTACCATGAAGGACAAATGGGTGTCCTAGCCAAGAGGAGGTGAGAGTCCTTCATGCCAAGTGTTCTAATGGGAGAGGTAAGGTGATTTCACCTCCCCATGAGTAATGGCTTCCCCAACCACTCCTTGGGTCAAACAATTAGTGTCCTTGGTGCCTATGTGGGCCAATGGATGAGTGTCAAGTGGCCAAGGAAGAGAGATGACCACTTAGGCAAGTGTCTTTTCTCATGGGATTCCCTTGACCCAAGGGTAAAGTGATCATTTAGCATTGAATTTGATTTGAGTAGATTTGAAATGAGTCAAAAGTAAGTTTGACCAAATTTTATGTCATTTGAAGTTTATTTGGTTTAATTTGGGTCAAATTTTGTCAAAATGGGTTAGGTTCACCAATTGGTCAAATTGGGTCAAACCAAATGAATTTGATTTGAGTAGATTTGAAATGAGTCAAAAGTAAGTTTGACAAAATTTCTTGTCATTTGAAATTTATTTGGTTTAATTTGGGTCAAACTGGGTCAAACCAAGAGTTGGGTCAAGTTCAAATGACCATTTGGAGTATATTGGTTCAATTGGTTTCAATCAATTTGGTTTAATTTGGATTTTTTCCAATTTAATCCTTTAGGTCAATTTGGGCTAAGTTGACCAATTTGACCCAATTGATAAAATTGGCTTGAATCATGGCTTGGTTTGGGTTCGGTTGATCATTTGAAATATAGTATAGGCTTTGGTTAAGTTCAATTTGGATTTGATTGGGTTTTAGGTTGATTTGACCCATTAAGGTTAAATTGGGCTAAGTAGAGTTAGGTTGACCAATTGGTCAAATTGGGTTTAATTGAGGCTTTGGTCAAGTTCAATAATCAATTTGGAGTGAACTTGAATCATTGGTTGCAATCAATTTGGTTTAGGTTGCAATTTGGCTAGTTTGGGTTCATATGAATTAAAGGGTTGACTTGATCAACGGACTAGGTTGACTTGGTTTGAACCAATTCATGATAATTGACTAACCTATGATGATCAACAAACATGACATGAAGTTTGGATTGGCTTAATTCACTTTGATTTGAATTGAATTGGATTTTGGTTCATGTAGGTCAAATTGGCCACTTTGGGTCAATGAGCCAATTAGGTTTAGTTGGCTTGATCAAGGCTTGATTCAAATTTGATTGAACTCACATATGGACTTGTGATTGAAATATAAATCTATTTGCAAGTGATTTGGAGTCAAATGGGTTTTGATTCATTTGAAAATTTCAAGTCAAAAGGGTGAATATTGGTTTGACTTGGGTTAGCTTTATTTTGATCTTACAATTAAAGTTTATGTTCATATTTTATTTGTAATTGAAGGGTTGATGGAATCATGAAGAAAATCCAATGGTTTGGATTGATTTGTGTTAGATTTGGCTAAGTTCAAGAATTTGACTTGAAAGGCTTAGGTTGAATTTTGGTTGAATTTGGGTTTGAGTTTTGGATTTAGTTTTGGCTTGATGATTGAAGTTTCTGTTCATATTTGGTTTCATGATTGTAGGATTGATTGAATCATGAAGAAAAATCAAGGGTTTGGCTTGATTTGAGTTTGATTTTGCTAAGTTCAATAATTTGACTTGAAAAAAGGCTTAGGTTGAATTTTGGTTGAATTTGGATTTGAGTTTCGAATTTAGTTTTGGATATTTGAATTTATATTTCATTTACATTTGTAAATATAAATGAAAATATGAATTTGCTATGAGAAAATTTCTTGAATTTGATTTGATGTGGATTTGATTTGAGCTAAGTCCATAAGGTGGAGTCAAAGAGACTTAGGAAAGATTTTTGGATTTAGAATTTAATCATGGGTTTCAATCATTTGGAATTGATTCATGATTTAAGAAAATCCATTAGAATTGATTTAAGGTTTGGTTTGGAATTGAACTTGATTTGAGTTTGAGGTTTAATTTGGATTTGGAGTTTGACTTGAAAGAGGGAAGTCAGGATTTGGTTCTAGTTATTGGGTAGACAAATTTTCCTAACACCCTCTAAAGCATGACCTATTCCTATGGCTAACTCTTCTAAGTCTCTAGGGTTAGGTCAAGTATTCACCTAATCACTATAAGTGTCTTAAGACTAAGGAACTCTTAGTGTCTAAGTGGAATCCTATGCCTAAAATGGAGGGGTTGAGAGCTCATTCTAAAAATAAGGTCAACAATGCATATTATTTCACTCTTGTAAAATGAGGGCCTCCGTCCTTACACGCATAAGGACCACTTGACCTGTGAGAGTAACCCCTACTAACGGAGCTTCACCCTCTTTCTCTTTTGATTTGGCTAACAACTTTACTTCATCATGCATGTAGGCATCAAAATCCTAAAGCCTTTGTCCAAATGAAGTGTCAAAATTAAATAAAATTTGAAAAGATTTTACATTATATTAAGTCATTATTCATACCACTTATGCTCTAGTCTCCTAGGGAGAGGGTTTAGGACTTTAGTCTCTTTCCAAATAAATAGCTACCCTAGTTATCTTGTAATTCATAAGACCAGACTACATGATTTTAAAATTGTAGAAAGAGTTAGCTGGTGGCCACTCCATGCAGTTATAAGTTCAGTAATCAAGTGGTTTATCCTCTCTTGTGTAGGTGAACCTTATGCCCATTTTTTCTTAGATTTAGGTCATGTTTTAACTTGTGTTAGAACTCCCTAGATTTAGATTCTGATGTTGCTATATCCTTTAGGCTACAAGCATAAATCCTTACCTCTTAGGCATATCCACAACCTTGTGTTGCTAGATTATAAGACCTAATAATCTAATAAAAATTCAACTCAAAACATATAAGTTTCTTCACTTTCAAATATATAAAGCCCAACTATAGGATAGATTGAAATGCTCACTAGATTTCTTAGTATCATAAGCATTTCCTACTCTTCTCCTTTGCCTTCCAAAATAAGTCTCTCCATTTGATATATCTCGATTGATTTTCTAAATAGATCCAATCCTTTGATAGTCTAACCTTGAAATCTTTGGAGACCCTAATTATCTACTTTAATCGAGAGTATCCCTAAGGAATTCACCTTCCTTAGGATGTAATTAACTATGGAGACTTGCCTCCATAGGGAACTTTAGAACCCAATTTAATATAAATCTTACTATATTCATCCATATAAAGTAGGAAAAATCTCTTGTATATTTGAAGAATCATCATGTCCTAGGAGTCCTTATTAAGTGATTAGGTACATTGAAGGGTGATGCCTCTATCTTTCAAGATGATACACCATACCTCAATGTAAATCAATCACGTACCCCTTACGATCTACGTGGTGGTCTTCCCCATACATCCAAAAATAAACACCACAAGAACTTAAGAACTCGATTTAATATAAACTCTACTTTATTCATCCATGTGAAGTAGGAAAAAAATCTCTGGTATATTCGAAGACCCATTATGTCTTAAGAGTCTTTATAAGGTGATTAGGTCTATTGAATGTTTCTATCTTATGAGATAGTATATCATACCTCAATGTCATACGACCACTTTAAGTACCCTATCTATGTGGTGTCCCCGCAACATCAAAAATAAACATCACGATTGCGGACATGGGTCAATTTGGATAAAATGACTTAATTGGTCAAATTGAATTTAGATTTCTTTTTAATTAAACTTGAATAACAATTTTAAGTTTTTAAATAAATTTAATTTAATTTAATTTAATCCTAATTTAATTTGATTTAATAATTTGAATTTTAGTTTAATAGGACCCAAACAAAATAACTTAGATTAGGTTGTCTAATTAAACTAATTAGGAGTCAATTGAATTTAAATTTTTGTCCAAATGTATTTCATTTTGAGTGTTGTTCAATTTTTTTAGATTTTGGAGTGTTTGAGTTTATCTAGGTTATTTTGGCTAGGTTATGTCCTAGTGGTGCCCACCAACCCTATTTAAGTTTGACCTTATGGTTTTGATTTCAATTTTATTTTATTTTAGATTTGAATTTTGAATTTCATTTTACTTAATTTTGATTTTTAGCATCAATTTTATTTATATATTTTTAGGTTTTGAGTTTTGTGTTCACTTAACCATTAAGGATTTTCCTAAGTGTGTAGGTAAGGAAGCTTCTAATATAGAATTAAATCCCTAAATGCTAAGAGAGGAATTGATGTTAATATCATTTGAAAATTAGTTCAACAAATAGCATGTCAACTTATTATTTCATTGGTTATGCATTACATAACAAAGTGGTTAAAATTAAAAATTATAACTACACCTTAACTTAAGATGTCTAAGTATATCTATCATAACATCTAATGTGCACTAAGTCATATGATCAATTTTCTAATTAAAGTTTGTTATTGCATTTTAAGTTCATGTGAAATTGTGTAATTAATAATCATGTGTGATTTCAATCTAAAAATTTAATCATGAACTCTTGATTACGCACCTTAAACTTTTTATAGGTTTTATTGGTTTAACAAAACAAAATAAGCATAGTTAACCTTTGTGTGGACTTTGGTATTTTAGGATTCTATAGGTTCTTAGAATGTGCAAACCATAATATAGGGGTGAAGTAATCCCAAAGAAGTAGATAAAGTGACTTGTATAACTTTGGTCTCTTTTAATATGGTTAGGATTGTTTATGCATATTTTATGATTTAATAAGTTGTTTAGAACATCGAGACTTGTAGGGTAATTCACTAATTACCTTAAGATATATTAAGGACATTATAAAATCTAAGGTTTTATGATAAATTAGGGTAAGTTAAATCATCTAAACTTTAGTGGAAGATTTAAGGCTTGGACATTAAGCTATTTAGGATCTACTAAGGGAATTAGAATTGAGTGAAGGGAAGCCATTAAACAACTAAAACTATCTAAAGTCATTTAAGGTAAACTATTCATCCATTTAAAATATATTAAGATATGCTAGGATAGAGCTTTAAGAGAAGTGAAACACCGTGGCCCATATACCAAACTAGACATCTATTATATCCAATAAAATCTAGTGATGTGAGCTACGGTCCATTTTAGTTCATTCCATAATTCATTAGGGGAAGCCAAAGGTTAAGTTGGTTTGTCTTTTAGATTAGTTTGAAAGTTAAGGAGACATTCTAATGGTTCCTAGCTCACTTAGAACTAATTATTCGAAAATAAGGACTCATAATCCTATCTAAATTAAATGGATGACTTAAAACATGTGTGTGATGATGTGAATAATTGACCTAAGATTAAAGAAGTATAGATGTCTTGTAATATGAAATTACAAAAAGATGGGTAATTTAATACATATGTACTCATATTACTAAGTAGAACCAATTAATCTAAAAATAAAAGTATAGGTTATATAGTATATGCTACCAACAATCACTCACAAAAGCTAGGTTAGTGTAAGAATGTTCCTTAATTAGGGCTATGATCAAATGGTCTAAATGACAATGTGTGAGTGCATATCAAATGGAATGATAATGATGAATATGTAAGTTTACATTAGATGAGATGGTGATGATAAGTGCCCAAATGCATGCTAGCTAAGGTGGCAATAATGAGTATTTAAGTGTATGTTGAATCATATCTCAATTGTGATAATGATGTTGATGAAATAATTGCATGTGCAAGATAATGATGATATTGAGTATACAAAATGGAGTGGGTGTAAGTTTTGGTGGAAGAAGTTGTGATATAAAGAAAAAAATGCATGAAATTTTATGGCAGAGAGAGAAAATAAGAAGTTGAAAGAAGTTAGAATAAGAAAAAATGTAGTGTGGGTGATAAAGTGTTTGTGTGGGAGAGAATAAAAGTTTGAGAGAGAAAATGAGGGAGTTGGAGAGAAGAAGAAGAATTGAAAATTAGTAGAGAAGAACAAGATAGAAAAAAAGGAGAAGAAGAAATAACTAAGAAAAAAAATAAGAATAATAATAATATAAATAAGAGGAAAGAAGAAGAGGAAAGGGGTGGAAGGGAGAGTAGCAATTGGCAATGATAGATAAAGGAAGAAAAAGATAGAAAGGGATAGCTTAGTTTGGGCATGACTAAGGATAAAAGAGCATGAGAGAGATCATGCATGTGTGTGATGATAAGAAAGGATGGAGATGGAGATGTGAGTGTCAAATGAAGGGGCATAAGGGTGAGTGGGGGTTGCTAGTGCATGGGTTAGGTTTATTAAGATTTTCTTATTATTTAATTTATTTTTTATTTTATTTAAGTTTGATTGAAATTTAATTTTTATTATTTGATTTTTTATGTTATAATAAGTTTTGTTTTTTTTATCATCATTGAATACATAATATATACAATATATATATATATATATATATATATATATATATATATATATATATATATATATATATATATATATATATATATATATATATATATATATATATATATATATATATATATATATACTAAGGATGTCAAACTTTGACATGATCATACTTGTTTGGACCATTTTGATGATCTATTCATAATGATGCAATTAATTTTATAAAATGAGCCTCAAATCAAAATTTTAAGTGGGTAAGAATTTCATGCATGAATGTTTGTGTTCATAACTAAAAGTAAATATTTTTGTCATTTTATCATTCCTCTCATCACATGTAATATTATTTATTATTATAATTGTGATGCAACTTGTACATTTTTAATTTTAAGAATAAAGATAATGCAAGATTTTTTTTTGTAGGTTGCCTCGTACAGTTGACATTAGGATTAGTTGTTGTCTAAAATGGGTTAATCAAAAAAGAACTAATATGGGTCAATAGTCAAGTCCAATCAAAATTGAAGTCTCTAATAGCTTTAAAATATTAAGAAAGCATCTAGCTTTCAAGGTTTTTTCTCTAAATATTATGAATCAACTTTCAATTTTAGAGATTTATAACTCCTTAGCTCTTAGCATTTAACTTTGAACATGTTGAATTTTTATTTTTTTATTATCATTAGAGTTAATTTTAACTTTTAGATGTTATCTTACTGAACTCAAGAGTGAAATTTGATCTTCAACATGCAGAGTCAAGGCACATCAATAAGATATAAATTGGATGCCAAACTTTTTTTACGCTTTAGAAATTTCTTATGAATCTTCTTAAATCAAATTCCACACAATCAAACATAATATAGAAGCTAGAAATATTAAGATAGAATCTATCAATATATCATATGCAGAAGCTACAAATATGAGGACAAGATAAGCCTTCAAGTGGAGCATTGTATGAGTTGAGTTCTATAAGATGCACATGTTATAAGGAGGTTTCAAGCACTATATATATATATATATATATATATATATATATATATATATATATATATATATATATATATATATATATATATATATATATATATATATATATATATATATGTAAATGTAAATAGTAAATGCCAATAAATAAAAATAAATTTAAAAAAATTTAAAATCATAAATAAATATATAATAATATATAAAGATAATTTAAATACACTTTAGTTATGTGATCATATTATTGAAATGTTTTTGGTAAATAAAAACTAAACTATAAATTAAAATATAAAAGTATTCATATTAAACTATATATTTTTAGAAACTTTCTCCATAAAAATATTAATTCATCTTTTAAAATTCATATTTAGTCTGTGAAAGCTCAAGTACCTAATAGAATATGTCATCATTTTCAAGCCTTTATCCCACTATGTGGGGTCGATTACATGAATCCTTCTTCTCCATTGTGTCCTATTAAGTGTCAAAATTTCAATTAATTCTAATAAATTAACATCAGTTTTATACATCCTAACCAAATATTTTTAGGTCTACCTCTACCTTACTTAACATATGGCAAATCTAATATATCTACACTCCTAATTGGGTCATCGAATGGTCGATGCTTTATGTGACCAAACCATCTAAGGTGACTCTCTTTAATCTTATATGCCAATAGAGCTACTCAACCTTTTCACATATATATTCATTACACATTTTATCTCTAAGAGCAAAACTACTCATCCACCTGAGGATCCTCATCTCTACAACACTTAACTAAATTTTATGCTTTTCTTTTACTGGCTAACATTTTGCACCATAAATCATTGCAAGTCTTATCATCATCTTATAAAATTTTCTCTTATATCTAAGCGGCACTTTTCTATCACACAATAGGCCATATGCATCCCCTAATCTCATCTATTTGATGATGATGATAATAAAAATTTGGTGTTTCTGTGAAGTGATGAAAATAGTAATAATAACTAAAATAAACTTGTAGAAAAAACTTATAGTAGAGAATAAAATTTTCATAGTTTGTATGAAAATCCAACACACACATACACATAGATAGTTGAAAAGAGAATAGGAGGCCCCAGAATTTTTACGTTGTAAAACCCCAAAAATTGAGGGAAAAAATCATGGGGCCTTGCCTAGTAAAAATTCTCCACTATATATTCGCTTTCGAATACAGAGTTTAAATCTTCCCGACAAAGGGATTACAAGATTGTATGTAAGAGATCATGATAATGGAAATTAATAAGTTACAAATGCCTATGTGGTGATTATATATTGTGAAATGACGATAATAAAATAAAAATATTAAATGATGAACTTTGAACTTAGTTCTCTAACTTTATGTGTTCACTTCTAGCTCCTTTTCCTTCATCATAAAAAATTCTATTTTAAATTCAAAGTATTTTAATCATTGTAGCGAAAATCCTAAAACACTCAATCGGATGGTGTATATTAATTCATTTGATCATAGATAGTTTTTTTGATGATTTGATTATTCAAACGATCTTTGATTTGAGTGATTATCATGATTTGTCTCATACAACCATTTGACTATAAGCATGCCAAATTTCAAAGCTATTTGATTATCTAATCAGTATTTCAAAGTTTTTATATTTAACTTTTGGGCTTGATTTGAGCTCATTTGGACTTAATTTTACTCTATTCCAGTGTTGTTGGACTCGTCCTACTTAGTCAATTTACATACATGCTTTAACTTAGAATTCATGCTTCATTTATAAATTTTATATAGATATATCATTTGTCCCCTTATTTTTAGATGAAGAAACTCATTTCATCCAGAAATATATTAATTTTTAAAAATAAAATAAATTATTTTAGCTAAAATTATTATGATTTATATATATATATATATATATATATATATATATATATATATATATATACAAATTTTCAATTTCTTTTTTTTATTTTTTCTAAAATATTTTTTTAATTTAATCTATATTTTGATGATGATAATAATGAGAAGCTGATGAAAATAGTAATAATAACTAAAATAAACTTGTTGTATACCAGAAAACTTATAGCGGTAGAATAAAACTTCACGCCTTAGCTTGTATGAAAATTCAACACACATAGATAAGAAAAGAGGAAGCCCCATAATTTTACGTTGAAAACTCTAGAATTGAGGGAAAATCATGGGGCCTTAAGAAAAATTCTCCACTATATATTCGAATACTAGTTTAAATCTTCCCGAAAGGGATTACAAGATATGTAAGAGATCCCGATAATGAAAATTCGAATCGTTACATTATGCTATGGATGGTTGGATATAACGATTGTTGGTGGTAGGTGATGATAATAAAATTCTAGTTCTCTCCCAAATTTCTCCCAGGTTCACTTCTAGCTCCTTTTCCTTCATCATAAAAATGGGGTTCTATTTATAGGATTCTGAAAGGGGTATTTTGATAATTGTAGCCAAAATTCTAAAACACTCCATCGGACGGTGTATATTTGATCATAGATAGTTTTTTTGGTGATTTTTCAAATGATCTTTGATTTGAGTGATCTTAGCTCGTTGGATTTGTCTCATCGAGCCACTCGATTTGACTATAAGCATGCCAAATTTGGAAGCTATTTGATTATCAATCAGTATTTCAAAGTTTTTATATTTAACTTTGGGCTAATTTGAGCTCATTTGGACTCATTTTACTTATTCAGTGTTGTTGGAGCCCTAAGTCGAACATACATGCTTTAACTTAGAATTCATGCTTCATTTATAAATTTTATATAGATACATCATTTGTCCACTTATTTTTGGATGAAGAAACTCATTTCATCCAGAAATATATTAATTTTTAAAAATAAAATAAAATTATTTTAGTTAAAAATTATTATGATTTATAATATATATATATATATATATATATATATATTTATAATATATATATTTTATTATATTTATTATATATATATATATATATATATATATATAAAAGACGAATTAATCTTTATTATTTTTTATATATTTTTATATATAATATATATATATATTTATATATATATATATATATATTATATATATAATTTGAAAATAATCCCCAATTTCTTTTTTTATTTTTATAAAATATTTTTATTATTAATTATTATTATTATTATATATTATTATTTTTATTATTATTATTCTTGAATTTAAATTGTCTCTTTTTCAAGTATAAATACCCCCTAAAGGGTAATGAAAAATTCACACCTTACTTTCTTTACTTTCTTTCTTTGGTAGCCTCTTGTAAAATGATGACTCATATGCTCCAATTCTCAATCTCGGGGTTTCAACTGACAGTTAGGGTGTATCCCAAATTTAGGCTCCAGTGTGCTTCCACTTTCTTCTCTTTGGTAGCCTCCACTAACTTGTATAATGGTATCATCTCGCAGGCTCTCTCTCTGATCTCGATTTTACTGTAGTAGACACATCGAAAGACTCCAGTGTGTTTTCACTTTATTCTCTTTGGTAGCCCCCATTGACCTGTATAACGGTGCTGACCCCCCTCGCAAGCTTCAGTTCTCTCCAATCTTGGGGTTTTCAACACTGGTTAGGCACATCCAAAATTGTGCTCAGTGTGTTTCTCGCTTTCTTCTCTTTAGCTCCACTAACTCAGCACGGTGAACCCCTCATAGGCTCCAATTCTTCCCAATCTCGGGGTTTCCAACTAACCTAGTTAGGTGGCGTGCATCCCAAATTCAGGTTCTAGTGCTTCCACTTTTAAAAAATAAATAATATTTTTATGGGTGAGCATCCTTCCATAGATATCGTAATGTCTAAAGATTCCCAAGCAAATCTTGCGCAAGATGATCGATTGCGGAAGCATCGAGGATGGTGAGATCCGATGATGTAACACCAACTATCAATAGTGATACTTTGATAATCTTCAGAAAGAAGTTTTATTTTCCAAATGATTTAGTGGTTATTCCTCCTAAAAGATTGCATCAAGCTTATTCTCCTCCGTCGGGGTACCTTACTATTTATGAGATGAGCTTACTTGTGGTCTTCAATTTTCTTTGGCACTGAGCTGATTTTCATTTTATCGGCATTTGAGATTTTTTTTATCTCAATTTTCTTCTTGAGCTATGACAATCATTATTGGGTTGATTATTTTCTTTAGAATGTGTGCGACGCTTACTAGATGTCTTGGTGAAGACACTTGTGATGCATCAATATCTTGTAGGAGTAAATGGTTGGATTTTCGCACAAAAGATCCTCCAAAAAATTGGGTCAATAGATTTTTCTTTATAAAAAATGAATGGGGGCTCCTGAAAAAGTGGGGAAAACTGAAAGAAATATCCTTCCCTCAAGTAACTGAAGAAGATATATTGAAGGCTCTTAACATTGTGAAAGTCGAAGATCTTCGATATGAAACTTGCTATATTAATCAATATGTGAAGGAAGAATCCTTATTCAAAGTTGGCCTTTCAATTCAAACTGGGAGATCACATGCTCTTATGCTGAAGAAGTCTGAT
Organism: Cymbidium sinense; assembly: GCA_021442155.1. Lineage (NCBI taxonomy): Eukaryota > Viridiplantae > Streptophyta > Magnoliopsida > Asparagales > Orchidaceae > Cymbidium > Cymbidium sinense. Next base: position 251,884,517 of record CM038215.1, read on the forward strand.
AAGGGTATGAAAAGACCTAATCACGTTCCCGCAGTATCCTCCAAATGACCAGAGAATGTGTACCAACTCTTTCCAAGAGAAAAATTCAGGCTACCCACTGATCAGATCCTCTAATAAGAATTGTGAAATGAGCCCGCCAAAAATTTCTATTCTGGAAGAAGTGTTAAATCACATATAGTGGGCGCCAATGTGCTGAAGAGTTAGTAAGAAATCTTCATTATTTTAAATTTTCTTATCTTTTTCTTTCCCCTTATCTCCCTTTTATACATATATGATTTTTTTCAAATATTGAAGAAAATGAGTATCGAGCTCAAATTAGATGCTACCTTGAAGGCATGGAATGCTGAGTTTGTGAAGATCAAATATCTTCATGGTGAATATAAGCGATATGAATCTAAGGCTAAAGAAGTTATAGCTTTAGTGAATTAGTTGGCTGAGTGTAGGACTGAGCTGTCGATTATGGTGACTTCCCTTTCATTTCAGCATTTGGAGGTTGATAGGACTTGGGATGAGCTAGTGAATGCATGAGCTGAAATAAATCAGACTACAAAGACCTTAGGAACCATCAATGCTAAGATACAGACTTTAGAGGCAGAGAATAAGGAATTACTAACGTAGATCTTGGAAAAGGAGAATAGAAGTTGACACCAACTTGAAGATCATAGAGAGCTTCAAAAATTCCATGGCCTTCAAGAGTATAATTCAGGATCGAGTTCAGGAAGCTCATGATCATATCTATGATATTGAGGTGAAGGTTCTGGAATGTCAGCTTTTTGAAGAAGGTTTTATTCATGGTTTTCTAAAAGGGACCCGTCTGGTTCATCACAAGACATGTGCAGATATTGAAGGCCTTTCACCGAGTCAGGTTTTTGAAGATTCATCTCCAGGGGATGAGAGAGAGCTCATCTTCCTCTTTTTTTGGTGATAATAGTGAATATGTGGATGTTGTTTGATTATAATTTTATTTTATTTGTATTTCAATTTGAGATCTACTTAGTATATGACATATGATCATGTTTATGTATGTGTCATAGTGCTTTGAAATTTCATTTTAAAATAAAATGGTTGATGTTTAAAATGATTTGTTACTGATTTAGGCTGTATGTCAGGAAGTTATTTAGTGAAGTTAGCCGATACATTTTTAAGAGAAAATCTAGCAAGGATTTCTAACCCATCTGAGGTTGTTTGCCAAAGTTTTGCTCGATGACATTAACCTATGTGGAGTATGTGCAAAGTTTTGACCTATCCGAGGTTGTTTGTTAGAGTTTTGCTCAATGACATTAACCTGTGTGGAGTAGATGCAAAGTTTTGATATTTTAAGGTTGTTTGTCAGACTTTTGATCGATGATGTTAACATGTGTGGAGTAGGTGTGAAGTTTTGACATATCTGAGGTTGTTTGTCAGAGTTTTCACCGAATGATGTAAAAGTAGGTCTAATTGAAACCACTTGGGATCAATTTTTCTTTCTTCTTGTTATTATTATTTTGATTTATCATTTTTTAAAATAAAGATATGAAACCTCAAAATATAGATTTCAATTCAAATGTTACATCATAAATTCATTAATAATATCTTTGTAGGTTCTCAACATTCCAAGTGCATGGAAGTATTTTTTCCGAATCTTTGAGCTTGAAAGTTCATGGTTTAACCATATCAACCACCACATAAGGTCCTTCCCAAAGGGGTGAATGTTTATTACGTTGTGGTTCTTTTCCCAGACTAAACTTCGTAGAACTAGATCCAACATTGATAGGTCTAGGCTTCACTCTCTGATTGAAGTGACGTGTGATCCATTGATGATAGCATTTTGATTGAACTTCCTTATTTGCATAATAAATCATGATATCGAGTTTCTCTTCATTATTTGTTGCACCAAAAATCTGGATTTTAGGATGGGGATACCAATGTCAACTAGAATAATCACCTTCATCCCAAAACACAAATTATTAGGTGTCTCATTAGTTGGTGTTCTTATAATTGTTCAGTAAGCCCATAATACATTAGGGAGTTTGTCCACCCATTGTCCCCTAGCCTTATCCAAACATGTCTTCAAGCCTTTTATAATTGTTCAATTTGTAACCTCAATTTGACCATTTGTTTCGGGGTGTGCTATAGCTGTATGAACTAATTGAATATGTAAATCCTTGCAAAAGGAAGTGAATTATTTTCCCATGAATTGAGTCTAATTATCTATTATAATTTTAGTAGGATTCCAAAATGACAAATAATATTTTCCAAACAAATTGTTTAGCATTAGCTTCTGTGATTTTTGCTAGTGGTTCTGCCTCAACCCATTTAGTGAAATAATCTATCACCATAATGATGAATTTTTGTTATCCAATTGCAATAGGGAATGGTCCCATAATATATATTCCCCACTAAGAAAAAGGCCAAGGGCTCTGGAAAGATGAAAGTTTGGTGGTGGAATGTGGTTGAGATTAGAATGTATTTGACAATTATTACACTTTTTTTACAAAATCTAATGCATCATTTTTTATTGTAGGCCAGTAAAACCCTTGTCTCAGGATTTTGTGGGCAAGTGCTCTACCCCCAAGTGTTCTCCATAAATGTCTGAATGGACTTCTCGAAGTGCATACACTACTTCAAATTATGGAAGACATTTGAGATATAGTCTTGTGAATGATCTTTTGTATAATTCATCACCGATAATGCTGAAGTTTATAGCTTGTCATCAATATAGATGGTGACAACTGGATCTTCTAGTAGAGCTCCATCATGTAAAAGGAAAATATCAAATATATCCAAGAAACTTGCATTGATTCATCAATGGACTATATTTTCCAAAGTCCTTGTATGTTGAGAAAATGAATGCCTTCTATATACTTTCTCTTATAAATGTCAGAGGATGTTGAAGTGATGAGTTTGAAAGAGTATCAACTCTAGCATTTTGGTTTCTTGGAATATGAATAATCTGATATTTACTTATTCAAGATAGAAGAGATTTTACTATATGAATGTATTATGTCAAATGATGATTGTCAGTGTTAAAATCTCCTTCAACTTGAGAAACCACAAGTTATGAATCAGTGTAAATTATAATACTTTGAACTTCATAATCAATGGCCAATTTTAACCCTACTACTAAGGCTTCGTATTCTACAATATTGTTAGTGGTTGAAAACTTTAAATGTAGTCCATAGTCAAGGACATCCCGTTGAGGAGAAATGAGTAGAATTCCTGCTCCAGCACCAGATTTTCTAGATGCTCCATCAACAAATAAAGTCCAATGTTGCGATATTGAATGAGGAGAATTTATTTCAATAGAATTTGGGATGGTGCATTCAACAATAAAATTTGGTAATACCTGAGATTTGATATCTGGATTCGAAAAAAAGTGAATATCCCAATTCAATTGAACATTTAACTAATCTGCTAGAAGCTTCTGGTTTTTTAAGGACAGTTTTGAATGGAAGTTGTGTATAAACGTCAATATAATGAGCTTAAAAATATGAGCATAGCTTTCTGCAGAAACCAACGCTAATGTAGTTTTATCTACCAAAGGATAATATCCTTCTATGTCAGATAGAATTTTACTAATGTAATAAATTAGTCATTGCCCCTAGTCTCCTCACGGACCAGCACTGAGCTTATTGCATGATGAGATAGCGAGATATAAATAAAGCATTTCTCTCAGGATTGGCTTTGATAACAATGGTGGTGAGGAAAAATATTTTTTAAGTTGCTCGAATGCAATTTGACATTCATCAGTCCATTGAAAACTATTATTTCAAGCACTCCTGAGTATTCAAGGGGTAGGTTCTGAAACTTTCGGCAATCATGCTTTTTTGGTTGAGATGCATGATGGATGTCATTTGCGTCTCCTTTACGCTTCATAGAAGAATGTTCAAATTACTTCTTATGGGAATTGATGGCCTCATCTACCATGTTGTGCCTCTACTCCCTTATGGGTCTCCATAAGAAGGAACTATTTCTCTCATCAATGATGAGTAGAATATTCCAGGTCTTAGGCCTCCAAAAAAACACCTCGTAATAATTTAGGGTACTTAGAATTTTTTGAGCTTCACTCAAGAATCTTTGAAAATACTCTTTTAGTGTTAATCCTTTATTCTTATGTATTCCATAAAGGTGAGATGGATTCTTAATGATTTGTCGATTTGAAAATAATTGTTCGACAAAGAGTTTGGCCAAATGAGAGAAGTTGGGAATGCTCCCCTGATGGAGGGAATAGAACCACATAAGCTTGTCCTTTGAGAGTAATAAAAAAAACTTGATAGAGTAAAGCATCGGAGGCTTGTTGGATGTGCATAATAATCCTATAATGATTGATATGATCATAAGGATTAGAAGTCCCATCGTAAGGCTCCATGTTAGGTAGTTTAAACCCCATTAAGATGGGTTGCTGAAGAACTGTATCATGCAAAGGAGAAGATTCTTGAATGCTCCAATGAGGAATGAATTGTTGATTTCTTTGAGGAAATTCTTCGGACTACATCGTAACTCATTTCTAATGGCTTCACGGGATGTTCCAATAAAATAGGGTTGATTCAACCATAGCAAAGAGGTGAGGGGATTGAAGGTTGGTCGAATGGCATAAGAATGGTGAGTTGAACTAGCAGTATCATCAATACCATATTAGAATGATGTGCATGGGGAATTTCCACATGATCATGAGGGGTTCTTCATTAGTTTCTTCAATAAAATCACTATATCTTGTTGTTGATATCAACTCCAAGTTGTGGTGCCCTTCTCGGTCCAGCTCCTAGAAAATGCTAAAAGATTTGAGGTTATTGTTCCTCCATTATTTGTATGCGCTCCTCAAAAGTATGAACTATTTCACCTAGATGGTGGTTTTGATCTTGTTGAAAAACTTGGTCATCTGATATGATAAAGTTATGAGAATCACGTTCTCACCGATGCCAAACTATTGCGTGCTAGAAAACTTGTAGCGATAGAATAAAACTTCACGCCTTAGCTTGTATGAAAATCAAGCACACATAGATAGTTGAAAAGAGAATAGAAAGCCTAGAATTTTTACGTGAAAAAACTCCATAAATAGGGGAAAAATTACAAGGCCTAACCCAGTAAAAATACTCCACGATATATCCGCTTTGGAATACAGAGTTTAAATCTTCCTGACAATAAGATTACAAGATTATATGTAGGAAATCGATAATAGAATTCTAATCAGTTTACAAATGACTATTGGTGGTTGGATTATAATGGTTGTTTGTGGCATTTGGTGATGATAATAGATCGATGACAATGGTGGAGATGAAGAAACTTCAAACTTCTAGTTCTCTCTCATCTTTCTCCCAAGTTCACTTTTAACTCTTTTCCTTCATGATAAGAATAAGGTTCTATTTATAGGATTCTGAAAGGGGTAGTTTGGTCATTGTATCCAAAATCCCAAAACACTCCATTGGACGAAGTGTATATTGATTCATTTGATCATAAATAGTTTTTGGGTGATTTGACTATTCAAATGATCTTTGAGTTTAGTGATCTTAGGGTCATTGGATTCGTCTCATCGAGCCACTCAATTTGACTATAAGCATGTCAAATTTGGAAAGTCATTTGATTATCCAATCAGTGTCTCAAAGTTTTTATATATAACTTTTGGGCTTGATTTGAGCTCATTTGGGCTCAATTTGACTCTATTCTAGTGTTGTTAGACTCGTCCCACTTAGTCAATTTACATATCTTTAACTTAGGATTCATGCTTAATTTAAAATTTTATATTGATATATCAAAACTCTTTTTCACTAAATGAATAAAGAAAATATAAATTCCATCTCCATGTACATACATGCATCTAATATTATTTATAATATACACCAACACAAACATTTTTTCTTTTAACGTCATTAATATACTTCATCATGAATAATTATTTCACATTAACATTTGTTATATTATTAGAAAATCCAATCAATCAACCATAAATCTTAAAACAATTTTTTAGTTGAAAAGTTTTGAAATTAAATTCACTATCATTCTAATTGTGATTTGAATAAACTTATAGTGAAATTGAATGTCACAATAAAACAAACTTAATGACATTAAAAGTGATCAAATCTAAGTCTAAATAAGCCAAAACCAAACAAACAAATTATAGTTAAATAGCCTTATGACATTTATTGAAGGATCAAACTATATGAACATATTGTATGTTTAAAATCAAAATGGACAAATTGATAAGGAAAATTTAACAAGTCTAAGTCCACTCAAATCCAAAGTCATATAGCACTAGAATACTGAATGAATCTTATGAATCTATGATTAAAGAAAATAACACAGGTCTTTCAATGGAGTATTTTGAGATTTTAGTCAAAATAGCTAAAATATCACTCTAAAAAAATAGAAATATATCCTCTCCATATATCATATGAGGGAACCTAGTAGCTAGTCTTGAAATTGGCAAGAGATTGGAGATGTGAAGAACTCTATAGTCTACTTGATGATTAACACTAATGACCACCCACAAAACTAGTCATCTCACTATCATTATTCAATCTTTTTTCTCATCCATCATTATTTAGTGATCATTGCACGTCCATTATTACCCAATTACTATCATTAAATCACCATCATTAAACTACCAGTATTCCTACACTGTCATCAAACCATCATAATCTAATTAGGTTCTCTTAACTGTCATCATTATCCTTTATTATATCATAAATTTTCAAAGCTACAACCACAAGTTGTTGAGCTAATGTTCTATTACTAACTTTGTAAGCTTATCTTCTTTAATTAAAAGGAAGAATAGATTTTTGTAATCTTAATCAGCTCAATAGATTATTTTGTCTAAGTCCTCATAATTTTTTCCCTATATAGATTTGTTTATATAAAATTTTGGTATTTCTTATGCTCTTTTCATTTATTTATTTATTTTTGTGTAGAATCATTGCATAAAACTATGATGTAAAATTGTCTCTCTATTATCATGAATTTCTTAACATGATATAGTTGACAATATATATAAAATAATCTTAATATCCTAGCGGCAATAATATAATTTTTTATATGTGTAACTTCTCTAATACTCACCAATTTGGGTATAAGTTTTTAACCAAGGTCATCAAAATTAGGCATGATTATGCCCCAAAACATAACTTATTCTTATAGGTTTGCCTGCATAACTTAAAAGAAAATCAAATTCAAATCCTTTAATTCTTAAAGGTGGCTAATTATGGATACCATCATAATATAATAGGAAAGGTCAACCATAAAATCAAAAGTGCATGACTATTCACTTTGAGAATATTCATGTGAGGTCCTCTAGCCATAACATTAAATTTCATCATCCACCATATCCTAATCTAGAACTTTTAGTCATATCTCTTGACTAATTCATTATCATCTAACAACCTTATTAAAGTTCATCTAACAAAAATAAATAAATAAAAAATAATTTGTGTGAGGGATAAGACCTAGCTTATTTGTTGATATATTATAATAGTCTTCACTTGTGATTGATAAAATTCTTTAACAACTAATTCTAATAGAATACAAGATGCTTGCTATAGATTCTTACAATGGGCCATCGATCACTTCAAGATCATCATGTATATCTAAAACCTTTAGATTTACTCCTCTGCTAGGTCTTTCCTACCGCTCTCAAAGATCAAGCTCATACCTATTCTTTTGGAGAGATTAAATACAATTTTGCACTCTTTTGGTAGACTTTTTGTCAAATAATTTATTACTAATTAAAAAACTATCAAATAATCATCCCATCTTTCTAAGATATAATAAAATGAAGAAAATACTTTAAGAAAGTATTTTTCATAAATTCTTCTTTAAATTTTGTTAAATCTAAAATATGGATCTTAAGTTATTATAAAGCATTTTTTTTTTTTTTTTTTTTTAAGAGATTATCTCTTATGATAATCTTAAAGAGTGTTAATTACTATTGGTGAGTTTATGAATATACATCAATAGCCATTTAAGCAATTGTTTGGAAAATGCAAGGATGGACACTATGATGCACAGATATTTCTAAAAAGAAAATATAGTGTACGACACGTGTCAGACATGGACATTGATCTAACATGTATCGAACATAGTTGAGGCGTGTCCTATTTTAAAAATATTAAAAATTAAAAGGGGACACATCCTAAATAATTGAAGTAATGTTATATAAAAATATTTTTAAATATAATTTATCATGTTTTAAGTTGTCGTATTGGGTTTGGGAATTTGGAGAATGGATTTGTATGAGAAAGAGGAGGTAATAAGATATATTTATTATAAATAATTAAAATTATAGAAATTATGATTAAATTTATAAATTTAGAATTGAAAATAAATTTATTTATTAAAAATTATTAAAGTACAAGATTAATAATTAGACTTATCTTTTGTTGATAATATTTATTTATATATATATATATATATATATATATATATATATATATATATATATATATTTATATATATATTTATTTATTTATTTATTTATTTATTATAATGATGTCAATGTTTGTGTCTTATATTTTTAATAATATAAGTATCTCATGTCATTTCCATATCCATTAAAAGAGGAATTAAGGTCTTCCTTTTAAACCTTCTCAATAAATAGTTATATAATATAAAATCTAAATCATTAGGGCTATAATCGAGTAGAGTTAAGCTGGGTCGATCATATTATAAGTTGTTCATGTTCAACTCAAGCTCAAGTTGAGCTTTCACATTTAAGTTCATACTTATTTAAATTTTTCAATGATCATACTTAGCTTGTATTTAGCTTGCTTATATTAGTTGAGCGAGTATTTAAACTAATTAATAAATAAGTTAAACATTTAAATGAGTTATTGGTTTTTATATTATTTTAAACAAATAATTTTATAAAACAAAATAAATAAGTAATCAAATAAATTTGGAGTTAGTATCTAATTACTTTTCACCAATTAAGATACAATGTTAATTTGTTAGCAAAATTTCTTACAATCAAATAACATAAATAAGTAATAATGAACCAATTCATTGAAATAAATAAATAAATAATATATATATATATATATATATATATATATATATGCATATTCACTAATGACAAATAAATTAATTTATAACAAGTCAAAAAGCTCAAAAATTATGAATACATACTTGAAAAGAAATATTGTGTGTCATCATGTCAAACAAGCTTATATCAACTTCTCAAAATGATTGGAAGACTTTTATTCAATTGAAATTAATATGATTGTTGACTTTGAGTGAGCTCTCAACTTCTCCATCTTAGACATAGGACTCCTCTAGATACTAAGAGTTTCATAGTCTGGAGACACTTCTAGTGATTAGGTGAACACTTAATCTAACCCTAGAGACTTAGAAGGGTTTATCATAGGATTAGTCAATGCATTAGGGATCTAAGGCAACCACTTGACCCTATAGCTCAAATAGCCCATATACACTCCTCAAACCAATCCAAATCAAATCTCAAATCAATTCTAACTCAATTGATTTTCTAAAATCTCAAATCAATTCCAACTTAATTGATTTTCTCAAATCCAAAATCAACTCAAATTCAATTCAATCCTAAATGATTCAAATCCAAAATCAACTAAATTCATTTCAATCCTAAATGATCTAAAAAAATCAATTTTAAATCCAACTCATTCAGGATGATTGAAACCCATGATCAATTCCCAAAACCTTCCTAAGCCTTATGAATCACATCCATAAACTTAGCCAAACCCTTCAAATCAACCCAAAGCCAAGTGATTTCTTTATAAATCACTTATTCCGTCATTTATATTCATAAATATAAATGAAATTGGTATTCAAATTATCAAAATCAAATGAATATAAATCAAACCAAATCAAAACCCCTTTTCATAACTTTTTGACCTACCTTAGCCAAATTCACATTCAAATCACTCATAATTTAGATGATTCCCTCATGGATCATTTATATTCTCATTTATATTCACAAATATTAATAAAATATAAATTCAAATGGCCAAAATCAAATTAATATAAGTTCAAAACTCAAATCCAAACCCAATTTATATACTTGTTGACCTCACTTTTGGAGTGAGCTCTCAACTTCGATCTTAGACATAGGACTCCTCTAGACATGTGGTGAATAAAATTTTATAGAGTCACCTTCAAAATTGGTGGGGAGAGAGAGAAGGAAAGAATATAGAAATTTATTTTTTAGGATGCCACACAGATCCACAGATATGCTTATTTAGGCAATCGGGTGTGTCATTAAGGAATAGTGTACTATCTTGAAAGATAGAAGTCACTACCCTTTAATGGATTTAATCAACAAATACTCCTAAGGATGATGGGTCTGATATGAGAATCTTCCCTACTTTACAAAAAAGTAAAACAAGGTTTATTTTAAATCGTTTAAGTTCCCTCGGAGCAAGCGTATAGTTAATTACATCGTGAATGGGATTCTTAGAAAACTCGATTAAGGTAAATAAGTTATCTTCAAAGATTTTAATAGGAAAGGAATATCAATCGTTTAGTTCATTTTTAAAGATCAAATGGGATTAATCAAAGAGGGGAAGTTATTTGCAAAGCCAAAGGAAGATAAGTAAAAGATGCCCATGATGCTAGAAAACCTAGTGAGCATCTCAAACTATCCTATAGTTAAGCTTTACATGTTTGAAATTGATTTAGTTTGTTTGATTTGCATTTTTCATTAAATATTTAGGACTTATGATTCCTTAATACAAGATTATGGAAATGCCTAAGAGGTGAGGAATTATTATGCTTAAAGGGGAGAAGCAATCTAACTAATCTAGGGAGCTTTGGCATAAAGCATAACTAAGTCTAAGGTGAAAATGGATATTTGGTTTGCCTCCATAAGAGAGACAAACCACCCACGCTTGGACCTACAACCTGGAGTGCCAACTAACTCCTCCTATGATTTTAAATACATCAGTCATTATGCTGCAAGATAGCTAGGATATTATTTATTTAAAGAGAGTAATTAAACTCACTCCCCTAAAGAGACTGGGGATCATGTAAAGGCATGTTTAAAATGACCTAAATCTAATTTAAATTCAAATTTCATTTTATTTTTTATTTTTTGGACAATTATTTTGACTCAGGCTAATAGGATTCATATGACTAATGCATGAGAAATCAAGTTATTGGCCAAAATAAGTGAGAAGGGAGGAGGTGTGTTTCCACCATGGCTCTTAAAGGTCAAGCCAAGTTTCTCTGGTAAAGGTGGAAGCCCTTCAATCAAGAGTGAAATAAGATACTATTGTGCATGATATTGTAAAAGAAATACTCATCCAGCTAAGGGGTTGCTAATTATTTTATCTTGATTTTAAACCTAAGCTTTAGGTGAGGTTATGAGTTCTTTATTTTTTTAATTTGAGTAATTAAGTTTCATAAAAGGTTTATTTTTTTCTAAGAGCCTAATCCACATCTAGGCCATACATAAAGCAAGGAAGAAACTAGAAAAGATGCCACTTAATGCAAAAGTAGAAAAGAGCCTAATCCTAAGCATATCTATACACACAAATGAGAACATTTAACATACTTTATGATGCATGCTAAGTAATTCATTTAATAAAATTTAGAAGTTTAATATGCATGTTTTTTATTAAGTAGAAAAGAGTTTCTTTATCCAATTTTTCACATACACACATGAAAGTTAGAAAGGCATAAGTGATAAAGACCATTGTTAACTAGAGGTGTAAGTACAATACCTACTTAGAGCTACTTAAAGCCTCACAACCTCGGGTTGTCCGACTAATATACCACTCTTAAATACAAATATGTGTATAAAAGAAATGAATGGAAAAGAAAGAATGCAAAAGTTGTATTACTTTATTCATTTTGTTTATGCAATTTATGTGTGCAAGTATAGGTAACCCTTCTTAGGTGATAGCAAAGGGATGAATAGGATATGGAATTAGGTAAGTGTTAGGCTCTTTTCAAATGAACCATACATCCTACCAACTCCTATTCAAAACTATGCTAACATAAAAGAGAAGGGAGACCTATGCTAAGCACACCTTTATATTCTTTCACATGCAAGTTCATAATCAAAATATATGTAGCACACTTTTATATTTGATAATTGATTTAAATGTTCTGAAAATAATTTGAATTTAGTAGTGATAATAGCCACTCATATTTCTACTTTATCCAACACATGCAAATTTGACATAAAGTAAACAATTTCATTTTTAAATTTGAATTTGAAAAATATGAATGCATGAAACCACATGACATACAAATTTAACATGTTGGGGAAAGAATCAAAGCAATGAAAGCATGTAAACACATTCACTTTAATTAAATCCTAAAGACATTCTTATGAAATAAGAAAGTTTAAAATAAATCAAAGTTCATTTAAGATAACTTTTGTTTAGTTTTAAGTTTGATTTAATTTTGAAAAGGTGAGTTGAGTTTGTTGTTCCTAACCCATTCCCACATGTGTTTGATATTTTTGTTTAATTTTTAAGTGATTATATATTTATGATTAATTAGGTTAAGGTATGAATTAAGCAAGTTAATTAACCCTTACCTACACCACCCAAGATAGTTAACCAAATAATTATGAGCTAATGAGATGACATAAAACTCACAAGGAATTTAAATTTGCAATGCACCTAAATAAGAAAAAGTCCTAATGCAATTTGGCTCATGATTAAAGGTTAATTATGCTAAGGGGTTTAGCTTAAGTGATTTCAAAACACCCTTTCATACATATGAATTGGGCTTTGATTTCCTTAATTAAACTTAGGCTATTAAACACCTAAGCATCTACCCAAAGTAGATTAATTAAGTTCTGAAGTTTTAGAATTTTAGAAATTAATTAAGGGATAATTAATGAATTAACCCTTAATAAGAGAGATTAAGGAGAGAAAAGGGGTTTAGGAATAGCTTGGGGAAATGCCCCAAAATTATTCCCCAAATCCCTATCTGGATATGACCTTAATCAACTCTAATCATGGATTAAAACCACTAATCATACCTTAATTATCCTTAATTACATAAGGAGGGTAATTAGGAAACCCATATGAAATTTTCTAATTAAGCTTCAATAAATCCCAAGAAAATTAGGGAGGTAAGTCATCCCCAAAATATACCCAAGAGTTTGGGATTAATCAGGCTTAATTAAAAGTAATTAGCAAAATAAAAATTTCTAATAACCCAAAATTAGAGAAAGCATAATTCAAAATCCATTGAAATTAATTTTAAAATATTCTAGGTTGAATTATCTTCCATAGATTTTATTTCTTATTTTTCTAAATTTTATTGAGAGATATGATTTTAGAAGATCATAGATTAATTAGAATTAATTAAACATCCTAACTAATCCCTCCACGCTCACATGCATTGGCCGTGCTTACATGCACGCGTGAGTATCCCACTTAAACATCACATCCAAAGGTGCGTGTGACATGCTTTGATCTCTACCCCGATCAAAGATCGATGAGATCCCATTTTTAAAAGGGATAAATCATTTTAAATGTGGAATAATCCGCCATCCATCCAAAATGGGATGGATGGCCGATCTCCCAAGTTCTTCCCCAGGCTCAATGGAGATCGTCCATGATCTAGGGAAGATCCGAGCTCTTTTGAGCTCAAAAAAACTAACCCACACCATCTAAAGCCAATAAGGAACACATCCAATGGTGGAATTTGCATGTATTGAAAATTCCTTTCACAAAAGACCAACACCTCCTATGTTAGTGGTCTAAAAATTCCATACCTCACGGAGGTGATCACGCCGAGATTGAGGTAGTAGCTTATAGTGGAGATGAAGCCCTATTGAAATTTTAGCCTCGGGGTTGAGTGGATTGTTCTATGGACCAACACCACTTCAAGTCTCTTGGCTTTGATCCAATTCTCCTCTTGCTATGGGAACCCAATGAAAGCTTGAGTGTGCTCATTGGTCCTTAGAGGAAGTGTACAAGAGGAATTGGAGTGGTTTGTGGAGAAAGTGGGAAGTTCAAGTGAGCTCCCATTTTTCAATGGAGAAAATCAAGAATTCAAATCCTCTTAAGCTTAAGGCTCGATCTTTCCTAACACTCTACTTAGTTCAATTGAGGAATGATGAATTTGAATTGAATTAGGGGAGTATATCTCCCTTGAGGATGGACCACAAGTTCTTTATCATTTTGATCCTCAATTGACAAGAAGGTTGTTTGATCCATTTTGCAATGGCACGGTGGTTTGAGGCCAGTGGATTGCCAACCTCCCATGTGCATTCAATTGAGTGGAAGAGGATTTGGAATGAGTCAATTTGACCCATGGGGTGGGTTTGGCCTTGGGTCCATAAACCCAAACCCATTGGGTTGGGTGCACCATTTTCATTAGGTCCCTTGAGCTATTAGGAAGGCATCAAGTGGATATGAGAAGGTATGACCAAATTACCCATGGATTAGGCCAAAATTTGTCTTCTATGGGGTAGAATGGTCATTTTGCTAATTTTTCAATTTGGATATTGGTATGTGGAGAAACTAGGTTTGGCCAAGTTTCATGAGATTTGGAATTCATTTGATAAGGTTTGGCTCATGTCAAAATGGGTCAACTTGGGTTGACCAATTGGTCAAATTGGGTCAAACCAAGGTCAAGTTCATATGACCATTTGAAATGTTTGGTGGCTTTGGTTTGTTAAAATTTGGTTTAGTTTTGAATTTGGCTCATATGACTTTTCATTTCAAATGGGTCAAGTTGACTATTTGACCCATTTGACCTATGGGCTAGGTCAAGGGTAGGTTTAGGTTTGGTTAGTCATATGGAGTAGATTGGTATCTTGTTTCCAATCAATTTGGTTATGTTCAAATTTGGCTCAACATGACCCCTTTAGTCAAGTTAGTTCTAATCAAGCAATTGTTAGGTCTAGTTGGCCAATTGAGGCTTTGGTCAAGTTCAACAAGTGATTTGGAATGAACTTGACCCATTGGTTTGAATCAATTTGGCTTAGATCAAGTTTTGACATATTTTTTTTAGGTCAAGTCAACTTGGGTCAAGTGGCCAAGAAGTTAGCTCAAATATTGTTATTGTTCAAACATAGGTCATGAATGAACTTAGATCAATGGTTTCAATCAATTTGACCTATGGTGGATTTTGGCTAGTTCATTTTCTAATTTTGACTTGGTCAACCCCAGTTTGACTTAGTTTGACCAATTTGATTGATTGATCATCCCATGATGATTGTTGATCATGATGAGAGGCATAGTGAGTTTGATTCAATCCAATTTGGTTAGATTAGAATTTGGCTCATAAGGGTACTTTAGGTCACGTTGGGTCAAGTGAGCCTAAGTGGGTCAAATGGCCTGTTCAAAGCTTGATTTGAGTTTGATTGATCTTGTACATGGATTTATGACTGAAATATAAATCCATTTGCAATTGGTTTGAAGTAATTTGATCATGATTTAGGCTAAGTCCATTAAAAGGGATTTAAAGGACTTAGGAAAATTTTTGGAGTTTGGAGTTTGAATTTTTGAATTTGGTTTGATTGATTTATATTTATATTCATTTATATATGAGATAAATAAAAGAATATAAATGAGTTTTGAGAAAATCATGAATTTGAATTGATTTAGATTTGATTTGGCTAAGTCCATTAAAGTGAATTTAAAGGACAAGAAAAGATTGATTTGGAATTTAATTTTTGATTTGATTTGATTGATTTGTATTTATATTTCATTTATATATGTGAATACAAATGAGAATATAAATGATTTATGAGAAGATCCCATGAATTTGAATTGATTTGATCATGTTTTAGGTTAAGTCTTTAAGGGAAAACTTAAAGGACTTAAAAAATTTCATGAATTGATTTTGAATTTTTTAGTTTGATTGGTTTGAATTTATATTTCATTTATATATGTGAATATAAATGAGAATATAAATGATCATGAGAAAATCTCAGGGTTTGATTTGTTTGATCATGATTTGCTAAGTCCTTAAGAGAAAGATTAAGGACTTAAGAAATTAGAATTTTTGGATTTTGATCATGGATTTCAATCATGGAATTTCAATCAATTGATTTGAATTTGGAGAAAATCAAATAAGATTGATTTGAAGTTCGACTTTAAGGAAGGAAAGTAAGGAATGGTTCAAGCTAAGGGTAGGAAAGTTTCCTAACACCCCTAAGGCATGACCTATTCTTATCACTAACACTTCTAAGTCTCTAGGGCAAGGTAAAGTGTCCACCTAATCACTAGATGTGTCTTAAGACTAAGAAACTATTAAAGTCTAAGAGAAGTCCTATGTCTAAGATGGAGGAGTTGAAAACTCATTCTAAAAATGAGGTCAACAAAGTAGGTGTGGTATGACAAGGAACACGATGTTGGTGTTGACCGAAATGATCAACAACATCGAAAGATCACAAGCACTAACAAAAATAATCTATCTATAACCCAAGGCATAAAGAGAGTTGAGAGCTTAGTGCAATGTGGTTTTACTTATGTCTAAGACATAAGAGATAGAGAGGAATCCACTAAGGGATGGAGTGTGAACCTTCCCCAAGGAAAGGAGGTTCAAATCACCCACAAGGGGATGAGAGGTTTGATTTGATATGAGTCTCACTGAGGAGAAAGAGATTTGACTTGTTTGAGTTTCGCTAGGGAAGATGGTTGAATTTATTTCAATTTTTTGAATTTTTGAGATGAGCTCTATTAGTTTGTGATGGATTGAAGTGGAGAAGGTCGAGACCCAACGCATTTACCAATCCAAAGGGGTAGTCTACTAAACATAGTAGGACTAGCCAACCAAAGGGATGCCTTTCATACTACAGTGTACTAGAAGAAAGCAGTAGACTTACATCCTCCAAAGTAGAGAGACAGGTGGGTAATCTATTGGCAAATATTGAACTAACCTAGGGTCGACTATTGAGTGAATGTCAGGGGACTTAAATCAACTCAAAGATAGTCAAGATTAATTTCATTTATAGATATGTTTGTTTGGATTTAGATGGATCCAATTGGTATATGATGAACTATACTGAGTAAGAGTCATGAAGGCCTAGACATGATGAATATTTACCAATTCAAAGGGAGTAGTCTACCAACCACAGGGTAGGACTATCCAACCAAGGGAGTGGCTTTCAGTTTGCAATGGTCAAGTCTTAAGAAGAAAGCGTAGGGACTCACATTTTCTAGAAATAAGGAACCACTGGGGTGATCGATTGGTAAGGCAACAGATGGAACCCAACCTAAGACTGACTATTGAGTGAATGTCATTGGGGGACTTAAATCAGCTCAAGGATAGTCAAAGATTAGTTTCATTTTTTTCTATTTATTTGTTCATTTATTTTTATGGATTCCATTGATTTACGATGGATCAAACTGAGAAGGGGCTCATATCAGCTTAGACCTATCTCAAATTTACTGAACCAAAGGGAGTAGCTTCCTGATCGATGGGAGAACTATCCAACCAAAGGAGTGCCTTTCTTGTAATGATCAATTGAAGGGAAGAAAGCTCGGGACTCACCTTCCACTAGAAAAGACCACTGAAGCTTTGGACAACAATGACCTAATCGCCTGTTATTTGTGATAATCATGCTAGAAAGAATGTGTCATATTTACATCTTCCAAAGCGAATGACTATTGGGTAAACTTGTGGAAAATAGATTGAACACCTGGTGACTACGGAGAGTCAGGAATTATCTCAACTTAGAAGTGCAATTATAGGAATTTAATACACGCCCTAAAGATAGATGCCTGGGAAAAGGGCCTTTGGGGCTTGAATTCTAATCCACAAGCAATTAATTTATTTTTTTTTTTAGTATGTTTTAATGGACCCTATTAGGAGAGATCAAACTCAGAAGGAGCTATAGTGACCTATCTCAAATTTACTGAACCAAGGGAGAATCTGTGCATCCGAAAATAAATTCTCCAACCACAGGGGTGGCTATTAGGAAAGGGGATTCCAATCCACAAAGTAACCCGAGTAGTGTCTAGATGGGGTTGCAAATAACATGATCCAAATAGAGTGTCCGCAGAGGATGGGGCCGCTAAGGACTTAATACAACACCCGGAGAAGATGACATATTAAATGTATATCGTGTAACTCAACTAGAAAGTGGGACTATATGTAAAAGAGTGGTGTACTCACCGTGAGTCATCACAGATAGAACATCAACCAACCTAAGGTGACCATCGCTTGTAATAACCACCTAGGAAGAAAGCTCGGGACTCACATCCTCCCATAGCAAAAAATTGTGATATTATCTGCCGAGTGATATCCACCTAGGGCAACTATTGAGTGAATGCCAGGGACTTATATCAACTCAAAAGTAGTCAAGAGGAAAGGAGCTAGGGACTACTTAAACCTCAAATATACTCAACCTAGTTAACACATGATGGCAAGTTCAAGAAGAAAGCACGGGGACTCACATCTTCTTAAGCAAAGTCAATCATGAGGTAGCTTACTGGCTGGGCAGCGAAGACTACCAAACTAACAAGGTGCTCAGTTTGCAATGGTCAAGTTAGGAAGAAAGTGTGGGGACTCACATCTTCCAACAAATGACCATTGGGATGATATACTAGTGAGGTAGCATGTGAGACCAACCTGAGCAACTAATGAGTGAGTGCGTGGGTCTTGCTTCCACATCAAAGTAGCTTGAGACAAAAGACATGTGTTTGTTTTTGTGCATGTGTCAAAAGGAATAGGACACCTCTGGGAGACTCTTACACATAACCTAAAAACACACTAGGGAATTTGATGAAACAGTTCCATGGATGGAAAACAGGATTCACACTAAAAAAGGATGCCGCTTGGGTTCTCTCACTCACATATCTTGGTTGTGCTAATCAAAAGGATGCTCTCTGTTCTCTTACACCTATTCTAATAGCCGAGATTGTTTTATGTTGTGAAAGAGGGATAGGATGCCACTAGGGGACTCTTACACCTACCTTAGACATGTCACGGCTGATTCACAAGATAAGAAAACAATGCTTCGAAAGAAGAGAAGATTTGATGAATGGAATTAAAATTTTATTCTTTTTATTAATGATTATTTTCAAACATGTTTTGTTTCATGGGTATATTTTTTTAGAGCCCATTAATTGGAAGCATCTGTTCCCCTTTACAATCAAGTTAATAAGATCTCTTGGTAGGCCTTCTGACATGGGCCTTCTCAAGTGGGTTCAAACTTGTCTCCCATCTTTGATGGCACAATTGGTATCTCTGACTAACACAAGTTATCCTACTTAAAAATACCTAGGGTAGACTAGCTTGTTGTGAGCTTGAATTATTTTGGCTCTATACAACTTAGGTTCTACGAGTGCCTCTCTTCCAAACCTTTGAGCTCTTCTAACCAACTTTATATTCATTCTCAGAGTGATCTTATTACCCAATGCTATCATTAGTGATGGAGTTAAACCTAAAGGTAAGTGCCTTCACCATGCACTAAGAAAAATGGGGTGACCAAGTTGGAGTTAGTATGTGTGTTGGCCCACAAGCCTTCAACCAACCGCTTCATTCCACTATCTTTATTGTCATCAAGAGTCTTGAATATGGTTGAGTTTTATTGAATGCCCTAAGCCATTTTCTTAAATAAGGCACTAACACTGAATGGCCATGAAGCCAATGTAAGGTGTAGAATATTGGGTGGTTGGTGGAGAACCACGTCGTGTACCAGATATTGATGGCATCTCCTAGCTACATCCATAGAGTCTGTAATCATCGAAAGCCAATAATATCCAAGTTGCTTGATCTTCATCTTCATCTTCAGACCACATTGATGTAACTGAAAAGTGAATAATGCCATGTTTATATTTATCCAAGACAAACCAATATTTGGTCAAAGGATCGGATAACAATATCAACAAGAGCATGGAGAGAGCTCTATTTTCACGATTTGTGACCTTTTGAGTAGTTTGTGGCCAAGTAATCTATGAACATTGCCTCACCAGCTCCTTGTCCATTTTGGCAACAGAACCCCCCCTTCAAGAGAGTCTGATGAGTTCAACATCAAAGGGATAGGACTTGTCTATTTGAACCCTTAAATGAACTCATCTTATAAATTCTTGGTTGGCAAAGCATCTACATCTGATTCTCATGGGAACCAGATGTGAATTTCAAAAATTTACAACACCATGGCATACCCCAAGTAATGATGAATTTGGGTTTGAGGAGATAGGACCTAGAATCTAGTTGATGACCAATGAATCCCCAAAGATGTTGATACTTTAACTGAAAGATGCTAACTCTCAAGCAATCAAAGCCTCATACTCAAATTGTTGTTGGTGCATTGGAAAAGGTAGTATAAGAATCTCATCATATTGCTTTGAGTTAGAAGAACTATTCTACTTTCAAGAATAGATGGTTGTTTCACCTTGAAAAGAAGACCATCAAAATACATCTCCATCTGGTTGTTGGCCTCCCTAAGTTCATGATTTGTTCATCAAGATGTCACTAGTAGAATCAGAGAACTGGTGTCTAGAAATTTGCTAGTGCGTCCTTACGCATGAGGTGAATGTGATATCAAATTGTGAAAGTATCACCAATGACAATGTTTAGATAGCATTGGCCATGTCAAGAGGTAAGAGGGATTTGTTCTAGATCAAGTTCACCTTATGAGAAAGCATGTAATGTCGAGCTTTCAAAAAGCATAAAACTGCAATATTTCAATGTGGATAGTTATTCAAAAGAATCGACAACCACTAAAGTAGAGAACATTCTCCTTTACTCATCACTTAAATAATGACCGAGAGTCATCCAATGCATTGGGTGGATGAGCTCACTGGATAACTAAGCTAATTAAAACCGCGATGTCTTCAAAAGTATGTTGACACTTGTCATTCCACTTGAACTTAGCATCCTTAATTTGATTATAGCCAGATGACACATCTATGAAAGAAAAGATTGTATGAGATGAGCAATCCACCATTAATTCGGCAGGAGAAAACCCCGACATGCCTTTAAGTCCTAAAATTGATGCATATGCAATTTTTCTTCTTCTTATGGATACTAGCTAACTGTGGGATATTTTTCTGATGAAACCATCGATCAATTTCTTAAATGATATTCAATTTCTTTTAAGATTTTAATTAATTAGGTTTATTTCTACTTTACAAAGAGATAATCTGCATTTCTTCATAACTCCATGAAGCTTTTAAACTCAATCATAACTAAGTTTTATTTCTTATTCATTCAGAAACGAATATAGGCGTGGATTTTCTTCTTCCAGGTTGATTTCTTTAAGTTTGTCAATTAATGAATTTTTTCTTTCAAAGGCCTCTTTGACTTGGAAATCATCTGGATCATCTAAGATTTCTAAACACACTCATAAGAGTTGGTGTGAGAAGAACTATCACACTCCAAATGATTGAACAACTAAGGAATCGCCATCATCATGACTCACTATACCTAATCCTAAAATGGTTC
The DNA here is from genome assembly GCA_021442155.1 of Cymbidium sinense. Classification (NCBI taxonomy): domain Eukaryota; kingdom Viridiplantae; phylum Streptophyta; class Magnoliopsida; order Asparagales; family Orchidaceae; genus Cymbidium; species Cymbidium sinense. The sequence goes on from CM038215.1 coordinate 251,905,823, forward strand.
TTCATTTTGCCATATTGTTCCAATTTCAACTAATGCTTGGACCATGTATGAGGAACTAAACCTTTCTAGATAAGATTTTGAACACAGTAGTAAAAGTCAAATAATTCCATTAATTTTAAAGTATCCTCCTCAAGTTCTATCAACTTGTGACTTGAGGATAAACCCAAAGAAACTCTTCTTCATGTCATGGAAGACATAGGATTCATATAAACCTTCAACTTTGATGAGGGTGAGGTTCAAATGCTAATAGTTATAAACCAAATTTGAATACTTTTACTTGCTTGAGGGTCTTCTTTGTCTGATCAAAGTCACCAATGGAACCCATTGATTATGATACTAATCACATTACTCATCCTATGTCCATGTGAATATAGTACAAAGAAGGAACAAGATCTATTGTTTAAAGGCCAACTTGGGGTCTTCCACCCCAAGCCTCTGTTTCCTACTGTGGAGGTGAGCCATCACATGTCCATATGATGAAATGAACTATGGGTGGAATGTGATATGCATATCTTCTTCTTCACCTTCTTGTTCACTTGGACTTTATTTTCCTTTTCTTTTTTTTCTTTTCTTCAATTTTTTTCTTTGTTTTGCATTTAAATTTTGCCAAGTTCATGAAAGGGTGTTTTGAGAAAGATAGTAGGTCACATCCTCATAAACCTCAATCTCTAACCTAAAAAATGGTTTTTCATCTGGACATGGTATTCTATTCCATCTTTTCTAAACTTAATGGATGGAGGAGGATGAAATAATCGTCATGTATCCAAGGCTACCAAATAAAGCGTGAAAGTAGAATCAATGATCAACTTGCTTCTAATCACCTATCTCTAAAGGTAACAATAGAACCTAAAGCTCACTCACCTTGTCATTGAATCCCTCAACATCTAATCTCCTGAGTGTAAAGATGTCAATCCTCAAATGGCAAGGGTCTTTGGTCATAATGTTCACCATGATCTGAGAACTCAGCAAGTTCCATGACCATGAATGTAGGGGATGGTTGTCCTGGTCTCATCTCATGGGTGATCCCTTGGCTTGCATAATGCTCACCTATATGGTCTGAAGCATATATTTGGGATCAAGGAGATCCTTGATTAGTGATTCTCATCTCTTTAGATAAGACAAGGGCATCGATATGCTTAAGATGGCAACTTTCTTATGAGAAAGATCCATTGGTCTCCACCACAAGCATATCCAAGGGTGGAGCATCATGGGAGGATTCTTGATTTTTTCAATGACTTGTTTCATCTAGAGGTGTGCCTAGAGGAGAAACCACTATTGACTTGATCTCAGGTAATGGAAGGTTTTACTTGCATCGCTCACCTACTCTTCCTATGGGATAAATGATGATTTCAAGTCTATCTCAAGAGGTGAACCCATAGTATTGAGTTGGAAAGTCCAATCAAAAGAGGAAGATCAAAATTATATATATTTTGACTTGAAGAGTTATCATTATGAATAAGAAACCCATCGGCGACATGTTGTAATTCAAACTAACTCTATTCTTTAATTTTTGGAATTATTTGGAGGTACAAAGTAAGTCAAGTAAAGTGAGTGGGTAAGGAATTTGATGCCCTTATCAATAATCAAAGATTCTACATGTAAGAAATAGAAGAGCTATAAAATGGAAGAAGTCAGGGAAACTACAAAAGGTCGGAGTTGACACGGTGGTTAAAAGGGCTATCGAAACATGTAATTGGTGTTGAGCTTCCCTTCTAGAGTTGGCATCCAACTTGCAAACCTTCCTTGGTGTCATGTTTTAGGATGCACATGTAAGGAAAACTTGATCTTCTCGAGATCATGTAGAAATATCTCAATCTTAATAGATCACATGTATCCCAAGGATTATCATGAACTAGAAGGTTGTTCCACAAGGTATTCCTTTGGGATAACTACAACACTGGTCTTGAAATTTTGTTCAAGCTAGTCCTTGAATGTGAAGTAATCCTCCAAAACATGGCCTAGCATACAATGGTGTGGAGAAAAATTTCTATAATAGGGGAGTCTCCTTTCAAATCTTCGGAGAAAAGAAAGAGGCAATACCTATATTGAAATTCATCTTGGTAAGATGCTACATAGATCCGTAGATGTACTTATTCAGGTGATCGGATATGTCATCAAGGTATAGTTATCTCAAAAGATAAGTCACACTACCCTTTAATGGAACCAAGCACCTCAATAAGGACTCCTAAGGATGATCGATATGTACCAGATTCATCCCTACTTTATATGGAAAAGTAAAGGTGATTTATTTTAAATCGAGTTTGTTAAGTTTCTAGGGCAAGCCCCATAGTTAATTACATCCTAAGGGATGGGATCCTTAGGAAAACTCTCGATTAAGGTGATGATGTATCCAAGATTTCAGAAGGACAATCGATTGGTTTTATGTTTGAAGATCAAATGGGATTGATCAAAAGAGGGAGTTATTATCAAAGCCAAAATGGAAGATAAGAGATGCTCACGATGCTAGGAAACCTAGCAAGCATCTCAAACTATCATATAGTTGGGCTTTACATTTTAGAAATTGTTTGAGTTATATTTTCATTAAAAATTTTAGACTTAAGATTCCTTAACACAAGATTAAGAAATGCCTAAGAGGTGAGGAATTATGCTTATGGCCCACAAAAGAGAAAGCAACCTAACCTAAATCTAGGGAGCTCTGAAAAGCACAACCTAAATCTAAGGTAAAAAATGGGTAATTGGTTTGCCTCCTCAAAGAAAACAAACCACCTGACAGCTTAAACTTACAACCACCTGCCAACTAACTCCTATAATTTTAAATACATGTAGGCAAGTCTTTATGCTTATGCAAGATAGCTAGATTGTTGTTCATTTAGAAAGAGACTAAATCCTTAAACTCACTCCCTAAAGAGACTAGATCATGTAAAGGGACATGCTTCAATGACCTAAATCTAATGCATTTCAAATTTCATTTTATTTTCATTTTTGGCAATTATTTTGGACTCGGACTAATAGGATTTTTATGACTAATGCATGAGAAATCTGAACATTGGCTAAAATCAGTGAGAAGGGAGGAGAAGAGTTTCCACCATAACCCTCAAAGGTCATTCTAAAAGATGTGGAAGCTCCAATCAAGAGTGAAATAAGATGCATTTGTGCATGATATTATAAAGAAATGCTCATCCAAAGGGGTTGCTAATTCTTTTATCTTGATTTTAATCTAAGTTTTAGGTTATGAGTTGTTTAATTTTATTTGAGTTGTTAAGTAGGGTAAAAGATTTATTTTTTTCTAAAGAGCCTAATCTCATCCAGCCATATAAAGCAAGGAAGAAACTAGAAAATCATGCCACTTAATGCAAAAGCTAAACAAATCATCAATCAATTTATAAAGCTAATCGCAAAAGAATAAATGGTCATGGTCGCACCACGACAAACCCAAAATATCAAATGGGGTAGAAGCTACCCTTATACAACCTGATTACAAATGAATTAAATTATAATTTAAGCAAAGGAATTCATTGGGGTCTTCAAGCTTTATTCTTCTTTCTTCTTCTTCTTTCTTTCTTTCTTCTTCTTTCTTTCTTCTTTTGGTTCCTTCTTTGGATGGTTGGAAGGTGGATGCTCCAAGGCTTCACATGGTACATAAGATGGGATCATATGACCAATGTTCATCTTAATCCCCCATAACAAATCATTCCAAAATCCTAATTATACAAATCTTTACATGAAAAGGGAAAGTAGAAATCTAATTAACACCTGCAAAATAAAGGTTACTTAAATCACACCACACAAATCTCAAGCATGTATATTAGACTTATCACACCACACATGGGTGACTAAGTCCACCTGGCCTATGGATTATGCAAAGGGGTATAAGCACCTGCAAGCAAGAAGCAATTATATTTTTATTTATGATGCTTAAGCACAATTCAGAAAAAGAATAGTTAAACTAAGCAGATCCTACCATTCATTCTATGAGCATACACCCTAACATCCAGTCTAAAACATTCATCACAAGACAAAAACATAACATCAAACTATGCACTAACCTAACCTAAGGTTAAAAGTGGTGCCTTAGGCTAATGTGTGTGCTTTGAAGGCTTGTGTGGTATGCTTAGCTTAGGATTTTAGGTTTAAATTTTCTAAGTGTGAAGAGCATGTTCAACTTAGAGGAGGGTTTCATTTAAGTTGTTTAAGTGTTTTGGGTTTGTTTTATTTTATGTTTTAATTTGGTTTAAGTGAAACCTACAATTAATTACTAAGTTATGAAGAGAGGGAAAGAGAAGAGAACTTCTTTCCTTCCCTAACCTAAGTAATTTCTAAAGTAAGTTCACATTTTAATTTCATTTAGGTGAATGTTTTGATTACATCTTTAATCAATCCTAAGTTTAGATAAACTCTAAACAAACCTATTCAAAAAAGAAAGTATTTTAAGATTAAATAAAATGAATCAAAATTCACATAACACACATTACTTCACTTCTTTCCCAACATATATAACATGCATATAGATCCTAAGCATATCTATACATGCAAATGAGAGTAATTAACACACTTTATGATGCATGCTAAGTAATTCATTTAAGAAAATTTTAGAAGTTAAACATGTATGATTTTCTTAAGTAGAAATGGTTTTCCTTATCCAAAATTTCACATATACATGAAAGTAAAAAAAGGCATAAGTGAGTACAATCCATTGTTAACTGTGTGTGGTACAAGACCTACTTAGCTACTTAAAGCCTCACAACCTCGAGGTTGTCCTACTATACCACTTTCCTTAAGTACAAACATGCATATAAAAAAAGAAATGAAATGGAAAAGGATATGCAAAAGTTGTTTAATAGATTTGTTTTATTTATGCAATTTATCCATGCATAGTAATCCTTCTTAAATGATATCATAGGGATGAATAGGGTATAGAATCAAGTAAATGTCGGGTTCTTTTCAAATGAACCCTACATCTTACCAACTACTACTCAAAATTATGCTAAGATAAGAAAGAAGGAAAAGCTACACTAAACATGACTTTATAATCTATCACATGCAAGCCTATAATTAAGATATGAATAGCACACTTTCAGATTTAATATTTCATTTATAAGTTTTAAAAAATATTTTGGATTTAGTAGTGATAATAGCCATCATATTATACTTTAGCCAACACATGCACATTTGACATAAAGTAAACAATTTTTTTTTAATTTGAAACATGAAATTATGAATGCATAAATCACATGGCATACAACTTAACATGTTGGGAAAGATTCAAAGTAATGAAAGCATATGAATAACTCACTTTACTTAAATCCTAAAGACATTCTTAAGGAAAAAGAAAATTTAGAATAAATCAAAGTGAATTTCAAATGATTTTTGTTTAGTTTGAAGTTTGATTAAATTTTAAAAAGGTGAGATGAGTTTGTTGTTCATAACACATTCCCACATGTGTTTTGTATTTTTGTTTAATTTTTAGATAATTAAATCCATTTTTAAGCATTGATTAAGTTAAGGTATGAATTAAGTGGCTTAATTAACCCCTACACCACCTTAGAAAAATTAACTAAGTAATTATGAGCCAATGAGATGACATAAAACCCAGTCATAATGCAATTTGGCTCATAATTAAAAGTTAATTAAGCTAAGGGGTTTAGCTTAAGTACTTTTAAAACATCCCTTCACACTTATGAAAGGGGTTTTAATTTCCTTAAATGAACTTAGGCTATTAAACACTTAAGCATCTACCCAAGGTAGATTAATTAAGTTAAACTTTTAGAATTTTGAAAATTATTAATGATTAATGAATTAACCCTTAATTAAGAAGGATTAGAGGAGAGAAATAGCTTAGGGAAATGTCCCAAAATTATTCCATAAAACCTACTCACTGATCGACTTAATCAACTTAATCATAGGGAAATCCACTAATCATACACCTTAATTACCCTTAATTACATGAAAGGGGTAATTAGGAATGAAATAAATTTTCCCAATTAGCTCTCAATAAATCTCAAGAAAATTAGGGAGGCAGGTCATCCTAAAATGAACCCAAAATTTGAGATTAATTGATGAACTAATTAGGATAATTAGCTAATTAAATTTCTAAAGAAACCCAAATTTAGAGGGAATTCAAAATCATTGAAATATTTTAATATTCTAGATGAAATTATCTTTCCATAACATTTTCTTTTATTTTTCTAATTTTCTAGGTTATGAAATTTAGAAGTTATAGATTAATTAGTTTAATTAGGTAAATAACTAATCTGACAATCTTAACCCACAAAGACGACACACATGGCGTGGCGATCATCGCTTTAGCAACCCACTTAAACATCATATCAAGAAGGTGATGCGGCACGCATATCCTGATCAATCAAGATTCACCCATTTTTTAAAATAAATAGAGGATTTCTAAACATGTAATCTCATCCTTCCATCTAAAATGCGTGGATGGATGAGATGAGCCAAGTTCTTCCAGGAATGAACGCCCATGATCCAAAGGGAGATCCAGCATCAGCATCAATACAAGACTCAACCCACACCATCTGGCATGACACCCTATCCAATGGTTGATTTCATGCCATGAATTTCTTTCACAAAGGACCAACACCTTAAGTGGTAAAAATTACATACCTCGGAGGCTCAAGCTCGATGAGGTAGCTTGTCTAGTGGAGACGAAGCCTTGTTGAAAGTTTCAAGTCTTGGGGTTGAGTGGATCTTCCTATGGACCAACACCACTTGATCTCCCTTGCAGCTTTGATCCAATTGAGGCTCTCTTTTCTATGGGAACTGAAATGGATGCTTGGGCAAGTTCGACTTGGTCCTAAGATGAAGAGTGTAGAAGGAATTTTGATGGATTAGTGAGGAAGTTGGAATCACTCCACCTCCTTTTTGCACAATGAAAAAAAGAAGGAAGAATTCTAAATCCCTCTACCTTGGGAAGCTCTCATGATAAGGTTCCTAGGCCAATCTCAATGAAGTTAATTTCAATGAATTTGGGGAGTATATCTCCCATGGCAATGACATAATGTCCATGTCATTTTGATCCAATTGAGGATATGGGTATATTTTGGTTAGATCATGCACATGGTGAGCTGGTGGAGGAATGAACCTTCCATGTGAAATTGAGCTAGGGAGTTTGAAAATTGAATTTGCCATGGGTTGTTCCATGGCTCAAATGACCCAAACCATTGATTGGTGCACCACTCATCACTAAGTCTCTTGAGCTTTTAGAAAAGCCTCAAGTGATGATGAGGTATGACCAAAATACCCATGCCAAAAAAATTTGTTCTATGGCCTTGGGTAAAATGGTCATTTTGCTATTTTTTTTAACTTTAGGTATGTTTGGTATGTTGAGAAACTAGGTTTAGCCAAGTTTCATTGGATTTGGAATCCATTTGATAGGGATTAGCTCATGTTGACCCATTTAGGTCAAAATGGGTCAACTTGGGTCAAGTTGACCAATTGGTCAAATTAGGTCAAACCAAGGGTTCAAGTTCATATGACCATTTGAAATGTTTTGGTGGCTTTGGTTTGGTTCAATTTGGTATATATTTGATTTTGGCTCATATGACTCATTTAGGTCAAATGGGTCAAGTTGACCTATTTGACCCATTTGACCTATTTTCAAGGTAGGTTTAGGTTAGGTTAGTCATATGGAGTGGATTGGTATCTTTGTTTCCAATCAATTTGGGTTCAATTTTGGCTCAACATGACCCCTTAAATGTTGGGTCTAAGGTCAATAGTTGGGTCTAATTGAGTTTTGGTCAAGTTCCACAAGTGATTTGGAATGAACTGACCCATTGGTTTGGAATCAATTTGGCTTAGATCAAGTTTTGACACATTTTGACCTTTAGGTCAAAATGGGTCAACTTGGGTCAAGTTGACCAAATGCTAGGTTAGGCTCAAAGGTTGACTTGGTCATGTTCAAACATAGGTCATGAGTGAACTTAGATCAATGGTTTCAATCAATTTGGCCTATGGTGGAATTTGGCTATCTTAGGTTTCATTTTGGGTTAAGTGTTGACTTGGTCAACCCTTAAGTTTGATTTGGTTTGACCCAATTTGATTGATTGATCATCCCATGATGATTGTTGATCATGATGAGAGGCAAGTATGAGTTTGGTTCAATCCAATTTGGTTAGGATCAAAAGTTGGCTCATAAGGGTACTTTAGGTCACTTTGGGTCAAGTGAGCCTAAGTGGGTCAAATGGCTTGGTCAAAGCTTGATTTGAAGTTGATTGATCTTGTATATGGACTTATGATTGAAATATAAATCCATTTACAAGTATTTTGAAGTCAAATAATTTTAATCCATTTGAAAATTTCATATTCAAAGGAAGAATATGAAGGGTTTGGGTTTGATTTTATTTTGGTTTTGATTGTTTAATTGAGTTTGGATTTATAATGAGCTCATGATTGTAGGATTGATTGAACCATGAGAGAAAATCAAGAGTTTTTGATTTGAAATTGATTTAGCTAAGTTCAAGATTTTGGCTTGAAAGCTTAGATTTGATTTGAGTGATTTGAGTTTGAATTTTGAGTTGATTTTGATTGTTTGAATTTATATTTCATTTATAAATGTGAATATAAATGAGAACATAAATGGATCATGAGAAAATTTCAAGAATTTAAAGTGATTTAATTATGATTTGGGATAAATTTTAAAGGGAATTTAAAGGATTTAAAATTATTTTAAATTTTTTAATTTTTATTAATTGATTGATTTATATTTATATATATATATATATATATATGAGAATATAAATATATAAATTGATTTTGAGAAAATCCCATGAGTTTGAAATGGTTTGATAAGTTGTTAAATCCAATAATGGAAAATTAAGGGATTTTTTCAAGGATTTTAAATTTGGAATTTAATTTTTTTTGCTTTGGATTTAATTAAAATTTATATTTCATTTATTATATGAGAATATAAATGAGGATATAAATAAGTTTTGAGAAAATCATGAATTTGAATAGGTTTGATTAAGGTTTAGAGTTGATTCAAGTCCTTAATGAAAATTAAAGGGACTTTAGAAAATTTTCATGAATTGACATGGAATTTTAAACTTGTTTGATGGGTTTGAATTTATATTTCATTTATATATGTACATATAAATGAGAATATAATTGGATCATGAGAAAATCTCAAACATTTGAATAAGTTTGAATCATGATTTTGGTTAAGTCCTTAAGGAAAAATTAAGGACTTGGGAAAATTTTGGACTTAAGAATTTTTAGTGGATTTTGATCATGAGTTTCAATCATATCTTTCAATCACTGAATTGAATCATGGAATTGATTTGAGTTTGGAGAAAATCAATTAAGATTGACTTGGAGTTTGGAGAAAATCAATTAAGATTGATTTGGAGTTTGACTTGAAAGAAGGGAAGTGATGAATGGTTTAGGCTAAAGGGTAGGAAATTTTCCTAACACCCCTAAGGCATGACATATTCCTATGGCTGACTCTTCTAAGTCTTCTAGGTCTAGGTTGGAGTGCCCACCTAATCCCTAGATGTGTCTTAAGACTAAGGACCTCTTAAAATTTAAGAGGAATCCTATGCCTAAGATAGAGGTGTTGAGATCTCATTCTAAAAATGAGATCAACAGGTGGTAAGGGCAAAAATTTAGATCATGACTTTTGCCTACTTCCTCTCTCCTAGGCTGGGTAGAAAAAATCAAGTTTCTTTAAGAGATTCTTAAAGATCCTGACCTCCCTCTTAAAAGAATAAGGTTTGTTTAACTTATCTAAAAGAGTAGGACCATAGCTACATGGGTATGCATGCACTACTTGGTGGTATGGAAGGCGATGTGCTGGCCGTGGAGGTGCATGGAGGCGTGGGTTACCCTGGTGCAGGAGATGGAGGATGATGAGGTCATGGTCTCTCAAACTGATCTCTAGCTGGCTTCTTCCCCTTATCAACCGCTACTACTACCCCGGGCTACTTCTCATAGACCTTTGGCTTCGCTAGAACATCTTGAAAAGGCAATTTGTTCTCCTTTGTAGACGCCACCTTATTTATTAGCTTCTCAAATATTTGATAGTGAAGCCCTTAAGCATGAAGGCGACCAGGCCATGGATATTCTTCAAGAGAATCTTAATGGCAAGCTGTTCAGATAGTTACAGTTTACACTTCATACTCAGGTTATGCCATTGGAGAATATAATCAATAAGGGACTCACCAGAGTGTTGTTGTGTTACAACAAGATCATCTAAAGTAACCCTTTGTTGAGCTCTAGAAAATATCTTGATGAAGAGTTATTCTAACTCAAGAATGTCATGAACCAAGGTTCGATACCAATCAAAAGCAATACCCACTAGGCTACTAACAAAGAGGCAGAAAAGAAAAGCATCGCTGCCACCTGCATTGCAACAGCTGGCCCTGAAGTATGTTATATGTTGCCTTGGGTTTCCACTGCCATCAAAGCTTTTGAAGGAAGGAGGTATAAAACCCTTGGGATATTGGATAGCATCAAACTCCTCTAGGTAGGGTCTACCCTTTGGAACCGATGATCCTCCCCGGGCTTAAGCCAATGCTTCCTTCACTCACTGCTCAACCATAGATTTTATGCCTTATTCTTGTATGGAGGTACTTTCCACTACCTTCCTATACATGCTAGTGCTACCTTGCTCAATAGGAGGTAGAGTCTTGATTGGGTCCAAGACATGCACTAACTCAGGCTGACTGAAGTCGACTGTAGTAGGATGAACTAAAGGGGCTTGCTTCTGAAGCACTGAAATCTGCTAACAAGTCCTCTAACTTTCATTCCTTAACTGATGTCAGAGGTGTTGGTCTAATGATGTGGTGTCTTCCTGATCAACCTCATCATCTTCTATAGCTTATTGCTCTCTAAGAAGAGATCCTCTAGTGTCAATCATGCAGACTCCAGCTGAGTCTCCCAATAAGTCATCTTCATTGGGATCGAAGTTAACTTTCTCTTCATCTGACCAATCATACCCCAAAATCTCCTTCTTCTCTACAAGATAATGAGCTACTATCTCTTCACAAGAATGATCTATCTAAATGGGAACAAATGATCTAGGCTAACCCATGTGATCATTATCTGCACAGAGGCACTGACACCACACCGAAAGTAATCCTATATGGTACTCACGGATGAATGACATGGCCACGCTATGAGAGGGTAAAATCTAGGATGTTCCACTATTACTAGTTACTATCATCTGTAATATCTAAAATAAGCTACCACCCCACATCCCATACATGCGAGTTGGTGAAGGGATGACCATGATGTTTGGGTTGCCACTCCTTCATCACATCAGCGTAAGGTCAAGGAGAGCTCGCCTGCCATAATAGGTGGTGGGGGTAGATCCCTTGTGGATCACCAACGGGTGCGCTTCCCATATGGCCTTCATGGACTTTACCGAATGGAGATGTTGTAACCGATTGGTGATGGGATGGGGGGAGGGTGGGGTGTGGAGACACCACCAACTCTCTATGCATAGAACTTCCTCCTGGTGATGACTAGTCCCACAAGAAGGATACTACAGTATGGCAAGGGTAAGAAAATCAACAAGAGTGGATGTTGACGGCTGAACCTCTACCTCTCCCGGCTGGTAATATGTGTTGTATGGGCCTCTTGGGCCCTCTCCTGATGGATATGCTTTCCCCACATGGTGGGGAATGATGGAGTGAAGATCAAACTGAGTTCTAGTCCTAGCATCTATCCTACCCGGCATAAGTGGATCGAGGTCGGCACACCTTCTACTGTAACCTGGCCGAATGCAACACTAGAAGGTGATGAGCAGATCCTAACATCCTCTCCCCGACCCAGAGAGGATGGAACTTTTTTGCTGTAACTAGTGGTGAAGTGACAATGGGGAACTCATCCAGAGCTGAACAGGTTGTTGCCTCTAACTCCCTACTGATCCTGGTGTGGTACCGCTTGATCATGCAATTTTTATTCCTATGTTGTGTCTAGGTTGGATGGAAGGAGTGCAAACTAGACCATACTCAAATGTAGGGGAGGCAAGCCCTAAGACCAGGGGAGCCTTACCCTTAGAGGGTACTAGCCCTCAGGGCAGAGATGAAAAACTAGGTGTACTGCAATGGCGCTAGTACTACTAAATAAGCTGGACATGCCACGCTTTCCTCTTTAGTGAGGAGACATTAGAATCGGAGGGTAATTCAATCCTGATAATCAACTTCTGCGGGTCACCGTAGTCCTACTAACTGTAGTGAGGGGAGTGCCCTCACAAGTAATCGACTCCCTCAATCCCCTACAAAGTGAATATATGGTCTAGGAAGTTCTTGATCCAAAGCCAGATCCATACCATGGGAGAAGGTAAAAATGAACTTCTATGAACTGGCTATCTCAACAATAGTAAGAGACTAAAAACTGAACTACCACTATACTGACTATAAGAATCTGCAATCAGAAATGAGTTTGTATCAAATTTCTATCTTCAAAAATTTTGAACTTGAATTTGAAAATTTGAACCCACATCCAACAACTTAGAAGTGTTAAGTAAGGTTCAAATGGATTTGAGAAGATTGATTGAAAGAGGAATTTTTGAATATGAATCCAACTTCAACAAATTTAGGTATGTTGAAATATGGATTCAAAATTTTTGAGAAGGATGCTTCCATAAGTTCATGTTTGAATTTTCTTTTGATTTGAAGACATTTTCCTTTAACAAATTTGGGTATGTTAAAGTAAGGGTCAAATTGATTTTGCTTTTGTTTGATGATTTTGGAATTTTACTTACTTAGCAAATTTAGGTATGCTAAGTGAAGTGTTTGAAAATGATTGTTTCTTTTTGGTAAATTGTTGTTTTGATTTTGGAAAATTGGAATTCCCACTTAGAAAATTTAGTTATGCTAGGTAAAGAACCCAACTGTGTTTTGATTGATTTTTGAAAATAGGATTCTTAAAAAATTTAGGTATGCTAAGAAAATACTAAGTGTTTCATTTTATTTTGATTTGTTTAAAAGTGGAAATTTTACTTTAGCAAATTTGGTATGCTAAGGATGAGTCCCACTAAGTTTTGTGAAATGGAAATTTCACTTAGCAAATTTGAGTATGATAAATGAAATTCAAAATGATGTGCTCAAAATTTTTGTGTTTGGTTTGCTTTTAAAAATGGAAATTTCTCTTCAGAAAATTTGGTATGCTAAAGAAAGAAGTTCCAAAGGTGCTTTGAAATTTTTTTTGAATTTTGGAATTTGGAGACTTTACTTAGCAAATTTGGGTATGCTAAATGAAGTTCCAAAATATGTTTTGAAAATGTTTGATGTTGAATTTGTAGACTTCAATTAACAAATTTGAGTATGCTAAATGAAGTTCCAAATGTGTTTTGAAAATTTTGGATTTTGAATTTGGAGACTTCAATTAATGTGTTTTGAATTTTGAAAGTATGTTTGTTTAAGTTTTAATTTTTGAATATAGGACTCCCATTCAACAAATTTGGGTATGTAGGAATGGGAATCAATTTTTGAAATGTGAAAATTTTTGTTTTGTCTGTGATTATTGCTTTTTGAAAGAGGGAATTCCAACTTAATCATATATGGGATATATTTAACTGGGATTTCCAAATGATGTTATTTTTAGGGAATGAAATCTTCATTTAATAAATTTGAGTATATTAAATGAGGATGTTCATATGTGCTTTTTGAAAAGTTTTAATTTTATTTGAAAATGAAACTTCTATTCAATAGGTGTGAGTGTATTGAATGGAAAGATTCATGTGTGCTTTTTGAAAACTATATTTTTTATTTTGATTTTGAATTTTGGAAAGATGATTGTTCATTTTATTTTGAAAATGAAATCTTCATCAAAATGAATTGAAGGAAGATGTTCACTTGTGCTTTTTGAAAAGATTGTTTAGTTTTATTTTGAAAATTCCTACATGTAACAATTATGAGAATTGTTAAATGAAGGTGATAAAATTTTTATGGAAAGTATTTTATTAAGTGCATTTTGAAAGAGGTGCTTTTGAAAAGCAAAAATGTTTTTATAGAAAAGTTTATTTTTGTCTTTATTATTTTAGGATGAACCTTTCCTTATCATAAAAATGATAAGGAGGAAGTCTTTAAATGTTTTCTTTTTATTTAGATCTTTTCATTTTTACCCATTGGAGAATGAGGGTTTTAAGACCAACACAGAGTAAGGTCCTAAAACCTAAAGATGTTGGCTAACTCAACTTAAGAATGAAATAAGCTAAGTGATAATGGAAGGAAAGATAGTCTCGGATTCATACCAAAGTACAGACCCACTATCGATACTTAAAGATAACGATCATTTACCAAAGATGGAAAGATGAACCATCCCCAAATGGAGTCGAAAAATCTGGTGAATAAAATTTCTAGTCGCCTTCAAAATGTGAGAGAAGAAAAGAATATAGAAATTCATCTTTTTATGATGCCATGCAGATATGTAGATGTACTTATTCAGGTGATCAGGTACGTCATCAAGGAATAGTGTACGATCTCGAAAGATAAAATTTACTACCCTTTAATAGACCTAATCACCTCAATAAGGACTCCTAAGACGATGGGTCTGCATATATACTAGAGATTCTTCCCCTACTTTACATCGAAAAGTAAAACAGGGTTTATTTTAAACCGGGTTAGTTAATTTCCTTACAAGGGCAAGCCCACATAATTAATTACATCATGAGGTATGGGGATTCCTCAGAAAAATTCTCGATTAAGGTAAATGATCATTGTCTTCAAAGATTTTAATAGGAAAGGACTATCAATCAATTAGTTCATTTTTGAAGATCAAATGAGATTGATCAAAGAGAGGGAGTTATTAACTAGGCCAAAGGAAGATAAGTAGAAGATGCCAACGATGTTAGGAAACCTAGTGAGCATCTCAAATTATCCTATAGTTGGGTTTTACATTCTTGAAATTGATTTAGTTTGTTTGAGTTGCATTTTTCATTAGAAATTTAGGACATATGATTCCTTAATACAAGATTAAGGAAATGCCTAAGAGGTGAGGAATTATGATTATGACCTGTAAAGGGAGAAGAAACCTCAGAACCTAAATCTAGGGAGCTTTGGTGAGGACCGAAAGCACAACCAAAGTCTAACATGAAAATCGATATTTGGTTTGCCTCCACAAGAGAGGACAAATCACCCAACAGCTAAGACTTATAACCGCTTGGGAGTGGCTGCTAACTAGCACTTCCTATGATTTTAAATACATGTAGGCAAGTCATTATGTTTATGCAAGATAGCTAGGCTGTTACTTATTTAGAAAGAGACTAAGTCCTTAAATTCACTCCCTAAAGAGACTAGATCATGTAGGCATACTTCAAATTACCTAAATCTAATGCAATTCAAATTTTTTTATTTTTATTTTTGGACAATTATTTTGACTCATGCTAATAGGATTCATATGACTAATGCATGAGAAATCAAACTATTGGCCAAAATCAGCGAGAAGGGAGGAAGTGTATTTTCACCAAGGCTCTTAAAGGTCAAGCCAAGTTTCTTTGAAAAGGTGGAAGCCCTCTAATCAAGAGTGAAATAAGATGTCATTGTGCATGATAATGTAAGAGAAATACTCATCCAGCTAAGGGGTTGTTAATTCTTTTATCTTGATTTTAAACCTAAGCTTTATGTGAGGTTATGAGTTCTTTATTTTTTAAATTTGAGTTATTAAGTTTCGCAAAAAATTTATTTTTCTCTAAGAGCCTAATCCACATCCAGGCTATACATAAAGCAAGAAAGAAACTAGGAAAAGATGTTACTTAATGCAAAAGCTAAACAAATCATCAATCAATTTATAAAGTTTAATAAAAAAGAATAAAAGGTGTGTGGTTGCACCACAAACAAACCAAGACAAATGTGGGTAGCCGAGCTCTACCCTTATACAACCTAGATTATAAATGAATTAAATTATAATTAAGCAAGAAATTCATTGTTATGGGGGTCTTCAAGCTTCATCTCTTCGTTCTTCTTTTCTTCTTTCTTCTTCTTTTCTTCTTTCTTCTTTGGTTCCTTCTTTTGGATGGTTGGAAGGTGGATGCTCCAAGGCTTCACATGGTGCATAAGATAGGATCTTATGACCAATGTTCATCCTAATCCCCATAACAATCATTCCAAAAATCCTAATTGCATAAATTTACATGAAAAAAGAAAAGAATGGAAATCTAACTAACACCTGCAAAATAAAGGTTAGCTAAAACAAACCACACAAATCCCAAGCATGTATATTGGACTTATCACCCCACACATTGGTGACTAAGTCCACCTAGCCTATTGGATTATGCTTAGGGGTATAAAGCAACTGCAAGCAAAAAGTATTTTTATTTTTATTTATGATAGCGTCCTTAACCACAATCCCCTACAGAAAATAATGGTTAGACTAGGATCACTCTACCATTCATTCTACGAGTATACATCCTAACATCTAGTCTAAAACATATATCATAAAATAAAATAAAACATCAAATCATGCACCGCCCTAACCTAAAGCTAGAAGTGGTGACTTAACCTCATGTGTGTGCTTTGAAGGTTTGTGTGGTATGCTTAGCTATGGCTTTAGGTTCAAATTTTCTAAGTGTGAAAACATGTTCAACTTAGAGGAGGGTTTCATTTAAGTTGTTTAATTATTTTTGGTTGATTTTATTTCATATTTTGATTATGTTCAAATGAATCCTATAATTAATTACAAAGTTGTAAAGAGAGAGAAAGAGAAGGGAACTTCTCTTTCCTTCCCTAACCTAAGTAATTTCTAAAGTAGATTCACATTTTAGTTTTATTTAGTGAATGTTTTCATTAATTCTTTTAATTAATCCTAAGTTTAGATAAACTCTAAACAAACCTATTCAAAAGAAAGGTATTTTAAGATTAAAGAAATGAACCAAATTCACAAAACACACATTACTTCATTTCTTTCCCAACATGTATAACATGCATATGAATAAATCCCAAGCATATATATACACACAAATGAGAACATTTAACATACTTTATGATGCATGCTAAGTAATTCATTTAAGAAAATTTAAAAGTTTAAGATGCATGATTTTCATTAAGTAGAAAAGAGTTTCTTTATCCAATTTTTCACAAACACACATGAAAGTTGGAAAGGCATGTGACAATAATTATTAACCAGAGGTGTAAGGTACAAGACCTACTTAGGGCTACTTAAAGCCTCGCAACCTCAAGGCTTTCCAGACTAATATACCACTTTCCTTAAATACAAACATGTGTATAAAAGAAAGAATGCAAAAGTTGTATTACTTAATTCATTTTATTTATGCAATTTATGTATGCAAGTATAGGTAACCCTTCTTAGGTGATAGCATAGGGATGAATAGGATTGTTAGTAAGTTTCTTTCAAATGAACCATACATCTTACCAACTCCTATTCAAAACTATGCTAACATAAAAGAGACGGGAGACCTATGCTAAGCACACCTTTATATTCTTTCACATGCAAGCTCATAATTAAAATATAAGTAGCACACTTTCAGATTTGATAATTGATCTATATGTTCTAAAAATAATTTTAATTTAGTAGTGATAATAGCCACTCATATTTCTACTTTATCCAACATGCAAATTTGACATAAAGTAAACAATTTCATTTTTTAAATTTGAATTTGAAAAACATGAATGCATGAAACCACATGACATATAAATTTAACATGTTGGGGAAAGAATCAAAGAAATGAAAGCATGTAAACACATTCACTTTAATTAAGTCCTAAAGACATTCTTATGAAATAAGAAAGTTTAAAGAAAATCAAAGCTCATTTCAGAAAATTTTTGTTTAGTTTTAAGTTTGATTTAATTTTGAATAGGTAAGTTGAGTCATTCTCACATATGTTTGATATTTTTTTTTAATTTTTAAGTGAGTATATCCATTTTTATGCATTAGTTAGGTTAAGGTATGAATTAAGCAAGTTAATTAACCCTTACCTACACCACCTTAATATAGTTAACCAAATAATTATGAGCCAATGAGATGACATAAAAACTCACAATGAATTTAGATTTTCAATGCACCTAAAATAAGAAAAAGGACTAATGCAATTTGGCTCATGATTAAAGGTTAATTAAGCTAAGGGGTTTAGCTTAAGTGATTTCAAAACACCCTTCATATATATGTATTGGGCTTTGATTTCCTTAATTGAACTTAGGCTATTGAACACCTAAGCTACCCAAAGTAGATTAATTAAGTTTTGGAAATTTTTAAAATTCTTAGAAATTAATTAAGGTGATAATTAGTGAATTAACCCTTAATTAAGAGAAGATTAAGGAGAGAAAAGGAGGTTTAGGGAATAGCTTAGGGGATATGCCCCAAAATTATTCCTTAAACCACCTATCTACTGGATCTGACATTAATCAACTCTAATCATAGATTAAAATCACTAATCATACCTTAATCATCCTTAATTACATAAGGAGGGTAATTAGGAAACCCATATGTAATTTTCCTAATTAAGCCTTCAATAAATCCCAAGAAAATTTGTGGAGGCAGAAGTCATCCACTAATATATACCCTAAGAGTTTGGGATTAATCAAAGGCTTAATTAAGAAGTAATTTGCAAAATAAAATTTCCAATTAAACCCAAAATCAGAGAAAAGCATAACTCAAAATCCATTGAAATTAATTTTAAAATATTCTAGGTTGAATTATCTTTCCATAAGATTTTATTTCATATTTTTCTGAATGTTATTGAGGTAGAAATGATTTTTAGAAGATCTATAGAATAATTAGAATTAATTAAACATCCTAACAAATCCCTCACTCACGCAGGTGGTGGCCACGCTACACACACATCACACCGTGAGCATCCCACTTAAACATCACATCCAAAAGGCGGTGTGGCGACGAGATGCATTTTGATCTCTGTCGTCTGATCAAAGATCGGAAGGCCAGGATCTCCCAATTCTTCTCCTAGGCTCAATAGAGAATGTCCATGATCTAGGGGAATATTTGAACTTGATTAAGCTCAGATTGAAACAAAACTTAACCCGCACCATCTAAAGCCAATAAAGAACACATCCAACGATGAAATTTGCATGAATTAAAAATTCCTTTCACAAAAGACCAACACCTCCTATGCTAGGTGGTCGAAAAATTTCATACATCATCGGAGGTGATCACCGGCACTCAAGATCAATGAGGTAGCTTCGTCTAGGTGAGAAAAAGCCCTGTTGAAATTCTTAGGCCATGGGGTTGAGTGGATTGTTCAATAGACCAACACCACTTCAAGTCTCTTGCTGCTTTGAGCCAATTGCTCCTCTCCTTGCTATGGGCACACCAATGAAATCTTGAGTGTGCTCAGATTGGTCCTTAGAGAAAGTGTGCAAGAGGAATTGGAGTGGTTTTTAGTATGGAGAAAGTGGGAAGTTCAAGTGAGCACCCCTATTTTTCAATAGAGAAAATCAAGAAATCTCTAATTCAAGTACCTCTTAGAATGCTTAGGAAGGCTCTCTGATCTTTCCTAACACTCTCTAGCCAAATGAGAAATGAAGTTGAATTGAATTAGGGGAGTATATCTCCTTGAAGGATCGGATAGCTTTGTCATTTTGATCCAATTGACCATAATGGGAAGGTTGTTTGATTCATTTTGAGTCATCACATGGTTGGTTTGAGGCCTTGAGTGGATTGCCAACCTCCCATGTGCATTCAATTGAGTGGAAGAGGGATTTGGAATGAGCCAATTTGACCCATGGGATCGAGTTTGGCCTTGGGTCCATTTGGGCTGACCCAAACCCATTGGGTTGGGTGCACCAATCTTCATTAGGTCCCTTGAGCTATTAGGAAGGCATCAAGTGGATATGAAGAGGATATGACCAAATTACCCATGGATTAGGCCAAAATTTGCTCTATGTCCTAGGGGTAGAATGGTTATTTTCCTATTTTTTTTCAATTTTGATATGTTAGGTATGTGGAAAAACTAGGCTTAGCCAAGTTTCATGAGATTTGGAATCCATTTGATAAGGTTTGGCTCATGTTGACCCATTTAGGTCAAAATGGGTTTGACCAAATTGACAATTGGTCAAATCAAACCAAGGGTTGGGTCAAGTTTATATGACCATTTGAAATGTTTAAGTGGCTTTGGTTTGGTTCAATTTGGTTTAGTTTTGAATTTGGCTCATATGACTTCATTTAGGTCAAATGGGTCAAGTTGACCTATTTGACCCATTTGACCTATTTGGGCTAGGTCAAGGGTAGGTTTAGGTTTGGTTAGTCATATGGAGTAGATTATTTCCAATCAATTTTGGTTATGTTCAAATTTGGCTCAACATGACCCCTTTAGTCAAGTTGGGTCTAATGGGCTAGGTTAGGTCTAATTGACCAAAGGCTTTGGTCAAGTTCAACAAGTGATTTAGAATGAACTTGACCCATTGGTTTGAATCAATTTGGCTTAGATCAAGTTTTGACACAGTTTGATTTTTTAGGTCAAGTTGAGTCAACTTGGGTCAACTGGCCAATTGGACTAGGTTAGGCTCAAATGTTAGCTTGGTAAAGTTCAAACATAGGTCATGAATGAATTTAGATCAATGGTTACAATCAATTTGGCCTATGGTGGATTTTAACTATGTTAGTTTCACTAAGTGTTGACTTGGTCAACCAGGTTTGACTTGGTTTGACCAATTTGATTGATTGATCATCCCATGATGATTGTTGATCACGATGAGAGGTATAGGTAAGTTTTGTTCAATCCAATTTGGTTAGGATTAGAATTTGGCTCATAAGGGTACTTTAGGTCACTTTGGATCAAATGGCTTTGTCAAAGCTTGATTTAAGTTTAATTGATCTTGTACATGGATTTATGATTGAAATATAAATTCATTTGAAAGTGGTTTGAAGTGATTTGATCATGATTTAAGCTAAGTCCATTAAGAGGGATTTAAAGGACTTAGGAAAATTTTTGAGTTTGGAGTTTAAATTTTGAATTTGGTTTGATTGATTTATATTTATATTTCATTTATATATGTGGATATAAATAAAAATATAAATGAGTTTTGAGAAAATCCCATGAATTTGAATTGATTTAGATTTGATTTTGGCTTAAGTCCATTAAAGGGAATTTAAAGGACTTAGGAAAAGATTTTAGATTTGGAATTTAATTTTTGGATTTGATTTGATTGATTTGTATATATATTTCATGTATATATGTGAATATAAATGAGAATATAAATGAGTTATGAGAAGATTCCATGAAATTAATTTGATCATGTTTTAGGTTAAGTATTTAAGGGAAAACTTAAAGGACATAGAAAAATTTCATGAATTGATTTTTGAATTTTGAGTTTAGTTTGATTGGTTTGAATTTATATTTCATTTATATATAAGAATATAAACGAGAATAAAAATTGATCATGAGAAAATCTCAAGGGTTTGATTTGGTTTGATCATGATTTAGGTTAAGTCCTTAAGATGAAGATTAAGGACTTAAGAAATTTGAACTTAAGAATTTTGATGGATTTTGATCATGGGTTTCAATCATGAATTTCAATCATATGGGATTGATTTAAATTTAGAGAAAATCAAATAAGATTGATTTGGAGTTTGACTTGAAAAAAGGAAAGTGAGGAATGGTTCAAGCTGGGAAAGTAACACCCCTAAGGCATGACCTATTCCTATGGCTAACCCTTCAAGTCTTGGGCTGATAAAGTGTCCACCTAATCACTAGATGGGCCTTAAGACTAAGGAACTCTTAAAGTCTAAGAGAAGTCCTATGTCTAAGATGGAGGAGTTGAGAACTCATTCTAAAAATGTGGTTAACAAGATACTAAGAGTTTCTTAGTCTTAAGACACTTCTAGATTAGTGAACACTTAACCAACCCTAGAGACTTAGAAGAGTTAGCCATAATAGATTATGCTTGTGGGTATTAGGAGGACTTGCCTACCCTATAGCTTGAACTCAATCCTTACTTCCTTCTTTCAAACCAAACTTCAAATTCAAATCCAAATCCAAATGATGAATCAATTTCAAGTCAAATGATTGAAACCCATGATCAATTCCAATTCAAAACCTTCCTAAGCCTTATGAATCTCATCCATAAGCTTAGCCAAACCCTTCAAATCAACCAAAAGCCAAGTGATTTTTTTTATAAATCACTTATTCCATCATTTGTAGTCACAACTATAAATGAAATTGGCATCCAAATCATCCAAATCAAATGAATATAAAGCAAACCAAATCAAAACTAGTTTTCCCAACTTGTTGACCTACCTTAGCCAAACTCATAATCAAATCATTTCTAATTCACATGATTCTCTCATGGATCATTTATATTCTCATTTATATTCACAAATATAAATGAAATATAAATTCAAATGGCCAAAATAAAATCAATATATTTCAAAACTCAAATCCAAACCCAATTTATATCCTTTAAGCCAAATTCTTGGATTTAGCCAAAACATTCTCAAATCAATCCAAACCCTTAGATTTTCTCTTCAAACAATCACTTCTTCAATCACATGCCCAAATATAAATATAAACTATAATCATCAAACCAAAATCAAACTAACCCAAATCAAACCCATGTTCATCCTTGTGACTTGAAATTATCAAATGAACCAAAACCCATTTGACTCCAAACCACTTGCAATTGGATTTATATTTCCATCATAAGTCCATATGTGAGTTCAACCAAACTAAAATCAAGCCTTGATCAAGACAATTAACCCACTTAGGCTCACTTGACCCAAAGTAACCTAAAGCACCTTTTTGAGCTAAGTTTTAATCCAACCCAAATTGGATTGAACTAAGCCATCAAATCTGATCCCACCTAGGTGATTAATGCTTATTGGTTGTTATTGTTGTTATTATTGTAAGCCCATCCAAACCTCACATTATGATCAACAATCATCTTAGGATGATCAATCACTCAAATTGGGTCAAACCAAGTCAAACCTAGCCTTTGACCAAGTCAACACTTAACCCAAATGAAACCCAAACTAGCCAAAATTCATCATGAGCCAAATTGATTGAAACCATTGATCTAAACCAATCCATAATCAATCATTAAACATGACCAAGATCATCAAACCAAGCTTAATACTTTACCTAACTGACCCAAATTGACCTAAAAGCCAAAATAATCAAATCTGAAATTGATTGCAACAAATGATTCAAGTTTATTCCAAATCACTTGTTGAACTTGACCAAAGCTTCAATTGACCAATTAGACCTAACCTAGCCCAATTAACCATGAACCCAACTTGACTTAAAATGTCAAATTAACTTGACCCAATTGACCTAAATGAACCTAAATGAACCAAAACTAAATCTAAACTAAATTCAACCAAACCAATGATACCCATAGGCTTCAAAAGATCATTTAAACTTGACCTAACCCATGGTTTGACCCAATTTGACCAATTGGTCAACCTAACCTAATTTGACCAATTGGTCAACCTAACCCAATTGGACTCGACTTGACCTAAATGGGTCAAATTAAACCAATTCAAATCAAATGAACTCCAAATCACTTGAAATTTGGCCCAACCCATTTTGAATCATTTCAAATCAAAATCAAACTCATAGCCAAATGACCACTTTTCCAATATTCTATGACCAAATTCACTAAGAATTTCATTTCTTTCTCAAGAAGCATTCTCCTACCACATGACCCAAGGAAGGTGGTGAACATGACCCAATGAGCTTGGGTCGGCCATGACCCAAGGTAAGGCCAAACTGACCTCTCCAATGGCATTTAAACACTTGAAATTCCAAATGCACTCACCTAGGACATGGGCATCCACTCTCCTTCACTACACTACCCAAAACAACCCATGTGGGCTGTTTTGTAGCTCAAACCGTGCCTCCAATTCAAGCCATTGATCAAAAATGGCAAAACATCCCCTCACCGTCTAGTCCAAGTTGGGGCAAATATACTCCCCCTTATTCCCACTCAAACCATAAGGAATCAAAGCTATAGAGGTTGAATCGAAGCCTCCCTAAGCTTTTCCAAGCGATTCCTGAGCTCCCCCATTTCCCACTCTCGATTTTACTCAAAGCCAAAACAAGGGAGGTGAGCTCAAATTCCAACTCATCCAATTCCCAACCAAAATCAAATTAACCTTGCATGCACCATCAGTGGACTTACCGAGCTCAATCAAGTCATTTCCCAAGTCTCCAAGTGACGGGAAGCACCACTTCGATCAAGGCCGATCACCATTGAAGGGGAGCTTGGTCAACCGAGCAATCTACTTCAAATCAAGGTTGGATTCCTTCAACGGGGCTTTGTCTCTACTAGATGAAGCTACCTCCTCCATTGGAAGCACTAATGATAGCCTCCGACGAGGTAATTGCTTGAAACTGTAGCCATAGAAAAATTTGGTTGGTCATTTTTGAAGGAAATTATCACCCCTTGAAATCTTGACCATTGGATGTATCCCCCTCCTTCCAAGGTGCGGGGTCATTTTGATCCCAATTCAAGCTCGGGTGAGCTCGAATTGAATGAGGAGAGATGAACGATGTTCATATCTCATCACTCACAAAGGAGAAGGATCATACACCATCCATTTTGCATGATTGGAATGGACGGGTGTGATTAGATCATTTTAGATCACCTTTGATTCATTCCTAAACCACAGGATTGATCTCGACCATCCGATCTTAGAGCAAACGGCCCATAGAGAAGATGCATCCCCCACCAGCTGACTCAGCCGACAAATGTGACAACTTAAATAACCTATCCTGCACGTGGCCCGATGGGCTTTGGGGTTCAATTAGGCTTAATTAATTCGATTTTAATGGTGAAACTTCCAAAATTCATAACTAATTGTAGAAAAATCCAAAAAAAAATACAAATAAATACTCATTTTAAAGATAATTCAAAGAAGAATAATATAAAATTAAAATCAATTGACTTTGAACAATAATTTTCACTCAGTTTAGATTTTATTAGAAATGTAATTAAGCTAATTACTCATTAATTACTTCAGCAATTAATTCCAAACTTACTGAGGTTGATTTATGGGATGATCTCTGCCTCTCATGATTTTCTTGGAATTTATTAATTGGGAATTGCTTGTTTCATCCTTAATCCTTCTCTTAATTAATTAACATGTTAAATAGTGATAAATTCATTAATTAAACTTACTAATCATCATGAAATAGTGAATGGACATAGGGAATGAGATGAGGACCTCTTTCCCAATCTTTCCCTAAGTTTATTTCATTTGGATAAACACTTAATCAATTTGTAACTAATTAATGACTTAATCACTTCATTAAATAGTTTAATTAATCAAATTCAAAATCAAATCATTGCAGATCCTAATCATTCAATTCTTTGGGAGATTCTTGTGTTCAATAACCCAAGAGAACTCCAAAGGAAATTATAATCAAACTACATGTAGGATGGTTATGAAAAGTACTTAATTAGTTTAATTAATCAATAATTGAGCCAATTAGACCCTTCATTTCTTAGGTGCATTGCTAATTTAAATTCCATGTGGTTGCATATCATATGTTGGCTCATAATTACTTGGATAATTATATTAAAGTGGTATAGGTAACGGGTAATTAATGGATTTAATGGATACCTTAACCTAAACAAAATATAAAATCAACCTAATTGTTCTAAAGTTAAACTAAACCATTTCACATGTGAGGGAAATGGGTTAAGACCAATAAACCCTTTTCATATTTCCTAAGTCAAATCAAATTCAAAAATAAAAATCTCCTTAAAGAATTTTGATTCATTTTAAATAATCCTATTTTATATAATTATCCATAGAAATTAATTAGGGTGAATGAAGTCATGTGCTTACATCCCTTTATTTCTTTCCAAGCATGCTAAATATTATTTGCCATATGAGATCATGCATTCATTTCTTTTAAAAATTAATCAAATAAAATGTTTCCTTTTATGTCAAATTGCATGTGTTGGCTAAAATTAAGATTATTAGTGGCTATTATCACTATTAAACCAAAATTTATTTTCAAAACCTATAAATCCAAGACTATGAATGAAGTGATGCTACTTATAAATATTTATAAGCTTGCATGTGATTATAGTATAAGATGTGTATTATGAAGTTCTCTTTTCTTCTCTTAACATGGATTTACATAGGATTTGTAAGTGTATAGTTCATTTGAAAAGAACACAACACTTGCTTAAATCTATTCCTATGCATTTCTATGTTATGACTTAAGAAGGATCTTCATACTACACATGTAAATTACACAACCAAATCAAACATAATCTTTTGCATGATTCTTTATTTGTTTGGTTCTTTTTGTATATTTACATGTATTTAAGAAAAGTGGCATATTAGTATGGACATCCCGAGGCTATGAGGCTTTAAGTAGCCCTAAGTAGGTCTTGTACCTTATGCCCCTGGTGTCAAAAATAATGATGTCACTCACTTATAACTTTTATACATGTGAATGTGCATTTTGTTAATGGATGAGAAATCCCCCTTTTCTATAAAACCAAAATATGCATTAATGATCTAATTAATAAATGGAATATCCAAACTTTCAAATCACATCTCTTAGTATTCATCATCAAAGTGTGCTAAAATTTGCATTGCATGTATAGGTATGCTTATGATTACTCATATGCATGGTATACATGGTGGAAAGAAATAAATGGGTGTGTGTTATGTAGTAATAATCCACCCTAACTAATCCTAAGATGCCTTTCTTATTGAATAGGGCTATTTAGAGCAAATCTAAACTTAGGGTTAAGTAAAACACATAATAAAACATTTACTAAAGAAAAATAATTAATGAATCTACCTTAGAAATACTTTAAGGTAGGGATTAAAGAGAAGTTCTCTTCTCTTCTCTTCTCTTCATAACATTTAGTCATTAAGTGTAGGTTCATTAAAAAAATCAAATCATCAACTAAAATTGACAAATCAACTAAATCACTTAAAATGAAATCACCCTCTAAATTAAACCTTTCACACTTAAAAATTTTAACTTAAAGCCTAGCTAAGACATGCCACACAAGCCTTAAATGGCACACATTAATTAAGTCACCATTTCTAGCTTTAAGGTGGTGTGCATGGTTTGATGAATGATTTTATTTTGTGATGTGTTGGTTTAGACTAGATGTTAGGGTGTATGTGGATGATAGAAGATGATATTTTAATCATATATTTTCTGTAGAGGGTTGTGCTTAAGGGGAGCTATAATAAAAATATAAATTCTTTTTGCTATGCATGTTTCTTATTCCCCTAAGCATAACCCAACATAGGACAGGTTGACTTGGTTAGCCATCTGTGGGGTGCTAAGTCCAAATTATTCATATGACTGCTTGGGTTGTGTGGTATGTTTAGCTAACCTCTATTTTGGAGGTTTAATTAGATTTTCTTTTCCCATTTTTATGTAAATTTTGTAATTAAGATTTGGAATGAATGTTATGGGGGATTAGGATGAACATTATTATAAGACCAAGTCTTATGTACCATGTGAGACCTTGGAGCAACCACATCCCAAGTCAAACCAAAAGAAAGAAAGAAAATGGAGTAAATCAAAATGAAGAAATGAAGAAAGAAAGAAATGAAGAATGAAGACCCCCATAACATGAATTCCTTTTAATTGTAATTATTCATTTGTAATCTGAGTTGTATAAGGGTAGAGCTCAACTACCCACATTTCTTTTTAGGTTGTACGGTGGTACCCAACCACACCAACCTCTTATTCTTTTTACGCTAATTTTATAAATTGATTAATGTTATATTTATGATTGCGCAATTAGGATGACATGATTTTCCTAATTTTTTAATTGTTTGGTGATTGTTGAATGGCCTGGATGGGATTAGGCTCTTAGGGAAAAATAAATTTTATATCCAATTAATCAACTCAAAATTAAACTAAATAATTCATAACCTCACCTAAAGCCTAAGACATAAATCAAGATAATAAAAAATTTAGCAACCTTAGCTAGATGTTGTATTTCTCATACCATGCATAAATCATATTGTCTCACTCTTGCTAATGGAGGGCTTCCACCTTTGCTAGAGAAAATGGCTTGACCTTTGAGAGCCATAGTGGAAACACAGTCCTTCTTTTTTATTTTGGCCCATAATCAATTTCTCATACATTAGGCATATGAAATCCCATAGCCTGTGTCAAATATAAATTTCCAAAAATCAAAATAAACTTTGATAAAATTTACATTAGATTTAAGTCATTTATTCATGCCCTTCATGATCTAGTCTCTTAGGGAGTGTGTTTAATGACTTAATTTTCTTTCTAAATAAACAACAGCTGGGCCATCTTGCAAAGCATAAGACTTGCCTACATATATTTAAAATCATAGGAGGAGTTAGTTGGTATACTCAGTTATAAGTCCAAGAATCAGTGATTTACTCTTTGGAGGTAAACCATATACCCACTTTTGCCTTAGATTTAGGTCATACTTTGGCCCTTGCCAAAGCTCCCTATATTTAGGATCTGAGGTTATTATTTCCCTTAGGGGCTACAAGCATAAATCCTCACCTCTTAGGCATTTTTATAATCTTGTATTGTGGAATTGTAAGCCCTAGATTTATAATACAATAAAAATTCAACTCAAATATATAATCCTCCTCAATTTCAAAAATATAAAGCCCAACCATATGATAGTTTGGGATGCTCACTAGGCTTCCTACTATCATAAGTGTCCCCTACTCATCTCTCTTTATTTTCGATAATAACTCTCTCCTTTTGATCAATCCCACTTGATTTTCTAAAAATAACCAATTTTAATTGATAGTCTTGTCTTTGAAATCTTTGGAGACAATGATTATTTATCTTAATTGAGAGTATTCTTAAGGAATCTCATTCCTTAGGATGTAATTAACTATGGGAGCTTACCTCCATAAGGAACTTAATGAACCCAGCTTAAAATAAATCATGTTTTACTTTTCCATGTAAAGTAGGGGAAAGATCTCTGGTACATTCAAAGACTCATCATGTCTTAGGAGTCCTCATTAGGTGATTAGGTCCATTATAAAATAGTGACTTCCATCTCTCGAGATAGTATACTATTCCTTAATGTCATACTCGATCACCTTAATGAGTACATCTATAGATCTGTGTTGTGTCCCCTCACATAAACACACACATAACATCATAACAACATAAAATTAAAAACACCACAAATTTTTCTAGCAACTCCGTTGGGGAGGTTTCCTCTCTCCATATTTGATAAATGATCATTGTCTCCAAGTATCGATAGTGGATTTGTATCTCATATAAGTCCAAGACTATCCTTCTTTTTTGTTGGCACTTAGCTCATTTTATTCTTAAGCTAAGCTAGCCAACATCCTTTAGTTTTAGGACCTCACTCCATGTAGGTCTTAAAACCCCTGTTGGGTTCCCCAATAGGTAAAAATAAAATTTAACCAAAAGAAATAATAAAAGAACTTTTTGAACCTCCTTACCATCTCTATGGTAAGAAGGTTCTTTCCACAAATGAGAACAAATAAATCCTTTATAAAAATATCATTTTTTTTTCAAAAGCACTTTCACAAAGTTCACATAATAAAACATCTGCACAAAAAAATTTCACAATAACTCAACCCCATCTAACAATCCTTGGGATGTTACATGTAGGTTCCTTTTAAAACCCAAAATCAAAATCATCTTTCAAAAAGCACATATTTGAAAATGAACATCTTCATTCAACATACCCAAATATATTAAATTAAGGTTTCTTTTCCAAATAAAATCATGTCATAAAAAATTGAAACTCCATTCAATAATATCCACATATGTTGAAGTTGGAGTTTCTTTCTTTCAAAAAGCACAAATTTGAAAATAAGCATCTTCATTCAATATATCCAAATTTGTTGAATGGAGGTTTCATTTTTAAAACAAAATCATACCATTTGAAGCTCCACTGAACACATTCCACATGTGTTAAGTTAGAATTTCTTTCTTTTCAGAAAGTAATAATCGCACACAAAAATTTTATCTTTGAAAAATAAAATATGATTGACTTCCATTTTACATACCCAAATTTGTTAAATATAAATCTCCCTTACAAAAATTATGAAAAATCAAAATATATTGGAAATCCATTTGACATACCCAAATTTGTCAAATGAGAGTTTCATTTTTCAAAAATAAAATTAAAAATAAATTGGATTCTATTAATAGAAACCCTTTCAAAAAAATAATACAAACCAAAAAAACAAAATCAAACACATTTGGGCTTTATTTAGCATACACAAATTTGTAAAGTAAAGATCCCATTTTCAAAATCAAAACCAAAACACATTTGAACTTTATGTAGTATACAAAAATTTACTAAGTAAAGACCCCATTTTCATAAAAAACAAAACAAAAATCAAACACATTTGAACTTTATTTAACATACACGAATTTGCTAAGTAAAGACCCCATTTTCAAAAATCAAAATCAAAATCAAACACATTTGAACTTTATTTAGCATACACAAATTTGTTAAGTAAATATCTCATTTTCAAAAAATCAAAACAAAAATCAAACACATTCGGGCTATATTTAGCATACACAAATTTGCTAAGTAAAGATCCCATTTTCAAAAATCAAAACAAAATTAAATATATTTTGACTTTATTTAGCATACACAAATTTGCTAAGTAAATATTTCATTTCTAAATTCACACATGATACACATCATGAGCAAACAAGCAAAAAAAAAATTTATTTTCAAACATCTCATTTAGCATACCCAAATTTGCTAAATGAGTAATCCCAAATAAAATCAATTGACCCTCTATTTAACATACTCAAATTTGTTAAATAAAGGGTCCCCAAACATAAATTCAAATTCAAATATGAACCAATGGAAGCATCAAAAGTTTCTCCAAAATATTTGACCCCATTCAACATACATAAATTTGTTGAATATGGATTCTAAATTCAAAAGAACTCAAAATCTCTCCTCCAAATTATTCAAAATCTCTCCTAAAATCAATGAGCCCCACTTAACATATTCAAATTGCATGTGGGTTCAAACTCTAAATCAAATTCAAAAAGTCAGCAGAATACCAAGGTAAAAAATTTGATTTAAGTTTGTTCAACAATTGCAGAGTTCCGCTGTCAATCACCCAATTTTTTCTCAAGTACGATAAAGTGATGGAATTCCTGAGTATGTGTTCACCTTCCCCTTTAGGATGGATTTGGCCTTGGATCGGGCCAGCCTCCTTGTTGACCTTATTTTTAGAATGAGCTCTCAACCCCTCCATCTTAGACATAGGACTTCTCTTAAACTTTTAAAGTTCCTTAGACTTAAGACACATCTAGTGGACACTCAACCTCCCTAGAGACTTAGAAAGTTAGCCATGAGGAATAGGTCATGCCTCAGGGGGTGTTAAAACTACCATAGCTTGAACCATTCCTCACCTTCTTCTTTCAAGTCAAACTCCAAATCATTCTTATTTGATTTTCTCCAAACACAAATCAACTCCATGTGATTGAAACCCATGATTAAATTCCATGATTGAAACCCATGAATGAAATTCCTAAGTTCAAATTTTCCTAAGTCCTTTAAGTTTTTCTCTTAAGGACTTAGCCAAAATAATGATCAAACCAAATCAAATCCTTGAGATTTCTTCATGATTCATTTATATTCTCATTTATATTCACATATATAAATGAGATATAAATTCAGACCAATCAAACTAAACTCAAAATTCAAAATCAATTCATAAATTTCCTAAGTCCTTTAAGTTTTTCTTAATGAACTTAGCCTAAATCAGGATCAAATCAATTCAAATTCATGGGATTTTCTCATAACTCATTTATATTCTCATTTATATTCACATATATAAATGAAATATAAATACAAATCAATCAAACCAAATTCAAAAATTCAAGCTTCAAACTCCAAAATTTTTCTAAGTCCTTTAAATTCCCTATTAATGGACTTAGCCTAAATCATGATAAAATCACTTCAAATCTTAAAATTTTCTCATGATCCATTTATATTCTCATTTATATTCACATATATAAATGAAATATAAATTCAAACAATCAAAACTAATTCCAAAAATCAAACTCAAATCCATCAAAATCCAACCTAAGTCTTTCAAGTCAAAATCTTGAACTTAGCCAAATCAACTTCAAATCAAGCCAAACTATTGATTTTCCTTCATGATTTAATCAATCCTACAATCATGAATCCATATATAAATACAAACTTCAATCAAATAATCAATATCCAATTCAAAAATCAAATCCCAAATCCAATCATATTCTTCCTTTGAATATGAAATCGTCAAATGAATCAAAACCCATTTGACTTCAAACCACTTGCAAATGGATTTATATTTCAATCATAAGTCCATATACAAGTTCAATCAAACTCAAATCAAGCTTTGACCAAGCCATTTGACTCACTTAAGCTCACTTGACCTAAAGTTCCCTTATGAGCCAAATTTTAATCCTAGCCAAATTAGATTGAATCAAACTCACCTATGCCAACAATCATCATGATCAATCAACCAAATTAGGTCAAACCAAGTCAAACCTAAGGGTTGACCAAATCAACACTTAGCCAAAATGAAACCTAACATAGCCAAAATCCACCATAGGCCAAATTGATTGAAATCATTGACCTAAGTTCATTCATGAACTATGTTTGAACTTGACCAAGTCAACATTTGAGCCTAACCAGCCCAATTGGACTTGACTTTGACCCAACTTGACCTAAAGTCAAAATATGTCAAAACTTGATCTAAGCCAAATTGATTGAAACTAATGGGTCAAGTTCATTCCAAATCACTTGTTGAACTTGATCAAAGCCTCAATCCAACTCCAACCTAAATTGACCTTGAACCCAACTTGACCTAAAAGGGTCATGTTGAGCCAAATTCAAACTTAACCAAATTTGATTAGAAACAAAGATACCAATCCACTCCATATGACTAACCAAATTTAACCCTACCCATGACCTAGCACAAATAGGTCAAATTGGTCAACTTGACCCATTTGACCTAAATGAAGTCATATGATCCAAATTCAAAACTAAACCAAATTGAATCAAACCAAAGCCATATTTCAAATGATCATATGAACTTGACCCAACCCTTGGTTTGACCCAATTTGACCAATTATTTGGTCTAAGTTGACCCATTTTGACCTAAATGGGTCAACATGAGCCAAACCATACCAAATGAACTCCAAATCCAATGAAACTTGGCCAAACCTATTTTCTCCACATACCCTACATATCCAAATTCAAAAATCATCCAAATGACCATTCTACCCCTAGACCATAGAACAAATTTTGGTATAATTCATGGGTAATTTGGTCAAAGCCTCTTCATATCAACTTATACATTCCCAAAGGTCAAGTGAACCAATGGAAAAGTGCACCCAACAACCAATTTTAATTAAATGGACCCAAACCCACCCCACCCAACTCAAATTGGACAATTCAAAAACCACCCTCCACTTGATTTGAAGCACATAAGAAGTCACTCAAGAGCTCCAACTAACCATGTGCCAACATCTAATAGCCAAAACAACCCTCTCCATATGGACAATTGGATCAAAATGGCAAGTGAAGGCATGGTCATCCGATTCTTCAACGGGGAGATATACTCCCCCTAATTCCATTTGAATTCAAGACCATCATTATCGATTGAGTCCTAGTGAGTGTTAGGAGCCATCAAAGAGCATTCCTAAGCTTCTAGGAGGGAATTGAAATCAAGCTTTCTCCATTTTCATCCTTAGAAAATAGGGAAGCTCATCTCATTTCCTAACTTCTTCCACCTCCAATTGCTTGCACATTCCCTCAGGGGATCAAGTCGAGTGTACCCAGCATTCACACAAGTTTACAAAGCAAAGAGTGGTTGAATTGGATCAAATCTGCAAGAAAGGAGAAGAGGTGTTGGTCTATAGAGAGATCTACTCAACCCCGAGGATTGAAACTTTCGATGGCTTCATCTCCACTGACGCTACCTCATCGAGCAGTGTGATCACCTCCATATGGAATTTTGAGAGGGATTGGTCCTTTGTAAAGAAATGAAATGTTATGGCATGTGAATTCCACCTTGGATAGGCTTGTCATTAGCTTAAGATGGTGTGGGTAAAGTTTTACTCAAGTTTAATCAAGCTCCCCTTAGATCATGGACGGCCTCCATTGATCCTCAAAGAAGAACTGGGAGAATCCTGGCTGTCCATCGCGCATTTTGGATGGACGGCCAAGATTAAATGCACATTTTATAAATCCTTCATCCTTTTAAAGCCATGGATGTTGTTCGATCCTTGATCGAACGGTGGGGATCAAATTGCATCCCGCCACCACCGCCGTCTATGCATATGATGATGGCTCACAATGCGAGCGCGTAAAGTCACGACTACCGTCGTGGTTTGTGAGCTAAGGGAATTAGTTAGGGATTTAATTAATTTTAATTAATCTCTTAAGCTTCAAAAATTCATATAACCCTCAATAAAAATTAGAAAAATATGAGGTGAATTTTTATGGAATGATAATTTAATCTAGAATATTCTAAAAATGTTTTTAATAGATTTTGATTATAGTTTTCTCTAATTTTGGGTTTTAATAAAAATCTTATTTTGCTAATTATCTCTTAATTAATCCTCTGATTAATCCCAAACCTCTTGGGTATGTTTTGGGGGATGACTTCTGCATCCCTTAATTTTCTTGGGATTTATTGAAGGCTTAATTGGGAGAATTGCAAATGTATTTCTTAATTACTCTCTTAATGTAATTAAGGATAATTAAAAGCTTGATTAGTGTTTTAATCATTATTAAGGTTGATTATGGTTAGATCTAGTGAATAGGAGGCTTAGGGAATAATTTTGGGGTATTTTCCCTAAGCTATTCCCTAAACCCCATTTTCTTTTCTTAATCCTCTTAATTAAGGGTTAATTCATTAATTATCCTCTTATTTAATTTCTAAAAATTCTAAAACCTTCCAGAACTTAATTAATCTACTTTGGATAGATGCTTAGGTGTTCAAGAGCCTAAGTTCAATTAAGGAAATCAAAACCCAACTCATATGTGTGAGGGTGTTTTGAAATTATTTAAGTTAAACCCCTTAGCTTAATTAACCATTAATCATGAGCCAAATTGCATTAGGCCCTTTTCTTCCTAGGTGCATTACAAATTTAAATTCCTTGTGAGTTTTTATGTCATCTCATTGGCTCATAATTACTTGGTTAACTATGATAAGGTGGTGTAGATAAGGGTTAATTAATTTGTTAACCTAATCAAAATCTAAAATAAATCTATTCATTTAAAAGTTAAACAAAAAATATCAAACACATGTGGGAATGGGTTAGGAACATCAAACTCAACTCACATTTTCAAAATTAAATCAAACTCAAACTTAAATAAAAATCATACTAAATGAACTTTGATTTATTTTAAGCTTTCTTATTTCATAAGATTGTCTTTAGGATTTAATTAAAGTGAATGTGTTTACATGCTTTCATTGCTTTAGTTCTTTCCCCAACATGTTTAATATGT
Source organism: Cymbidium sinense (assembly GCA_021442155.1). NCBI lineage: Eukaryota > Viridiplantae > Streptophyta > Magnoliopsida > Asparagales > Orchidaceae > Cymbidium > Cymbidium sinense. Next base: position 251,941,156 of record CM038215.1, read on the forward strand.
ATGTCATGTGGCTTCATGCATTCATACTTTTCAAATTAAAATTTAAAAATGAAAATGTTTACTTTATGTCAAATATGCATGTGTTGGCTAAAGTAGAAATATGAGTGGCTAGTATCACTATTAAATTCAAATTAATTTCAAAAATATATGAATCAAGTATCAAAACTGAAAGTGTGCTACTTATATTTTAATTATAAGATTGCATGTGAGAGAATATAAGGATGTGCTTAGTATAGGTTTTCCTTCTCTTTTCTTTTAGTATAATTTTGAATAGGATTTGGTAAGATGATTGGTCCATTTGAAAAGAACCTAACACTTGCCTAATTCCATATCTTATTCATTCCTATGCTATCACTTAAGAAGGTTACCTATGCTTGCACATATAAATTGCATAAACAAAATGAAACAATTAATACAAATTTTTGTATCCTTTCTTTTCCACTCATTTCTTTTGTACACATGTCTGTATTTAAGGAAAGTGGTATATATTGAAACGAGGTTTTGAGGCTTTAAGTAGCCTAAGTAGGTCTTACACCTAAGTTATAATGGCATCAGACTCACTTATGCCTTTCTTATTTTCATATGTGCATGTGAAAATTAGATAAGAAATCTCTTTTTTACTTAATGGAAATAATGCATCATAAGCATCAAAATTTTTTTAAGTAACTCACTTAGCTTTATTTTTCTATTCATTTCTTTTATACACATATTTATTTTTAAGGAAAGTGGTATATTAGTCTGGACAACCCCGAGGTTGTGAGGCTTTAAGTATCCCTAAGTAGCTCTCGTACCTTACACCTCTGGTTAACAATGGCGCTGTACTCACTTATGTCTTTCTTACTTTCATGTGTGCATATGAAGATTGGATAAGAAATCTCTTTGTTACTTAATGAAAATCATGAATCATAAGCATTCAAATTTTCTTAAGTAAACTACTTAGCATGAATTATAAAGTGTGCAAAACTTTTCCATTTTGGATGTATAGATATTGCTTAGGATCCATTCATATGCATGTTATACATGTTGTGAAAAAAATGAAGTGATGTATGTTTTATGAATTTAGTTAATTTTATTTAATCTTAAAATGCCTTTCTTTTTGAATAGGTTTGTTTAGAGTTCATCTAAACTTAGGATTAATTAAAAGACTTAATCAAGACATTCACTAAACAAAACTAAAACATGAACCCACTTTAGAGATTACTTAGGTTAGGGAAGGAAAGAAGTTCTCTTTCTCTCTTATAACTTAGTAATTAATTGTAGGATTCACTTGAACCTAATCAAAACATGAAATAAAATCAACCCAAAATAATTAAATCACTTAAATGAATCTAACTTAAAGCCATAGCTAAGCATACCACACAAACCTCCAAAGCACACACATTAGGCTAAGTCACCACTTCTAGCTTTAGGTTAGTGCATGGTTTGATGCTTGCTTTTATTTTGTGATATATGTTTTTTAATTAGATGTATGCATAGAATGAATGATAGGGCAATCTTAGTCTAACTATTATCTTATGCAGGGGATTGTGCTTAAGGGAAGCTATCATAAATAAAAATATAAAAATACTTTTGCTTGCAGGTGCTTATACCCCTAAGCATAATTCAATGGGCCAGGTGGACTTCTTCACCAATGTGTGGGGTGATAAGTTCAATATACATGCTTGGATTTGGTGGTTTGTTTTAAACCTTTGTTTTGGTAGATTTACTTTTCCTTTTCATGTAAATTTTATAATTAGGATTTTGGAATGATTGTTATGGGGATTAGGATGAGCATTGGTCATAAGATCTCATCTTATGCACCATGTGAAGCCTTTGGAGCATCCACCTTCCAACCATCCAAAAGAAAGATCCAAAGAAGAAAGAAGAAAAGAAGAAGAAAGAAAAAAATAAGAATGAAGAAATGAAGCTTGAAGTAAATAATGAATTTTTTGCTTAATAATGAATTTTTTGCTTAATAATGAATTTTTTGCTTAATTGTATTTAATTCATTTGTACTCCAGGTTGTATAAGGGTAGAGCTTGGCTACCCAATTTATTTTTTTTTAGGTTTGTGCGGTAGTGCCTGACCACGATGGCCTCTTATTCTTTTTGTGATTAGCTTTATAAATTGATTGATGATTTGTTTAGCTTGTGCATTAAGTGGCCTCCTTTTCCTAGTTTCTTATTATTTTATGTATGGCCTAGATGTATTTAGGATCTTAGGGAAAAATAAATTTTTTACCAAACTTAACAACTCAGAACTAAAAATAAAGAACTCATAACCTCACCTAAATCTTAGGTTTAAAATCAAGATAAAAGAATTAGCAACCCCTTAGTTGGATGAGTATTTCTTTTTATAATATCATGCACAAATGCATCTTATTTCACTCTTGATTGGAGGCTTGACCACTCAAGAAGTCTCAAACCAGCCCTACCACCTTTCTAAAGAAACTTGATTGAGTGGTGGAAACACATCTCCCTTCTCATTAATTTTGGCCAATAACTTTATTTTTCATGCATTAGGCATATGAACCATATTAGCCTGAGTCAAAATGATTGTACAAAATTAAAAATAAAATGAAATTTGAATTAAATTATATTTAGGTCATTTGAAACATGTCCTTGCATGATCTAGTCTCTTTAGGGAGTGAGTTGAAGGACTTAATCTCTTTCTAAATAAATAATAGGCTAATTATCTTGCACAAGCATAATACTTGCCTACATGTATTTAAAATCATAGGAGGAATTAGTTGGTGGCCACCCCCAGGCGGTTGTAAGTCCAAAAAGTCTGGTGTTTGTCCTCTCTTGTGGAGGCAACCTATATACCCATTTTTTCCTTAGATGTAGGTTGTGCTTTCAGCCCTCGTCGAAGCTCCCTAGATTTAGGTTCTGAGGTTGCTTCTCCCTTTTGTAAGCCATAAGCTTAAATCCTCACCTCTTAGGCATTTCCTTAATCTTGTGTTATGGAATCATAAGTCCTAAATTTCTAATAAAAAATTCAACTCAAAGAAATTAAATCAATTTCAAAAATGTAAAGCTCAACCATAGGATAGTTTGAGATGCTCGCTAGGTTTTCTAACATCGTGGGCATCCCCTACTTATCTTTCTTTTAGCTTTAATAATAACTCTCTCTCTTTGATCAATCTCATTTGATCTTCAAAAATGAACTAATCGATTGATAGTCATTTCCTATTAAAATCTTTGAACACAACGAGCATTTATCTTAATCGAGAGTATTCCTAAGGGATCTCGTCCCTTTGGATGTAATTAACTATGGAGACTTGCCCCTATAGGAAACCTAACGAACTCAATTTAAAATAAACCCTGCTTTACTTTTTCATATAAAGTAAGGGAAGAATCTCTGGTACATATGTGTAATTATCTTAGTCTTGTTGAGGTGATTAAGTCCATTAAAGGGTAATGATTTCTATCTCCTAAGATAGTACACTATTCCTTTATGACGTACCTGATCACCTGATTAAGCACATTTGCAGATCTATGTGGCATCCTAAAAAGATGAATTTCTATATTCTTGCCTTTTTCACCCACAGATGGAAGGCGACCTTATAGAAATTTTTCACCACACTCCCCAAAACTGATTGTGCTCATTTGATACATTTTTGCTGAGGATTGAGGAAGCTGGGATTACTTGTGAGGGGGCAACCCTCTCCACTGTCAGTATGAATGTGGTGGTTAGGTGGAAGTCAGTCATCCACATTGAGATGCCCTCAAATTCTGAATTTCCCTCACTGAAGTTGAAGGTGGTAGAGGTTCCCGCAGCAGTTATAATTCTAGGTAGAGGTTCCTCTAAGGGGAAGACTACCCTAGCTTCAGGTATAGTCTCTCCTACCTATGAGGTAGGGTCTAGCTCCTGTACGGCCCCACCTAGCCAAACTCAGTGCCGTAATAGGAGCCACAAGATCAAGCAGCACCATGTGTGCATTGCCAAGGAGATGAAGGCAGTATCTCATTTTGCATAAGAGAGGCCACCCAGATAGTTTCTCCTTTGCTTACTCAGAAAAGTTTCACCCCCTTTCCAGTTTTGAAGGTGAGGAAGATGTCAGAAGGATTGCAGTATCACCCCCACCTCCAATTCATTATGAGACACCGGTCAAAGATAGGAGGAGGTCATATGTTGGCATTAGGATAGTTTTACGCCATGTTGGCAGGGCTTATGGATGGTCAGAGTCCAGTGCCCAATTCGATTTACGATCAATTATTCCTCGTAATGTAGGTCAGCAGATCCATCAGGAGAGGGCCAGAGAGGCTCGTGTATCAGTTTACATTACTAGTAAAGAGAGGTGAAGATATGCGAGGCAATCAGTAACCTTTGCCCTCATAGATTTCTCTTATCAATGTGCTACCTGTGTTGGTCACACTGATAGTATTGTGTTGACTGGTACCACCCATCATGGGAGGAGAGACCCTGTACAGTGGTATTCGATGTTGTCTCTACCACACCGCTCCACTCCACGCCCATTATTGCCAGTTCAAGTTCCATCTTCTATAGTTTCACCCAAAGCCATGAGAGTAGCATCAGGAGAGAAGAAAGCCCCACTGGTGATCAGGCTATGGCAAAGGAAACCCGCTCCATCTACTCCACCAACTGAGGTGAGTTCTCCGCTGACCCCCCGCTTGTGGTGAAAAGAAGTGGCACCCCGTATCGAAGTCACCACCACCACCATCACCTCATTATGGATATGGTAGCAAAAGGAGAGAAGGAGACAGCTTATTATCCCCATGGCAGATCCCCTGTGCGACTCCACCCATAGCTGAGTCATGTGTCCTCTAATGAACGTGGCCCTCACAGGGTTAGCACTCCAGTAGTAGGGGAGGTCATGTGTATCTCCATTCATGAGCAAGATCCCACCACCGATCAGTCGCGAGCATTTATGCCTGCATAGTTAGACCGTTCCTTGGATGATATCTTAGCACAGTATTTTACTGAAAAGAAAGAAATCCTAGGGTATGATTAGTCTACCCTCGAAGAGGAGAAGATTAGTTTTGACCCCAACGAAGATGATTTGTTGGAAGACTCAATAAAGGTACATATGGTTGATACTAAAGGCTCTCTCCTTCGGGATCAACAGAGTTCAGAAGGTGTTGCCACCAAATAGGATGATACATCCCATCCGACCCAACACCTCCTTTAATAACTCAAGCAGAAAGATGAGCAGATTGATATGATGGGAAAGAGACTTGAAGATTTGTTAGCAGTAGTTCTAACACTTCAGAATCAAGCCTCAGCAGTACATCCTACCATTGTGGAGACTGGTCAGCTTAAGTTATTGCATGTCTTGGATCAACCCAAGAGTTTGCCTCTAGTAGAGCAAGTCAGTACTAGCTTGTATAAGAAGGTAGGACAGTACCTCCATACAAGGAAAAGATATCAAGCTCTTAGTTGAACAACAAGTGAAGAAGCGCAAGCAAGGTTGTTCCAAAAGGGTAGACCCTACCTAGAGGAATTTGATGCTATCCAATATCCTAAGGGTTTTATGCCTCCTTCTTTCAAAAGTTTTGATGGCAGCAGGAACCCTCGCCAACATATAGCACACTTTAGGGCATTGTATGGTAGCGTGATGCATTATTGTTCCATCTCTTTGTCAGCAGCCTAGCAGGAATAGCTTTTGATTAGTATGTTGAATTCCCCAATCATTCAGTGAAGACTTTTGCTAAGTTGGAGCAACTCTTTGTTAAGAGGTTTGCTGGAGCTCAACAAACGATAACTGTGGGAAATCTCATTGTAGCTCAACAAAACCTCGGTGAGTCCCTCGTTGATTATATTCTTATATGGCATAATTTAAGCATGAAATGCAAACCGAATATCTAACAAAGATACTATTGAAATTTTATTAAAGAATATCATGACTTCATGCTTAAAGGTTTCACCATTAAGACATTTGAGAAGCTAATCAACAAGGCAGCTAGCCTACAAGGAGAGGTCAAATATTTTCCTTTTCAAGATCAGTTATTAAAGCCAAAGTTATAGAAATCCTATGAAAAGAAGCCAGGGGTAGTAGCAGCATTGAATAAGAGGATGCAACTGGCCAGAGATCAGTATGAAAGACCTCGAGCTCCATAGCCTTCACTTATGCCTCCTTTACCAATGCCTCCACCATCTTATCAGCCACCGCAGCACCCTCCATGGCCTTCGCCTCCTCCTGCTCAACCAAACTCTCAGCAGTAGTACACATACCCACCCCCAAGTAGCTATCATCCACCTATTCTTTTGGATAAATTAAATAAACCTTATTCATTGAAGAGGGAGGTAGTCAAAAAAATATTAAAGAACCTCTTAAAGAAACTTGATTTTCAGCTACCCGAGCCTATGAAGCCGGAGGAAGTGGGCAGGAGTAATGATCTTAACTTTTGCCCTACCACATGTTAGGCCATATTTTGGAGGATTTTACATTTTAAGGACTAGCTTATATAGCTACAAGTCGATATAGTTATCCCTAAGAAATATCTAGTAGAACAACCATCCAGTTTTGTTAGGGTAATCCTTGGGGATATATATGATCCTCTCAAAATAAAAGAAGAATGGGATATCTCTTTATCCCAAATCTTTAAAAAGATTATTTTTAAAATCAAGAAACTTTCCTTATAGGTGCCTGAGGCAACTCGAACCTCCAACATCAAGGAAGGTTCACAAGTTGCCAAATACAACTTGGGAAAAGTGGGAGCTCAGCAGTAGCAGCGGTGGCCCATACTTGCTCGGGATAGCCAAGTAGTGCAACCACTGACCGAGTCCAGCATCCATTCCACCATTGCAGCTACTACTTCAGCCAGCATTTCTACCTCAGCTAGTTCTTCTTCTAGTATACATCTTATATCGGCAGATGAGGGCATCAAATCCATCACCCCACTTACTTTAGTAGATTTCTACTATGTACCTCCTTTTAAATCTAAGAATTCAAGGAATAAAGCTAGTTTGAATAGCATATGTGCCACTTTTGATGGGTTTTTTGATTCTTCTCCTCTAGAAAACTCTTCAAGTCTTAATAAATATAACAACTCTGATAATCCTCTTTCTAATTCAGAAATGAACTTTCCTTTTTTGAATAATATGGGTTCACCTCTTGAGATAGACTTGGAATCATCCATTGAGGGTCCTATAGCTATAGGTGAACCGATGAGGTGTAGAATTTTCCACTAAAGCATCTCATGAAGTCACCAAGTCAACCTCCACAAAGTGGCAAAGTTCTACCTCCAGGCAGCACCTCAAGATAAGGGAAAATAAGTCATTCTAATGATTAACATGGATGTCCTCGCTTTGCTGTTAAGCCATAGATGCCCTTATCTTATCCAAAGAGATGAGGGAATCATTAATCAAGGCTCTTCTGATCCATAAATATGCTTATCACCAGCTGAGAGGAGGCACATTATTCAAGAGAAGCTCAGGGAGTCACATTCACAGATGAAGACCTTCTTCTAGGGGATATAGAGCACAACCATTCCCTCTACATTATAGTGGATATGGGCAGATTTAGACTTTCTAGGGTGTTGGTTGATCTAGATGCATGGAACATTATGACAAACACCCTTTTGAAGATTGACATCTCAACTCGAGGAGATGATGATGTTGAGAATTCAATGAACAAAGTTAGAGCTCCATAGTTACCTTTGAAAATAGGTGACCGGAAGACTAAGTTCTATATAATTGATTCGAATATGGCATTCATTGTTTTGCTCGGCAGGCCTTGGATACACTAGAATAAGATGGTTCCAACCTCTCTTCATCAGTGCATCAAGTTTCAAAAAGATGGAATCGAATACTATATCAAATGAGATGATAAGCCATTCTCAGTTAGAGAGGTTGAGATATATGAGGACAAGACCTACTATCTTCCTCAAAATCAAAACAACTATTCTTGAACTTAGTCAAAGTTCAAACACAAAAGAAAAAGAAAAAGAAAAAGAAAAAAATAGAAAAGAAGAAAGAAAGTACAAGGGAGCGAGAAAGGGACACCGAAGAAGAGGTAGAGCCGCATGTTACATTCCACCCATAGTTCATTCCACCATACATATGGGTAGGATGACTTGACCTCCACCGTAGGCCGAGGTAGATGTGAGGCGTTCAGATGTGGAAGACCCCTTGGCGCCTACCAGGCCTATGTTCCAGTTCACAGGAGTACTCCAGTTATTCACATAAACTTGGACTCCAGCTTATAGGATGAGTCTCATGCGATTAGAACACCAGCCAACACCTCTCAGCAAGTTTCATTGGAGGTGACACTCAAGACAGATAGTGAAGAAGACTAGGCCTCCAAGTAAAGCATGAATGTATTCAAATCAGGATTATGTAAAACCATTAGGCAGCAGTTGGGAACCTTAACTCTAACCCTACTTTCTTCTCAAAAGTTGAGGGTTTGGTTAAGGAAGCCCCTAGATCTTCTATGGATGTCAAACCAAAGAGATTCATGTTGGGATCATCATCCTCAAGTCCATAAGTAGATAGAACTTGAGGATAATTCATATAAAGATTTAATAGAATTACCTTTTGATTGGTACTTACCTTGTGTTCATAATCTTGCAAAGAAAGGTTTGATTCCTTACACATGGTCCAGGAACAGGTCCAAGTATTTCGAGAAGTTGTGGGACAACAAAGGAAAGGATACATAATCAAGACCACGACTAAGATTCGGTACAGTGGGTCCAGCTGACGATGATGATTACTGCTTAATTATCACCAATCATCTGGAGTATGATATGTTCTTCTCAAACTACACTAACTCTTATGAGAGGTGTGTTTAGAAACTTCATATAATCCTGATGATCTTCAAATCAAAGATGCACCTCCAGACTTTGAAGAAGAAATCAATTCAACAATTGACAAGCTTAAAGAAATCAACCTCGGGATTGAAGAACATCCACGCCCCACATACATCAGTTCTCTGTTGAATGAAGAAGAAATCAATGACTTGGTTAGGCTATTGAATGAGTTTAAGGACTGCTTTGCATGGAGCTATGAAGAGATGCCTGGATTATCACCTGATATAGCAATCCATAAACTAGTAATATACCCTAACGATAACCCTATTAAGCAAGCTCCTAGATGCATGCAATTAGAAATCGAATAATAGGTCATTTCTGTAGTCAAAAAATTGATCGATGTTGGCTTTATCAAGGAAGAAAAATACCCTACCTAGTTAGCCAGTGTCATCCTAGTTAAGAATAAGAATGGTCAAATTCACATATGCATTGATTTTAGGGACTTAAATAAGGCATGTCCTAAGGATGAATTTTCACTTCCTATACTAGAGTTAATGGTGGACATTGCCTCACCTCATGCAATATTCTCCTTCATGGATGGGTCATCTTGCTACAACCAAATTAAGATTACCCCAGAGGATGAGAGGAATACTGATTTTCAAATCCCGATCGAAATCTATTATTATAAGGTCATGCTCTTCGGCCTTAAAAATACTGGTGTTACTTACCAGCGGGCCATGACTCAAATTTTTGATAAACTCATTCATCATCAAGTAGAATGCTACATCGTCAATCTAGTTGTCTTGTAAAGAAAAGAGAACCATGTCTTTGACTTGAGAGTAGTTTTCAAACGGTTAAGATAATTCAATCTCAAAATGAACCCTCTGAAGTGTGCATTCAGAGTAGCTTCATGGAAATTCTTTGAGTTTGTCATCCAACACCAGGGAATAGAGATAGACCCAACAAAGATTAAAGCTATCTTAGAAATGCCACCTCCTAAAAGTCTAACTCAATTCAGATCATTCCAAGGGAAATTAGCATATCTAAGGTGCTTTATCTCCAATCTATTGGGGAGATGCAAGCCATTTTTAGCACTTCTCAAAAATGATGCTAAATTCAAGTGGGATGATAAGTGTAGGCATGCTTTTGAAAACATCAAATAGTATTTAGTGAAGCTGCCAGTTTTAGTAGCCCGTATCTCGGGCAAGCCACTTATCCTCTACACTGCTGCATTGGATGAGTCCCTTAGTGCTTTGTTGGCTCAAACCAACAACAAAGGGAAGGATAGCACTCTTTACTACCTCATCCATCATCTGATCCTGTTGAAGCAAACTACCCACCTATTGAGAAATATTGCCTAGCTTTCATCTTCGCATCCCAAAAGCTATGGCATTACATGCTCTCTCGTAAGGTAAACTTGATTTCAAGAATCAATCCACTATAATATCTCATGACATGGCAGACATTATCTGGACGATTGGCATGTTGTTTTATGATTCTCTCAGAGTTTGACATTACATTCGTACCCCTCCGTGTGATAAAAGGACAAGGACTGGCGGATTTTTTAGCAGCACACCCACTTCCTGTTGATTCCCCGCTTAGTGATGATCTCCCTGACGAACAAATCTTGAACTTTGGGGAGATTAACAATCACCGCTCGTAGATATATTTTTATGGTGCGTCTTTCTTTCAAAAAGGAGAAGAACCACGATCTACTCTTCCATGACAGGCAGGGGTAGGAATCATACTTTTAACTCCATACCGCAATGTGATGAGATTCTCATACAATCTATCCAATCTATGCACCAACAATGAAGCCAAGTATGAGGCATTGATTGACGGTCTGGAGTGTGTGTCAAAAGCATCAACATCTACGAGAATTCTTAGCTAATCATCAACCAAATTATTGGATTCTATAAGGTTCTAAAACCTAAGCTTTATCACTACCATGAGTACACCATGAAACTGTTGGCCCAAATCCCTTAGGTCACCATCTACAAGATTTCTCGAGGAGAGAATGTAGTAGTAGATGCTTTGGCCAAACTCACCAAGGAGTTGACATGCCCGGAAGATGAGTCCAATCCAATAAGGGTCCAAAAAAGATAAGTCTTATCCCTTATTGATGATGAACTCATCAAGAGATTCTCTCTTGAAGAGGAGGTTGCCATTGCCAATAAAGAGGAGGAGCTGGATTGGAGGCAACCATTCATAAATTACTTGACTAAAGGCAAACTATCTTAAGAGAAGTCATAAGCCCATAAGATGAAGCAGAGAGCTCTCTCCTATGCTCTCGTGGATGGCAACTTGTACCGACGATCTTTCAATCAAATGTGGTTATCTTGTTTAGATGAACATGAAGCCCGTAAGATCATGACAGAAGTACATTCAGGTCTATGCGGAGTACATCAATCCGGTCCAAAGATTAAAGCCAAGATCAAGAGACTACGATACTACTGGCCCTCGATGATTACAGATTGTATAGATGTAGCTAGGAAATGCCATCAGTGTTAGGTGCATGGCATAATCTTGCACTAACCACCCAATATTCTACACCCTACATTGGCCACATGGCCATTTGAGTGTTGGGTTACTAACATAGTGGGTCTGATTGATCCTCCTTCTTTTAAGGGTCATCGGTTCATCCTAGCTGCCACCAACTACTTTTCCAAGTGGGTAGAGGCAATCCCACTTAGAGAGGTCACAGCTCAGCATGTGCTCTAATTTTTCAAGAATCATATCATATATAGGTTCGGGATGCCTCGATGAATTATATCTAATAATGATACTGCATTTAAGATCATTAAGATCAATAGCTTCACCAGGAGACATGATATAGATTAGAGATACTCCACTATCCCAGAGCGAATGGCTTAGAAAGCATTCAACAAAACTCTCATCCAGATACTAAAGAAGATGCTCGATGATAACAAGTGACAGTGGCATGAGCAGCTAATTGAAGCTTTGTAGGCATATCGCACCACATACAGGACTCCAACCCAATCTACCCCATTATATTTAGTATATGGGTTCAAAGCCATTCTACCCTAAGAAGTTCAACTCTCATCACTAAAAATTACTACAGTAGTAATGCTAAGTTGGTTAGAATAGCTCAAGGTTTGGAGGAGAGACGCCTGCATGTGTAACCCTCGAAGTCGTATTAAAGCTAAGATCATTCAAGCTCATAACAAGCTCCCCACCCTAGAGCTTTTCAAGCAGAGAGCTTATTTTAGTTATAAGGAGACCAATTATTGCCCGTCGAAAGATGGGAGGCAAGTTTGAACCCACTTGGGAAGGCCCTTTTGTCATAGAGGATCTTATCAACTTATTAATTGTAAAGGGGAACACCGATGCTTCCAATCAATGGGCTCTATTTGAAGAAATACTATCCATAAAATTATGTTTGAAAATAATTATCTTCAAAAATTCCATTCCAATTCACCAAAATATTCTCTTCATTCAAAGCATTATTTGCTTGTTTGCAAATCTGCCATGACGTGTTTAGGGTAGGTGAAAGAGAACCCAAGAGGCATTATATCCTCCTTTTGCAACACGAACATAAATTAAAAATGATTCCCCAACGCTACTATAGTAGGTGTAAGAGAACCCAAGAGATATCTTATTTCGACTAGCGAGGCTAAGTTACATGTAAGAGAACCCAAGCGGCATCCTTTCTTGGTGGGATCACAACTTCCATTCGTGGTGCCATTTCATCAACTTTTAAGTGTGTTTTAGGATAGTGTAAGAGAACCCAAGCGACATCCTATCCTCTTTTAACACAAACTCAAACGCAAACATAAACACTTATCTTTTATCTCTATATTTTGATGGGAGAGCCCCGGCACTCACTCATTAGTCGTTTTAGGTTGACATGCTACCTTTGCTAATGTGTCACCCCAATCATCACTTATCTGGCAAATGTGAGTCCCCGCACTTTCATCCTGACTTGATCATTGCAAATCGATGAGCGCCTTGTCAGTTTGGTAAACCTCACTGTGTAGCTAGTAAGCTACCTTATGTTCACTCTATTTAAGAGGATGTAAGCCTACATGCTTTCTTCTTAAACTAGCCATCTTGCACTGACTAGGTCGAGTATATTTGAGGCTCAAGGTAAGTCCCACAGCGGCTCATTTTCTTTTGATTACTTTTGAGTTGCTATAATTCCCCCAGTAGCATTCACTCAATAGTCTCCCTAGGTCGGATGGCACCTATCGAGTTGAAGATAGACTATCCCAGAATCGCCCATTATAGGAGGATGTGAGTCCCGATGCTTTTCTTCTAGGCGATTGTTACAAATCGATGGGCACCTTAGTTGGTTGATGATGTTATGTCGATAGAACTCATCGATGGATACACCACTCTTGGCAAATATGAGTTCCTGTGCTTTCTTCTTGAGTTGGCCACCGAATACCTATAAATATTAGCTTCTTCAGGGATCAGGATAAAGCCCTTAGTGGCCCCTCCCCTATGGGCACTCTACTTGGATTACGTCCTTAGCGACCCCATTTAAACACAACCCAGGCTACTCTTGGATTGGATAGTCCCCCTTTCCTAGTAGCCACCCCTGTGGTTTAAAAATTTGTTTAGCGGATGCACAGATTCTTCGTTGGACCAGTAAATCTGAGATAGGTCTAGGCTAATATAAGCTCCTTCTTAGTGTGATCCCTCGCAAACCAATAGGGTCCATGATAAACAAATAAACAAATAAAATTATTCACTTGTAGATTAGGAATTCAAGCCCCCAACGGCCCCTTTCCCAAGCAGGCATCCTATCTTTAGAGCAGTGTCAGCCAAACTCCCTATAGGAATTGCCTGACTACACTTGAGTTGAGATAAGTCCCCAGGTTGGCACTCTCTCAATAGTCTCCCTTAGGTCGAGTTCAATCTATTTTGCCACAAACAAGTTTCCCCAACAGTCATTTTGCTCTAGAAGATGTAAGTCTACTACGCATTCTTTCTAACATGACTGTTGCAAATCGATGGGCAGCCATAGGTCGGGTTGACATGTTACCTTGCTAATTCGTCACCCCAATGATATTTTATAGTAGAAGATGTGAGTCCCCGTACTTTCTTCCCTAAATTAGCCATTGCAAACTGAAAGGCACCCCTTTGGTTGGATAGTTTTGCCCTTCGACAGGGAAAACTACCCCTTTGGATCGGTAAATCTAAAGTAGGCCAAGGCGACACGGCCCCTACTCAGTGCGGTCCATCGCAAACTGACTAGATCCATCAAATATAATTAAAATAAAATTAATTTTGATTATCTTTGAGGTGATTTAAGTCCCCTAGCAGCATTCACTTAGTAGTCAACCTAAGGTTGGGTTCGATTCGTTGTGTCGCCAATAGATCACCCCAGCAACCGATCCCTACTTTGAAAGATGTGAGTCTCATATGTTTTCTTCCTAGTACAATCGTTGCACACCGAACGAAAATCCCTTGGGTTGGATAGTCTTACTATGTGGTTGGTAGACTACCCCGTTGGATTGATAAATATGAAGTAGGCCAAGGCAGACATGGCCCCTACTCAGTGCAGCCCATCGCAAACTGACAGGGTCCATCTGAAAATTCAAAGTTTAAAATTTGAAACAAAGCTTTCCAACCTCCCAAGTGGAGTTAAATTAAACAATCAAATCAATCAGCTTCCCCTTAGTGAGAAGCAAATCTTTCCAACCTCCCCAGTGAAGTCAATTCAATCCAACCCAAACTTACTCCCCTAGTGGAAGGTTCACACATTTATCCCTAGTGGACTCCAAATTCTTATCCCCAGCGGATTTCATAACCTCTTATCCCTAGTGGATAACATGAAACTTTTCCCCTAGTGGAAGTCTCACATACTCAATCCCTAGTGTATTCCTCCTTCGCTCTCTTATGTCTTTGACATAAATAGAGTTGCATTGCACTAAGATTTTGATTCTATCTACACCTCAGGTTTAGGAGTAGATCATTTATGTTAGTGCTTGCGATCGTTGGAATGTTGTTAATCTTCTCGGTCAACACCAATACATACGGTATGCCTTGTTAGTCACACCACACCTATTGGGCTCCCTTTGTTGATATCACTTTTGGAGTGAGCTCTCAACTTCTCCATCTTAGACATAGGACTCCTCTAAACACTAAGAGTTCCTTAGTCTTGAGACACTTCTAGTGATTAGGAGAACCATTAACCTAACCTTAGAGACTTAAAAGGGTTTATCATAGGATTAGGCTATGCATTAAAGATCTAAGGCAACCACTTACCCTATAGCTCAAATCCAACCCATATACGCTCTTTCAAACCAAATCTCAAATCAATTCTAACTCAATTGATTTTCTCAAATCTCAAATCAATTCTAACTCAATTGATTTTCTTAAATCCAAAATCAACTCCAAATTCAATTCCAATCCTAAATGATTCAAATCCAAAATCAACTCCAAATTCAATTTCAATCCTAAATGATCCAAATCCAAAATCAATTCCAAATCCAACTCCAATTCTAGATGATTGAAACCCATGATCAATTCCAATTCCAAAACCTTCCTAAGCCTTATGAATCACATCCATAAACTTAGCCAAACCCTTCAAATCAACCCAATGCCAAGTGATTTTTTATAAATCACTTATTTCATCATTTATATTCACAACTATAAATGAAATTGGCATCCAAATCATCCAAATCAAATGAATATAAATCAAACCAAATAAAAACCCCTTTTCTAAACTTTTTCACCTGGCTTAGCCAAATTCACATTAAATCACTCCTAATTCACATGATTCCCTATGGATCATTTAAATTCTCATTTATATTCACAACTATAGATGAAATACAAATCAAATGGCCAAAATCAAATCAATATAAATTCAAAACTAAAATCCAAACCCAATTTATATCCTTTAAGCCAATTTTTTGGATTTAGCCAAATCAATCCAAACCCTTAGATTTTCTCTTCAAACAATCACTCCTCCAATCACATGCCCAAATATAAACATAAACTACAATCACAAAGCCAAAATCAAACAAACCTAAGTCAAACCCATATTCATCCTTTTGACTTGGAATTGTCAAATGAATCAAAACTCATTTGACTCCAAACCACTTACGATTGGATTTATATTTCCATCATAAGTCTATATGTAAGTTCAACCAAACTTAAATCAAGCCTTGATCAAGTCAATTAACCCATTTAGGCTCACTTGACCTAAAGTGACCTAAAGGACCTTTTGAGCTAATCCAACCAAATTGATTAAACTAAGCTCATCAAGCTCACATTGTGACCAACAATCATCCTAGAATGATCAATCACTCAAATTGGGTCAAACCAAGTCAAACCTAGCCTTTGACCAAGTCAACATTTAACCCAAATGAAACCCAAACTAGCCAAAATTCATCATATGCCAAATTGATTAAAATCATTGACTCAAACCCATTCATAATCAATGATTGAACATGACTAAACCAGCAATTGAGCCAAATTAAGCCCAATTGGCCATGTGACCTATGTTGACCCAAATTGACCTAAAAAGCCAAAATAGGTCAAATCATGATTTAATCCAAATTGATTGCATCCAATGGCTCAAGTTCATTCCAAATTATTTGTTGAACTTGACCAATATTTCAATTGACCAATTAAACCCAACCTAGCCCAATTGACCATAAACCCAACTTGACCCAAAAGGTCAAATCAACTTGAAATCAAACCAGATCAAAATTGATTGAAACCAAAACTTGCAATATATTTTGACTGATCAACCAAGCCTAAACCAACACATGACCTAACCTAATTAGGTCAAATGGGTCAAATTGGTCAACTTGACCCATTTGACCTAAATGAACCAAAATCAAATCTAAACCAAATTAAAGAAAACCAATGATACCCATAGCTCAAATGATCATTTGAACTTACCTAACCCATGGTTTGACCCAATTTGACCAATTGGTCAAAACCAATTGACCCAACTTGACCCAAATAGTCAAATTGAGCCAAATCAAATCAAATGAACTCCAAATCACTTAAAATTTGGCCCAACCCATTTTTGAATCATTTCAAATATGCCCAAACCAAACTCATAGCCAAATGACCACTTTGCCCTTAGGTCAAAGGGTATCCCATGACCAAATTCACTTTGAATTTGGTCATTTCTTTCCCAAGGCCACTTGGCACCTATTTATTAGTCCACATGGGCACCAAGAAGGGTGGTGAACATGACCTAATGAGCTTGGATTGTCATGACCCAAGGCAAGGCCAAACTGACCTCCCCAATCACCTTTGAACACTTGGCTCACCAAATCCACTCACGAATCACATGGGCAACAACTCTCCCTCACTCCTCCACCTAAAATGACCCATGTGGGACGTTGTCAAGCTCAAACCGATCAGCCAATCCAACCCATTGAGCCAAAATGGCAAATCAACCATCCACCGTCCGATCCAAGTAGGGGAGATATAACCCATGGGACGTTGTCATGCTCAAGAGCCAATCAACCATTGCTAAATGGAAAACCCTCCATCGATCCAAGTGGGGAAATATACTCCCATTTTCACTCAAACAAGACATTCATTCCTCACCCCAAGTCAAAGATAAGCATCCTAATTTTCAGCCATTCATTAATTCCCATTTTCAATCCAAAGCCAAATAAGATCAATCCCAAGCTCAACTCACTCAATTCTCAACCAAAGTCAAATTAATCTTGCACACGCCAAGAACCTAGGAAAGTCAAAACAAACCATTTCCCAAGCCTCTAAGAAATAGGAAGTACAACTTCGATCAAGACTGATCGCCACTGAAAAGGAGCTTGGTCAATCGAGCAAATTACTTCAAATCAAGATCGAATTTCTTCAACAGGGCTTCATCTCTACTAGATGAAGCTACTTCCTCCATTGGAAGCACCAGTGATAGCCTCCGATGAGTTAATTGTTCGAAATCATAGCTATAAGAAATTTTTAGTTGGTCTTTTTTGAAGGGAATTATCATCTCATGCAATTTTGACCGTTGGATCATCCCCTCACCTTCTGAAGGTGTGGGATCATTTTAATCTCAATCCGAGCTCGGGTGAGCTCGGATTGAACGAGGAAAAATGAATGGTGTTCGTCTCTCATTGCTAACGAAGGAGAAGAATCATACGCAGTCCATTTTGTGTGATTGGAACGGACGGTTAAGATCAAATCATGCTAGATCCACTGTAATTCTGAGCCTAAACTACGAGATTAATCTCGATCGTCCGATCTTAGATCGGACGACCCATAGAGAAGACGCATCTGCTGCCGGCTGACTCAACCAACGGATGTGACAACTTAAATAACCAATCCCATCATGCCATGTGGAAAGCACGCCACATCAGCACACCGCGTCAGCCGCCATGTGGTCCAAGGGGATTAGGAGTTTAATTAGGCTTAATTAATTCAATTTTAATGGTGAAACTTCCTAAAATAATAACTAATTGTAGAAAAATTCAAAAAATACAAACTCAGGTTCATTTTGAAGATGTTTTAGAAGAGAATCTAGAAAAATTATATTTAATTTATTTTAAATAGTGACTTTAGATTAATTAAGGTTTTATTTAAACTTAATTAACTTAATTATACAATTATTCTCAAATTTTTTATAGATGTTTAGGGGGATGATCTCTGCCTCCCCTATTTTTCTGGGAATTTATTGATAGCTTAATTAGGGAAATCATTTGAGTAAATCATAATCACTCTCTTAATCAAATTAATTATAATTAAAAGATGAACAATAGCTTGATTCAACACTTGAACATAGTTATCCCTTTTAAACAGTATGATCACTTAGTGAATATAATTGGGGATATTTTTCCTAAGTTATTTCCTAAGTATCCTTTACCTTTGAAAATTAAATTAATTAATGGGTTAATGGAATGATTAGTTGGTTAATCAAGTGATTAGATCTTCAAAATGAGGGAATCAAAACCTACTGGAATGATTGAATGATTTGGGGATTAGGATTGGGGCCTTGCCCTTGATTCTTTCCCCTAAGTTAATTTTATCATTTAAATCAAAGCATAACTAAAGCATTTAATCAATTTATTAATGGCCTAAAAATCAAAATTAAAAATCAAAACTAAAAACCTTTAATTGGTCTTGGGAGCTCCTTGGGTGTTCAATGACCCAGGTGAGAGATAATGAAATTATGATTAGCTCACATGTGTGAGAAAATCATAAGAGTGAAGTGAGATCTTAAGTTTAATTAACTATTAATCATAGCATTAAGCCCCTTTCATTTATGAGCATTAAATTTACTTTTCATGTGATACATATCATATTGGCTTATTATTAATTAGTTAATTAACTTAAGGTGATTATGTAAGGGATAATTAATCCATTTAATTTATACCTTAACCTAATAAAAACATAAAATTAACTTAATTATTCTAAATTAAGCCAAACCAATTCACACATTGGGGGGAATAGGTTAGGATTAACAAACTTTCCTCATATTTTCTAAGTTAAATCAAATTCAAAGATAACAATCTCCTTAAAGAATTTTGATTCATTTTAAATAATCTTATTTTATATGATTGTTCTTAGGAATTAATTAGGGTGAATGAAGTCATGCACTTACATTTCTTTATTTCTTTCCAATCATGCTAAATATTATTTTGCCATATGAAATCATGCATTCATTCCTTTTTAAAAAAATTAATTAATAAAAATGTTTCCTTTTATGTCAAATTGCATGTGTTGGTTAAAATTAAGAATATGAGTTACTATTATCACTATTAAACCAAAAATTATATTTTAAAATCTATAAATCAAAGATTATGAATGAAGTGATGCTAATTATAAATATTTATAAGATTGCATGTGATTATAGCATAAGATGTGTATTATGAAGTTCTCTTTCCTTCTCTTAACATGGATTCACATGGGATTTGCAAATGTATAGTTCATTTGAAAAGAACACAACACTTGCCTAAATCTATTCCTATGCATCTCTATATTAAGACTTAGGAAAGATCTTCATATTACACATGTAAATCATACAACCAAATCAAACATAATCTCTTACGTGATTTCTTTCCATTTGGTTCTTTTGTACATCCACATGTATCTAAGAAAAGTGGTATATTGGCATCCATGCGAGGTTTTAAAGTCCTGGTAGGTCTTGTACCTATGCCTGGTGTAGAAAATAATAAAATCAGACTCACTTATAACTTTTATATATGTGGATCTGCATTTAGTTAATGGATGAGAAATCCATCTTCTCTACATAATAAAAACATGCATTAATGATCTAATTAACAAATGGAATATCCAAATTTTCAAATCACACCTCTTTGCATTCATCATCAAAGTGTGCTAAGATTTGCATTGCATGTATAGATATGCTTAGGATGAAAGTGAGCTTCTTCTCTTTTCTTCTCTTCATAACATTTAGTCACTAAGTGTAGGTTCATTCAAACCAAATCAAATTACCAACTAAAATTAATAAGTCAACTAAATCACTTAAAATAAAATCACCATCTAAATTGAATCTTTCACACTTAGAAAATTCCAACCTTAAAGCCTAGCTAAGGCATATCACACAAGCCTTAAATGACATACACATTAGGCTAAGTCACCGCATCTAGCTCTATGTTAGGGCGGTGCATGGTTTGGTCCATGATTTTATTTTGTGATGTATTATTTTAGATTAAATGTTAGGGTGTATGTGTGTAGACTGGATGATAGGGCAATCTTAGTCTAATCATGTCTTCTACAAAGGATTGTGCTTAAAGGGTCGTCATAATAAAAATAAAATATATATAAATACCTTTGCTGTGCAGGATGCTTTGCCCCTAAGCATTATCCAGATTAGGACTGGTGGACTTGGTTACTCATGTGTGAGGTGCTAAGTCAAAATTATTCATATAATTGCTTGGGTTATGTGGTATGTTTAGCTAACCTTTATTTTGTAGGTTTAATTAGATTTACTTTTTCCCATTTTGATGTAAATTTTATAATTAAGATTTGGAATGAATGTTATGGGGAATTATGATGAACATTGGTTATAAGATCAAGTCTTATATACCATGTGATGCCTTTGGAGCAACCATATTCCAATCAAGCCAAAAGGAAGAAAGAAAAGAAGCAAATCAAAATGAAGAATGAAGAATGAAGAATGAAGACCCTCATAACATGAATTTCTTTTAATTGTAATTATTCATTTATAATATTGTATTGTAGAGCTGGCTACCCACATTTTTTTTCGGGTTGTACGGCGGTACCCGACCACACCGACCTCTTATTCTTTTGTGCTAATTTTATAAATTGATTTATGTTATGTTTATGATTGCGTAATTAGGATGGCATGATTTTCTTAGTTTATTAATTATTTAATGATTGTTGAATGGCCTGGATGCGATTAGGCTCTTAAGGAAAATAAATTTTCTATCAAATTAATCAACTCAAAATTAAACTAAATAATTCATAACCTCACCTAAAGCCTAGGAAATAAATCAAGATAATAAAATGTGTAGCAACCCCTTAGCTGGATGTTGTATGACTCATATCATGCATAAATCATATTGTCTAACTCTTTCCAATGGAGGGCTTCCACCTTTTCTAGAGAAAATGGCTTGACATTTGAGAGCTATAGTGGAAACACACCTCCTTCTATCTAATTTTGGCCCATAATTGATTTTCTCATGCATTAGGCATATAAAATTCTATAGCCTGTGTCAAATAAAAATGTCCAAAAATTAAAATAAAACTTGACAAAATTTGCATTAGATTTAGGTCATTATTCATGTCCTTCATGACTAATCTCCTAGGGAGTGAGTTTAAAGACTTAGTTTCTATTTTAAGTAAATAACAGTCTAACCATCTTGCAAAGCATATGATCTGTCTACATGTATTTAAAATTGTAGGATGAGTTAGTTAGCAACCACCCTAGGAGGTAAATCATATACCCATTTTTGTCTTAGATTTATGTCGTGTTTTGGCCCTCACCAAAGCTCTAGATTTGAATCCGAGGTTGTTTTTTGGGGCTATAAGTATAAATTCTCACCTCTTAGCATTTACACAATCTTGTAATCAGGAATACTAGATTTATAATAAAAATTCAACTAAACATATAATTCTCCTCAATTTCAAAAATATAAAGCTCAACCATATGATAGTTTGGTATACTCATTATGTTTCCTAGTATCATGAGCATCCCCTACTCATCTCTCTTTGGTTTCAATAATAACTCTCTCCTTTTGATCAATCTCACTTGATTTTCTAAAATTAATCAATTGAATGATAGTCCTATCTTTGAAATCTTTGGAGACAACAATCATTTACCTTAATCGAGAATATTCTTAAGGAATCTCATTCCTTATGATGTAATTAACTATGGGTCTTGCCTCCATACGGTACTTAACGAACCCGGCTTAAAATAAACCCTACTTTACTTTTTCATGTAAAGTAGGGGAAAGATCTCTGGTACATTCAAAGACCCATCATGTCTTATGAGTCCTCATGATGATTAGGTCCATTATAGGATAGTGACTTCTATCTCTCGAGATAGTACATTATTCTTAATGTCATACTCGATCACCCTAATAAGTACATCTGTAATTTGCATGGTATCCCCTCACATAAACACACACTAATCTCTCTCACACAACAAAAAAATAAACACCACAATGAGTTACCATGCTTAAGAAAGTCTATATGGAATATATGTTTTCAATTAATTAAGGGAAGAAAAATGTACTACTTTTTTTCAAACTAATACTATTGATGTTAAATTAAAATATATTACAATTAAATATATAATTAAATAAGTTATATTTAATCACATTTTTAAATAATATATGTGTTATCATTGAGCTTAGTATTGAACATATAATAAGTTGTTTATTGAACAGAAAATGAGTTTGTTCTTGAATATATGTAAATGAGTTGAACTATGCTCAAATTTAATTCATTTAACCTTCAAGTTTTAAAAATATTTTTAAGTTTGTTTATTTATTAATTTGAACAAATATTAATCGAACTGAAGTTGAGTTGTTCATTGAATTGGCTCATTTATAATCCTATAAGTCATTCTTGGGCTAAAAATACTAAAATATTAACTATTGACACCAACATCGATGCTCATTATTGTTACCATGACTAACACTTAATTAGGGTGTCAATTTGATTTAATGAGTCAAGTTTGAGAGAGTTCTAAAGTTGACTTTACCTAATATGCTTTGCTTAAATTTGGTTTATTTATTATATAGGTCAAAATATTTGACTTAAACTTAACTTGACCCATACATAACATGTTTAACTCATTTATTATATAAATTATGTTATTTTTTTGGGATCAATATGATCCAACTAATAATAATATAACTCATTTAACCTACTCAACTCAATCCACCTAACTGAAATCCAAATAGTAATTAGATCAATTCTAAATTTTTCATGTCAACCTAAACTCAAATTGACTAATAATCAAATTAATTCATTTGACCTAAATATGATTTAAATAATAATTAGGACAACCTAAACTCAAATTTTTTGAGTTAGGTCAAGCAATTTATTAATACCCCTAGTTGATCCTCACAATAATCATCTCTTCTAATGCTTGATATCTCCACCAAGGCCACAAGTCTTAGATTACTTTCATCATAAATTTCATCTTTTATAATTTATGCCTACTATTTATATTTAAGCCTTCTTACTTTACATAAGACTCATAGTTTTTCCTCATATTTTTTAACATAAAAACCCTCATATCTCATATATGTCATTGTTAATTTATCTATTTATATGTGTGGGAGATTTTCTTTTAATATTAGGATGATAAATTCTTTCACTACAAATTTAAATACTCCATACAATATTGAATGAATTCATGCCAATATTCACGAAAAAATTAGGAGTGTTTTTAATAGAAAAATAAGAGTATATATATAAGAGAAATTTACATACCTAGCACATAATTCTTATGCATTTAGATTTCTAACACATAAAATTTGATATTTATAATATAATACTTTTTCTATGCTTCAAAGGTAAATTCTACATCAAAAAAATTTTTAAAAAAATATTTTTTTTTTGTAATAATAAAGATTTATATCCTATATATATATATATCTATTTTTAAGTATTAGATATATAAATATCTAATAATTGTGCTATGTATCTAAATGCCCCTATACATAAAGTTGGATGCACACAGGCACATTCCCCAACTAGCCCACCCTATTATAAGAAAAAAGTTAGATTTTGCTTTCATATTTTCGAGAAAATATTAGTGGTGTCCGGATGCACTTTTGCATCCGGACATCCAATCACATGCTGACACGTGGCAAAACAGAAATTAAATATTATATTTAATTTATATTTTGCCACATGTCAGCACGTGATTGGTGTCTAAATGTATCAGGACACCGCACGTAATATTTTTTTTCCATATTTCCATTCTCCCAAGTCGCATTGTAGTCCAGAACCCACCGTCGCTACTCGCTTAGCACCTGCAAGCTACAGCTTCTTCTTTGGTTGCTCTCTGGAGTTTAGGGCCCCGCCACACACGCACTAGTGACTTGCACGGCCACACCTCGCCGACCTCCGCAGCTCAATCTTATGCCCAACCTACCACCATGGCCCTAGAGAATGCATTACATAGCAAATGTTTCCTAGTTTATCCAATCCAAGCTCTAGCAACCCAACTTCCACTATTCCACAATTCTCTCTCTCACATATGCTTTGGCGAGCAACAATCTAGAGCTGTGATCCCGATTCCGAAGAGAACTCCCAACGCGACGCTCGGCATGAGTGCATTTTTCATTAAGACTCAATATCCAAAAAAAAAAAAACAATCTAGAGCCTAGAGGTTAGATGTCTTTTTATATTATATCTTGCTTTATTGGTTTATTTATTCAAGTGATATCATTAAAGGTCATAAGATATGTAATGCAAAGATTGATCCTAATAAGTCTGCATATTTAGCAACAATTTTGGCATTAAACCAGGTGATGAAAATTTGTGTTGCTCTTGGTATTAATAAGATATGTAATTAAATGGAATAATTAGTTTTTATTAACCTAATTATTGCTTGAAATCAAGATAATTCAAATTCTTTTAATTTGCATAGAATAACAAACTTATTCATGGATTCCTTATAATGCAGAGTTACTCGTATTTTTGAAGAAAAAAAATTAATGCTGATTAGTCAGCAAATTATGGTGCTTACTTAAATGCTAGTATAGAATTTATAGGTTCTCATATTCCTACATAGTGGAAGGGTCATGTAAAAATTAATAAAATGGGGATCCTTTATTTTAGTTTAGATAAATTAGTTGTTTTGTTTTAGTTTCTATGGTTCTATTTTTTTAAGTTAGATAACACTATGTTTATCTTGTTATTTTAGAAAGATAATTTGAGAATTATATTATTAATATGAAATTTAATTATGTATTTTTAAGTTAAAAAGATTGAAGAATTGTATAAAAGTTAGTAAAAAAATGATGTTTATCCTCTTATCAATTCTTATTATTATTTATGACGTTTTTTTATAATGAAGATCGTAAAAGAATCGTTCTTGATAGATTGCGGATGAATAATTATCTTATTATATATATTAAAATATATATATTTAAGAGTTTTGATAACGAATTAATTATATGAAGAATTCAAAATATGAAAACCTGAATAGAGAAACTAACGATGATATGTAATGTAAAAAAAATATTATATTATTGTGATGCTAAATTTTTTTATTTTTTATATGAAATACTTTAATTTTTATTTTATATATGATATAATATTCTTTTTATGTTATTGTATCCCCTATGAAAAAATTTTCTAGATCCGCTACTATACACATGCACACACACATACATATATACATATAAATTATTAGCATTTTATTTACATATAAAAGTTGATTAAGGTTATATATATATATACATTTTGGCTACAAAATAAATAAATAAAGTTGAGCAAAAGTTAAAAAACTCAAGTCATAATACCTAGCTTGATTTGATTTATTTACTTGTATGATTAAATCGCCCTTAGACCAAGTTCGTGGCAATGTTCGGGCCATCATAACTGAATGAGGTGATCCATGTAAGTGATTATACGAAATAGCCAGCTACACTATTATAATTGTTACACTATATTTTATTCATTCATAAAAATAATTATGTACATCAAAAGATAGATCTAAACCTATAAATAAAGAAGGATCTGAAGG
This sequence comes from Cymbidium sinense, assembly GCA_021442155.1. NCBI lineage: Eukaryota > Viridiplantae > Streptophyta > Magnoliopsida > Asparagales > Orchidaceae > Cymbidium > Cymbidium sinense. Next base: position 251,966,995 of record CM038215.1, read on the forward strand.
AATTTTTTTCCTGGTAATTCCGAAGCTTAGTTCTTAGAGTTTTCTCTTCAATGTCATTTTCCTTTTTCTTTTTGTATTTTTTTTTTTAATAATTCCTGTTTAGTCAATTTTAGATCACTGATAATTCAGAATTCTACTATGAAACCTCGTTGGCATCTGTATTTGTACAGCCTTTAGGAGTTTAATTATGAGTATTATTTTACTTAGGGGTGTAAAAGCAGGCAGAAAGCGGCAGTCGAATCCTTATTTTTACGTTTGAAAATTCTTTTGTTAGTGTTGAAAGGTTGAATATTTCGAAATTGGCGTGTTGTTTCGTTTGAAAACTACTGTTTGTGTTATTTCTGTTGAAATCGATAATCTAAAAAAATTGTAAAGGGAGGATTAGATCTTTTACGTAAAACTTAATTGTATCTTCTGATTATAAAATTAAAAATTAATAATAATAATATAATATAATATAATTTTTTATTTGAAGCTAAATCGAGATGAACAAGATTGAACAAAGGATTATTCATGTTTAACTTATTTATAAATCAAATTTATAATATATATTTATGATCATCTCATTTAATTAATGAATAAGTCAAATACAAATGGTACAATTGATTTTTTTTTATAGTACTCATTTTACTCCCAAAAAGCAAAAGAAGGAAGAGGATTTGTTAACGGTCCCATTTATTGAACTTATACGGTACCCAAAAAATCCGTTTTCTCAAGGAAACACGGCTTTTATCTGATTCACAAAAAGGTTCAGCGGTCAACCACCAGCGTGCGAGTGTGGCTGTCCTCTTGAATATCAGTGATGATAAGGCTGCTCTCTACTCCCAATCATAATCCGGCAACCAGCATGCATATCTCTAAGATCTCCAGCCTTCTATTCTTCCTTTTCTTCGTCCCCTTCTCCTTCTCTTCCACTCCCTACACTGACCTTTTCGAATCCTGGTGCCGTGAACACGGTAAGGCCTACGCCTCCGAGTCCGAGAAGCTAGCTCGCTTTCGGGTCTTCGAGGACAACTTGGCCTTTGTAGAAAACCACAACGCCGCGGGCAACTCAACCTATTCCCTAGCCCTCAACGCTTTCGCTGACCTCACTGTCCATGAATTCCGCGCTGCTCGTCTAGGCCTCAGCCTCGGTGTCAACCTCCAGCTCTCTGATTCGACCGCCGCCGTTGGCAATGGCAGTCGGGCGGTCTTCCAGGGATTCGATGTCGCTGTTCCGGACTCAATTGATTGGAGGGAGAAGGGAGCTGTCACCCAAATCAAGGATCAGGGAAGCTGTGGTATATGTGAATCTGTCATCAAGAGTTTTATTCGATCTCTGTTTTATTTTCTCTTTTTCCTACAATTAGTGATTCGTGTGTTCTCTGCGTTGGATGAGTTTAGAAATTTTTTTTTTTTTTTTTTTTTTTGGGTAGAAAAAAATTGCAGGTAACTGTGCTTTTGATTTTACAAGGTCAAATAAACAAATTTATAGCAAGAGGATGTCGAACTTGTCATTTTGATTGGGCATATCAGTTGCAGGACATCTCTGCAAGTTGGTATTTTATTATTTTATTTTCGCCTCATTTGCCTAGCCTGTTAAAGAAACTTCGGCCAGTCAAAATTCACATAATAATGGAGAATAATCCCAACTCAGATATGAAGTAATAGTTGAGCTCTAGGACATCTCTGTAAGTTATTGTTTTATATTTCTCATTTTCACTTCATTTCCCTTTCTTGTTGAAGAAACTTCGATCTATTAAGATTCACAAAAGGGTGGAGAATTGTCTTAAATCCAACATTTTTGTGTGTTTATGATTATATCTTTTATTTTCACTTACTTTTCCTTTTTTGTTAAAGAAATTTCAATTTGGTAGCTTTTGTGGAAGAGTGGAGAATAGTCCCAATTCAGATATGAAATAGGTGTCAAGTTCCTAATATGCTAATAGAAGCTCTTACTCATTGGCTTAAACTTTTGTGTTGATAGTTGTCCATATACTAATATATTGGTCTCAATTGGTCCTTAGGTGTTTCACCCTCCTTAAAAATACCATATAAGGGTGTCAATTTGAGTTGACTAATTAAATATGATTTAACTTTGCCAGATTATTCTCATCTCAAAGCCACCCGTTAATCGTATGAGTCAAAAGCTTTAACTTGAACTGGATCCTACAAACCACTTGACCTGTCTAACTCATTTATTATATTGACCATACAATATTTTTTAATCAGCACAATTCAATTAGCTTGAACATGGTTCGTTTAACTCAATTTACTTATCTTTGAATTCGTCTAGCTCGAACCCATATAGTAATTTGATCATATTCAGGTTAATTTTAGGTTAACCTAAACTTGACCCGAACAACAATAAAAATCAAGTCTAGACTCTTGACTCAAACTTCACTCATACACTAACTAAGTCAACCTAAAAATTTTTAACCGAGAGTGATGGTTGTTGTTTAGAGCTTTCACATGAGTGAAAATTTTGTTAAAGCATGCGAGATTATCAAGTTTAATCACACATTTTATCGTTGAAAAAATTACTATGGATTAAAGATGGCAAATGGTGATCCTCACTTATAGGCTTAAGCTTTTAGGTTAAAAATGGATTTGATAACTAATGGCTTAACATCACTATCTAAATGGTTATTTTATTTTGTGATAAATTTTCATTTTGAATTCATGGATTAATGAATTTCTCTATAAATTATGTGACACAACAAAAGCAGTGGGTTTAATAATACCAATGACAAAGCATGAGTACTTTAGTTTGGTTATTCATAGCAAGCATTAGATATGTATGTCTTGGGACAAAAAATGGAAGAGGATGACTATGTCCAACTTGGCCCCCTTTGATTCATATGCCTTACGAAGTGGTATCAATGATGTTATAGCTCTCATGATCTTGGTGGTTTGTATTATAGTTAGTTCAAAATTTATTGACTCCTACACAAATTCCACATTATTGAGTGGATGCTTAGTGCATGCATGATACTTGATGATGTAGAAAAATGAGGCAGAGTGATGTCAAATATAATAAACCTTCATGTGAGGTATATTATTAAAATTCATATGAGAGTGGACAATAATATAATATTGTTGATGATGCCAGTTCACTAATGTATTGGATTCAATTGAGCTCCTGTGTTTCACCTTTCTAACATATTGCCTTAGAATTGATAATTTCCTTGGATCAAGTTGTTTATGATGTTTGTGGTCCACATTGGTTTTGGTGGATTTTTACTATAGTTGAATGAGGTTCAAATGCAAATGATTGTTATGTGTTCATCTCATGATTGAGTGGGCTCTTGATGCATTGAATTTGATAGTATTTTTAAACTTTCCTTTGCGGGGGGAGTGAATCAATGTTGAAAATTCACACATGAGGAAAGATTTGTTAGTTGAATGAGATTATTGAGTGTAATTCTACATAACAGTTGAAAAATATATAGGCGTAAAAATACCGAAGTAGTTGACACTTATTTATGAGATTATACTTTTTGGTTGAAAGTGTGCTTGGCCACTAGTGGCTTAACATCATTATTTTAAGTGGTTTTTAAATTTTAGGTGATGAAGAATATTTCATTCTGAATTCTTGGATTTATGAATTACTTAACGTTGGTGACACAATCAAAGTGATGCATTTGGCAGGAGCAATGACAAAGAATACTTTAGTTTAGCAATTCATAGTAGAGGATCTTAGTCCAAATAAATTGGAATAATTAAATAATTGGACATAATGATGATAATTACATCCAATTTGTGGTCCCTTTAATCCACACTCCTTGATAAGTAGTATCAACCTAGTTCATGGCTCTTATAGCCTTGGTGGATTTTACCATAATTGAGCAAGGTTCAACTACTATAAACTCCTACACAAGTTCCATGTGGTTTAGTGGACTTGTAGTGCATGATACTTGATGGTGTTGAAAAATATTCATTTGAAAGTTAGTGATAACATATGTGGTAGATTCTCATTTGAGGGGAAGTTTTGGTACATGAGTGGAGAATGGTTCCACATTTAAAATAAAACAAGAGTTAAGTTCTTAATATACTAATAATGGATCTTTCTATTTGCTTAAGCTTTTGGTGTGATGAACATCCATCTATTAGTGTATTGAATTCAATTAGGACCCCTAATGTTCCACCTTCCTAACACAGTCTATCTTAATTAGTGTTTTAATGTTTAGTTATCAATGATAATGTAGATAAAGATATAACTTTTAAATCTAACACTTGGGTAATTAAAATAGAGATGGGCCTCAATAGTATTCTGCAATTAGAAGATATGATGTAGAATTAAAGATTAATTTTATAATATTAGAATTAGGCTAGTAATGTTGTATGGATCTGAGTGTTAGGCAATAAAAAGTCATTGACAATGTTATGTTGAGTATGTTGGAAGTGAGGATGTTAGGATGAATATGTGGTTAAATGAAGGAATGATATATTATAATAATGGTTGGAGTGAAATTTATTAAAGATAAAGTGATTAAAACTGAACTTTTAGGCAATTTGGACATTTAGAATGATGACTCAAAATTGGTCTCATTAGATGAGTAGATAAGTTAGCATTGGAGGATTAAGAAGTAAAAAAGGTCTAAGATAACATTAATAATAGTGTAAAATGATTGTGTGATGAATATATTTAGCACCTCAATCCTTTTGCATGAAGGAATGAGTATTCATAAAGCCAACACCAATTAGTTAGGATAATCCTAATGATGATGATGTGATGATATAGCATCTAGACTAGAACTAGGATCAAAGAGAATAAATGCAAAAAACATCAACGCACCAAATTGAAGATGAGTTCATTATGCTGATAATTATACTTTTACAAATGAAAAGTAGTACTTATTGTGAAGAATGAGGATATTCATGGGGCTGTGTTAATATTAATGTCTAGGTTGCACCCAACGATGATAGTGATTTTCTCTTTGATTTTTAGTATGCTTTGCAGCATACAACTTTAGATGATGGATGAGTGATACTCATTGGAATTATATATATATATATATATATTATTTTCAATCATAATATTATGCTTTTTATAGTTACAGAACATTAATTAACTTTATCTAACCGGAAGCCTACTTTCTTAAAGGTCATCTCAATCTCTCTCAATTTTAGTGACATGTATAAGCATCTTGTAATAGTTCACTCTCTTGAATTCCTGCCCTTTTTTTAATATTCTCAAGGGTGATGGTAAAACTACCAATAATGATCTTCTTTGGAATTGAAACTGCTCTGTAACCTAGACGTCTGAAGGTTTGATATGGAGTTCAGTATTTCCATGCATTACCTTAATGGATTGATTGTCTATTTCATAGGATATAAACCAAGGTTTCTAAACTAGGTTTTTACCTCATAATAAAAAATTTTGCTTTGATTGTTTGGATGGTTTTAACAGTATAGATGTTAAATTTTAGTTATTTTTTAATGCAAAAAAATTTAAAATCATGGCAAATTAATTCAAAAAAAATTTATAAATTTGAATGCTAAAGTCAATATTAAAAGGAGAAAATATTTATAATGTCAAATTTTTTATTTTTTTAGATTTTGATATAAAATTGCTAATAACATATCAATAAACTAAAACCTCTGGTTCCCTTTTTTGATCTCTCTTAAAAGAACCCTGGCCTGCAATCTCTCTCAAATACAAATCATATTAATTATCTAGCGTACAATCCATAATAATAATCATTTGTATTAATACATCTAAAAAAATTAATCATTAAATATTTAATATGTCTTATTATATTATAATCCGAGGATTACTATATTATGTTATGTTTTAATCAACTTTCTAGAGGGAAGTAAAATGGTTTGTATGAGTTAAATAAATTTGTACCAACTAGTCTAGAAACTTATTGCTATTTATAATTGTTTGTCAAAACTTATTAGCTCAGAAAGAGAAGTGGAATGATTTTGGACCTCACCTGCACCACCAAGCAGAAAAACTTCAAAAGTCAAGTGGAAACCCAAACCTAGGAAAGAACTAAGGGAAAATAGATTTTGACTGAGTCCCTCCCCTAAAATGGATTAAAAATACAGTATAATCATTACATTAGAAGAAAATCACTTTTTCATTTCATCAATGTATGAAACTAATCTGAAACGGGTGATTTAGATTACTTTTGACTGATTTTTTAAACTATGATATGCACTTTATCTTATAGAAAGATTTTTTATGAGCGATGATGATCATACTTGGAGAAATTTATTATAGATTTATATTAACTAACTTAATCGGAGGCATTGAAGTGCTTAATTACATTTTATGACAAATGCTAGTTTATAAAAATGAACTATATTCTAGCATCAACTAAGGTAAAATTAAACATACTTTATGTGACAGCCTATCAAATATAATCCCCACATTATGATGGATCACACAAGATCAGGCTTGACAAAGAAAAAGATCAATCATTACAAATAAATCAATCAATTTTTACACGAGTCATAGAGCCATTAATGATATAAAGTACTTTGATGTCAATTATTGACTATGCATCATATAAAACATATATGATATTTATCATTTACATGAGTCAATGATGTCACCATTCAAAATCTCTAGTAGGAACATCATTATATCTTGATTTGCACCTCTTTTAGTGAGCATCCAAATCCTCAAATCTTAGTCCTAGTTCAACCATATCCATTCCTGAAACATTATGATGCATATAATAGGGGTGAGCATATTACATAATAGATAGCATCAAGAATAAGATATCAAGCAATCAATAAAAGAAGCATCAATATGCATACTTTATTATAATCAATCAAAACTATGCGAGACATTTAGTATCATAAATTATCCATTATATGCACATAATTGATGGTAACAGAATAATGCAAGTGGCCATTTCATTATTATCATTATATCATGGTCAACACTCTTACCCGATAAGATTATAATTATGATTGTTAATGATTTCAAGCTGATTCGAGGCTAGCTCAAAATATTTTTGAGTGGCTCGAGATCGATTAAACTATTCAATTTCAGCAAGCTCTCTTTTTTCTAATCGATTTTGATCATTTTTGATTTTGGCTCATTTGAAATTGAATTGAACATTTTTATCCTTTTTTGGCTCAAATTGAATGGAGTTGGTTCATTTTGATCGAGTAACTTGAATTTAATAAAAATGATTATTAAAAATTTCTTTAAAAATTGAATTATGTGCATAAAATAAAAAATATGATTTTCAAAGAAATAATATTTATAGTTATAAATATATCTATACACTTAGAAATAATTTTCTTATTATAAACTTAAAAGTATTATATATAAATTTAAATATTTTTAATAATAGATAAATTCGATCCGATCTCGAGCTGGTTTAATCCGATATGTGCCAGGCTCGAGATCGGCTCGAAAAAAGTTCGATCCAAATCTTTGGCTCATAGCTTGGCTCAATGTACTCGATTCAATCTCGATCCGATCCAAATTTTGATTTGATTTTCAAGTTAAACTAACAGTTCATTTTCGGCCGGACTTAGTTTTTTTATGTTTAATTGTGGGTTAATCTTTTCATTTAAGCCAAGTTCTCAGTCCAATCATTTTAACTTTTAAACTTTTCATGATGACATTTAGTCATTTTTGCATTCCTTTACAGTATCATGCATATGTGTATTATCATTTTATTTATCAAATAATTCACATAATAATCATATCATATTATATATCATAACCATGGAAATCATAACTTGCACGATGATATATTTTATGGAAGGTTAACATCATCACTTGCATATGACAATATAAACATATATTCTTGTATAAGCCTTTAAGGACTGTATAAAAAAACTTCAATGAGGTATCATGCTGATAATATCTATGCTTTATCAGATATAGAAAAATGACACTAAGGAATCACGCATATCACTTGGCACTTTATGAATTTTGTTGATCCTTTCTGCGCTTATGAATGACATTGACCCCCTCAGTCTGTCACCATTTTTAAATAAAAAAATGTCTTTTGCTGATCCATCTCCAGAGATTATCAATTTGGTGAAGATTTTAACAGGGAAGCAAAATTTTGTAGCTTTGTGAGGAGATGAACATTGGCTGGAGTGCACTGCTATAAGGAATTCTATTGTATCTTCATGGTGTGGCAACCAGAGCAGGGACATTGTCTATCTCTAGTTGATGGAGAAAAGATATAAAGGAAGCCATGAACAAGTACATGTTGCTGTAGGGTTGACTACAGAGGAGGTTGGCAAGTATTAAGATAATGATAACTGACGAGGAGTTCAATTTCTAGCCCAAAATAGATTTAAGAAAATTGTAAGTCTCTAAGGCTAGCTACTTAGTGGCAGGTGGTCGGCATCTAGTAAACAACTTAATGAGAAACTGCTAATGATGACTGGGTTGGAGGCTAGTAGGGTAAGCTATTGGGTGTATTGTCCTGGGGTTAGGTCACGAGTAAATGGGTTCGAGAATAGGACCGCATGTAGCGAAGCATTTGAAATTCATCCAATTTGAGAGAATTTATAATGTACAACAAAAGGAGGTTTTTAAGGATTCCAAATCCCTAAAAAATATTACATTCATTTTACTAAATACAAAACACTTAAAAATCAAAACTCATTTATTCCTTTTATTTTATACCTGAATACTTAACCAAACAACCCTTAAGTACAAATAATAAAAATGTAAAACTCAAATGATAAAGTAATGATCTAATAAATTTGAAGAAATCAATGAAATTTTCAAATCATGCAAAATCAATAAGCATAATTTGATTGTCTCAATTAAATTTTCTGTTGTGCTAAATTTGAACTAACAAATCAATAAGAATTTATGTAGAAATTTAATCAAGTAAAGAAGTTATCAAAATAATAAATCTAGGCCTCATATACTACAAAGTAGAAGTGTTAAAACATAACATTACTCGATAATCCTACCCTAATAGGACTTAAAAAAATATGGGTTTGGTGCCTGATTACTATTCGGGTTGAGTTAGGATTAAAATTATAGATCTTATTATTATTTGAGTCAACTTAGAATTTGGGTTAACCTTATTAACCTGAAATTGACTTGATTACTTTTTGAATTCACGCGAGATAATTTTATTAACAGATCATATTAGGTTAATTCAATCATAATGATTCAAAAAACTGCATCCATATAGTAAACAAGTTACATGGTTCGAGTTCAAATTAGGCAAGTTCAGGTCAAATATTTTAATTCATATAATAAATGATTTGGAATTGAGTCAAGGATATACGGATTAGGTTAACTTTGGTTAAACATAAACCTGACCCATCAACTCTAATTGACACCCCTAAAATAAAGAGATAATTTCTTTGAAATTAAATAATAACACTTTTTAGAAGGAATCACATATCCAACCAAAACACAAAATTGAAAATTAAAAGAAATTTTATTCAATCAAAGTTATTTAATTTTATATACTTCTCAATCTTGGGTTAATAGATATAGTTGGCATAAGATCAGCCCAATCTAATTCTAGATTTCATCAAGTTCATAAACCTTATACCATAAATCAAGAATTTCATATATATATTCATGAATGGAAACTGATCTACAAAGCAATTCTATGGAAAGTAGAAACCCATAAGCAGAAATCTCATGAAAGTCAAACTATAGAATAGAAAGAGATAACCATTGATGGCATACGACAATACCAGATGAATAACTGTAGGAATAGAGACCCACGATTAGTTTTACTGGAAAACAATAAATTTTGAAAAGGAGTTTTAATTTCTCATCAAAGGTCTTCTTTAATTCCTAAAGCCATCACTTGATAAGAAAACCTGAATTTAAATTACAATATAACGTTAATATACATGAAGTGGCCATTAGAGTTAGATTTAAACTCATATTATATTTAGTCTCTGTTAACATCATAATTGAAAATAAAGAGATCACCGTAACATTCATTTATATGTGTGTATACAATCATCTAAGGTACTGAATTTAAAGAAATGCTGTAACCAAATGATCAGAAATCTCTTAGAGTCCAAGGGTGCAAATGAGGAGGTTGGGACATGTGTAAGCATCAGTGAAACAGTAGCCAGATATGCTATAATAGGTTAGTTATCATCCCCCATCAAATTGATGAGTTTCTAGAAGTCGTCAATTTACTCCATAAGAATTGAAATCTGGTATTGTGAAGAGATTTTGTAAACAAGTCTGCTAGTTGTTCTTTCGTGTTGATATATTGAATGGATATCTTGTTTGATGTGGATGTGTTTGGTTTAGGCATGAAATACTGGGTTGCGAGCTAAGGCAATAGCTGAGGCATTGTCACAACAAATTGTGGTAGGCGTGGAGACTGCGATGTTGACGTTTTTGAGGAGATGGTCAATCCAGAGGATATCAGTAGCGGTGGAGGCAAGGGCACGATACTCGGCTTCAGATGATGAACGAGCAACCATGGACTTTTTCTTGGATGCCCAAGATATATAGGAATGGAATCAAGAAATATACAGAAACCTGTGGTAGACTTTCGATTAGTTGTGTCACCAGCCCAGTCAAAGTCGTTGTAAGCAGAAAGCTGTAGATTCTTTGGTTGAATTAGAAGACCATGAGAGACGGTGGCTTTGATATAGCGGAGGCTTCGTTTGAGGTTCTGAAAGTGTATGTTAAGGGGAAGATGCATATGTTGGCAAAGGCAATTAATAGCAAAATTAAGGTCGGGACAAGTTATAGTGAGGTACTAAGGAGCACCAACAATTTGGCGATAAAATGATGGGTTGGGAAATGGATGATTATCTCTGTTGGTTGTAGAAGATTTAAGGGAGGTTGTGTTAGTAATTGCCTTACAGTTGTACATACTTACCTGCTGAAGAATGTCCAGAGCATAAGTGGTTTGGTGAAGGTATATGATATATGAGGAGTAGTTGGTTTGTATGCCAAGAAAACAGGAGAGCTGATCAAGATCTCTCACCTTGAATTTGTGATGTAATTTCTGCAGGAGGTGAAAGATAGTTCTAGTATTTCCAGTCAATAAGATGTCATCCACATACACGAGGAAGTAGATAATTGTTGAGTGCTGGTGATATGTTAGTAGGGAGGGATCTGCAAAGCTTTGAGAGAGGCCGAGTTGTTGAAGATAGGTGGAAAGTGTGGCAAACCACTGTCAAGGGGATTGTTTGAGTTCATAGAATATGTAGGCCGTTCAGAATCAGTGAAGCTAGGAGGCTATCTCTTCTAAATTGTATTTTCAAGCTTTCTATGAAGAAACACATTAGAGATGTCGTGTTGTTTGATCGGCCAATTATGGAATAATGCAATAGTGATAAATATCTGTACTATAGATGGTTTTGCAACTAGACTAAATGTCTGCTCGAAATCAATTCCATACTCTTGTTGATAACCTTGGGCAACAAGACGAGCTTTGTATCAAGCTGAAGTTCCATTGGAATGAAGCTTCTTTTTTAACAGTCAATTGCAGCCAAGGATTTTGTGTGAAGGAAGTGGTGGAACTATTGTCTAGGTTTGTTGTGAAAGTAGAGCATTGTATTCATCTTGCATTGCTTGTTTCCATTCCAGTTTACCGAGAGCTTCTTTATAGGTAATAGGAGTAGAAGGTGGGTGACTTGATTGGTGGAGATCGAAAAAATTTTGTGGTGGTTTGAGACCAATTTGAAAGAAGTGGTTGGGGTAAGTATAAGAGGTGGGAGGTTGATTGATTGATGGTGTGATCAACTTGTTGGGATGATTGTTGAAGAGGAGAGAGAGGTAAGAGTTGGACTTGATGGAGGTGGAGAAGTTGTAGTGTCAGAGGTGTTAGTTGGCCTAGTAGATGAAGGTATGGCTGATGTGTTAGATTTTGTAGAGGTGGTAGAGGTTGGAACAAGAAGTTAGAGGAAAGAAATTAGAGGGGGTGGTGGAGGAGGGAGGGTTAGATGCTTTAGGTGATGATAGCTTATAAGGAAATTGGTTTTCATGAACAAGACGGGAGATGAAGACTTTCCCTGTATCAATAGCATAGCACTTGGATCCTTTAGTAGAGGTGAGATAGCCAATGAAAATGCAAGAAGTGAAGTGGAGAGCTAGTGTATGAGGGGAATATGGAGTAAGCCAAGGGAAGCACAAGCACCCAAATGTGTGAGGGGAGTGATAGTTGAGCTACTGGTTAGTTAGAATTTGGTAAGGGGATTTGTTTTTGGTGATTATGCAAGGGAGTATGTTAATGAGTATAGTACAGTGGCAACCATATCCATCCAAAATGTAAGGGGAAGACCAGCATCTATCAACAGTGCACGAGATGTATCAAGGATGTGGCGATGATTTCTCTTGGCAAGGTCATTTTGTTCAGGGGTATAGGGCATGTAATCTGATGCACAATGCCGGAATCAATAAAAAGTTGTTTGATGACAGAATTGCAGTATTCACCTCTACCATCAGTGCGTATGATTTTAATGTCAGTGTCATATTGGTTTTCACTTAGAGTTTTAAAGGTGGAAAATATTTTTGTAGCTTCAGATTTATTTTGCACAGGATATACCCATGATTGCCGAGACCAATTATCAATGAAGATAATATAGTATTTATAGCCTTGTTGAGAATTTACCGAGGAAAGTCTCCATACATTAGAGTGAATAAGCTGAAAATGTTTACAATTAATTGCAATATAAAGGGAAAAAGGCAAATGATGGCTCTTGGCCATCTTACACGAAGTGTAAAAAAGAAAACCAGCTGATTGAGTAGGTTTTGGTATGCATTTGTGAAAATGAGTAAGAGTTGCTATGGATGAGTGGCCAAGCCGTTGATGCCAAATAGATGTTGTGCGGTTTGTAGATAGAGCAACGGTGTTGCACATAGGAGGAGGTTTTGGAGACGGCCAAACAGGATATAAGCCTTTATGGTTGGAACTGTGGAGAAGGATCTTGTTGGTCTTCTTGTCCTTAATAGAGTAAAACCGTGGAGAATGAAAGAGAGAGGATAAGAGGAACTTATAGGAGGGAGTGGGGAAAATGCCTTGTCCAATATAAGTGATCGGAATTGTTTGTCCATTGTCGACAGCAACTTGGTCTGTGCTAAGGTAGGGTGAGTTGTTGGAGTGTTGATTCGAATCAGGGGTTAAATGAGAGGAGGCCCTAGTGTTGAGAATCTAGTTAGTTGTGATAGGTGTTGTGGTGGCTTGTAATGCCTTTGGTTGTGGTGTGGTAGGATAATCATATTGGGGATTCATTCTATGCCAACATTTAATTGTTGAATGCCCCAATTTTTGCAAATTTGGCATTCGACGGGACTATTTGATGCAATGTTGCTGCCTTATCCTTTATTGAAGCCGCCACAACCACGAGAGTTGTTTTGACGTCCTCCACCTCTGACACTGTGATTACTGAATAATGCCATTTGATTTTATATGTCAATGGAAGTATTACGCAGAGCTTCATTTGACTGAGTCATTTCTTCACTGCATAAAAGGGAGTATAAGTCATCAAGACTTAGTGGTTGCAGATTTGTTCTAATTGTTGTCTTGAATGCTTGGTATGATGATGGAAGACCATTCAACGTGTATAAAATGATATCTTCTATGTCAATAGGTGATCTAGATGCAATGATGAGATGGATGTTAGATTTAATTTCAGACAAGTATTGTGTCATAGTCTTGTTACCCATTGATATATTGTGGAGCTCGTTCTTTAGTTGAATTATTCATACTAAGTTTGTGGACTGTAAACGATGCTCTAAAGTGCTCCATATTTCTACAGTTATTTACAGATTCAAGACATATCGAAGTATCGAAGGAGAAATAATGGCATAGAGGGTAGAGGCCAAGTTTTGATCAATGAGATTCCAAAGCTAGTGCTAGGGGTTTTCACTAGTAACTCCATCATCATAAATAGCGACATCAGGTCTGGCAGTTTTTCTAGTGAGATACCCTTCAAATCCGTTTGCTCGAAATAGTTTCAGTACTTGCAATTTTCAGATTTGGTAGTTTTCTGCCATCAGTTGTGTTTGAACGATGTTTTTGATGTTGGATATCAGAATTTTCAACTGAGTTGGGATTGATATATCTTGACTCTGTATGAATTTGTTTTTGTTCTATGTTTCTCCAGTGGATGCAGAGTAGGAAGTGTCTCCCATGATGAGGAGTGCAGTGTATGAAAACGAGTCGGAGAGAATGATTAACAGGAAGTAGTACCTGCGGTTAAGCAACGATGCTCTGATACGATGAAGATATCAGGATATATCCTTACAGTAGCTGAACAAAAAAGAAACAAGGAAGAAAATGGATAAAGAGATCATAGTAACACTCATCTCTATGTGTGTAAATAATCATCTAAAGTACTGTATTTAAAGAAGTGATATAACCAAATAATCAGAAATCTGTTAGAGTCTAAGGGTACAGATGAGGAGGTAGGGACACATGTAACCATCGGTGAAACAGTAGCCAGATACGCTATAATAGGTTAGTTATCAATAATCCCCTTAGTTACCGTCTTAATATCATTCTTAATTTTGTTTTATAGAATATAATTTTTTAACAGGTGGAACCATTTTTAATAGAGTATCTGAGAAAGAAGCTAATGGCTTTTCATATAATTCACAATAAGAATAAATTTATTCAAGGAAAAACTTTAAAATCACCTTGTCTTGCTTCTTTTTTTGTATCAGCTAAAATATTCACACAAAATCTTCAATTGGTCAATGAATAAAACCCTAAGGTGCTCCGAATTACACTTCTTTATGTGAAAAGTTGCCTGTGGGAGCTGCAGGAGTCGCCATATAATGTACCATACACCATTGATATTATTCTATCAAGTCATTGATGTCTTATAGGTTGATTGATCCAAATACCCACAAGATTGTTGGTCACCCATAAGCTTTAGTCACCTTTCGATCATAGTAAAAGTGGTCATATGATTAAATGTGACAGTTATATTTGAATAAGGATTTGATTGGTCAGGCTGAAGCTTTTCTGTCAGAACTTATAAATATTGTTTTATTGGTCATCACCTGCATGCTTTTGTCAAAAAAGCAGATTTTGCAAAGCGGAGTTTGAGAAAAAGCTGTCCAGTTTTTCACCCATGTCAAACAACTTGTACTATTTTATGCCAGCTTTTCTTGTCACAATGCTGGCAAAATCCAAACCAAATGAGTTCCGAGACTATGACGTTCATGTTGTTGTACATATAAGATCACTATTGTAATTAATCACTGCCTATACGTTTTACCTGAGAAAATTTTGTCTGGGTCATAGATTTTGGTTAGTTTAAGCATACTGCTTGTAGCATGAATGGCTTAACTTTTTTCTTGATATTACCACAACCTGTACCTAAACCTTAGAAAGGGATATAGTTTCTTATAAGTGGTCATCTTTCTTTTCAAAGAAGGTTAATAATCTTAAAGGTGGTAACCGTCATTATACATTTCCTTCTCAATGCTCATTCATTTATCACTCCTACTTAGGTGCTTGTTGGGCCTTCTCTGCCACTGGTGCAATTGAGGGAATAAACAAAATTGCTACTGGATCTCTTGTGAGCCTATCTGAACAGGAGTTAATCGATTGTGACAGAACTTATAATAGTGGTTGTGCTGGTGGGCTGATGGACTATGCTTTCAATTGGGTGCTGAAAAACAATGGAATTGATACAGAAGAAGATTATCCATATCGTACTGCGGAAAGTAATTGTCTTAAAAATAAGGTACTATAGTGCAACTGAGCAGAAATTGTCTTTCCACCATCTACTCTTTGCACTTTTATCAAGATGAACTTATTTTACTGCATTTCTTACAGCTAAAACGCCGGGTTGTGACAATTGATGGCTACACTGATGTGCCTTCACACAATGAGAAATTACTGCTGCAGACTGTTGCTAGTCAACCAGTTAGTGTTGGTATATGTGGCAGTGAGAGATCATTTCAGTTGTATTCTAAGGTCTTATCAGTTCATGAAACTAGTTATATTCTAGAGAATTTCATCAACAAACTTTTTTTTAACTTTTTTTATTTTTTTTCCTTTCAGGGAATTTTCACTGGCCCGTGCTCTACATCATTGGATCACGCTGTGCTGATAGTAGGCTACAGCTCAAGCAATGGAGTTGACTACTGGATTCTAAAAAACTCATGGGGAACAAGCTGGGGGATGAATGGATATATGCATATGCTCCGAAATGGTGGAACCTCTCAAGGTGTTTGTGGAATAAATATGTTGGCTTCTTATCCAACTAAGACTAGTCCAAATCCTCCATCTCCCAGCCCAGGTCCAACCAAGTGCAGCCTTCTATCGTATTGTCCTTCTGCAACTACCTGCTGCTGCACTCGACGCTTTTTAGGACTATGCCTTTCTTGGGGCTGTTGTGAGCTTGAATCAGCAGTTTGCTGCAAGGATCATCGTTACTGTTGCCCACAGAATTATCCAGTCTGTGATAACGGGACTAAACGGTGCTTTAAGGTCCTAAATCCTAACACCATTTTCTATATAATCTTATGAGCAGAGCAATTTTTTTTCTTTCATTTTTTATTGATACTGTCATATATTACCTGGTTGTGATTGCTGCATGTTTCTATGTTTCAGCTGTGTTATGTTGAGTATTTATTTCCCTTATACCTTAATGAGTTCTATGAACTGTTTAAATTTGTTTTGTTAGCCACGAATCATTTAAAAAAAACTTGTCCATTCAAATCCTTCTCATGTAAGTCCATGTATCATAAATTACCCTCCCTCCTTCCTTTCTCACCCTTTTTCTATGTGTGCTCTTGCACTCTAAACATAATTTACTCAATCTAATTTGCCTGGTATCCTTGCAGGGCAGCAAGAATGTCACTGGAGTTGAAGGAATTGAAAGGAAAAGCTCTTTTGTGACATTCCTGCCTTCGTACCCTGCTTTTGATCAATGGGGTTTATAAACACCTTAAATTAGCTTTTCATGTAAGTTATGCTTTCATTTCTCCTTGTTTTGAACATCTTTTGCTACCTGCATGGTTATTATTGATTTGTGTGATGTCTTCAGATCTGCATTTTCATGGCTCTGAGTGAGCTACTTACTACCTGAATGAACAAGTGATAGCTTGACAGACATGCCATCTCGCTACTTGATACCTGGAAATTCCTTTAAATTAAATGCTTTATTTCTATGGATACCAATTGGATTTATGAGCTCCAGTGAAGGTTTGCCTTAGTAATTTACTTACCTCTCGTAGTGTTTTGCTGCTCATTTTGTTTCAGATGCAAAATGTTACTTAGTTTAATCGCTTTGCACAGCTGCTGCTTTATATATATGTATAAAGGTTGTGAGTATGGATGGTATAATGAGTTTGTAGCTGGTTTCCACTGTATTGTGATTTTCAAATATGGTACTGTTAATAAGAAAAACCTTTATTTCTTTAAATGTGAGCATTAAGATTTTATTTTACAGGAAATCTATAGCATCAACCAAAAACCTTGATTTAATGCAGAGTTTAGCTTATATCTATTGTTCATCCGTCTGCTTTAAGTGGCGGGCACACGGTATTCTTTAGTAAAAGGCAATGCATTGGATGAAAATAAATGTTACTGTAATAATGATCGATCTATAGGATAAAGTGTAAGTGATAAGTTTTGAAATATTAATATTTTAAAATTTATTATTTATTTTTTCCTTAAATCACTAGACATGCTTATGAGTTGAAGCCTTCATCTAATGTGGTATAAAATTATGTATTCATTTTTAAAAAGATAATAATACAACAACAACAAGCCTTAATCCCATTAGGTGAGGTCGGCTATATGAGTCTTTTGTCTCCATTGTGTTCTATTATGTGTCAAATTCTCATTTAATTCAAGTATATTAAGATCATTTTTTATATATCTTAACCAAGTCTTTTTATTCTACCTTTTTAACATAAGTCAAATCTAATGATCTACTTTCCTCCCTAATCTTATCTATCATTGAGCTACTCTAACTTTTTTTCAACATATTCATTTTGTATTCTATCTCTAAGAGTAAAGTCACTCATCCACTGATCATCCTCATCTCTGTAACACTTAACTTAGTATACGCTTCTTTTATCAACCAACACCATAAGTCATTGCCTTACCATCATCTTATAAAATTTTTTCTTAAGCTTTAATTTTTCTATCACATAATAGCCGATGCATTCCTTCACTTCAACCATCCAACTTGAATTCTACTAATAACATCTCCATCTATTTCACCATCATTTTGAACAATAGATCCTAAATATCTGAATCGCTCACTCTTATTAATGACTTGATTACCTAAAGTCACAATACTATCACTAAAATTTCTACAACTAAAATTACACTTCATATATTTAATTTTAGATCTACTTAAACGAAAATTTTTAGACTTTAAAGTTGACCTCCATAATTCAAGTTTCTGTTAGACTCCCTCTCTAGTCTTATCAACAATAGACTCTAAAAAAATAATAAGTAGTATTTATATTGTGGTGTTAAGTATTATACATATAAATATTAAAATTTTAGTATTATACATATAAATATATAAGAATTATGTGGCATTTATGTAGTTATCTCTTAAATTTGTATGAAAAATATTTTTGTTTGTATAAAATTAATGCAAATAACTCTTTTTCACTATTGTTTGATCGACCAAGGGTTTATTTGGGTTAGTTGTTTTTTTATTGTTATTATTATTATTATTATTATTAAGTTATTGTGAGGAAAGTAATTTTTTGAAAAATTATTGTGATATTATAAATTTTTTTTTTGAAAAATTTAAATATTAGTTTTTTAATAATCATCGTATTTTAACAGCTTTAGTTGTAAATTTTGTTATAAATTTTTTTAAAAAGTAATCAAAAATTAATAATAAAATGCAATTGTGATTATTTTATGGAAAATAAAATTATTAGAAAATTATCTCAAATGTATTCTAAGTTGAGAAATAGAGCAGTTATATAATAGTTGACAATCCTCTTTTAAATTCAATCCTTGTAATTAGTCTTGGCTCTCTTTCCATCTTTTCATGCATTTAGATGTGAATGGTTGAAAAGGTTATGTATATTTACTGGTATGAACAGTGAAAGCTTGAAATGTGTTTGAAGAAATTTGAGAGTTTAACTTAAGGAGAGTAGGGCTTAGTAGTCAACCACACATTGAGAAGAACGGGTAATCTCTTTAACCCTAATCATGTTAGTGAGTGGTTGGCTTTATATTTGTTTAAAAATTTGTTCTTTCTATGGATCTCTTCTATTAATCCTTTTCTATCAATTCAAATCATTTTCCTATTATATTCCCTCAAAATCCTAAGAAAAAAAAATCCTTTGGGGGATTTTAGCTAAAGGTTGCTCAAACAAGATCTAGTTTTATTTAACTGATAATTTAAATACCATGAAATTTTTAAAAATTATAAAAATTTCATAACATTATAGGCATAATTTTCTATCAACCACAAGCATTTTTAGCCCTTAATACTAATCTACTAAAGCAACAAATAAATAAAATTAATATGTAGAGCTATCAGTCAAAATATTTTTCCTAAGGACAATCTTATTTCAAACTTATCAAATTCTCTTAAAAAATTTTAAAATATACAAAAACACTCTAGATAATATCTAGATACATTATTATAAATATTCCAAGTGTTCTTAAGCTAAGGAGTTCCATATGATCTCCACACCAAAACCTTAAATCTACATATTACTAGTTTTTAGGGTATGACCTAAGCCTACCCTGAACCCCTTGCACCTCCATAATCTAACTTATCGTACAACACCTTAAAAATCGACATAACCTTCCAAACACTCTAGGGAAGATTTAAAAACATATTGAAGTCATCATTGAAAGTGTTAATATTAGACTACACTAATTTCAATATAGCCTAGTTTAGGAGAAGCCAAAACATTATTCATTCCTACTAATTTTGGAGTTTAGGGATAACACTTTCAAGTGGTGTAATTAAAATGTTGGTCTTTGTAATTTGAATATGATGCATTTTCTTAATAATATTTAATTTTTCATTCAAAACCTCATGTTAAAATTTATGTTTTAAGTAATTTTATAAACATTAATGTCATTATCAAATATTTGTATCTATAAATTTAAACTTGGTCAAATACTCATGACTTATCATTAGCCAAAGTTACTTGTGTGATTTCATATGGTAAGGGGGTGCTTTATTATAATATAAAGCATTAAACTAAGGTACAATCACTATTTGAACATCTAATCATACTACTAGGATTTTTTTCAAGTTCTTTGCCACAACACTAAATGTCATTTGCTTTTTAATTACAATTTGTATTTACATGAAGGCTAAACTTTTAAATTTATTTTCAAAATCATTTTCATATTTATATTTGACAATCACACATAGTCTATTTTAAATAATAAAAAAAAATTAAGTTACATTATTACTTCATTTTCATTGCATAACATCATGACACCAAAAATTGCTAGCTTGGATCAAAAGAAAACTTATCTGTGAGGATGTAGAATCTATCACTTACCCAAAGCCTTATTGAAAATGATAAGTTAGAAGTGTTTTTAACCAACCCTGAGAATGACCATTCACTTAGAGAGAACATATTAGAAATCAAATTAGAAATGAAAATCATAATAATTATGACTTTTTAATGATTATATTGCTTCGTTTCAGTTACGTGCTTAGAATACTTTATGATATAATTGATCTCCAATAAGTTTGTAGATTGGTTCATCTAAATAGATGAGTGTTTAGAATTGTGTTAAGAGGATGATTTTCAAAAAAAAAAAGTCAGCTTAGCTAAAATAAATTTAATTAGTATCACAAAAAATTTATTGACTATAACTTTTAAATAGAAGAGAAAAGATTATATAGAACATTCATATCCTAGGTAGAAATAAAAGAGATACTTAGGTCCACTTTTTACCCCTAGAATTTATTAAATGAAATTATATGAATAGTTAATAATCTTAAGACAAGGAAGCATGCTAATAGTTGAGTGTATAAACACATTTGAGGATCTTGTGACTAAAACTAATTGTCCAAATTCAGATTTGTATTTAGCTAATGAATTTATATATAATCTAAAGAGTGATATCAAAAATTAGGCATAGCTTAAAGATCCTCAGACATTAGAAGATCCTTTAATTATGCTTTACTCCTTGAAATGTATAAGAAATCAACATCTACATCTAAATCCAAAAATCAAACATTTGCATACCACATATCCACATTGTTAAATCCAAAGATTTATTATTAGATCTGGCCTTTAGTTATATATTATCTAACCTAATAAGACTATCATTAAATCTACTTCAAATAACATAAAAGATATTATTTATTTTAAGTGTCGTAAAATAGGACACATGTAAAATCAATGTAAATAAATATATATTTTTTAGATTAATTAAAAGATGATATTATAACAACCTTTTGTTTGATCAAAATATAAAATATATTATAAAAGAATAAGTGAGTATCATCAGACATATAATAGTAGCTAGAGATAAAAATTAGAGAAAGAAAAACAACTTATCATATATATATATATATATATATATATATATATATATATATATGGAAAATGTGCAAGTTGATTATTGATTGGGGTTGTATTATGAATGTTATATTTATCCATACATGTTCATAAACAAATCTAAAATCAAAACCTCATCATGATCTGTTTCATGTGAGTCAAGAAAATCACATCTTTTTACTCAATACTTCTAGTAGCTTAATACCTCCTAAAATGGATAGTTGTGAGAATCATATTTGGTGTGATGTTTTACTCATGGATATAACACATCTTACTAAGTAGACGTTAGCTCTATGATCTAAATGCAATACATTATAATCAAAAGAACACAAATATGGTCAAACATAATAATAAGATCATAAAATTATTCTTAGCAAAACTAATGAACAAATAAGCTTCATCCATTCCACATAAATCTTATTTTAAACTAAGCCAAGTTAGAAAAAGAATGTTATGTTCATGATGGAAGCCTTTTTTAACCCTAATTTTCTTTACATGCTAAAAAAATAAGAGAAGGCATCCCTACTTCATATGAGCATCACATAGTTGATGTGGTCTCAAATTTATTGATTTGGTTTAAAGATAGTATTATTAATAATCTAATAGATGTGTTATTACCTTTGAAGAATATTTAGTATGCCATAGACCTAGTTCTTACTTCATAAAATTCAAATTTAGCACATCATAAAGTGAACCCAAAGAGACATACTCAATTGAGGAGTCAAGTTAATGGACTCTTAAGAAAAGGCTTCATCCAATAAAGTTTAGGTCATTATGTAATTTATATCATCTTCACACAAATGAAAGATGGTACATAAACATTGTATATGAATGATAAAGCAGTAAATAAGAACATTATTAAATATAATTTTTTAAGTTTTTGATTGGATGATATGCTTGATCATATTGCAAATTTATCATCTTCTCAAAATTAGATTTAAAAAATGGATACTATTAAGTCAAGATTGAATTTGGAGATTAATAAATGATAGCTTTTTAAAACATCAGATATTATATATATATAGTTGGCTATGACTTTAGATTATCTAATACTCCCATCATATTAATGAGATTGATAAACACTATCTTGAAATTTATTTTGGCCTACAAATAACTAAATTACAAAATGATCTTGATAAACCCTAGATAATTTTTGTGAATACAAAAAACTAAACTACAAATATGCAAAATAGGTAGAGTGCCTCCAAAATTCTACTTTTGGCCTTAAATTTAAACCTAAAGTAGAAAAAAACTCAATAATATTTTTAAAATTTTAAATTCTTCCATGTAAAAAATTAAAGAATGATTATAATGTTTTATCCTAAGTTTCATCTAAACTATTCAGAGCATGAATCAAAGTCATATTTTTAATAACATTTATACATTCATTGATGTATGTATTCTTAGAATATCTATAAGAGAGTTTCCCATCGTGATGCTTCATTCAAGGAATATAATAAGACACTCTTAAAAGTTTAAATTCATAAAGCTACTTGAGTGTAGCTTCTCTAGCCCTTAGTTAAAAAGGATGTTGAAAGGGTAGTGACTCAATGATATACATATGGATAAGATAAAGCTATAAAATAATGAATTGAAATATATATTGTCTTATCCGTCCTTACTAACTTTGGGTGGATATATTCATAAATTTTACATTAGGCCTTCCTAGGACCCCCAAAGCACATGATAGCATCTTTATTTTATGTTGATAAATTCTCTAAGATGGTACATTTCTATCTTCTTAAAACTAAATGATACATCATATAAAGCAAGATTATTTGTTAAGGATTTTGTTAAGCTATACGGGCTTCCATATATTATTGTTTTAGATAGGAATGTTAAATTTGTATCACACTTTTGAATACTATTATGAAAATTGATTGGTTCCAAATTGAAATTCCCTATTGCATTTTATTCTCAAATTGATATGTAGATTGAGGTGGCTAATAAAATATAAAAAAGCTTATTAAGATGCTTGATTGGAAAAAGTCTAAGAAATTGAGATCTTTATCTTCATATACCCAACTTTGCATACAATAGCTTTATTTCAAAAACTATAATCAAAATACTTATTAAAATAATCTATAAGTACAATCCTAAGAAGCTTATTAATCTTGTTAGCAACCTTCTTATGCTTTTTAGATTTAGCATTCACATGTGCTTAAGAGTTTCATAGTTTTCATAAAAATACAAAGAAATAATTGAAAGAAGATAATGTTAAGTATATTGAAAAAAAAATGAAACCTTTAAGAAATATGATGTAAGTGATTATATATTGATTCACATCCAACTAAGGAGGTGTAACCAAATATAAAAATTATAAGTAAAAACATGTTGAATTGTCATGATTATTAGAGTATTTGGTTCCAATGTTTATGCTTTTGAATTGTCTCATGACATATTTATAAGCCATATTTTTAAAGTAACAAAATTAATATCATAAAAGAGTTAAAGACATCCAAATTTATAAGATAACACTTTTTGTAAGAGGATATGATCATTTTTTATAAGTACCTATCTAACATTTATTCTTTGAGATTGATCATATTATCACAAATAAGTTCCATCAAATCAACCTTTTAGTCTACAAATTTTTTTAATAAGATGGAAAGACAAGGCACTAAGTGAGGATATTTGGTTAACTAGAGAAGAATGAAAGAAACTTGCATTTGAGCAAATAAGGAACTATCTTGACTTCAACTCTTCATATAAAAGTTCTTTGAGATCTAGGAAAATTGATGTAGTATAAAGTGCTAATGGAGAAAGAAATGGACTAATCACTAGAGTTCAAAGCAAGAAAATTATTATAGCTCATCAATGGTTAATAACCAAGAGCAAAATAAAGATATAAATATCATATTCTCATTTAACTCTTATAAGTTATGTGTTGCAGAAATGATGATTCTAAGATCGAAGTGTGGCTTTACACTTAAAGACAAAATGCGAAACAAATATATATGTCGAAAAGGTTGGAGTAGTTTCAATGGCAGACAAGGCTAAAGAAAGTTGACTTAGATGATTTGGTCACATAAAATGTCAGCTTCTTGATGACCCAGTTAGGAGAATAGATGTATTAGATTCGTATATGTTAAGAAAGACAAAGGTAAACCTCAAAAACCTTGTTTAGAAAATATAAAAAATGATATTATTTTATTAGAATTAAATGATAAGTAGTTAATAGGACATAATGGAGACAAAGGATTCATGTAGTCGACCTCACATGGTGGGATAAAGGCTTGTTGTTGTTATTTACAATGTATATGTTTTATAATTGTATGTAAGACTATGTTTGTAATTATAATATGTGCTCATGTGTCAAAGGTTTAAAATTTTGAACTTCAAAATATGAATTTTGAAGTATAGCTTTTTAAATATTGAGAGACAATTAATTAAAATTATATGCAAAATATATATTTAAAAAAAAAGCAAATAACCCTGTTCAACCTTGTTTGATTGGCCAAAATAGTTACATAATTGTCTATAATCTCCTCTCTAAATTTAAACCTTGTAGTTGGCCCACCTATATCCTTCCCTCCTTTTTTTGTTTGCATGTGAATGATTGTAAATATTATGTAATGTTTACCAAGATGAATAATGAAGGCTTGTTATGTGCTTGAAGATATTTGGGCATTTATTCTACGAGAGAGTGAGCCTTTGGTGGTCAAGCACTCCATTATGAAGATTAGTGATATATTCAATCATAATCATGTGAGTGATTGCCTTTATGTTTATTTATATATTTATATTAATAATCCTTATCTACCATATCAAACCAATTTGTCATTATTTTCCTCTAAAATTTTCTAAGCACAACCCCTTTGGAGGCTATCAACCAAGATTTGCTTAAATAAGGGCTAGTATTGTTCAATTGATTATTTGAACGGCTTAAACCCATTGAAAAATTATGTAAAACTTCAAATATATTCTAGATAGAATTCTTCATAAACTACAAGTAATTTTAGCTTCTAATCTTAACCCTAAATGCCTATAGTAAGGCCAAAAAGCTAGCATAAGGTTCTGACTATAATGGATTTTTTTTTTGAGATATAATCTTGTTCTAAATCTCATTTGATGCTCTTAAAAATTTTAAAAAATTATGAAACACTATAAATCACATATTGACACATTAATTTAAATGTTTCAAGTGTTCTCTATCCCAAGGCTTTCATATAATCTCTACAACAAATTTCTAAAATTATATGAAACTAACTCTCAATTTTTGGCCTAAGTCAACCCCTTCTTGTACTATCCATAATTTCACTAATCCTAAAGTAACTCAAAGCCCACATAATTTACCTAACACAAAAAAAAATGATTTATAAACATGATTTTCAAACTATCTTTGAGATTGATTAAGGTACAACATCATCTCACTTAAGTTAATGCTTTGATTTTCTCACTCATTACTTGGAGTTGTTTTATTTTCAAATTTAACCAATAATTAATTTAGAAGCTATAATATTTGAAATTAAATTAATTATTCAAATGATGCCTTTTACGTCAAAATTATAATATGTGAAAATTGATTTAATATTAGTTTAGTGCTCTACATTTTTTATGATGTGTGATAGGTTATATCTATCATAAAAAAAGTCAAAATTTGTTCATCATAAAGTCACTTTGAGATGGAATATTTATCACAAAAATTTCATTATAAAAACTCGATCACAAATGTGTCATTGCAAATTTATGATGGATATTCTTTGATTAATCATTAACAAAGTATTGCAATTACTTTGATAATTTGAGATAATTTTTTTACTAGTTCATGGCATATAAAATTGTTATTTAAATATATGATCATATATCTATATGAGACTCATCTTAATTCTAGAAATTAATATAAATGGTTATAGAAATACTTTATATTTCTAAATAGAAATACTTTGTGAGTCTTATTTTGAGATTATACTTTCTTCTTATATTAAGCTCTAAAGAAAATATATATACCATATTTCTCCTTAAATAAAGTTAAATTAAATCTAAAACTTTTAATAAGTAGAGTTAAAATTCTTTTCAAATTAGTTTTTTATTAATTAAAACATAATAATTAATTTCATAATATATAAGTAAGATTATAATAGGCATTAGATGGAATGGATTCATGTGATTTACTCATTTTTCATGGCCTAGGCATTAAGTGAATATTACAAGATTAATGTTCATTTGTAAGAAAGAAACATATCATAGTTTATTATTTTCTCATTACAAAATACTGTTTGTAATGGCTTGTTTGTTGTAAAGGTGATGGTACAAAACCTTACATAAAAAATTGAAGGAATTTAAAGGCATGTTAGTTTGTAATTGTGGTGTTTTATTTGTTTTATATGTGGAGGTTATTATTAAGTGTGTTAGGGTGACACCACGATCCGAGATATACTCATTAGGGTGATCGGGTATAACATTAAGGAATAATGAATTATTTTGAGAGATAGAAGTCACTACCCTATAATGAACATATTCACCTAATGAGGACTCCTAAGGTATGGGTCTTTAAATGTATCACAGATATTTTTCCTACTTTATATGAAAAAGTAAAGTAGGGTTTATTTTAAACCGGTTCGTTAAGTTCTTTATGGAGGAAAGCCCCCATAGTTAATTACATCCTACGGAATGAGGTTCTTTAGGAATACTCTCGATTAAGATAAATGATCATTGTCTCCAAAGATTTCAAAGATATGACTATCAACAAATTGGTTATTTTTAAAAAATCAAGTGGGATTGATCAAGAGGAGAGTTATTATTGAAATCAAAGGGAGATGAGTAGGGGATGCTCATGATGCTAGGAAACCTAGCGAGCATCCCAAACTATCTTACGATTGGGCTTTATATTTTTGAAATGGAGGAGAATTATATATTTGAGTTGAATTTAGGGCTTACAATTTCACAATACAAGATTGTAGAAATACCTAAGAGGTGAGGATTTATGTTTGTTGTCCACAAAGGGAAACAATAATCTCAAATCCTAAATCTAAGAACTTTGGTAAGGGCCAAAATGCGACCTAAATCTAAGGCAAAAAATGGGTATATGGTTTACCTCCACAAAAGAGAGTAATCCACCTGACTGTTGGACTTACAACCGCCTGGAGTGGCTGTCAACTAACTCCTCCTATAATTTTAAATACATGTAGGCAAGTTTTATGCTTTACAAGATAGCTAAGTTATTGTTTATTTAGAAAAGAAATTAATTCCTTAAACACACTTCTAAGAAACTAGATCATAAATAGCATGAATAATGACATAAATCTAATGCAAATTTTGTCAAATTTTATTTTGATTTTTAGGCATTTTTATTTGACACAGGCTATGAGATTTCATATGCCTAATGTATGAAAAAATTGGTTATGGGATAAAATCAGAAAGAAGGAGGTGTGTTTCCACCATGGCTCTCAAAGGTCAAGCCTTTTTTCTAGCAAAGGTGTAAGCCTCCATTGGCAAGAGTAAGACAATATGATTTATGCATGATGTGAAACATACAATATCCTATGGGGTTGCTAAATCTTTTATTATCTTGATTTATATCCTAGGCTTTAAGTGAGGTTATGAATTATTTAGTTTAATTTTGAGTTGATTAATTGGATAGAAATTTTATTTTTCTCTAAGAGCCTAATCGCATCCAGGTCATTCAACAACCATCAAATAATTAAAACTAGAAAAATCATGTCATCCTAATTACACAATCATAAATATAACATCAATCAATTTATAAAATTAGCACAAAAGAATAAGAGGCCAATGTGGTCGGGTTCCACCGCACAACCGAAAAAGAAATGTGGGTAATCGAGCTCTACTCTCATACAACCCGGATTACAAATGAATAATTACAATTAAAAGGAATTCATGTTATGGGGGTCTTTATTCTTCATTTCTTCATTTCTTTCTTTCTTTTGGTTTGACTTGGGATGTAGTTTGCTCCAAAGCTTCACATGTTATTTAAGGCATTGTCTTATAACCAATGTTCACCTTAATTTCTCCGTAATATTTATTCTAAATCTCAATTGCAAAATTTACAAAATGGGAAAGGTAAATCTAACTAAACTTGCAAAACAAATGTTAGTTAAACATACCACATAACTCAAGTAGTTATATGAATAATTTGAACTTAGCACCCCACACATGGGTAACCAAGTACACCTGTCTTAATTTGGGTTGTGCTTAGGGTTTAAGCAACTTGCATTGTAAAAGCATTTATATTTTTATTACAATGCCCCTTAAGCACAACCCCCTGCAGAAAGCATGATTAGGCTAAAATCGGTCTAGCATCTAGACTATACACATGTACCCTAACATCTAGTTTAAAATATTGCATCACAAAATAAACATTTATCAAACCATGCACCGCCCTAACCTAAACCTAGAAATGATGACTTAGTCTAATGTGTGTGTCATTTAAGGCTTGTGTGGCATGCCTTAGCTACGTTTAAGGTTAGAATTTTCTAAGTATGAAGGATTCAATTTAGATGGTGGTTTTATTTTAAGTAATTTAGTTGATTTATCAATTTTAGTTGGTTATTTGATTTGGTTCAAATGAACCTACACTTAGTTACTAAATATTGTGAAGAGAAGAAAATAGAAGAGAACTTCTTTCTCATCTCTACCTTAAAATATTTCTAAGGTAGATTGATTGATGAATTTCCTTTAATGAATATTTTATTATATGTTTTAATTAACCCGAAGTTTAGATTTGCTCTAAATAGCTATTTAATAAGAAAGATATCTTAGGATTAGTTAAGGTGGATTACTATCACATAACACACACCCATTTATTTCTTTCCACCATATATATCATGCATATGAATAATCTAAGCATATCTATACATGCAATACAAATTTTTAGCACACTTTAATGATGAATGCTAAGAGATATGGATTTGAAATTTTGGATATTCCATTGATGCATGTCTTTAAAATGTAGAAAAGAGAGATTTTTCATCAATTAACTAATTGCACATCCACATGTATAAAAGTCATAAGTGAGTACCATGTTATTATTTTCTACACTAGGGACATAAAGTACAAGACCTACTTAGGGCTACTTAAAACCTCGCAGCCCCGAGATGTTCAGACTAATATACCACTTTTTTTTAAATACATGTAAATATCCAAAAGAACCAAATGGATAAAGAATCATACAAATTATTATATTTGATTTGGTTGTATAATTTACATGTGTAAAATGAAGGTCCTTCTTAAGTCATAACATAGAAAATGCATAGAAATAGATTTAAACAAGTGTTGTGTTCTTTTCAAATGAACTATACACTTTACAAGTCCTATGTAAATCCATATTAAGAGAAGAAGAAATAACTTCATAATACACATCTTATGTTATAATCACATGCAAGCTTATAAATATTTATAAGTAGCATCACTTCATTCATAATCTTTGGATTTATAGATTTTGAAAATAATTTTTGATTTAATAGTGATAATAACCACTCATATTCTTAACTTTAGCCAAAACATGCAATTTAACATAAAAGAAAGTATTTTATTTAATTGATTTTTGAAAAAAATGAATGCATGATTTCATATGGCAAATAATATTTAGCATGATTGGAAAGAAATAAAGGGATGTAAGTACATAGCTTCATTCATCCTAATTAATTCCAAAGGACAATCATATCAAATAGGATTATTTAAAATGAATCAAAATTCTTTAAGGAGATTTTTATTTTTGAATTTGATTTGACTTAGAAATATGAAAAGGGTTTGTTGGTCCTAACTCATTTCCCCCATGTGTGAATTAGTTTAATTTAATTTAGAATAATTGGGTTGATTTTATATTTTGATTAGGTTAAGGTATGAATTAAATCCATTAATTACTCTTTACTTATACCACTTTGATATAATTATCCAAGTAATTATGAGCCAACATATGATATGCAACCACATGAAAAATAAATCAACAATGCACCTAAGAAATGAAAGGGGCCTAATTTAATTGGCTCACAATTATTGATTAATTAAGCTAAAGAGTTTGATTAAGTAATTTTATAACCTTCCTACACATGTAGTTTGATTATAATTTCTTTGAAATTCTCATAGGTTATTGAACACCTAAGAATCTACCCAAGAATTGAATGATTAAGTTCTGGAATGATTTGATTTTGAGTTTGATTAATATTATTTAATGAGGTGATTAAGCCCTTAATTAATTTCAAATTGATTAAGTATTTATCCAAATGAAATAAACTTAAGGGAAATATTGGAAAAGAGGTCCTCATCTCATTCCTATGTCCATTCACTATTTCATAATGATTATCAAGTTTAATTAATGAATTTATCATTGTTTAACATGTTAATTAATCACCTAATTAATTAAGAGAGGGATTAAGGATGAAATAAGCAATTCCCCTAATTAATCCAGCAATAAATTCCAATAAAATCATAGGAGATAAAGATCATCCCACTAATCAATCTCAGAAAGCATGGAATTAATTGTTGAAGTAACTAATGAGTAATTAACTTAATTACATTTATAATAAAACCCAAATCAAGCAAAATTATTGTTCAAAATTAATTGATTTTAATTTTATTATATTCTCCTTTGAATTATCTTTAAAATGAGCCTGAGTTTATATTTTTTAGATTTTCTACAATTAGTTATAAATTTTGGAAGTTTCACCATTAAAATCAAATTAATTAAGCTTAATTAAACCCCTAATCCCATCAGGCCACATGGCGGCTGACGCGGTGCACTTTCCACATAGCATGACATGATAGGTTATTTAAGTTGTCATCAAAGTCTACCGTGGACATCTTCTATGGGTCATCCGATCTAAGATCGGATGGCCAAGATCAATCCCGCAATTTAGAGATGAATCAGAGGGGATCTAGCATGATATGATCACAACCATCCGTTCTGATCACATGAAATGGATGGCGTATGATCCTTCTCCTTATCGAGCGATGAGAAACGAACATCGTTCGTCTCTCCTCGTTCAATTCGAGCTCACTCGAGCTTGGATTGGGGTCAAAATGATCCCACACCTTGGGAAGGAGTGGGATGCACATCCAACAATCAAGATTTCATGGGGTGAGAATTTCCTTCAAAAAAGACCAACCAACTTTTCCTATGGCTACGGTTTCAAGCAATTACCTCATCGGAGGCTATCATTGCTTCCAACGGATGAGGTAGCTTCGTCTAGTAAAGATGAAGCCCTGTTGAAGGAATCGCCTTGGTTTGTAGTAGTTTGCTTAGTTGACCAAGCTCCCCTTCAATGGTGATCGGCCTTGATCGAAGTGGTGCTTCCCGTGACTTGGAGACTTAGGAAATGACTTGATTGAACTCGATGAAGTCCACTGATGGTGTGTACAAGGTTAATTTGAGTTTGGTTGAGAATTGGATGAGTTGGAGTTTGAACTCACCTCCCCTATTTGCTTTGAGTAAAATCGAGGAGAAATGGGGGAGCTCGGGAATGGCTTGGAAAATCTTGGGGAGACTTCGATTCAATCTCTTAGCTCTGAGGAATTAATTGATTCTCATTTGAGTGGGAATGAGGGGGAGTATATCTCCCCCTCCTTGGATTAGACGGTGAGAGGCTTAATTATCATTTTTGATCAATGGATTGGACTGGATGCACGATTTGAGCTGCAAAACACCCCACATGGATCGTTTTGGGTAGTGGAGTGAAGGAGAGTGGATGCCCATGTGCTAGGTGAGTGCATTTGGAGTTCCAAGTGTTCAAATGCCATTGGAGATGTCAATTTGGCCTTGCCGGTCATGGCCGACCCAAGCTCATTGGGTCATGTTCACAACTTTTCCATGTGTCCATGTGGACCACTAGAAGGATGTCAAGTGGCCTTGAGAAAGAAATAACCAAATTCCAAGTTAATTTGGTCATATGATACCCTTTGACCTAAGGGAAAAATGGTCATTTGGCCATGATTTTGATTTGCATTTAAAATGATTCAAAAATGGGTTGTGTCAAATTTCAAGTGATTTGGAGTTCATTTGATTTGATTTTGCTCAATTTGATCCATTTAGGTCAAGTTAGGTCAAATTGAGTTAGGTCGATCAATTGGTCAAATTAGATCAAACTATGTTAGGTTAAGTTCAAATGATCATATGGAGCCTATGGGTATCATTGGTTTGGTTCAATTTTGTTTAGATTCAGTTTTAGTTCATTTAGGTAAAATGGGTCAAGTTGACCAATTTGACTCATTTGACCCAATTGGATTAGGTCATGGGTTGGTTTAGGCTTGATTGATAATTTGAAATGTATTGAAAGATTTAGTTTCAATTAATTTTAGTTTAGTTTAATTTCAAGCTTATTTTACCTTTTAGGTCAAGTTGGGTTCATGGTCAATTGGGCTATGTTGGGTCTAATTGGTCAATTGAAGTTTTGTTCAAGTTCAACAATCAATTTAGAATGAATTTGACCCATTGGTTGCAATCAATTTGGCTTAAATCAAGATTTGACCTATTTTTGGCTTTTTAGGTCAATTTGGATCAACTTAGGTCAAGTGGCCAATTAGGCTTGGTTTGGCTTAATTGATGACTTGATCATGTTCATTCATTGATTATGAATTGGTTTAGATCAATGGTTTCAATCAATTTGACATATGGTAGATTTTGGCTAGTTTGAGTTTCATTTGGGTTAAATGTTGACTTGGTCAAAGGCTAAGTTTGACTTGATTTGACCCAATTTGAGTGATTGAGCATTCTATGATGATTGTTGATCACAATGTGAGGCTTGGATGGACTTAGTTCAATCTAATTTGGGTTGTATTAGAATTTGGCTTAAAAAGGTCCTTTAGGTCACTTTGGGTTAAGTGAGCCTAAGTGGGTCAATTGACTTAGTGAGGGCTTGATTCAAGTTTGGTTGAACTCACATATGGACTTATGATAGAAATATAAATTCAATTTCAAGTGGTTTGGAGTTAAATAGATTTTGTTTCATTTGATAATTTCAAGTCAAAAAAATGAACATGGGTTGACTTGGGTTGATTTGATTTTGGCTTGGTGATTGTAGTTTATGTTTATATTTGGACATGTGATTAAAGAAGTGATTGTTTGAAGAGAAAATCCATAGGTTTGGATTGATTTGAGAATGATTTGGCTAAATCCAAGAAATTGGCTTAAAAGATATAAGTTGGATTTGGATTTGAGTTTTGAATTTAGTTTTGGTTATTTGAGTTTATATTTGTGAATATAAATGGGTTATAAGAAAATCATTTGAGTTTGGAGTAATTTGGATTTGATTTGAGCTAAGCCCATAAGATGAAATCAAAGGGCTTAGAAAAGATTTTAGGATTTGAATTCAATCATGGGTTTCAATCAATTGATTTGGAATTGATTTATGATTTGAATTTTGGAAATGGAAAATCAATTGAGTTGGAATAAATTTAAGATTTGGGTTTTGAAAATGATTTATGATTTGAGAAAATCAATTGAGTTGGAATAAATTTAAGATTTGATTTGGATTGGTTTGAAGGAGAGAAGCAAATATTGAGTTCAAGCTATAGAATAGTCAAGTCCACCTAATACCCTTAAGACATAACTTATTCCTATGGCTAATTCATCTAAGTCTCTAAGATTAGGTTATTTGTTCACCTAATCATTAGAAGTGTCTTAAGACTATGAAACTCTTAGTGTCTAGAGGAGTCCTATGTCTAAGATTAAGAAGTTGAAAGCTCACTCCAAAAGTGAAATCAATAGTATTAAAAATATTATTATGAATATATTATAAATCATTGATTTGAGATATCATTAATATTTTCATAACTTTGTAATGAATGTCTTATATAAAATATATATATTTAAAAAAATTTATTTTTATTTTTAAAATAATATATATATATATTAAAATATTTAAAATATTTTTTTTAGTATTTTAAACATTTTAAAAATAATAATTATTATAAAAATATTAATCTAAATATAAATATAAATAAATAAATAATAATAAATAAATAAATAAATGATCTAAGCGGCCCACACTCGCGACCTACTCGCGACCTGCCCGGGCACCGCTCCGCAAGCGTCCGTCTACTGCAACCATAGAAATTTATCATGCCTACATTTTAAACACCCCGGCGTATTCTCGGTCTTTCTGTCGCTTTGCCTCTGTTCGAAACTTTACGTTTCTCGGGGTTTCGAAGGCCGCTGCTGTTGTCCGAGATGTCCTTCGATCTGGTGCTTAAGCAGGCGTGCGAGGGATGTGGGTCGCCGTCGGATCTCTATGGGAGCAACTGCCGGCACAAAACCCTATGTCCTTCATGTGGTAAGAAGATGGCTGAAAACCGCTCCAGGTGCAATATCTGCGGCGTCCCAATCACCAGACTCATACGAGTAAACGCTTTTTCTTCTCCGTAGCTGCTCGATTCCCTTATAGTCTTGAAATTCAGTCTTTATCTGCCCTTTCCATTTCATCTCCTATTAGTTTTGTTGGGAATTACAAATTTGGATGCGCTTTTGAATTTTTTTTTAGAGATTACTATGGTCATTGTTTTAATCACAATTTGTCTTTATGTTAACTAATATTGACACTTAAAATTTTTTTTGCAGGAGTACAATGTTCGCGCGAGTACTAATACAGATAAAGCCTACTTCATTGGTAGATTTTGTTCAGGTCTGCCACCGTTTTCAAAGAAAAAAAATCTTGAGAATAAGTGGAGTATTCAGAAGGATGGTCTTCAAGGCCGTCTACTGACAGATGCCTTGCGGGTATGCCTACGTGAAACATGCGTTTTTTATGGTAAATTGTGCAATTATAATATTTCCTTCATGTTGTATCGGAGGATAGTGCACCCTGATAAATGATCATAATTATCCTTTGAGAAAATTTCCAAACATATTTTTTTAATAAGAACAGACTAGTTTTGTACATATTACCTGTTAACATGTTGTGGATATTAGATGTGTTAAGAGAATACTATCTTGTGATGTGATTATTAATTTAAGTCTAATCCGTTTGTCAATCTGATATGGAATCAGAGAAGAAAAGGTAGTTACGTTCTTTCATAAGATATTTTTGTCATATTGTAATACATTTTTGAAGGCAGCAATCGATTAATCAAATTAAAGTGAAGGTCAAAATGAGCTACAATATTTGCTCTATAAAATGGTTGAGCCTAAGAAATGAAGCTCTCATTAATGCATGTTTAGAAGAGAGATTGACATATTGATTTGGCATTAATCTCTCAATGACTTATCATGACACTGCAATAAAGGCTAGCATAGATAGGAAATTAGCTATAGGAATGTCTTTTGGACTAATTCTAGTGATCTTTGAATACAAATAATGGTACCTTAGGTTTGGTTTCTTCTTGTAGATGCCTCTTCTCAGTTTTAGCTTTTATTTCCATGGATGAGTGCCTCTCTATTTTTGAGTTCACTGCTAGACAACAAGCCAATTTCTTAGGACATCAATCTTTTTTGGTAGGACAATAAAGGTAGAGCTCAAATTATACTCTAAAAATTTCTGTAAACAAGATGATAATTAATTATTTTCTATTTACGTAGGGATTGACAATAGCAAGTGGTCAATAGTGGGCTTTTGGGATGATTTATAGTGATTGTAGGAGGGTAGTTGTAGGTGGTAGTGACTATTGGTAGCGGATTTGCATTGTCTAAAAAGCAAAATCTGGTTGTTGGTTTTAGCCAGGTTGACAACTTTGGGAGAGATTGGAATGAATTATGTTGTAGGGAGTAGGTCTATTTATAAGCAAAATACAACATGAGTTTATTTACAATAGTCCTTATCTTATCCTTCAATAACTTTACAAGTAAGGGAAGTTCTATTTTTAACATAAAATGTGAATTCATTTAAATGAGATTTAAAACTCATAATTCATCTTAATATAAAGCTTGTTGGATAGTTTAGTATTTTTGGATTAGCTGACCATCATATCATACTTTCCTTTGAATCAATATCCTATGATTTGGTCTTAGTTGCGCTAAATATTTATGATCATATGTCTGATCGATAATCTATCTTTTCTTGTAGATTTATGTTGACTAATCTTCAATCTCAATAATGCGATTTGAGAATCAACACTATTAGTTGTCTTTATCAAAAGATTGGATGTATAAATTTCAACAATTAAGATTTCTTTGATCTTTGCATAATTTGATGCCCATATAGCGATCATGGAATCTGATTAGTCATTCACTTGATTTGATTACCATATTATAGGTTCCCCTTCTAGTAGGATTTCACTATCTTGAAATTATATCACCATATGATGAAAGGCTATTTGTTCAACCTTCTTGTTGTAATTCTTTGTTGCACCATGCGATTGGCTTTTTTTATTGATGGTGATAAGTTTTTTTTTTTTAACATGACTTTTTCCAATGGTATTTCATGCTCTATCAGTAGATAAATTATTGCATGCAAGACTTCTATAGGCTTGCATTCAAGCATAGAAGGCTCAATGGCTTCAAGTTCTCGACATTTATTACAACTTGATATATGCTGGTAACTCCAATTGTTAGTATTGTATTCCAATCCTTTTGAAAATCTAGAATGGCCCACACTAGATTGGTGTCAATTTTCTCCTCCCTTGAGTTGATCTTTGTTCAAATGTGAACATACAAAATCAAATCGCTCATTTAGAAGTTGGCTTTGCCATGATGTCAATTATGCTTTTTTTATATTTTTATCAAGTTCTTTGTAGCTACCCCCTCACATGTGAATTTTATAAATATCTTCAAGAAACCATTATACTCTTTCTTGATCTACCTCAATCCTATCATTAGTTCTAGAGTTGTAGGTAAGGCAATCTATCATCCTAATCCTTGAGATGCTTGATGTTGTGGCTTTGTAGGAGATGCACCATTGTCTTTCACAATTCCCTTGTTTGATCATCTATTTGTGGACGGAAGTTGGTGCTTCTTTTAGATTTGTATTTGTCATGCCCACAAAATCTCCTAAATATAGATAAGGAGCTATCAGTCTTTGTTAAATAAAATGAAATTAGAAAATCCTAAATATTACCACACATGCCAGAAGAATAATGTGTCAAAGTTCCCATCGATGATGTCTTTCTTGCATTGATGAAACTTCTCAATTAGAGAGAAAAATACCTCTGCCTTCATCAATTGGTCGGATAAGCAATAACATGGAGTTTTGTCTTGCATTGATGATCTTCCTTGGTTTGCATGTTGTTATCTTGTCCATTATGGGATTGTTGTTGTCCTTCATCAATGTCCTTCCATTTTTGGTGAAATGTCACTAGCAAGGGCATCAATGTATCATCGTGTGCTTTTCTTGAAGATGTGGATTGTCAAAGATGACTTATTTTATATCAATTTGAACAACATCTCACAACATCTTCTTAATGTAGTGTTTGTTATTGTGAATTTGGGTTGGCATTGGCGATTGATCTTCATTTCAACACTTATTAAAATCCCAAAGGATAAAGACTTCGATGGGGTATGGTG
The DNA here is from genome assembly GCA_021442155.1 of Cymbidium sinense. Classification (NCBI taxonomy): domain Eukaryota; kingdom Viridiplantae; phylum Streptophyta; class Magnoliopsida; order Asparagales; family Orchidaceae; genus Cymbidium; species Cymbidium sinense. The sequence goes on from CM038215.1 coordinate 252,004,779, forward strand.
TTTAACCCAAAATTTTATATCAAGTTGGTGTAAATGAGGTTCTTTTGACTATTGGTATTGATGATCTTGTTGATCATCACTTAATTGACCTATCTTTTTAAAGTGAACAACTCATCTCACATTATGAAATTAGTAAATGACCTCGCTTGTATATCCTTAGACGCTATTGAAAGATAAAGTTGGACCTGATTTATCCATTGCCAAATCAACAAGCTATTGTCCACACAATAATAATTAATTTTTCTTTCTCATTTATTTTTCACTCTTTAGTGAAGAGTTAAGGGTGCAACTTCTAAGAGTTCTCATTTATGTGACCAGGTATTAACAATGATCATATAACTTAAACAATACTATTTTAGGAGGGTCAGTTTGTGGTGCAATGTTTATCTTTTTTCTTTTCTTGTTTTTGAATAACCCTTATTTTGGTGTTTATTCTTTTTCCTGTCTTAGTTTTGGTTCTTTTGTTATATAACTATTGCCATCATAATGGTTTGGCTAAGATCTAAGATTGTAAATAGTTGCAGTTATTTGCAATTTGAGAGTAAAATTTTGACGTGTACTTCATCAACATATCTATATCTCCAAAATTTACTCTCAAAGTGATTGCCTGACGTTTAAACTTCATCCTATAACCATGCATGGATTGTCCTTAGCATTGTATCGAACAATGCTACTTCTATCAACCTTCCACATGAACCATATGATAGAATTCATGGTGGACCAACCACTTAAATTATACCCATGTTACTTCTTGATAACTAATCCCTTTTAAGCGAATACTCTACCATAATAAGGTTGGGCGGTAGTTGTGGGTGGCAAGGTTGCTAATGGTAGAATTGCACTATGTTGGAAGGACATTTGGTTTCTGGTTTCCCCCTTGTAAGGACTAGTGGGGCTTATGAGTGTGGGAGTCAAAAATAGAGAAGAATTTCAGAGAGATTGAAATGAATTCTATTATAAGAAATATGCCTATTTATAAGCAAAATATGTCAAGAGTTGATTCAAAATAGTTCATATCTTATTTTAAGCAAACAACATAAAAGAGAAAAGCCCTCATATCGATCTAAATTGAAAGCAAGTTTATAATTTAAAATTCATCAATCTAGGGCTTCCCTACCAAATCAGGATTTCTGGACTGTCTAATTGCGCTTATTTAATTGTCATCTGTATCCCCCATCCAATCGTCCAACGTTCTTTTCACCCGACCTTGATCACTATGTGTAAAATCAATGACTTGTTCAGCTATGGGTTCTCTTGACTTGATCTTTATTTTCAATGGTGTGATATGATCGGAATCAAAATCATTGGTAGTTCCATTTAGAAATCTGGCCTACCAAGGTCATTTGAGTTTCGACCTCATAAATAAATTTCATCCTTCTATGATTTTGAAGTTGAAGAAGGAGATTGTCATCATGATGACAACTTTAAAACTATTGGCCCAATTGTGCAATAATGTTTTTGACATTACACCTTAATTTTTCTTTGAAATCTTATGCATCTTTAAGTGTATGCCACTTGTTCAGGTTTTCTTTCTTTCCTGTTTCACTTTCTTGTGGTGTTAGTTAGCAGGATAGGGGAATTAGAATTGCCAGTAATAATTCCTCTTAAGGGCACTATCCCACTCCAAACAATTAAATGTAACAATTTTAATATAAAAAGCAAAAGTATCACTTGTGCAGGAAAATGTCTTGAAGAAAAAAATTGATCCACTAAATTGCAGGTATTGTAGTAGGGTAGGCTTGGAAGAGTGGCCAATTTGGCTCCATTATCACCTTGAAGTCAATTTTATTTATAAATATTCATAGTATATAATTGAAAAGCTCTTGTTTTTGTGGCATCTCACATGCGGAAAATATTTTTTTCATTAAGATTTCATTTACTTGTGGATTTGTCAAAAATACAAGGCTTGGATAGCATCAATGTTGAAAAAAAAAACAAATTCAAGTAATCAGTGTTGTAGTTGCCATGCTTTTAATTTCTCTCAATGGCATTTAAGAATCCACTGCAGCTTGTTGCATGTTAGCTTTCCTCTTTAGCCTTGTGAAAGGAGTGACTCTAGACAAGTTCTCTTAGAGGTAACTCGTGCATTTCTTCTCTATTTGGCTTTTTGAAAATTGTGGTAACTCGTCCATTTCTTCTCTGTTTGGCCTTTTGAAGATTGTAGTTTTTGGATATTGCACGCTTGAATGAAAATAATATGTTAGGCTTTAAATTGGTCTTTTTCTTTTTTGTTGCGAGTTCTGCATATTTTTGCACTTTCATCATGGCGTGAACATGGCATTTTCGTGGAATCGGTACAGTTCGACCAAACAATAAATTTAAATACAGAAATATAGAGCTAGTTTGATTTAATCCTCTTTAGTTATACCATTTTCTATTGATTATTACATTTTGTTGCATGCTAGAAGGTTAAAAATTGACTTGCTGAAGTATTCCGGTTTGAGTTAGTTTTAGAATCATAGTTTTAGACTAGAATGTATCATTCTTGTATTAAATATTTACATCATGTTAATAAAAGCTAAAACTGTATATTAGATTAGATCAAACTGAGTTGAAGTTTGATCTTCATGTTGGCTCTCTGGTTTTTTGTGCTTTCAACATGTTTTTTTATTATCTTGAATGGTACTGATCACTTGCTTTTCGCCCCCCTTACTAATATTATTATTTTTCTTCTTGCTTCTATGATGCTATGTCAGTTTTTTTAATTTTATTTTAGTGGGAATGATTTACTATTTTTTTTTCCTTTTAATCTATTGCTAAAAAAACAAAGCAAGTTCCTTTTTGAAATGAACAAATAGTTGAAATAATGGATAATTGAAGGCAAGTTTTACTATTCTCTTACAACGTTATGTTGTTTGTTATATAAATTATTCCCATTTATTGAAAAATATGTGACTCATGTTAGATATACCAAGTTCTCGTAAAGTAATCTTCTTTAGCTTTTAATAAATATCTTTACGATGTTGTGAAGATGTGCATAACTATGCATCTAGGTTTAGCCATTCGCACTTGCTGATTTTCATCTTTCTGCTCGTATTGAATGTGAATGCTGCTTGCAAAACTACTAGTGCAAGCTGACCTAGGTGGGATCAAGGGATTTATAATTGTTTTACTGGCCATGATTTTATGTCATAATTTTTTTTGTGCTGGTTTCCTCAGAAGAAAAGGGAACTTCTGCTGCAGTTTTTTTTTTTTCTGATTCACATGTTCATTGCCAATATTGCAGGAAAAGTTCAAGAATAAGCCCTGGGTTTTGGAAGATGAGACTGGCCAGCATCAGTTTCAAGGTCAACTTGAAGGTTCACAGTTGGCCACCTATTATTTGCTTGTGATGCATGGGAAGGAGTTTTTAGCAATACCTGCAGGTTCTTGGTAAGCATGCACTGATAAATTTAACATGGTGAGGTTTTATGTGATTATATCTGCATTTGATGGAGAGATGATGGGTGTTAGATCTGTTGTGGATAAGATATTGAAATTTGATTCAGGTAGTTTGGTCGTGTAGAAATAATGTGGGTAGTTGAAATTAATGTCGAAGGAATAGCGAAGGAATGCATTGACCAAATATAAAGTGGCTACTAGTGCAAAAACTCTTTCTTAAAACCAGGTTAATCCTTCATGTAGCAGTTAATCTAAAGAATGGAGAAGATGGGTCCATAAAGCTAGCGGCAAATAGTTGTGGTGATGTTTGTGATATGACTTTATTTACTTGCTTGGTTGTATCCATAAAAATTTGATTGTATTTTTAAAAATGTATGCCTTCATCTCAGAATTATTTTTTTATTGCTTTTTAGACTAATTTTACATTTAGTTACAATATGATATTTTATTTGCTTTTAAACAAAAGCATTGAGCAACAATTGCTTATTGCAGGTACAACTTTAATAAAGTTGTTCAATACAAGCAATTGACCCTGGAAGAAGCTGAAGAGATGATGAACAAGAGAAAAAATAATGCTACCGGTTATGAAAGATGGATGATGAAAGCAGCAACTAATGGAGCTGCTGCTTTTGGTGAAATCAATAAATTTGAGGGCTTCAGTGGTGGGGCTGAGGGTATTCGGCCTAAGAAGGCAAAAGTTGAGGTGAATGGTGATCATTCTGATAGGGGCGAGGAAGATGAGCAAGAAGAGGAATCAAGAAAGCTCAGGCTTGGGCTTAATAGAAAGGGTGGAGATGATGATGAGGATGGTGGAAAAGCGGACGATATTGATGATGATGACATTGAAAAAGGTTTATCTGGCAACAATTTTTATTTCATATTTTTTCATTCCATTTATATATTGATTTGCTTCATGATGTTGGTCACCACTTAGCTGAAGGTGAAAAAAATGGACAGAGGGTGGTGCATTTTCAAAGTTTTCAGTTCATTGGCAAATTTGATTTATTTCAGAATTTTGCAGTGGTAACAAAAATAGTCTCTGGCACATGGTTCAATGAAAGTTCATGCCGTAGCCTCTAAATGTCCTCAAACAACTGTCACTATCATTTTGTAGTAATCTAAGCAACCTAACCATTATATAGTCAATTGAAGCAATAGAAGATTGTGTTTTTGCACGCAATGGAAGCTGATTAACTGTGTATTACTAAAATATAGTCTTACCTTGAAGTTTAATAGTGAGGCCTGACACTTATATTTGTTCATCCAAGGAGTAAACTTTAATGGATTTGTTTGAATTTGGCTGAGTAGTAGTGATAAGTTGGTAACCAAGGGTCTACGATTATTGCTTATTTGAATCAATGTTACTAAAACAAGTCAGGCATTCACCTAGGTGCTTGAGCAATGTGAGTTGACTTTTTGTTGCCTCAAATATCTTCCTAGCAGGCACCATTACTAAGTCATTGTTTAGTTGAGTTCCTTTATGTAATGCAATATACGCGCATAAATATGTTATGAGATTAAGAGCTATTGATTTAATGATGAAGAAGAGATTATGGGTGATTAAGAAGATAAAATAGATTAAATTGTGTTATAGAAGCTATCAACTTATATTTTTATTTATTTGTTTAAACTTGAAATATAACTTTTGGACCTTGTGAACACTCTATTTTAAGCATTTTTTAGCAATGTTTTTATCATTTTGGTATTTTGAGTGACAAGAAATTTGATGATATATACCCTCTATAAGATTCCTCATAATAAAATAGGTGAAATTTTTTAACGCCTCACTTTACTCAAATGACTTGAGTATTGGGCAATCGTGTTCTTTAGGATTCCTAGTGTCTTTCAAAACACTTGAATATTCTTTAAAGATGTACATGATAATCTTGCACAACTTTCTATTTAAAATGCCGTACCTTTGTTGAATAAGTATTTAAGCTAAATTTAGGATCTATTTGGGGCAACTGCAGTTTTTTATAAAAATGTTTGTAAAGTTGCTGTGAAGAAAGCAACTTTTTAGAAAGTTACTATGGGAGTTACAATTATTATTATTTTTTTAAAAGTTAGACTAATTCTAACAATCATCACACTTTAATAGCTCTGATTTTTATAAATGATTTTTTATTACAAAATTTTTTGAAAGACAACCAGGAAGTTGTAGACAAATGTAATTGTGATTGCTTTCAAAAATAAAGTAGTTAGAAAGATATTCCAGAAGCACTCTCAATAACTAGTTGTGGCATATTCATGATAACATCTTATTCTCTCTTAACATATTACCATTATCTCAAATATTCTAGATTTTAGCACTAAAAGTTAATTAGCAATTACTTAAAGAGAGACATTTCCAAGTTGTTTTTATTTATTCATTAGCTCTTTTGATTGGTGTTTCACATGTTTGTTCTTGCACAAACATATTGTGTTCACATGCATGATTTCATATGTCTGGTTTCATGTTCCGATTGATTATGTTCTATGTGCCCATGCTGTATGAGTGTTAAATTATTTTTCCTTGTTTTTAAAGATATTTCTTTCCATTCAATTAAATTAAACTTCATTGTTTTCATCTTATTCTCCTTAAAGTAGTTGTTGATTTTCGAGAAAGTTATCTTATGCCATCATGAAGTCTGATTTTTCTTATTTATTACTTTCGTTTCTTGTTCTTATTTCATCTACATAGTTTTTTTAAATTTGGTATGATGCAACTATGTGTGAAAATTAAATTGCATTTGCTTATTGATTTTACAATGTTTTAATTTCTTGTTGTTTTCTTCGCATTTTTGATCAATTTGTTATCATTGGAGTTCTAATTCTATTATTGACTATTTATATTAAATTGTAAATATTCAATTTCCTTGCACAAATTCATTATGTGCTTCATATTAATTGCCTTAAGAAACCTTAATCCTGAGCTGTCCTGCATCACTTGGATTTTGTTCATTGTCTTCAATGATTGCATTTACATTAACTTGTAACAATTATTCATATAAACGTTTGTATACCAAGCTTGCTCAGTATTTTGTTGGATCTGTAATGCTTAAAATTCTTGGGTTCTTACTCCCTCAACCTACCTTTTATCGATTAGAATTAAGCAACTATTGGAATTTGGAATTGAACTTCACTGGATTCCACTTAAGGTATAAACGCTATTTTGAATCCATCTATTCTTCTAGGTGATGATTGGGAGCATGAAGAAATATTTACTGATGATGATGAAGCTGTTGGAAATGATCCAGAAGAACGGGAAGATCTGGCTCCTGAAATTCCTGCACCTCCTGAAATTAAGCAGGTTTTGCAAAGAAAAATATTAATAGTTATTTTAGTTAATGATGCAGTTGTTATCTCTATTATTCTCTTGATCTCTACTCACCATTGTTGGAAAAAGAAAAATCTCTACCTGAATGCCTTGTGGTTGTAGTATTCCTAATGGCGACCTATTGTTACTTCCTACATAATGTGTTTTATTTGAAGGGCTAAATCTCAAAATTGTCCCTGACTATTTACAAGTGAACAATTTAGTCTAGAGTATCAATTTGGTCCAATTTAGTCCCTAACTATGCAAAATTGATCCAAAATGATCTCTCGAGGGCTGAATTAGGATCAAATTTGTATAGTTATGGGATTAAATTGGGATCAACATTGTATCACTATTTCTACTCGAGGGATCATTTTGGATTAATTTTATATAGTAAGAGACTAAATTGAGCAATTTGATACTATGGGACTAAATTTGTCACTTACAAATAATCAAAGGACCATTTTGAGATTTATTTCTTTATTTAAATTAGATAGAAGATTTTAGAACTACGTTAAAATTAAAGTTGTTTCAAATAATTTGTTTTGGGCTAGCTTTGGTGATCATGCATCTTCATGCAACTAATTTAAATTTCTATATATTTTTTTCCTTCTTGGTCATTATGAGCATTCTTTTGGTTAGCTTTGCCCAATGACAGTTGCATTATTATTTTGGGTTGATAAACAGGCTTCGAGACTTTGCCAGAGACTTTGCCATTGACATAGAGTAGGGGTTGTGAGAATGCATGATTTAGTTGCACATGATAACTCTGGCTAATTTTCTCTCTTTTTTTTTTTTTTTTGACAAGAATTAAGATCTAATTTTTATCTTTAAGAAACAAACTCGACAACTCTGGCTAACCGGCATATCTACATTTTGGTACTACAGTCCACATATATTAATTTCAACGTAGCAATGTGATTCTGATATAACTTATTTACATGTTGTCAATGATTGAAGTTAACACATAAGACCTTATTGCATTTTAGTTAATTTAAAGCCTAAGCAAATCAATATTTTATCTAATAGGATAGCATGATCAATGAGAAAGCCTTTTGAGATTCATTGTCTTCCTTAAAAGCTCATATAAAATATGAGGACTAACGTTGTAATCCTTTTTTTTCAGTGAATTTTATGGTGAGGTTGCTACTTATACAACATTAATGGTTAATCCAATCACATTTTAGTCATCATTATTCCTAAATCAATTAGATTTTCATGTATTAATTTAACAAAGGAACTAGTTTGACAAGTTTATTTTTAAGATTTCTAATTGTAACTTGATTTTTAATTTTGTGATATATGTTGTTGTAAAATTGTGTTTGTTTTCAAAATTTTTATTTATTTATTTATTTTTTGTCATGGCAACAAAATTTGGAAATTAAATGAACAATTAAAATAATGGAAGAAATATTCAGAAGATATAAAATCAATAGCACTAACCTCAAATAATTTTGATAAGGATAATGATTATGATGGCAAAAAAATTTGAAAGGTTAAAACTTTAGAATGGTGGGGAGTTCAGCCAAGTCCCCTTGGTGATAGATGCTACAGAGCTTCCTGAAGGTTCTTTTAGTCTTATGTACAATTATTTTAGTAGGATCTGGCTACCTGAGATTTACACATCTAAATATTTGAAGTAGAGCTCTGAAAACTAAGCTGTAGGATCCACCATGAGCATAAAAATGAAACTCTTAAAGGTTCAAAACAGAAACTGATAACTTAATTCTTGATTAAGCTTGGAAATAGCAATATAGGAAAGATCATAGATTTAGAAGAATTTGATCACTATATTTCTTTTTTTATATTTATCTGGAAGAGTTTTACCATCCTATTTACAGATGTTAGTGTTTTTGCATCTGCTATGTTTTTCTTTTCCTTTTTCTGTTGTAAGTATAGAGGAACTCTTTCCAACATTAGAAGAAGGCATGTAGTGTATGTGAAACTTGAAGGTGGTGAATATAAGATCGAAAATGATTTAAATGTGATACAGGTTGGATAACATGCTATTGCACTTATATACATAACCTGGATTCGTGGGAGTATCACATTAAAAAGTATGAAAATTTGCAAATTTATTTTCCAAATATGTGGGTTTAAATTGGTCTGTGTTTCTGTTCTGAATCCAACTGGCCTTTGGCCAAGCCGGTAAGATATATAACTATTGATGTTCCAGTGCCACCCTCAATCACCCTAGCAACGATGCATTCTTGTTATAATTGATAAAACTTTTCAATGTTCAAAGTAGAGCCCAAGCAGTACTTCCGGTATGAAAAAATAGTGATTTAGGTTCTAACAAATGCAACTTTCCTCATCACTGAAAAAAAAGATTGAAACAACTATCTTCAGTCCTTTCTCTATTTGCTTTCTTTATCAAACATATTACTTATTTTGTAGTTGTTATCAGGATGATGAAGATGAAATTGAAGGTGAAGAAGGTGGTTTGAGTAAATCTGGGAAGGAATTGAAGAAGCTACTCGGCAAGGCTGCTGGGCTTCATGAATCTGATGCTGAAGAAGAAGAAGATGATGATGATGTGAGATCTGGTGTTCTTTGAAAATGTTTCATATACTGCGCACATTAATGTTTTAATTCTTGCTAGAGGAAACCATTCTACTTTTCCCTTCATATGTAGGAGTACATGTTGGATGTTTATGTCTATTCCAGATGTGTTTATTTGCAAATTTAACTCCCTTTTATTTTGACTTGTGCAGATGGATGATGAGACTACAATTTCTCCAGTGCTTGCCCCAAAACAAAAGGATGCACCAAAAGATGAACCTGCTGACAACAGTCCTGCAAAACCAGCATCCGGATCTGCTCGAGGAACGCCATCTAGCTCCAAATCATCGAAATCAAAGAAAAAGACAATAAATGATGATGGAAAGTCTGTTGCAAGTACACCAGCAAAGAAGGTATATGTTTGTCAAGTTACTTTATTGCATATGAATTATATTCTCAATGTTCCTATTATGAAAATATCATTGTCGCAGGAAACTAAACCATCAGCTATCAAGGAGGAGCCACTCTCTACCTTTCAGGTTGGCGCACCATCAAGAGGTTCATTTTCTGCAGCTGCAAAAACAGCACCAACTCCAAGTGGCCCTGTAACAGAGGAAGAAATTAGGTCTGTTCTATTAGCAATGGCTCCAGTCACAACACAGGAATTGGTTGCTAATTTCAAGGGCAGAATTAAATTGAAAGAGGTGGGTAGCCAATTTGCACGAATCATATTACAAGAAGCTTTCTTTTCAAATTTTTTTAGTAGATTATATTAGAAATTTTTGGTTTTAATCATTCATTTGGCATATCTATTATAGATATGCACGAAACCTCACTTTCTAGGACACATTTTTATTAAATATTTCATGTTTGATTATGCATGTATTAAGAGAGGACTAAATCTGTTTTTCTTCTTTTCTAGCTGCCTAGGCTGTCAAATCTGCTTGTTTCATTTAAGCAGTTGATATTCACTTTTAGTTTTACTAATCCTGTTATGAAAGCTCAGAAGTTTTTGTTGTAAATCTCAAACTCTATATATCAAAGTTTAAAATTACGCAATTGAGTATTGAGGCATTTTTTATCCATGTGGTGAGGTGCAAACCTCACAATCAGAAAATTTTATAGAGTCAAAATGAAGGTATGCATTAATATAAAATAAATGATTAAAAATGTATATTAAAACTGAAATTGCACATATATCAAGTAATAAAATGTGTAATCCACAAAACATCATGCAACAGATAACACAAATTAGAAGTGTAATATTAATTAATCAAAGTAACATATGATGTTAAATGGAAGTAGCATAATACATCAAAACAATATAAGATATCAAATAAATTTAAGATAATAAATTTATCTTACTTATAATATCTAACATAGTAATATCTATAGATCTAAATAAATATATAATAAGTAATAAAAAATCCTTAGCCCTCTAATCACTCAAGGGACAGTGTTGGCAACAGTAGCCCAAGGAAAGGTCGTCATATGCATGAAAAAGGTGTTTCATACGTGAGGGGGCTATGTGGGTGAAGGGGTGACTACTCTGTTATAACTTATATTAATTAAAACAAAAAAAACTCTATAACAAAGAGGCACATGCCTTAGTGAAATTGAGGTGAGGTGCACTTCACCAAATGTGAGGCATAAGCCTCACTTGAATTGTATGAGGCGTGAATCTCAATAATGTTTGGGCTCAAATTGCATTGGTGCGTTTCAGATTGCGCAATGTTAAACAATGTTATATATTGCTTATTATGATACAAGATGAACTAAAGTAAGTCGATTTATGGATGCTTACCCTAGAAGACACTAAACACTATTTGAAACACTAGGTTGCTATCTAAAATACCTATTAAAGAAAACAAGTGGCTTCCAAGTTGGCTTTTTTATTCCTCCAATGAGTTTTATACAAAACTTCTTAGAGAATAATGCACACTATAAAATCTTAAGGAGAAATACTAATTACAATAGTTTCAAAATAAATAAATAAAATTGTTGTCAATAACTTCCTCATATACCTTGTTCACTATCCACTTCTTGTCAGCTTCCTATTTCAACTGGTGTGAGCCATGCAAGCTCTCCCCTTTTCTTGTTTTCACATAAATTTGTGGTACATGCATTTTCTTCTTATATCATGAAGCCATATTTCATTATCTATTCTATTTGTTAATCTCGCCAATCCTAAGGTAGTCACAACACTTTCCCTCAACCTACAACAACAACAACAACAACAACAAGCCTTAATCCCACTAGTATTAAATCTATCCATTATTCTCATTTAATTCGAAAGTATACTAAGATCATTTTTATACATCTTAACCAAGTCTTTTTAGGTCTGAACAGTAAAAATCTACCATTCTATATTTGCTTACATTTTTTTTGAATGCAAAGTTGTAAAGTATATTGATAAATATGTTGGCTTGTTAGCTTTTGTTAGAATATTTAAAGTACAAGTGAACCCACTTCCTAATTTCTTTTATATGAAGTGCCTATCTATCTTCATGTGTTTATATCAAATTATCAATTATGTTGTATTAGATTATAAGCAATGTTGATGACAAATATATTGTCACATTATATCTTCATACATCTTTTCCATTTAACTTTGAAATGTAATATAATTTAAGTTAGCATTTGATCCTAATACAACAAGTAATTTCTTGCTTCTCCATGTAACCAATTTTTCTTCTAGTAATCTACAACATCTTGGAGTGGGATCCTATCTATTGATGATTTTATATAGTCTATTGGTGATTTTATATAGTCAGCATCAGTATAATCTTCAATTTGTAGAATTTTTTATATATTATTTTTTTAAATCTCTTATATAAGATTTGATTTTAGATACCCAAGAACCTTAAAATTGGCTTGAAGGTGAGATTTCTTTGATTTGTGCATAAATAGGCATATGAGGCTTGTTGCAAAAGTGATAGCAAGATGCCTGTGGGATAGATAGATTAGTATTTTTACAACCTTTGATATTGACCCTTCATTGATGTCCAGTTTTTGACTTGGATCAATTGGAGTTTCACATGACTTGCAATCAAGTAATTTTTATTTTATCAAAAGTTCCATAACATATTTTTTGTTGAGATCTTTTATTTATTTATTTTTTTTGATTGAGCCACTTCAATACCTTAGAAATATTTGAGTTTGTCAAAATTTTTATTTAAATTTTTGCTATGAGTTTTTTTATTTATTGTTATCACCTATATACAATTATATCATTAACATACATGATACAAATTAAAAAATTTCTATTAGCAGAATGTTTTATAAATAGTGTATGATTTCCTTTGCATGTTTATATCCCATTTCATATATAGCCTTTTTAAATTTGTTAAACCACATACTTAGGAATTTTTTACGGGTATATAGTGCCTTATTTAATCTGCACACTTTTTGTTTTATGAAAGCGCTGCTAAATCTTGGGGAAGGTCTATAGAAACTTCTTCAACATTATCATATAAAAGATCTTTTCTTTCATCATATTGTTGCATGGACCATCCAAGATTAGACGTTAGAGAAATATGATATAAATTATATTCATTTTAGCAATAAGTGATGGTTGGACCATCTAAGATTAGTTGCTACTGAAATAGGATATAAATCATATTCATTTTAGCAAAAAGAGCAAAAATTTCTTGGTAGTTTATTTCATAGAATTGAGTTTATTTTTTTTGCTACTAGCCTTGTTGTGTGTCTTTCACGCTTCCATCACTTTATATTTTAATGAGAAAGTCCACTTGCATTCTATAGGGTTTTTTTTCCATTTTTGGTAGCTGAATGATCTCCTTAGCATGATTTTTTCTTGATTATTCATCCCATCTCTTATGGAAACATTTAATTTTTTATTTTCTTATGCATCAAGTATGATTTATAGAATTATAATGACTTTGGAGCTTATATTTATAATGCCTTATGAAGAGAAATTTATTTATACCTTTAAAGAGGTGCCAATTTTTCTTTTGTTACTCTATTTTATTGGGGTGTTAGGGTCTAGGATAGATGAATTGATGAATAATATCTTTTTTATTGAGGGAAAAAGATATAATTTGATTAAAGTAATTTTTAGCATTATGTATAATAAGTTTTTTTAATATTAACACTAAATGGATTATTTATCATAGAGATAAAGATGAGAAGAAGATAGATAGCATCAAATTTTTATTTGATAAGATAAACTTTTATCATTTGAATGCAATCATCAATCAATATGACATTCTTTAGCTCTATAAATATTAAGGATTTTTTAAGGTCTCGAAATATTGGTCATAAAAAGAGTAAAGAATTTGTATTCACTTTCAAGAAAGGGAATCATATGATGTTTAGCAATTTAACAAGTTTCACAATGAAAATTTTCAATTTTGATATTTCTAACAAAAGAAACATGCATTTTAGGATTTTAAAGGAGGGATGCCTTGTCTCTAGTGATGGTCCTAAATGTTATCCTTATTTAGAAGTGGTATGAAGGAAGAGGATAAGTGGTTATTGTCTTCAAATAAATATAACCCATCTTTTTTTCATAAGTTTTTCAATCGTCTTATTCATAGTAATGTCCTTAAATACACAATGATTAATAAAAAAACTATCACTTTGTGGTATTTTGGTGAGTTTTTTACTTTTATATTAGGAATATGTAGCACATTATGAAGAGTAAATGCATGAAAAATATAAATTTTTTCTTGATATGCAACAGTGATTAGGGAACCATTGCTTTTATTTTTTATTGTTAGGATAAGATTTTTAGGTTTGAAAAGTGTTTTTAATAGTTAGAATTTGTATGGTTTGATTTCAGGGGAACTACTTGAAGTATTAATGTATAATGGTTCGACTTTGTACCATTTTGAGTTAGAAAGTATAACTTGAAAGATTTTTCTAGGAAATTGAATTTGAAGAAGTTTATTAGTTTTTCAATATTTTTTTGACTAGAGCTTTTATTGTTCAATTAGATTTGCCTGCCTTTTTGATTTTCCTTATTTGTTTTCACCATAAATTAGGGATTTTCATGAAGTTTTCAACATTTCTTTTTGATATGTCCCTTTTTTATAGTAATTACACTATAGGTTGCTTTTGAGAAATGGTTTTAATCCTTCTTTTGAGAAGATTTTGTAGCAATAATTTTCTTATCTCAAATTGCACTATTTAAGAGTGTCAAGCATTACCATTCTTTTTTTCTTTGGTTGATATGAGCGAGAAGACCTCATTTGGGGATGGAGGTTCTCTCTGTTCATGATTTGAGTACAAACTTGATCGAATTCAATGTTGAGTCCATAAGAAACTCAAAAACCCTATCTCTTTCTATATATTATTTGTGAATCATTGCATCATCACTATAAATTATTTTGAGATCTTAAAGTAATCTAGTTTGAAATAATAGACCTTCATTTCATTGAAACTTTCAACAATAGTGAGGTTATCTTACTTGGTTATTTAGAATTTCATCTTGATCTCATAGATGAGAGCAACATTATTAATATTTGAGTAAGTAAATTTGATAGCTTCCAAACACCTTTGTGGTTATTAGAAACATATATGATTCACTGATTTCAGGCATCGTGGTATTACATAATCATAAAATCTATTTCATCGAAAGTTTAAACTTTGGGGTCTTTTAGATCTGAAGGAGGATCAATAAGATGTCAAATTTTTCTCTTTCATTTTAAAAGTTTTTCATAATCTAAAAATAATTTAGGTAGTTTCTTCTGTTCAAACGATATGAGATTTGTATCCCTTGAATTTTTTTTTCATTTTAGTTTCAACATTCATGATGGTCAACTCTTTGAAAGGGAAGTAAAAAAAATTAGGCAGGCTCAGGAGAATAAGAGTGAAAGAGAGGGAGAACCAAAGGTTAGAAGGACTCTAACCTTGCTTTCATACTTTATAAAAAAATAGGAAGTAGTTGGAAAGCTTTGTTTGTTTATTCTTCCATGGGATATTTACATATAAAGCTACATATATAACAGATGAAAATTAAAAAAGTATACAACTGTATGGAGAAACACTAATTGTAATAATTTCAAAATAAATAAATATTGTCAATAACTTTTGCCTTTTTTGTCGTTCAACCCTTGCTTTCTTACCATTTCAATCAATAGGAGTAATCCAGGGTTCTCTCCTTTTCATTTTTTCACATGAATCTGTGGCACATATGTTTATTTGTTTAGCACATGAATTCGTGGTTCATTATCTTCATTTGTTTAGCACATGAATTTGTGGTTCATTATATATAATTTTATTATGTGGTTACAAATAGGGAACCTCTGTTCCAGGTAAATTGAACTCTATATGAGAGAATTTGGCTATTTGTTGTTTTCATAATTCCTAACAAGAAAAGAAAATTCAAGAGAAAAATAAAGAAGAAATGTGTTCTTCAAGAAAATGTATCTCAATGGGAAACAAATTAATGCAGCACTTCCTTCGGTATTTTAGTGGAAGTTACCACTATTGGAATTTCCTCCAACATGCAGCCAAACACCTTTCAATTCCCAATTTGATCGCTACCTAAGGTCTGCAACACTTGCGTCAATGGAGGAAAATTGGCCTGAATTTTGCAACTGAAAGAGGAGGTTGAGAATCTTGGAATAAATCTTAGAAGGTCTTAGACCCCCCCTATGGCTTTCCTCACCCTCTCCCCTTCACGATCTTGGCAATCCACTCTCAAGATATCCTGAAATAAAGCTCCAATAAAAGACCCCTCTCCCTTCGAATGGGTGGTATTTATAGATTTTAAAGGTAAGAACTCTCTTTATAAAATTACAAAATATACCCTTAATGAGCTAAATTAATTCTTAAAATTGTGTCAAGTTACCCGGATAGGAGAAGACTCTTCATCGATGTCTAATGAATTTTCATCTGGGTAATATTGGAAAAATATCAAAAACATTAAATGTACTTGATATATTTGTGTTTCCAAGTAAGTCAATCTTATACACATTTTCTCCTATACACTTAATAATTTGAAAAGGGGCATCAAGTTTAGGTTTAAGCTTAGCATCCCAGAGTAAAACACTTAGGTCAAAGATGAATCTATGCTAAATTATCCTCGTTAAATGAAGTCAAAGTTCTAGTTTTATTGGTTTGCTTCTAACACTGTAAATTTTTCTTCTAAATTATTTCTTGAACTTGTTGATGCATTTTTTTTTTTAATTTCTTCAATTTGTTTATTGGCATCAATATTATATTAAAAAACAAAAGCCATAAGTGTTAAATTCAAAGGGGTAATGAGATTTTGTCAGTGTACTATTTCAAATGAGTATACCCTTTCATTTGGTTGATGAACCGGCTATAAGCAAATGTAGCATGTGCTAAAATGAGATCCCATTGTTTAATATTTTTCTTAATGAAGCACTATAACAATTTCTCGATGCTATGTTTGATAGCCTCTATTTGACCATCAATTTGTGGATGGGCAATAGAACTAAATTAAAGTTTGATGCTTAATTGTCCCGATAACGTTCTCCCGAAATGATTATGAAATGCACGTCTCAGTTAGAAGTAATCATTATGGCATGGAATAAAATAAGCCATCTTCAAAAACTGATAAATGATCACCATGATAAAATCTTTATGGCGTTGGGTATTAGGATACCTAACCACAAAGTTCATGCTCACATCAATCCATGGTGTTTCAGGGATAGGTAAATGTGCATAGAAATTAATTTTTTTTTATTCTTAGTTTTGGTCACATGGTAAACCTTACAATGCTTGATATAGTGATCAACATCTTGTTGTAAGATAGGTCATACAGATTTTCTTTAACTAGCATTGTGGTTTTGTCCTGTCCAAAATGTCCTACCCCTACATGCCATTGTGGAAAAAATAAGCACTCTTTTTGTTCATGGAAGAATTTGTGAGCTCCTTGTTGGCAAAATTTCCAAATTCTACTTCCAAATTCTTCTGAAATCTACATTTTTATTAGAAATGTTTTAAAGTTTCAAATCTGATAACTTTTAATTGAAGCATATTAAGAAGTGTATATCGTCAATTTAAGGCATCCACCACCCTATTTTGTGTCTGATTTATATTTTAACATATAATGAAAAGCAAAAAGGAACTTGGCCTATTCAACATGTGAATTAATAAATCGTCGGTAAAACGTCACTGACCCATGATAGCTCAAAATATTAGTAAAAGATTGGGGTGTAGGCCAATCTAGGATACATCAGATATTTTTAGGATCCATTTCAAGCACTATAAATGTTATATCCTAGAAAGTTTATTTTATTAGCTAGAAATTTATAGTTGTCAAGATTAGCAAATAGTTTTTCTTATCTTTTAATTTCGAATAGCTATCATAAATGGTATAAATATTTTCCTAGCCAACTACTCTTAATTAGGATATTGTCAAAGTAGACCGCTATAAACTCTCCCATAAAGAGTTTACAAACTTGCATCATCAAACACATGAAAACACTAGGTGTGTTTGATAATCGAGAAGGTATCACTATCCATTCATATAATCCATCATGAGTTTTAAAGGTCATTTTTCTTTTCATCACAAGATTTCATCCTGATCTAATCATATCCATTACCCAAGTCAATTTTAGAGAAAAATGGATGTGACATATACGATCAAATAGAAATAGAAAACCAATATTTAATTGTGATTTGATTAACGACCATACTATCAATAGGGCAATAACAACATAAGGATTGGTACACTCTCGAATTAGATCCTCGACAATGTGTTCTTCTACTTGATATTGTTATTCTTTGTATTCCTTGAATCTGATTCTATATGCAAGGCGATGTTAGATCACCTTTAGGGATAAAATCAATTAAATGTTGTACATCTCTTAAATAAAGGTAAATCTGGAGATAACTCGAAAGTGAAAATATTCTAATATTGTTCTAATAATGGTTTGACTTTTTATGAATGTTTATCTCTTTATGATTTTCTTTGATAACTATGTGGACATATGTAGTAGGGGCCTCTCGCATTGTTTTGAGAAATATAAATTTAGTAATAATAGAGTAAGATCCTGCTAGTTCTTTTGCCGATTATTTCATAAGTATTAGCGCCACCATTTTGCCTTTATAATCCATCATATATGTATTTTTAAATCCATCATAAATAGCATACCAGTCATATTGTCATGGTCGACTTAATAAAAGTATGGTGAACATCCATTAGAACAATGCTACACTATACTTCCTATAATTTATTTCTAATGAAAAAAACATTGCTTATTTACTTTTATTTTATTGCCCTTGCTATGCCAGGATAATTTTATATGGAAGAAGATGTTCTTTTAGTAGTAATTTTAATTTTTAACCGATAAGATTGGAAACAACATTCTCACAACTATCAGTGCCAATAATCACTTCACATACTTTTCCTTAAATTGTACATCGAATATGAAAAATGTTGTGGCTACTCCAATCCAACTCTAGATGAGTATAAGGATTTAGGATTCTTCGAATCACCAATCATTTTTTTTCGTTAGCATATATTAATTGTTCATCCTCTTCTATTCTAAGGCATCCTCATTTTCATCTTCAGGTGAGATCTTTTCTATTAGGGACACAACTCACCATTCTATTTAGGTAATTAGATGTAATATGTCCAAATTTTAAATAGCGAATGTGTTTGATTATTATTATTATTATTATTATTATTATTATTATTATTTTTTTGAATGTGCTAATTTTATTGCTTTTGGAGGTAGATGGGTGAGTAGATAAGTTAGTTTTAATTTGCACACAGGATACCTCTCTCCAAGTTCTTTGTTTAATCTTTTGTACTTGTCTCTTATTAGAGGGAAAAAAAAAATTTGTTTGGGTTTGTTGATGTTCAACTTGATGAGCTAATTTAATAACGTCAGATGAAATCCAATATTGTTATAATTGAATGGCATTAAATAGATGGACACAATCCTTATATAAATCTAGCAACTGTGTATGGTCCTTGGGTTAAGATATTTTACATTTTAATATTTTATTGTTCAAATTCTTCTATATATTCTTCTACAGACAATTTGTTTTTGTTGAAAATTATGAAGTTTGATAAAGACATCTAGTTTAAAATGTCGAAGCAAATATTTCTTTTGTAATTCTTTTTTCATTTTCTCTCATGTTACAATTTTAATTTTTTTTTCTTTCATGTGATCTTATTCCCTTTAAATTTTTCAATCAAATGGATGTCATTTTCTTAAGTTTAATGACTACCAATTTTACTCGTCATTCTTTTGGAATATCTTTATAATCAAAAATACATGGTATATAGTCAATCAATGTAGTCATCTCGGTTTAGGACACTAAAAAATCAGGATGATCCTATAATCTTGTTGTTACCTAATAAGTCCCTTTATATGATAGACTAAAGTGTCAACTTTATTATATGATTCTAAATAATTTAAATGGAAAGGATTATCCATCTCATGGTGAATGTATTGTTCATCCAAATGATTCGATCTTGATTCCCTTTCAAGTCTTTCATAGGCTGCTAACCTAGCATGCAATTATTGTATTTTCCTATGAAGTTCTTCCATGGTTAATTCTTGATTTTGGTGTAGTTGGTTTTTCTTAGGAGGCATTTTACCTAATGCTCTGATACCATAAATTGACACAATTATAAATAATGACCAAAGAGACAACTCTAAGAATTTAGGATAGTAATGGAATAAACTAGAAACATTCACCAAAATGATATTTAATCCCAAACAGTAACAAATAACTCACTATAAATAAGGCCTTTAGACTATAACAAGATGGTTAGCACAGGAAATGATTTCAACAAGAATTGATCTTCCCAAATTCTACTATCTTAAAGGTGATGAGCTGCAGTTTTTTTTTTTTACAAACTATTGACTGAAGTTGGCAGTTGTAGAGTGAATATTGTCAATTTTCCTGAATTGAAAGACTGCTCTCATGAATTAGAATGGCCCCTGTCATGCCCTGTAGCCTGGTCCTTCTCTTACTGTGTTGTATGTGGCTGAAATACCACCCGATTTAAGACAAGTTGCAGGCCAAAGGTTGAGACAGCTCAGTGTAACCTTTCCAATTCTTGGCTGCTGTTACAGACACCTGAAAATAGCCAAACAGCAAGTAGGTTTCTGTTTTTTATAAAAATTAACAGGAAGAAAAACGAGAAGTTTGGACAGAGAACATGATTCTTGCTCCAAGAAAGAATGGCACTAATGAACTATTAATATATAAATCTGAAAATAATTAAAATAAAAACTCCTATGGTTAGCTCTTATTTCCTAATGCTTTTGGCTGTTACACTGGCAGCTAATCCACTTCAAATATTTTTATTCTCTATTTTTTATTATTGCTTCATTCTTGAAGTCTGTATTCACCGAATATACTAGTTTTTCCTACCTGGATACGTTTCTTAGGTTGTCTATTTAAGATTATAGTCATAACTTGATGCAGTCTTCTACGAAATGTAATGAGTGCCTTTTTTTTCGCATAATGGAGACTGCTTGATATGTTGGACAATTGATGGGAGAGTGAGTGCCAATATTGTGAGAGCTTTGAAATTATGTGAAAAGGTTTGGAAAAAAGTAGTGGGGCAACCACCTATAGTCTTAACAATGCTTAAAGTTTTCTTTAAACCTAAAGATAATGTTATGTGCTACTCTTAGCATAAATGATTGCAAGAGGATTTTCAATTTAATTTTAAAACTTGTTATATTGAGGATGAAAATAGTTGAAATATGTAACATTCTGATTACTAGTATACATCTGACGTCTTTTCATTGTTGGTTATTTCTCAGAGTTTGTCTTGCTAAAGC
Source organism: Cymbidium sinense (assembly GCA_021442155.1). NCBI lineage: Eukaryota > Viridiplantae > Streptophyta > Magnoliopsida > Asparagales > Orchidaceae > Cymbidium > Cymbidium sinense. The sequence goes on from CM038215.1 coordinate 252,025,704, forward strand.
TTGGCCTTTGTTTTGGATGTTTCCTCAAGCAATAAGCCAAAGCTTACATTAGTCCAATTCAAATGCCATGCACAAACTAAGCATTTTGGTGTTATTCTGACAATGTATTTGAGACATTAATGCTAAACTTCATAGCAAAGAACTCCATATTCTCTCATCATTTAAGATTTTTTTTGGTTGAGAAGAATCAGGATGTTCACTTTTGAGTTAAACGGGTCTTTAGCAAGTCCCACATCATGTCTACTACTGTCACTGAAGTTTTGAGGAGCAATCTAATGTTTATTTTGTTTTGTCCAGGAATTCAGAAGTAATCAAACATTGTCTCCTCTTCATATCTCTCCACCCTTCACACACACACATGTGCTTGCATACACAGATATTTAAGCATACACCTCTCATACAAAGATACAAGCAGATATTAATGACAATGTTCAACTCCCCAAAAATATCCACCCATAAAATTCCATTTCTTGTTTTTTGTCCCTCACGGTTATGTGGTTCATAAAGAGGGTGGGTCATATTATGCATACATGCATAAGTTTTTTGGCACAAGAAACTAAAAAATGGAATTTTATGTGTGAACCTTTGGGGATTGAGGCTCAATTCTTATTTTTTTGAGTTTAGGGAAAAAAGCTTACAGATGTATTTTTGTGTTTATCACTATATCCATCACCGATTCTCAATTGCTGGTTTGGGCTAGGTGTTCACTTGAGCTTGTTTACATATTTAGTATGAATAAATTCTTAGCTATGGGTTAGGACACAGCTGTGTGCAAATTAATGTAGCTCAAGTTCTTTATATATTTGATGGGATGCCTTTTTTTTTTCTTACCATAATGTTGACACACTAGCACCATGGGAAATGCCTCCTGCATCCTCTCTTCTTCTGAAGTTTAACTTTTTCTTTTGCGATGATTTTGTGCTGTAATGGTGAATTGTGATGATGATGATGATGATATTGTAGTATTTTCTATTGCTACTGAACTTCATATTCATGTCTTACAAACTGCGTGATTTGTATATGTTCCCTTTGGCTATGAGGTTCCTATTTCTTGATAATTTGCTATGAATTTTTTTGGTAGGCATTTCATTTATTTATTTACTTTGCATTAAGGGAATAAACACTTATGTTTTTTTCATGTGCTTTTTTTCACTTATTGTTGTCATTCGTTTGGATTTTTTCTTAAATGATCACTTAAGAATTTCTTGCATGCCTTACGCCTCTTCATTTTGAGATTGGAGATGAAAGAATGCAACATGAGTACCTCTTTGATTTATGTTTTGTACGTATATTTAGAGGATGAACTCTTTTCCATCAGAAGAAGAAATAGTCATGCTCGTCTCAATTTTGCTTTATATCTTCTGCATGGCTGTATGAATTCCATCATTTCTCAATGAGTGCGACTTATTAATTATATTTTGCAGAATTCCTTTTGGCTTCTTGCACAACTTTTTTTGTTGCCGTCTGTCCAGTTCTTCTCTTTTTGGTCCTTCCTCATTAATTCTACTAAGTCACTTTGTTGGCTCATCTCATGGCTTCTAGCATAGGTCTAACAGTTGGTTGTTAACTTTACATTCACCCCCAGCCTTTCTCATTTTGGGTTAGGACGGGTAAAAGCATTTCAAACATGTTCACATTGTTGATTTTTATCTGCAGTGTAAAAGCTACACATGCATTGAGTTTCATTAGTGCGCATAATGATTTACTTGTGCGTTGAGCATCTTTTAAAACTTAGAATGATTTGACGGCAATATGCTAAAGAGCCTACATTTTAGAAGTTCATTTTACCCATGTATATCAACAATCTAAAATCATTGAATATAGTTCTTGATATTGTAAATAATTCATGCATTAAAGTCAGAGTTATTTGAAAGTTTCAACTCTGAAAACTCACAAGTTCATTCCCTTGCAAAAAAAATAAAAAAATAAAAACAAAAATAAAAATAAAAATAAAATAAAATAAATCAATTATAATAAAATTCTAATGTATTAAATGAAAATCAACTGATCTTAAACATAAATTATGCTGTCTAGACCAATAAATCTTATAATGATGAATACAAAAAATAATTGTGATTTACATTTAATGGAGAATTCATGTTCTATGAGTTAACTTTCATTTATTTTTTTAAAATCTTTTGACTTATTACTTTGTCATATTTAATTTCTAATTTTAAGATTTATCAATTTACTATATGATAACAAAAATACCCTAATCTTTCTCATATGCATATCATGACCCTGGTGGTGATGATTACTTGTTTGAGGACTAATAGGTATTACTAGAAAAGGATAGGACAAAAAAAATGTCAACTCAAATTCCTTAAATGAATTTACCATACATTTATTATTATAACACATGAAGAAAAGAACATGAAGATTTACATACCTACCACATAATTCTTATGCATTTTCATATCTAATATCCAAAATTTGATATTTACTTATCTAACATTTTCCTACACTTGAAATCACTTTAAAATAATTAATGATAGTGGTATTTTTGATGATATGATATTGAAGTTTGAGGTGTCATATATGTAAAAATTAAAATTTAGATGTTAGATATGTAAATACATAAGAATTATATGGTATATATGTAAATTCCTCAAAATTATTGTTCTCTTCCTAACCCGAAAAGTGATATTACTGGCTTGACCTGCACCCGCCATCCTTCTTAGAGGAAATGGTGAAGGTGTCGTTTTGGCATACTATTATAGTCTTTTCTCAGCACCTGTGATGATGATGATCCTTCTCCTTTAGCTTATACAATTTTTTTTATCCAACAACTTGTTTAGCATTACTCTAAGCTTATTCTGGTTTGACTATAGCCTTAGAGGTGCAATTTAAACCAAGAACTATTCCACGACACGTAAGAATAGAAATCATGAAAGCAATGAAAGCTCTATAAGAACACTTCTTGTTTGCTTTCAAGAGTGAGTGTTACGAAGAAAAGAAAAAAGAATAAATAAAAATCTTTCGGAACAATGAATAAGCCATTTTTTGATCTATCTTAAAAAATTCTAGAAATTAGAGGACGACCAGTAGATCTAAATTTTTCTTTATTCTGCTTAGCATCTATTTAAGTATATGAATCTGTGATTTAGGAATATCGCGGTGCAGCTCAACCAACACTAAAACAAGTGAATCTGTGATTTACGAAGTATCTTGGAGTACCCTAAATAGGGTTCTCTTCCTGTTTGATTAAATTAATGCATTGTTTTCGTGATTCTTCCTACAAGTGGCATCTTGCAAATTAGTTTGATTTATATATATACCCCACCCATCATGTGATTTTGTTAATATTCACCTTTTTAATTGTTCTCACGTGTAATTACTTCATATTGAATATTTAAAAAATTATATATATACCACACAATTTCTATGTACTTGCATAACTAACACCTGAAAGTTGATATTTATATTTCTAATACTTATGCATGAAAAGGCGTATTCACTGCTAAAAAGATACTAATAGTAGTATCTTTGATGCGATGTTAAAAATTTGTGTTATGTACCTAAATATTAAAATTTAGGTGTTAGATATGTAAATATATAAGAATTATGTCGTATGTATGTAAATATCCCTTGAATATTTTGTGATAACACGTAACATATGCATTCACTCTCTTATACATTGGCATCCTTATTACCAAAAGGCATACCATCATATGTAATTGTACTGGACTGGTTTGACAAGTTTGTTGAAAAAGTTGTGCTACTAGTTTCCTCTCTCTGTCTAAGAATTAAATTTATTATTTTTTACTTTTCATTGTCAACTATTTATCTGATGTTTTTTTACACGTTATTTTACAGGATAAGGCTGCTTTCGCAGATATTCTCAAGAGAATATCCAAAATACAGAAGACTAATGGCCAAAACTATGTCGTGTTGAGATAAGATAAATTTTGTGCAAACTTAAGTCTTCTCTGCTCTTTTTTTTTTTTGAAGTTTATCTTATAAAGCAAAACCAACCCCGTTGTGTTGAATTATATGAGGTTCTCATATTGTAAATAAATTTTAATACTTACCAAGGGTTGATTTAGGGTTTGACACTGACTAAAAAAAGTATTTCTTGGATTCTCATATTATTATTTTGGTTTTAGTTTCAAAGCAATGTGTTTCTAAGTGGATGCAGGGGAATGGGAAAAACTTTTTGTTGGGGTCAACCAGCAGATTGTGAGATTTGATCTGTGTCTTAAGCAGAACAATATCAATTAATTGTCATTAGTACGATAAAAGAACGAAGAACTGAGTTGCAGTTAGTGTGATGCACTAGATCATAGATAGAAAAGGATGGGGCCAAGAAAAAAAAAAAAGAAGAATTATAGGGTTAATGAACTGCTATTTCTGTGTCTGTTACTTTGGGATTTAGAACTTTGATTGATTGATTATATGCCTCTTTCTCACCTCTTCACCTTTTCCCTATAAAATTGTATTGATCATCTAATCTTCTACGTCTTATCGGCCATTTCTATTAATTGGTGGATGTCAATTAATTCAGTTGAGATTAACTATAAATTTTTTGCTTACATTAAAAATAATAAATCGTACCTTCTGATAGTGCTGCAGAGGCACTTGCACTCTCAAATGCTTCCAGCGGGCTGCATTTCAGCCTATGAATCTGTTTTGGAGTTAGCAAAATCTCAGTTTAAAATGATTCCCCACATGTTAGCAACTCTGCAAGATGGGCATCGGGTTCTTAACTTTATCATTAAACAAAGTAATATGCAAGATAAGATGAGGGTGATTCCATCGTGCATTGTGTTTAAAATTCATGATTTTAATGAAATAATTTCCTCATTTGATCATTGCACAACAAATCCTTCACAATCTCCTAGCTATACATTTTTTTTATTAATAATCATAATAATTAGTCATTTTTTAATTGTCAATAATTTTATTTTATTTTTAATTTTTTATTAATCTTACCTTCACTAAAGATAAAGAATCAATATGTAATCAATTTTTTCAATATGATATCAAGGGGTTGTTTGATTTGCAGAGAAAAAGACTCCAAATAATAGGCCCTTAAATTTTAAAATAACATTCCAACTACATATGAATTAAACTAATTTTTTGTATGTGATTTAAGGGATTAGAGATCGGTGTCAATTTGATCTCTTAATTCATTCGTCTATTGCCTAGCTAAAATTAAGAGATTAGAGAGAGAATAATAAAAATAAATTTATGGTATGTGCACATGCATTTCGTGTTGAAATATTTGTGATGATTTGGATAATTTTAGCATCCAAAGTTTGTATGAAGCTTGCACACACAAAAAAGAGAAAAAGAGGAAAAAGATCTAAATTGTTGAGGGAAATCTCTTATGGTGATAGTAAGATGTTTATGTCAAAGTTGATAATGAGTAATGGATAATAAGTGATAATTTAATCAAGGGATAATCAATAGTTAGATTATAGTAAGACATCAGTTTAATCATTCTTCAAATAAGAGGGGCGATGAGTAAGAAAATAAATGTCAAAAACTTTGTTAGCATCAAACATTGGTTAAATGTTAAATGTTAACAAGTGTTAGACATTAATCGTTAGTATTTGTTAGTGTGAACGATGGTGCTCACTAAACATTGGCCAAAAAAGAAATAAAGATTCATGATTGTTAAATATAATGATAAAATTTTGGTGGAGTGATGTTAGTCTAATCATTATTGTGACTTCAAAGGACACTAAGTGACTGAGAAAGTAAGCATATAATGTTGAAAGTCTATTAATAAAGACATCTGAAGTTGCTATCATAAGGATGTTAGTATTATCATTCACCAAGTTGGAGAGGAGAAGGATGCCATTAAATGACAATAGTTGGCAGCGTGATAAGTGTAAGTCATTAGAAAATGTCAAGCATTTATTATTGTGGATATCAAATAATGGTGGCCTCATATGGTGGTACATTATATTTAGATATATATATATATATATATATATATATATATATATATATATATATATATATATATATATATATATATTGTGTGTGTGTGTGTGTGTGTGTGTGTGTATTGTGTGTGTATCTATTTATTATTCTCCCTATCTTTTTGAACTATCAAACTCATGTATTTGCATGTGCCACATTCAAATCAGAATTTTACAAAAATGAAAAACTAGGTTGGGCTTTTGTTATGAATTTCAAGATTTTAAAGTCAATTTAAAAATTAAGACTTAAGTTGGTTAATTTGTAATTATAAAAGAATAGGGGAATATGTATTATAATTTAAGATGATGAAATATAATCATATATATCATTCTTTATATATAAGAGCTACCTAAAAGTACAATATTAAATGCTATTAATTTGTAAACATCAAATGATATTAACTAATGAAAGTAGGACAATAAATGATTGGGAATATCATAATTTAAGTTATGAATGACAATTAACTAAAATTTTATCTGACTAGTAAGGGCATCATTTTAGGATGGTTAGATTCAAGTTAAACTTAAACTCAGCTCATTAATTATATGAATCAAATATGTAACTCGAATTAGACTAAACTCAAATCCTACCATCTAACCCATTTATAATATCAATCATATTTGGATCAACATAATTCAAATAACCGAAATCAAAATATGTTCCATTCAACTCAATTAACTCGACCTAAACCCACTTAACTCTTAGTCAAAATAGTAATCAAGTCAATTTTGAGTTAATTTCAAGTTATTCCTAACAACCCAAATTTTACTAGAATAATAATTAAATCTATAATTTTGATCCTAACTTAATCTAAATAGTAATTATGTCAACTCGAACTCAAGGTTTTCAAATCATTTTTTGGTCGAGTCATTTTTTAACACATTTACTAAGAGAAAGAGATATTGAGTTTTCTAGTTCATAGGCATCAAATGTTGGTAGTTGGAAGATGCTAAACATCATCAATTTGTAGATGTTGAATGTTGTGAGATCGAATATTATTAATAAAGTTGTAGTTAGTGATGGTTGATGTTGATGATATCTATGATTAGTGAATGGAGGGTGTAGTGTCATTGTAAGGTTTTAAAAGTCAATAAAATTGTTGGATCAAAATCTGATGGTCATATTGTAAGGTTTTATCATTATCATACATAGTGAGATCATTTTACACTCAAAAGCTCTTTTTTGGTCCTTTATGGTAGCCCAAGGAATGACATTTTGTAGCATGAAATTAATTATATGGATTTCTTATGCAATAATGTCCATCAATAATTATATATTAAGATAGTATAAGGATTGATACCTTCAAGGATATTAATGCTATAGGATTAATACCCTCACAATAGTAGGACCCTTACTTATGTTAACCACCCTTGTTTATCAATCTTTAAAGACAAAATTAGCTAAAACTCTTAGCCAAATCACAATAAGCTTGTGGTCTTAAAATTTTACTATGATTCAAAATCAAGAATGACAAATTAAATACAACACTAGAAAAAGAGCATAGAAGCAAAATATGCATATCTTTGTCTTGATTGTTTATAAAGTTCTTTTTTTCTTTATCATTCATAAGTCTCTTAATGTTAGCTCAGTTGTGAGTGGCGGCGCACGTCGTTATTCTCCCGCGCTCCTTTCGTGGGGATATCGAGGCCGTTACGCGTGGGTGATGAATGTGGACGTTGTAGCGAGGATTAATACGATATTATTCACGATGGATGTGTTGGGTGGATACCCTTCAAAAAAAAAAAAATGTGACTCTAAAAGGAAGAGTCAATTGATAGTGTAAATTGATCACTTCTTTCATCCTTAGAAAGTAGCATAACTCTTTATGAAAGAACGCATTGGGACTTAACCTACCTTTAAAGTGATTGTAAAAGGATCAATCATCCCTAAGCCTTTTGCAACCCACAAAACTATTTCAAGCCACAGATCCCCTAAAAGAAATCATAGCAGGGGAAGACAATAAATAAACAAATAATCACATTGATATTAACACGACAGCCAAAATAATAATAATAATAATAAAATAAACAAATTAATAATTAATGAAAAAGGTGAACCTAACTACGGCAAGTCAAACCCGCCACTCAGGGCACTGGTTTACCGGCCGGGTCTTCTGCATCCCGGCTTTAAGTGGGCAGGGTGCGTCGACCGGCGGCACCATACAGTTGTATTGGAGACAGAGGGAGGTTGTCATCGGAATCTCCGCCGCCGGCGACATCTGCATCCCGCTGAGGAAATTGTGCTGCAAATACAGGACTTCCATTCCCGCCGCCTCCAATCTCTCAGCAAACCTCGCCGGCAGTTCCCCCGTGAACCTGTTGTTGTTCAAATACAATCTCCCTACTGCTGCCAGAAAGGGCGACAGAGCGCCGGAGAGGCGGTTGTAGCTTAAATCCACCTCAGGTATCCTCACATCGGCCAGTGGGACCACGGGCCCGGCGAACTTGTTCCGCTGTAGCCGGAGGGATGAAAGTGGGAGGTTGAAGATGGTCGCAGGAATGGGGCCGGTGAGGATGTTCATGCTAAGGTCGAGGTAAGCGATGGAGGTGAGCTGCGGGATGACGCCATCGATTAGACCGGAAAGGCTGTTGCCTGAGGCGGCGAGGTAGCGGATTGATAGGGGAAGAGAGGGTAGTTCGCCGGAGAGGTTGTTGTGCTTCACATCAAGGCGGACGAGAGGAGAAAATGAGGGGAAAGAAGGGATTTTCCCTGAGAGGCGGTTGTGGCAAAGTACCAGGTTGGAGAGCTCTGGGAGGGAGGTGATTGACGGAGGGATCTCGCCGGAGAGGATGTTGAAGCTGAGATCAATCGTTCGAAGCTGGCGGAGGGAGGCGAGAGAAGGAGGAATGGAGCCCGAGAGGAAATTGCCGCTGAGTGCGAGAAAGCGGAGGGAGGAACAGAGGGAGATGGAGTCTGGTATTTGGCCAATGACACGACCAGGGACGAGGGAGAGTTCTGATAAGGCGGAGAGGCGGCCAAAGGCGGGGTCGAGCCGGCCAGTGAGGCCTGGGGTTCCGGCGCGGGGGTCGCCGGGGCGAGCGCGACTACGTGCCCTTCAGCGCAGAATACCCCCGGGAAGCTGCATGGGTCTCCGGTGAAGTCCCACTGTGAGAAGAAATCCGAGCCCGGTAAGTCTGACAGAGACTTTCGGATCGATTGCAGCGCAAGGAAATCGACCGGGTCGAGGACCACCTCTGCTGGCGATCGAACTAGGAAGAACAGAACCAATGTTAGAAGAACACCGGCTCTTGTAGCCATTGACTGCCCTCTGTTTCTTCTCATTGATGATGATCCAGAGAAACCGAACCTCGTTAAATAAATGAATGCGCAAACAAAAAGAGAGTCAGTGACAGCCAGAGCGAGCGAGAGAGAGTGAATGGGGGATACCGCAAAGGCGCAAACAGAGAGCACCGCTTTCAACTTTCTAGTGAGAAAGGTGGGAGCACTTCAATGGCGACAGTAGAGAGCTAAAGAGGGACAGAAAGAATGGAGCAAGAAGTACTTCACTCTTCGTCTTCTTGGCTATGAACTGATGTTGAAAGCGGAATGAATGCTGCTTAAAGAAGAAGGTGGCATAAGTACTCTGTTTCCAGGTTTATGGCTTCCAGCACGCCATGGTTCTCACTTCTCTGTTCTGATTTTGGACATTTCTTTTATTTTCTATTGGTGTTCTCTGTTTTTATTTGATAGCTATGGATTCAGCTGCGGTTAGGCAAACGGCTGTCCGAACCTGAGGCTTGGATTGCCTCTGCGAATCCGAAGCGACGTGGCAAACCGGAAGGATTAGGTGGGCCAGATTTATTGACACGTGTACGTAGCTGGGTTTCTAAAAGGCAAAGAGAGCGTATGATAGGGGTAACCGGGTAATGAGTGGGCACTACAGAAGTGAGTGGGCACTACAGAAGTGAGAAGGCAACGGTCATTTCTTTTCTCACGTGAAATGCAGGTGACAAGTGCAGGCAAAATCGATAAGAAATTGAAAATAATAATAATAATAAAGGAGAATCGGTGAGAGCTGAATGAGATTATTAATCCTTTGTTTATACCAATGCACTGTAAGGGGCTGGGATGAAAAAAAATCATAAAATATTGAAAATAAATTTATGTTAATATATTATTATTTAATTATGATCAAAATTGTATTAAATTTATTTTCAGATAAATATGATATTTAAAAATCTGTTAAAATTTATGTTATATTTATATCAAAAAATTATTTTAAATAAACTTTTTTTTTAATATCTTATAATATTACTATGCGGGTTATTATCAAAGAAAATAAGACTTTCATTAAGCATGTACTAATCCTCATTTTAATTTTATCGTCAACCTTAATCTTATTTAAATTATTTAAGATGAGTGATACTGATCCTCCTTTTTTTTTATTTGTTTCTCTTGAATGTTGTATAAAATGTGGATTGTAAATCATTTTGACAACCTATTTGCTTTTTTTTAGTTATATTGTATTTAATAGATGTCATTTATAAATTTTTCATTAATATTATTGCATGTTAGAAAAATTGTAGTAATAAAGTGAGTATTTTCTAACTTAACGTTGTACAAGGATTCAGAAATATACATTTAAATAAAACATGCAAAAGTTATAAAAGTTCTTACATAAGAAAGTAAATAATAATAATAAGGGACCTAATGCAATTAAAATAATTTATTATGTAGGTGAAGGTTATATAAATAAGCCTTTCTCCTTATCGGCTTAATTTTTAAATTAGCCCTAATTAAAATCATAATTAGCTAATTAGTAAAAAAATTTAAAATATGACCTTGATCGGAGGGTATATTTTTTTTAAAAAATGAAATTCGAACTTGGTTTTTTTGGCCAATCATTGGTGTCATTTCTGCGTGGTTGTATCGTTGAATAAAAAATTACAACTTTCGTGTTGAAAAATTTTGATATCTCGATCGAATAGCCTTAATTTTCGTATATATAAATTTTGAAGTTGTGAAAGCGAAAATTATTACGAACCATTTTTTTGTCATCAGATTGTTAATATATATAATTCGCGATAATATCAAACACTCTCAATATATTCTATATATAAATTGATTAATAACACCTATGAAAAGAGACCGACTCGATTAAAAAAAATGTATCTCTTTCGAAATTTTGATTCGTTCATTTGTTAATATTGAACTTAACTTGACACTTAGTGTGAAAAAATTCATACTTTCATTCCCCAAATAGAATAAAATTAAGAATTTTATAATTTTTTGCATCCAAATATTCATGACAATGACTCTACAATTAAAGAGAAAAGTTTAATTATACAATTATTATGAAAATAAGCATATATTTACATACTATTGAAATGAAAATAAACTATATCTTAAATTGATAGTGTTCATTTCTAGAAATTAGGGTAAATGGAAGTATCAATTAAATTAGCCTATTTGGATCAATCTTATTTTATGTTTTTGATTTTATATGTGATTTTAAAACATATTAACTTAATATATTTTTATGTTTAAGAAAATAATTATTTAATGTATGTAGATGTTTTTATTTTTTGTTTTAAAATAAATCATATTATTTTTATAAATACTGAAAATAATTTTGGACAATTTAAACTATATGTAATTCCACATTAAGTCTTTCATCCTCTTTATGAGTTAATCAAATTAAATAACAAGAAAATCACTTTGATATCCTGATGAGTAGGTAAACATAGAAAACATATAAAACCGTCAAATACATGTCATCAAATGCACCAAAAAATATAATACATCTGTATGGATAGTGGTGGAATCGAGGAGTGTAGTGGGATGGTGGTCTCCGCGGCCATCAAATGATGATGGTCCTCCTCCTCTTCCATCACTCTGTTGCGATCTCTCGTAACTGAGGTATGTATTGCGTAAAGCGAATACCGTGGTAAACTCATATGGCGTCATATGAAAAGATGGGACCATATGCGGCGAGCTGGCGTGTTAAATTTGCGACCACATTACTTCGATATGAATCTTGTGGTGGCGTGTAATGAGGTGATGTCACCAGGGGCGAGGATGGCCCCATCCATCGATGGAACATTGTCGCGTGAAGTACACGGAATGTCGGTATCCAGTGTCAGATATGCATGTCGCCCTGCCGCAGTTCCTCATATTCATTGAAAGATGCGACATTCTCTATCGCCTCGCCAAATAACGGAATATATCCCATTATTTAAAATGTGGTCACTGCATATAAGAAATTTATATGAGTGTATCGTTGTTATAAAAAAAGCAAATATTAATACTATGTCTTCAAAAACCAATGCGTTAGCAGCGGCAGTGTATGTGTCGGAGAATGTGCCTTCAAGTATAATGAAGCCCATGAGCGATACCATCTCTCGGTTGATCGGCTATCATGCGTGATGAATCCTGGCAAAACTGCGTCTTGCCCACCGGTAATGTAAAAGTGGTAATGGACAATCAACATCCGCTCTGCCATCAACCCGTTACAAATGATGGATCTATCAACATCAATGGTAGGAGACATGCCGAAGCTATCTGCACATGATGCGGTACCACTCTACCCTCTTCCAACATATGATCGGTATCTCCATCCATATTTTACGTCCCCCAAACATATATCCGCAAGCGGATCGATGTATATGGCTTGACACGCATATAATATAAATTGTTATTTCAATAAACATTCAAGAATGAGTAAGCCAATAAACATTACATCAAATATGACTCTGCGGTAGTCGTCAACTCATCCCTATAAGCTGCTACTATGATGTAAATCTAATACGCATGCCCGCCAAATCTTGCATGTAAGCTCCAAACATGGTCGCTGATGTGTGCACCTTGCGTGAATTTTAGTTGATTGAAGTAAATGACATACTCAACATTGTTCTGATAGACCACGAATAGGCAATTTGAAAATACATATCTTCAAACAATTTCGCCGGAATCGCATCTCCTCAAAGCGAATGATGATGGGCCATCGAATGTGAGGTCCTCATCCCATTCTCCCGGTTTATTTATGCGATGTCGTTATTCCGTATCGGTGCTCTTCCTATGACTTGTTCTAATAATCAATCAAGTCTCGCTAAGGATGATTACGTGGCGATAGTTAGCACATTTGCGGTTATCATCCTCCCTCATCATCATCCTATCTCATTGGGCATTTTCATATGTCCAGATTGGGTACTACGTTTATCTCATTATCTTCTAATTCACAAATTCAGAGAACTTGTAAGAAATCTTGTTCTCTTGCTTGAACCATAACATTTTGAGCTTAACTAGAAGTTGGTGCGATGTACCGCTGCTCTCTCACATTCCTGTATTGTTAATCTCCACGCCTCACCCATTAATTCCATAACCGATATAAACCACAATAGGAGAAGCACAAGTGCGGTGAGTATAGTTTCACCCATGTCATCGATGCGAGTTGCAATAAATCCAGGACTCTGGAAAACGACCCAGATTCACAAAGAACTTTGTTGGATCTCTATCTTCAATGATTTCATGATTTGTTTCGTAATTAATCTAATACTGACGTGGGATTTGGATTGGATTTTTCCACCAATGTATGTTAGAGCGAAATCGTCATTCACTCTCGGTTCACCTCCATAAAACACTAAAACAGTTGAATTCATCACTAACCAGCGATAAGAACACAATGTTTTCATCACACATGCAAATAATTTAATTACGATAAATAAAATTATTGTATTCATTTATGATATAGAGATGCGAATCTTTTATTACACAACGGCATTACTTTTAATAAACAAATAAATAGAATATTAAGCCTCTCTCTCTCCTCTTAAGGTTGACCAAAATGCATTAGACCAATTAAATATGATATTTTAGAATAACATTAGTCATCATGACTTTAGACTCTTAAGCAAAATTTGAGAAGAATTCAGAACTTCATTAGCCCTCTCCACATTGAACTCCCTTTGAGAGGATATAAAAAAAAATTAATAATAAAAAATAAAAAAAATGAATTGATATCCTGCACCCAAATTTATGATATATATTTGATGAAACCTATTAATTTTATAATATTGCTATAATCTATCATGATACAGATAACAAAAAATGAAAAAAACTTGTAAATATATCATTACTAAAATTATAGCAATGATTTCTAAAATATGTAGATTTTATTTAACTTGATTACTTATTCATCTACTTTACTCATCTCAAAGTTAAATCTTAATTAAATTTAAATGAAGATATATTAAGCTAGTTTTTATTCACTAAAAAATTTAATTTACTGATGGCCAAGATTGATCAGTGCACAATATCTTATTAAATATTAGAATTATTTTATTTGGTGAAAATACAACTTGCAAAAAAAAAAAATACTGATCATATAATTCAAGAAGAAATTTTTAAGTTGTAGGATCGTTACTATAAATGCTAAATTTTAATTGATTTTTTGACTCATAGAATGAAAGTAGATATTTATAATATTTTATAAACATTGAACATTATCATACTTAATAACAAAAGTTAGAGTTGATCAACTTATACGAGATGAGAAAGGTAAGAACCTTTTCATAGTTGCAACAGAGACACACTATAAGAGACACACAAAATCAATTAGATCCACAAAATGCCTAAACATACTACAATAAATTAGATCTACAATTTAAATAGATACACAAATTAGATCCACAACATGTCACAAATTAGCTCCACAAAAAAAAATTAGATCCACAAAAAGAAGTAAGATCCACAAAAGAAATTAGATCCACAACATATCACAAATTAGATCTTATTATCCTTTTTATTTTGGCAAAAAAAAAAAAACAAACAAAACCTTTTCCGCAAAATGTCCGGATCCGTCTGAGGCTGCCGGCCGGAAGGGCGGCTGAACAGCGTTCACAGGCGGCCAGCGGCTTAAGGTTTATAAAAAAAAATATTTTTGGCCGGATTAAGCGATCGGCGGCCCGGAAGCGCATCGATCGCGCCGATTGCCCGTGGCTAAGCACTGAAAATATTAAATTTTTTTTTAAGGTCTAATTAGCTAATTACGATTTTAAGTAGGGTTAATTTAAAAATTAAGCCTCTCCTTATCTAAAGAAGGAAGGATTATAATATTTAGATTTCTAATTTGACCTCTAATGAGAGTAATAAGAAAGCTTGAAAAATAATGAAAAGTGTTGGAAGTTAGGGTTGATTGATGATTGAAAAAGATAATTCGACGATGATGGTCTATCAACGTCAATTGATGGTTAAAGAAGACCATTGAGTGAGAGTGGATCCCAATGTTGAATAATAACAATTAAGTGATAGTGGATGTAAGTATCATTTGGTAGGAGGTAACGATCATCCAGCGATGATAGCTGGTTAATGGCAATCAGGTAAAGACAATTGGGAGATGACAGTTAGGTAACAACAGTCGAGTGACATAGTGAATGCTAGTGTCAATTCATAGAAGATGATGGTTATTAGAAGCAGATAGTTGGGTTATAATAGTCAATTGAGCAATGATAATTAGGTGGTAACAATTGTTGATGGTGATCATAGTATTTATCATTAGATAGAGCTTTGCGATGTTTCAAATATATGATCTTTCTCCCACTATAGTCTCTTGTACATATAGAATTAGTGTGAATTAATATATTTTTATAGTGATATTATGACTATATTAGATAATATTTTTAAACGTTATATGGCGATCTATATTGATTCACTTGAATGTATGAAGTTCTTTATGTGTCTTGGCATTATATTAAGTAATTTTAACTTATTAAAATTTTCTTATAAAGGAGCTTGTTGATTATAAACATATCATATGTAAAGATTATATATAGTCTCTCAAATATTGTTCATAAAGTTTTTAATTATACTTTGAGTAATTGATTTAAGTTCATTTTAACTCAAATCAAGGCACTTAGTTCCACTATATTTGTCTCACTGAAAAATGCATACTAACAATTAGTTTGCTAAATTTATACTTTAGAGAGTTCCAAAGTTAATTATAAAAAAAATTTATGCACCTACTTACATCAAGATATGTACTTAGTTAGATAATGTTGTTAGAGATGTATGATTTGCCATCTATTTTTGCATATTGAAGCATTTGAGTGTGAAAACATTTTATTTCTTAAACATCTATATGATAGGAGAACAAAGTAAATAAATTATAAGTCAACCACTTTCAAATCCAATTTGAGGTCATGAACCCAATAAATTATGATTAGTTATAAATTCACTTTACATATAACCTCATTTTTTGGCATACAAAATAGAATGTACTATACAAAATTGGTTGCAAGTTAAATTTTGCGGTAAAATCATTGTGAGGATTAGAAGGGATCAAGGAGCCTACTTCTTAAAGGGGCATAACCCCTAAATGATATCCAATATTTATGCTTATTTATATTATAGTTTTTAAAATTGTGGATATGATGTTATTATTTTGGAAAAAGTATGAGGCATGACCACTCATTGAATGCTAATAAGAACCTTATATTGGAGTTGTGATCAAATAACTTCTCCCTAATCATACTTTTACCAATCTTTGAAGTTAATATATTATTTATATTAAAAATTTTCAAAAAATCTTGGGGTGCAAATATTGCCCAAAATACATAATAATGCCTTTAGGTGTAAAACTTGCCAATTTTGAGATTGGAATATCAAAAAGGGTCTTGAAAGGCTAAAAATGCATAAAATAGTTTAGTTGGGAGCTTGCTTGTGTTATTATTATGTGGGTGCAGTGCATTTTTTTCTACTTTTTTAAGGTTCTAAGTTTTGCAACATTTTTTAGCATGTTATTTAATGTAATTAATTAGAGAAAAAACTATTATATTACATTAAAAATCATATATATTATATATTTATATAAGAAAAAAAAATGTATAACTCGTTTATCACTCACCCTCCGACTAAAAATATCCCCTGAGAAACTAATATTTCTCCCTTTTAGGTTTTTGTTCTACTCTACAAAGATATAAAATACCATTTTAGGTAAGGCATAATTATGAGTTGTTGTTGAGATTAGAAGTTCTTATTTAGAAGCTATGTTCTTCGTTTGTATCCAAATCATCTATATTGGATGCATGAATCTAATCTAAGTTAGGAAGATTTCTTTTTGCCCCATTTTGAGGTCATCATTTTTTCCCCCAAAATAAATTATTCTCAAAATTTGGTACAATCATATGAGAGATGGAGACCAATTCAATGGTATGTTCTCAATATGATAATACAAAAATGAAGATGAATGGGGTTCTCCAAAATTATTGGTGATTTGTATGATACCTAATTTCTTTTCTCTTCAAAGCTACTTTTATTTTTTTTAGCCTTTTTTTAGTCTTCTTATGTTGAATGCTTGTGTATTTATATTTCTATAATTTTTTTTGGTTATAATTCTACTATTTTGATTTTTTTTTTGAAATTTTTTTATTTTTGAATGATGTGACATAGAATTTATATAATATTTCTAATTTTGATGAACATTTGCTTTTATAAATTTGAAGTCTTTTTATAAATATTTAATATATCACATCTTTCTTCATCAAATTTTTATGTCAAAATGCTATTATTTGATAGGGTAAAAAAATTAAGAATAGCAGCTTTATTAAATCTGCGTACTATAGATTATATATTTTAAAAAATTTCTTGAACTTATTCATCAAAATTAGCTGAAATTTTTGTAAATACTCTTCTTGATTTATAGATTTTCATAAAAAAATTTAAAAGTTTTGTGAAGGTAGTTTTATCAAGAAATTTTTTTTAATTATTATTAGTCAATAATTCCTGCAATGCACTATTACTGTAGATAAATTTATCGAGTTGTCAGATGATTGATTTTCTTAATATTTTTAATATCATTGGAGAGGGAATTCATAAATTTTTATTTTTCTTTAGTTTGGCATATATTTATCATACACTTTATCTTTTAATTTTTTACTCTAATATGATATTGATATATGTATAAATTTTAAGTAAAATAAATGGTGGAGCTCAATTATCAAAGCAATAATTCACATAATTTTGAGGATTTAAAATAGTGAAGATTATATATTGGTACTAGAGAAATTATGGATTTGAAGGTTTAATTTGAGATGACTATTATGCCAACCACTCTTAGCATCTAGAGGTTAATCATGCTCAAGATGTTACGAACAACACCGACAATATGTGAGATAGAAAAAGTAAATCATTGGCAATGATATTTATCGTTATTTAATTTAATGGTGTATATCAATCTTGTTGGTGATGATAAATATTATCCTTCTTGAATATTCTTATGCTTTTTTAAAAGAATGTACAAACTTCTTTTAATAAGCATTAATGTCATCATTAACATTAATTTGTGCTTTTTTGAACATGATTGATAAGGCCAACATAGGATTGTGTTCTATGCTGCATAAGAGATGACTAAAAAGGTCCAAGGTGGAGACATCCCAAGATCTTAATAGAACCTGAAGAACTACCCTTGAGATTTAGTGGGTCTCTATGTAGAATATTTAAAATTATTAGTTATATTTTCACCTTATTTTTGGTGAATATTAAAGTGGTGGGAGGGATCATAAATATTTCTTAAATTTATGATGAACTACTTAGGAAGCTTGTCATCATCCCTTAGATAATGTAGAACCAAGTATGGGAAGACTTGAGAGAGAAGGACAGCAAAGACCTATTGAATATGGGTAATTTTATAGTGGTTGATGTGCTTGTAAGAATCATATGAACCACTATAGGGATCTCTAGGAAGACAAGAGAATCTCAATATAATAAGGTCTTAATGTATAACATTAATCAATGGTGAAGACTCTTAAAACCATGGTGAGAAGAAAGATGATGCATATTATTTAAGGAGAATTTCTCTTAAACTATGCATCATAGTTCATCCCAAAAGAAATTCTAAGAGGTTTTAATGAGAATAGGTTAGGTCAAGTGCATAATGGTTTGGATGATTATGGGTTGGTTGGATAAGATGAGAAGGATGTATTGAGCTAGCAAGATAGAGAGTATCTTTTTGAGCTATGATGGGGGAGGAATTTCAACAAGCTGGTGGGGAAGCCCAACATAGGTGTCCTTAAATTGACCAGCCCTAACTTATTATTGATCTTATGGGAGAAAATCCATTATTATGTGGTGAAACTATCTATTAGCAAGCCTTTTATGGGTTAAATTTTTTGATCTAAATGTTATTCCATCTATGAACTTACTGAGTATATTTTTATATAAGCATTGCACAAAATCTCATTGGTCCCATAGTTTTTCTCATCTTAAAATTTTCATTTGAAAAACGCTTGTATCTCTTGTAAACTTAATTTATCAATATGCGTATGATTTTATTTATAATATTAAGACAAAAACTACTCACCCTACCATTATAAATTTTCTAGCATATAATAAGTAAAAGATTTCCTTAATTTATCCTTTCTAATTTTATCACACATCTATACTAATTAACATTTTTTATCTTATTAAGCCTGGATATGAATGATTTTTATATTCAAACATTTAGATCTATTGAACATCAATGACATAATTATAAGGATTAATTTTTTTTATATAACCATGCATTTTTAATAACATATCTAAGATACTTAAAATTTTATAAGTAGATATTACTTTATTTTCTTTTAATACTGAATGATAATTGTTAATATCAAACTCATAATAAGTATATTGCATACTCATTCCTTAATTCATAATTCAAATGCTTTTAAATATAAATATTTCTCTTATCGTTGTGATTTTTTGTCAAGTAAAATTATATCATACACGCACACACGTGCGCGCACATACAAAAATTTTATTTTGAATATTATTTATAAGCATCTCTATAATCAATATAAATTTTAAAATTATTGAAACTTAATATAAATCTACTATAATTCTGAACTTTTGGGATGCTTCACAATTACTGGGGGTGATCATTCCATCAATTTTAATAGTTTGATATACAAATTACCCAAACAAATTGATTTTAGTTATAAAATTGCAAACATAAATTGGCCAAACTACTTTTTAAAACAAATTGAACTCAATTGAACTTTAGTTAAGTAAGTTTGATTTAATTTTAATTGAGAAAAATATAATTAATATTAATAATGAACATAATTATCTTTGGTATAAATAACATATATTAAAAAGAATATAAAATACTCTTTGTTAAAATTTATAATTTCGATATGTTGAATAAATATTCTTCGTGTCACTTATTTATTAATATAGCTTTACATAAAGAGACCAATATAATTTAAATTTTGAACGGATCAATTTTACAAAAGCAAACAATTTAAATAATAATCATGAATTGAAGCAAGTTAAAATTACAATCACTAACCAATTTGATACTTTAACAATCAAATAAAATTAATCAAATAATATATATTTAGCTCAATTTTTAATTTTAATCAAATAATACACAACCTTATAATTACTTCTAATATTAGTTCTTCATCATGCATAACTTTACTAATATAAATATATCTTTAATACACAATTTTATTGCCTAGAGCACACTAATTAATTCTTTTGGTACTCAATTATCTAGTTTCTCAAGCTAACTAAAATTTCACTAAAGAAGCACCCCTTTGATAGTTTAAAATTTATGTTCACCAATGAAGCACCCTTGTAATTGTTCAAAATTTATTTAATACTAAAATAACATATTACACCATGCATAAATGATGTACCATTAGTCAGAGTATCCTTAGCACTAGAGACACCAATGTAAAAAGTTGTTGATAAAATGATATTGCACTTAGAAGCCTAAAAATATCTATCAACCCATATTGTTTCCACAATAGATATATTTTTTATTATTCATATGATATATATAATTTTAAAAGATAAGGGTTGTCAAAGAACTATAACAAAGATTTTTCATCTATGTAAGAAGGTAAACTGGATAAAGCTTATAAATACCATATAATTGAAGAAGGGATCTTTAGTCTCTCTCTCTCTCTCTCTCTCACACACACGCGTGCACACATACACACACACACACACATTCTAAACATTTCTTTATTGATCCATCCACTTGAAGAAATCATTTTTAAGATCATGATGTTATAATAGTGTGATATAATTTAATTTTATTATTTTGTATTTTTATGTATTTTCATGCTTTTGCTTTCTAATTTATTCTTTAGTAAAGTTTTTTTTTCTATCTCATTTGATGCTTCCCATAAAGCAAATTATGTCATTAATAGTTTCCAAGCTTTTAAACTCAAATCCCCTCCATATGCTTTTTGAATGCCTTCTAAGGTTACAGTTGTGCGCTTAAATGTTAACATTTTAGCTTAAAAATAATTCCACATGCCTTTTCGTTTAATATGTACGGTGCTAGCGGTGCACTCATTCAAAGTGTGAAGTGCTAATGAATGAACAAAGTCCTCGTGTTCATTTGAAGTGTGTATGGTAAGCTTAAACATCATGCTTTTATCTAATTCCCTAAGGTGCCTTTTCATTAAATGTAGGAGGTGATAATGGTGAGCTCACATGTCAATTTGTTAGCCTAGACTATGCAAGATGGAAAATAATTGTCTTGAGTGTAAAAGTTATAGTTCATACATCTTTGTGTGTGCTTTTTAAATGTCGATGTAATAATAATGGGGTTAAAAGTTGAGCTCTTTATTGACCCATCTATACATCTTCATTTTGCATGTGAGACAACAATGGTAAGCTTGGGAGATGATATTAAGCTGAGATCTCTTTCACCATCACTTCATTCATTGTGTTAGGCAAACAAATGTGAGGTGGATCCAATTCGATGGTTTACATAGAAATTTGCATTTTTGAAATCCAATATTATGCATTTTTTCATTTTTTTTAAATACAACATTCTTTTCATGAAGACTTTATATTTTCATAATTTTTTTAAAAATTAATAGTAATATATTTTTTTATTAAAAAGTTTTCAAGACAACACATTTTAGAAGTAGTAGACTCATTCTAGCTCTTATTCCACTCAATAGCATCATGACTCACAAGGAATCACAAATCAACTCTAGTGAAGCACCCCCATTACCGATAATATTAGGACTCCTTAATTCTAAATATTAACTTTCAATCTTCATAACATTGATTTTAGGGTCATCATATAGATTTAATCATCTAATTTATATCTTTATTTTGACTAATATTTGGGCATCTGGGATCTATCGATCAAGTCATCATTGTCGTGAACTAATTCTTCCTCATTTAGGACAATATAGTTTTATAAAGATCTCAAAATGATGTATCATAATTATTTACTATTTAATAAATTATAAAACCAAAATGACCTTCGATGAGAGCCATTTTAATTAACTCAAAATAAATATTCCAAGATGACATAACTCCTCTTTATTATATAATTTACTTATGTATTATAATATTTCTCATTTAAATGCTCATAATTCTTTTCACAAGCCAAGATAACATTCCACACACACCCTCTAATTGAGGTTTTGACTTAGACTACCTAAATGTGTGTAATGCTATTGGTATCAAAAAAATAAAGGGGGATTTACATACATACCACAAAATTCTTATATATTTACATGTCTAACGCCTAAACTTTAATTTTTATATTTATGACACCCAAATCTTCAATATCACATCAAAAATACCATCACCATTTACTTTTTAAAAGTGAAATGCCCCTTTTTAAGCATAGGAAAGTGTTAGACAAATAAATATCTAACTTTAGGTATTAGATATAAAATACATAAGAATTGTATGGTATGTAAATCTCCTAAAAATAAATCTTGTTTCAAGAAATGTGAAGTGGCTGATAGTTGTCAATAAAACAAATATCCACAAAGCTTTATGTATTGATTATTATTTTGATAGCAAACATATGTGTGAATCAAATTTTTTTTTTTTTTAAATTTATTGATGGGCTAATATCAATGAATTACTTGTTTATTTTCATAAACATAAAACCAATTTTAATAAAACTTTCAATAAAAAATATATATTATCTCATTTTTTTAGTGACATTTGAGAGAATATAATCACAAACTCACACACAACATATGTGGAAGCATTTGAATTGAAGATATTTTGATTTAAAGGCTAAGCTTCTCAATCACTAGGTCAAGTTATTTTATACAATATATTATTATTAAAAATATTATATAATCTAAATAATTATAGTTAATTTTAATAATTTTTTTATCCCATTTGTCATGTTCCTACCTTAATAAATAGGCATAGATGGCACCCTCGACCTCTTTCTATAGGGTTGTTTGGATGCAAGTAGAATTTAATAAATTATGTAAATCTAAATTTAGTAAATCAAAGCAAATTAATCTTGAAAATTAATTTGTATGATAAAAATTCCGGCTAAATCTTGAGTAACTATTTGGCTACTTATTTAGGATTTAAATTAGTTAGGCTAAATATAGTTTTAATAATAATTATAAAAAAATATATATTTTATTATATTTAAATATTAATTAGACTAATTAATATTTATTTTATAATTTATTAAATTAATTAAAATAATAATTTCTATATAATCAAATTTATTTAAGAAAATAATCATGATTAAATAATATTAATTATTAGGATTAATATATCTTTTAATTAATATATTTATATTTAATTTATTTGAGAGAATATTGTACAATTATAATTAATTAATAATATAGTAAGTGAATTTGATAATTAATTTTATTTAGTTAGTTTATATAAAATAATATAATCATAATTAAATTAAGGGTCATATACATACATAGCAGATAATTCTTATAATTATAATAATATAATATATCAATTATTATTAATTATAAAACTATTAATTGATCATAAAATAATAAATTTATATTAATTACATCTAATTTTATTAAATTATAATTAATTTAAGATGATATATTAATTAATTATTAGATATAATTTTAAATTAAATAAAAAATAAATCTAAATAAAAGTAATAAAAATGGGTGGACAGGAATTCGGCGTCCGAAACCCTCGTCAACCTCGTCTTTCTACCCCTTCTGCTTCGCTCTTGCCCGGTAAAAGAGAAGGGAGACGTCGCGAGAGTAACCCTTGTCTTTCCTCCCACCATCCTCCCCGCGCTTCTGCTTCTCTAAATCCGGTTAATCCGCCTACCAACAGGATTTAGTGAATCCGGATTTAACTTGCGAAAGCAGCTTTAACGGGATTACAAAAGCAGCGAATTTAACTTGGCCAAAAATACCGTTTGGCTGGATATAAGTTAAATCCGGCTCAAATCCTGCTCAAATCCTGCAACCAAACAGCCCCTTAAGTACTCCCGTCTTTGCCGTCTCTTCGACGCTGCGCTTCATATCTCGGCGCTGAGGCCTGTCGTACTTTGTCACTCCGTCTTCGTCGAGGCCTATCGTTAGCTGGTGGTTCTTTTCTCATACAGTGGTGGCTTAGAGCTCGCACAGCTACTTCGCAGTTTCGTGCTGAACTGAAATTAAAATTCTTTCTTTGGAGGTGTGGAAGGGTCTTCTTTCTTCCTGTAATGTCGTTTTCTGGTTTCGGCAAAAGTTCTGGTCCCTCCATACCACCGGTAACCCAGACGGCGTTTGGAAGTGTCTCTGCGTTTCCCTGGAGATCTCCAAATTCTAACTCTAACAGCTCGATCGCCGCAGCCGCCATCCAAAATGTGCAACAGCATCAAGTGATTTCTCCCAGACAGATTGGTAAGTTAATGATAGGCTGTTAATTTTTTTCCTTTTGGGACTTTGCTTTTGTTAAGCTCATGCAGGTTTCGAGATTGGCTGTAGTCTGCAGAAAGTATTCTATAAAGAACTCTCTTCAAATAGCATATTCCTTGGAAGACGTGTTTCTTGATGCTGTTTTTCCCCCACTTGGAATTCAAACTACGACTGCACTGGCTGTGATTAGGGTTCATTTGGTTGCTTGTGAATGTAAAACATGTGTTAGAAAGCGGGGGTTTGGTTTTCAGTCATTTAGAGTGTGAAGATGAAATCCTCACCACAAAGTGAGCTATGAGAAGGATTCTAATGTCTAATTACATTCAATCAGTGATGGATTCAACAAACTTCATTGTTTTTTCAATACATAATTTCTAACTTCAATCAACCAAATGATTCCTAATATGCTTCCTCTACTTTCCTTAACGTGAGATTCTACATTTTACTTGAATTATATGAGCGGAACTAAGAACTAATTCTTGGTTGTTACTATTGGTGTGTTTATCTTGATGAAGAAAGGCGAATGTGAAAGGAAATTTATCATTAGAATAACATTTTTCCCCTTTCTGTTACATCGTACATGCAAGTGAGATATATATATATATATATATATATATAATAAAAGCAAGAATACAAAATACAAAATGTTAATCAGTTAGTATAGGTTGAGGTTAACGGAGGAGAATAAATATTTGATTAATATTCTTAATACTCCCCTTTAAGATAGATAGTATATATTCTTGACAGACACCTTGGATATCAGTGAAGTCAATGTAGTGTGCGATAAAGGCTTGGTGAACTTATCTACCAACTGCAATGAAGATCATATGGGTATGAGTTTAACAAAGTCATCATCAAAATGATTTTGAGCAAAATGTCAGTTGATCTCAAAGGCTTGCTTTGCTCATGAAGAGCAGGATTGGTGGCAATGTGGATAACTGCTTGATTATCACATAATGTTAGTGTAGGAGCCTTTGGAACAACATGAAATCATATAATAATTGATTAAGCCAAATTAATTCATTGTCAATTATATATAAGACACAATACTTGACATTATAGTTTACTTCTTTGACTTCCATGAGATTTCAAGAAAATGCAATAGCTAGTAACATATTTCCTTGTATTTGGACAAGAGCTGTGATAAGCATTAGAGAATGCTTTTAATTGTAAAGAAGGGATAGGACAAAAAATATACCTTACCTAGGCGTGTTTTAGGTACCGTAGAAGATGTTGAGCTGCTACCATATGAATTATTCTCAGTTGCGCAATATATTGACTTAACTTATGTACAACAAGGGTTATGTTACTGACAATGTGTGAGGTATAAAAACAACCTATAAGGTGTCTATATCTTGATGCCATCTGGAGTTTACCATTAGATGCATTCAGATGAACATTTGGATCTGTTGGAACATTGGTTAGTTTATTGCTAGAGCTCCAACATCCTCCATTAATTGCAATGTATAATGATGTTGAAAGAGTATGATTCTTGTGCTTGATTGTGCAATTTCAAGTTCTGAAAAATATCTCAAGTCACCCAAATATGTTAGCTTAAAATCCTCTTAAGAGAATCAATAATATATATGGAAGGTCCTGTGATAATAATATCATCAACATACACTGGAAGTGTAATGAATGTGGGTCCTACTCTTTTTGTGAGCAAAGAATTATTTGACTTAGATTGGGTGAAGCCAAAATGAAGAAGTGATGTGGAGAATTTTGAGTATCTTTGACAAGACACTTGTTTAAGTTTATAGATAGATTTGTGTACTTTATGCACCTATTTGTCATTAATTAACATCTTTGTTTAAAATTGTGCAATAAAAATCCCTCCTCAATGCTTTTTTAAAAAAATCGCAATGAGGCCTACGCCTCATCAATGTTATGTGAGGCATGCCTCACCTCAATTTTTGTGTTGCATTTTTAAATCTATATTTAAAAAAATTAAATATAAGTTTTAATTACTCAAATAACACACAACAACACATGCAACGGTATTATGATAGATAGTAATCATGTATCATTTCTCTCTTGTCCTCTCCTCTAATGTACCATTTTGGCTACCACCATACTTGTGATGCTTTTACTTTGATATTGAATATTTGGAGTGGGATAGAGAAACTTATTATTTTAAACTTACTTTTAAATTATTGCCATTAGCTCGATTTTGATATCTTATGTTACTTTGATGTTAGTATAATAATTCTAATTTCATGATTGATGTCAAGATATTAATATGTTATTTGAATTTATTACTTCCTTCTATATTTAGATATTAATGTGTTATATTTTAATATGCAATAAATTAGAATATTAATATATCACTTTTTGTCTTTTACTTTAATGTGTGCACAATACTTCTTACTTTGCGCAATTTATTGAATTTGAGACTTGCACATCAAAATGCGTTGAGGCTTGCCTTGCCTCACGAATGAAAAAATGCCTCAATACCGGATTGCGCTCTTTTAATCTTTGATTAACATTGCATCCCCTTTAATTATTTATCAAGTAGATAGATCTATGTACACTTCTTCAAGTAGATCGTCGTGTAAAAAGGTATTATTAACATCTAATCGTGTGAGTATTTGATTGTGATTGGAAGCTAACCTTAAGAGCATCTTGACCATGACCTTTTTTGCAATAGATGAGAAATTTTCTATGAAATCAATTTCTTTTTATTGATTATAACCTTTGGTGACCAAATGGGCATTATGTTTGTTAATAGAACCATCAAGATTATACGTAATTTTGTATGTTCATTTGCAAGTAACAATATGATTTCCACTAGTAATAGAATTGCAAACCATTTATTGTTTTTCTCAAGAACACATGGCTCAATGTTCATAGCTTTTCTCCATTCAGGGAAAGTAGAAACTTGGTGATAGTATTGTGGTTTAGTTTGACAAGATATATTTAAAATAAATGATTTGTAGGTTCTCGAGTCATACTCATTAATAGAAGTTTTGAGATAATCTTTAGGAAATAATAAATTACAGCAAAAGTCCTTAAGGTATGATGGAGTAGTTCTAACTCTAGTGGATCTCCTTATGTTAGTTTTAAGAATTTGTGGCATTTGAACCATGAGTGTTCTATGTTTAAGTTTATTCACCATCATTGGCTAAAGATTATGCATTGAAGATTTTGAAATAGTTTCAATTTCTGATTCACTAGAAGGATTAGGTAAAACTAGTTTTGAGAATGGATAAGTGATGTTGTTTGTGTCTATCATAGTGGGAAATGGAAAAATTTCTTCGTGAAAATTGACATCTCTAGATATAATAATTTGCTTATTTTCATTATTATAGAGTTTATACCCTTTCACTCTAGTAGGTAGCCAAAGAAGATGCAGATTCTTGCTCTTGGGTGGAATTTAGGTTGTTGTGCTGGCAAGGTTGATGCAAAAGCAAGACATCTGAATGCCATAAGATAAGAATATTCAGTATTTTGTTATACAACAATTCATACAAGGTTTTATTTTGTAGCAATGAACATGGCATTCTGTTCATAATATATGTAGTAATTAGAATGCATTTATTCTAAAATTTGGTAAGTACTGCAAATTGAAAGTATAAGACTCTTGCTATGTTCAGTAAGAATTGGTGCTTTTGCTCGACTACATAATTTTGTTGAGGTTTATCAACACAGGATTTTTTTTATGTAGAATTTCTAGTTCATCGAAAAATTAAGTAAAGTTTAACTCCTTCACATTGTCTCATCTAAACATTTTAATTTTTTTGTTGAATTGAGCGTTAACTAAATTGATAAATTTGGAATATGTTGTGAAACATCAGATTTATGCTTTAATAAGAAAGCCCATGTAAAACGGGTATATTCATCAACTAATGTCAGGAAATATTGGCGTCACGTATGTGCAGAGATATTATAGGGCCTCCAAACGTCACAATGCATCAAGTTGAAAGGATATGGTGACATATTGCGATATAAACTGAAAGACCAATAACGTTGTTTAGCTAAAGGATATATTTGATATAGTTCAGTATGGAAATTTGAAGGTTAAGTATATTGCAAATGATTTTTAAGATTGTACAATTGTTTATTCGATAGATGTCCAAATCTATTATGCTAAGTATTTATAGAAACAATATTGGAATATAATGAAGAAGGTTGACTATTGGGATTAAAAATGTACAAATTTCATATTTGATCACCCTTACCAATAATTCTTCTGCTCTTAGCTTCCTGGATGACAACGATTATGGAAGAACGTAATCATGAGTTGTTCATCTATAAGTTACCATGAAAGTCAGGTATAAACAAAACATTGTGCAACATGATGCTATCATTCAGCTTGATGTTACCAAAATAATGAACATGAATACATGTTTGATTTTGCAATGTAATTGTATAATTTGTTATTGGTTTTAATTGTACAAAATACTCAATAGTGGAACATATGTGTCAAGACACACTTGAATTTGTAACCCAATACATGTTCGGAGTTGGGGTATGAGATAGTTGATACTGTAAAACATATACATGTAGTGTTTTGTTAGTGTCATGAAAATATAGCCGTTAATTGGCAATATTTTGTCAACCGTTTGGAAGGAATTTCCTTAGTTGATCTAAGAGATTTCATTTTCCATTGGTGTAATTTACTGAATTGGTTTGTTTGCCTGGTGTGAGACTGAAGATGAAGATTTCTTTGTTTGGGTTTGTTTTATCTGCTTGTAATCAGGTGGGAATCCATGCAATTTATATCATCTTTTCCTTGTATGACCAAGAAATCTGCAATGAATGCAATTTGATCTATTTTTTTATGAGTTTTGTCATTCCTATTGCTCTTTGAGTTGATGGCTTTGCCTTTGATAATAAAAGTAAAACCTTCTATGCTATTGATAAAACTTTTTTTTATGCTTTTGTTGTAGTTTGATATATAATGTTGCATTATCTCCTTCTTGGAAAATTAGTGCAACACTTTGTTGATCGGTGGAATAGTATCCATTAGAAGGATTTGTCCACGAACTTGAATAATAGAGTCATTGAGCTCCATCATGAAATAACATAACTTATTCCGTTCAGCTATTTGATAAAAGTTGTTTGACGTCTTTGCAAATGCATTCTCCACGTGTGCTAATGGGATGAAAATTATTCAACTCATCCCATAATGTTTTAACTTTGTGCTATTAATGATAATAGCATGCCCACCCTATTTAAGATCGAATAGTTCTTAACGTAATTGAAAAATCTTCAACCTGTGAATTTACTGAAATCGATCTGAGTTCATCCTATATTTTCTGCTTAGAATTAGAATATAGGTCCTTACAGTTATTTTCTTGGACACCTGAGCTATCCAGGAAATAACTATATTATTTTACAGTTCCAACAAAATTGCATGAATAGTGTTGATACCTTTTGATGGCAAAATAGATCTATTGATAAACCCTAATTTGCTATTAGCTAAGAGTGCAATGATCATAGCTTTGCTCCAAGAAACATAATTGTCCCTATAAAATTTGCAAGACAAGGTCAATACCAAGACTATTGGAATGATGAAGATAATAAAGAGTTGTGAGGATCTTTAATGTTCAACCTTTCATTGGAAATTGTGGAATGGCCATATTGCTCTCTTCCCATTAGAAGAAATGAGCCATGCGATCAATTGGAGAAACTACGTTGTACGCTCTGATACCATCTTAAGGAAGAAAAGGGGAAAGTGAATATAGTATGATAATAACATTTTTTCCCCTTCCTATTATATATATATACACACTGGATGGTGCAGATGGAGGATAACTGTTTGTTAATATTTTTTAGTAGTTTGTCTTATCAAAAAACATGTTTAGGAGAAGTTAGTTTTCACAAGGGAACTTTTATTGCAATTTTTTTATGCTTGTGTGATAATTTTATGATAGTGATGCTAATTGTTAGGAGGGTCTGGATAGTGGCAATGGATCAGTCTAAAGCTCAATATGATTGTGTTTTGGGTGAATTTTTTGAATGTTTTCAATGAAATTTTCTTAATTTTGTGATTATAAATTAACATTAGTATTCAGTTTTTTTGAAGAGATTGTCTAGAGTATGATGGCCTTTAAGGTGACCTAGATTATTGATGGTGCATATGATGTAAAATTTTTCTTCTTGAAGGAATATCAGCCAAAAATATTTCAGTGGTAATTCTGATTATTTATTATTTTGTATGCATTATGATCTAGTTGATATTTTTTCTATCCAATACTATCTTTTAATCAGGATCTTTTAAGTGTTTGTAGTATACTAAAAGTGAAAGTTACTGCTGGAATAATTAATATATTTCTTTTGAGCAGATTAATGTGATTTTGTGAATCAGTCTTGCATACTGCTTCTAAACCAATTTATTGACCCTCAAATTGAGCTTTTATCAAATTTCAAGGCAGATTTAATAAATCAATAATTATGTGGTCTATTTAAGCCCAAAGCTCATGAGTACCTAGTGCCATAATGTTTAGTAAGCTGAGGACTCTTTTCATCCATTGTCATATTTAAAGTATTTATGCTTGATGAAGTTGCTTTTGAAAGTAATGAGGTATTTGCTGTAGTGTAATATTCAAAATTCAACTAGTGGAGAAAGCTATTATGGATAAAGTTTTAAATAAATTTTTTTGTTATTTTTTTAGGTCTTATGAGTTTTTGTCATTTTGTCAGATGTAAAGGAATCGATGTAAATGAATTCAAAAAGGATTATTTTATGACGGATGAGTTTTATAAATTCATGATTTTGTTTTTTTCTGTTTGGTTGAAAAAATGTAATGTAAAGTAATATGAAGGTTTTGATGTCCGGCGACGGGCGACCGCTGCTAGGCCAGGTGTGGTACGGCGGGTGGCGGTAGGCGGCGATCACTTATTGGCCGACGATGAATTCGCCTAATTCCCAAATACACCAAACCAAATATGAATAACATTACATTATATTAAATTTATTTTACTGAACCAAACACCCAAAAGTTAAAATCGTGCATTTGAAATACAATCGACTGAAACGACAACCAAACACTTAATAATGTAGATTTCTCAAATTTGATTGGGTGATTTCATGTTTTTCATAGTTATTTATTGTGTTAAATAAAGCTTATTTAATGAAATCACTTTTGAAAGTCGGTAGTATATTATTCAAAATTCTGCTAGTTGTAACAATTATGGATTAAATTACAAATCATTTTCTTTGTAGCGGTAATAGTTGGTGTTTAGAGTTGTAACTAAGGGGCTGTTTGGGATCATTTTTATTTATTTTTAGTTTTTTATTTTATTTATGTTTTGATTTGAAATAAAACATGTTTGGTGTTGATAAGCATTTTTAAAAATACTCAAAATATCTAAAAGTTGTTTGAGTGCTTTAAAATTAATATGATTTGTTTTCAAAATAAAAAATAAAAACATTTTAAAATATTATAAACAAACTTGTTTTTAAAATAATTTAAAAACAAAAATTAAAAGCACAAAAGAAAATTGATCCCAAATAGGCCTTAAGATTTTTCAAATTTGAGGTGGTGATTTCATGAATTACTTAGCTGTTTCTTGCTCTAAATAAAAGTTATTTTGAATTTTTATGCATGTTGATTCAACTCAATGTTTCATAATATACAGTCGTCTTTTCTTTTTTGGCATATTAAAAAGTAATCTCCCTAATGGTTCAGCATGTTTTTTGATATTGTCTTGTTCAGTTCAGTATGCAGTTAACCCTCAACTATTCTCATATAGATGGAGAGGCTGTTTTGTAAATGTTTTTTTTTACTCATGTGAAGCTATGAGGAGGCTGTTCTACAATATAGCTTTTCTGACTACATGTTCCATTTTTCGTACAAATTGAATTATGGCACGTCAATTTTGAAAAGAAAATTAGCTGACAGCAATTATTAAATGATGCTAGGGTGAGAGGAACAAATTCGAGTTAAGTTAACAATATGGATCACCAAGATGAGTACCAATTAGTAGGTCTCATCAGATACTGAATCATGACAAAAATATTTTCAGTTCAAGTTCTCAGATCATTTTGTTGATCCATGCTACTCAGACGGATAATTTAATCTAGTTTGAAGAAATGATGACTGTTTCAAAAATGGATGTACTAGTATTCAACTCCTTATTTTTAATGTTTCCAAGCATATGAGGTCTGTCACTTTGGTGAATCCTTGAATGATATGCTTGTTGTTGAATAAGTTGTCATGTATTAAGTCAGACAATACTTTCTCTGTTCTGAATCTAGATTAGTTACATTGAAAGAATTTTAATTTTGCACTTATGTTGCAGGCCTAACAAGTCTCCTAGCTACAGTGATCCTCCAAAACTGTCATCTGAACTATCTTTTCATGCAAACCATCAGAGACTTTCTCCAATTGCATATAATGGAATTCCAAATGGTTTTGGGACTAGTTTTTCTACTAAGTTTGGTAGCCATCATCTTTCCAACCATATTAGATCACCACCTTGGTCTTCTCAAGATAGTGGCTTTATTGATCATAGATCAAATTATTTTTTTGATGACAAGGTAAATTTCTTTTTTGCTATATGTTGTTAGACTTTCTTTTATTCATTGAAATGTAATTTTGTAGCTTGTTAGTCTGTTAAATTATTCACATGAGTTCATGCTAAATAATTGAAAATGAGCTTATTTTTCAATGATTAATGATTCTGTCTCTCTTTTTACTCGATTCTCTTACTCTTAGCATTCCTTTCAAATTCTCCTCTACATCATTCTCTTTCTATCGAGAGAGAGAGAGAGAGAGAGAGGAGAAGTGGAGAATGAGAAAGAGCTATTAATCAAATAAAATGTAGCATATGCTCTCTCTCCTGTTGTTTCTCTTATACTTGGTCATGCACTCACTGTCTTTCTTGTATGATCCCATGGGGGATGTGTGAGGGAGCAGAAGATCGAAAGGAAGGGATGGGGAGGAAGGAGGGTGGCCATTTTTTCTCCTTCCTCTCTAGAAGATGGCCTATGTGTAAGTTAGCACTTTGCACCTTCTAAAGTTGTGTATATCATTTGAGGGAGTGACCTTGACGAGTAATTCCTTTGCCACTTTCCCCTTGTACAAGGTTGCATAGATGAGGTAACAACATATCATTTGAGGGAGAGAGCCTTTTTTTTTTTCCTCTCTATATTCTTCTCTTCATAAGAAGAACAAGAAGTTAGCACTTTGCACAACATCATTGTTTCTTGATTAAGATTATGGATATAGTTGTTTTAAAGGTATATTTTGATTGGTAAACTATTAATGTTTAAGGTGAATTAATAGTTTTCCAAAATTAAGTAACACAAAACTATTTTGTTTTACACAGACTAGTTTGAATAACTAGAAAAATTTTGCAGGATGTATTGAGATATAAGGATGATTTATAATAAGCCGTTGTGATTCTATGGCACTAGACCATGAAATAATGTCTATGGGATGAATTAAAAATTTTAAACCTTTCTACGTGAATTTTGCAAAAAACTAAATCTAACATGCAAAAACACTTTTGCATCGACATAAGCAAAGACAACTAGTGATATATACTTTTGAAATAAAGAAAACTACCTATGAATTAATAGACATAATGTTTAATGAAAGTGTAGAAGCTGCTAGTTTTGAGATCATTTATTTATCATGGATTCTTTAAATTGTTTGTTTGATCTAGATCTTCATTCCTTAGAAATTCAATCAATATCTTCATATAAGCATCCACCTTTACATGAAGCAAAAGGAAGTTACCCTATTTTGTGCTTAAAGGCATTGTTATCCTCTAGGATTGGTAAAGGTTTCTATACTTACATTTGAGTTTTTGGAATGGAGTGAAAGCATGTCTTGATATTTGCATGCCCCAATCAAGGGCAAATGGAAAGGTAATCACAATAAGATGGAAAAAGTGAAAGGATGGATTAAACAAGATGAAATTAGAATAATCAAATTGTCTAGTTGCAAACATTTTGATCTTGCCTGAGTTTCACACTTACCAATAAAAATGTCATATCTATGAAGGGTAAATTTTCATTAATCAAGAAAGTTTAACCTTTACAAAGCATGATTGAAAAAAAAGTTGACTTTTCTATGCTTGGACTAAGTGCTTATAAAGTGCCCCTAAGAATATCCAAAACTTTAGATGAGATATGCTCATAAAAATTGTGCAGCTTGAATCATTAGATAACTAGGTAATTGGATAATATCACATATTACATGTAACATGACATTTGATGATGTGTAAACTTAATGCATATTTGACCACCCAATATTCCAACATAACATATTTTGTGTTCATGCTGAGAAAGGTAAAGATTGCATGTATGCTGGGATATGCTGTTAGTTTCTATGGGACATAAGATATGCTCACAGACTAAGGTCTTGTTTGGGACAATGGTGTATTTGTGATGTGTTTTAAAACACAGCACTGTGAGTGTTTGGGGAAGTGTTTCAACCTTGCTTTAGGCAGAAGTCGTGGCACAAAATCGCCGTGTGCGACCTCAGGTGACCTTTTTCTTTGTATGTTCCGTTGTTGGCCTCTTTTTTTTTTTTTTTTTTTTTTCAATTTTGGCCAACAAATTATAGAATGACACGCAAAATCCTAATATACCCATAGGTCTAGTCTTCGGTTTCTTCTCGTGACCATTTTTTTCTCCTAGGACGTCAACCTGCAGCCTGTCGATCACCTTCGAAAAGCTATTTCGGCTTGTAATAGAGATTAGAAGTTTGTGAATCTTTGTTTATAGGTAGAAATGATTTCTCTCCCCTTCTTCAATCTATGGTTGTTCGAAATCTTCGCTCATCGCTAGTTTGGAAAATCTGATAATTTTGGCCATGATTAGGATATTCACGATTTTAGAGATTTTTGTATCATTTCTTACCTTACCTTCTCGGATTTATGGAAATGTGGTATATTTGGGTTCTTTTGCTCTACGAGGTTCTTCATCTGGTGATATCTAATTCCTGGTTACTGTGTTTTTTAATTGTTGTTTGTGTGGTGTTTTCTAATGGCTGCTTACCTATGTCTACACATCTACTTATTTGTTGATATCTAATGATTTTGACCATGGTGATTAGGATATTCAAGATTTAAGAGATTTTTGAATCATTTCTTACCTTGCCTTTTGGATCTATGGAAATGTGGTATATTTGGGTGCTTTTGCTCTACATGATTTTCATCCGGTGTTTTCTAATTGTTTTGGTATATTTTTTAATTATTGTTTGCGTGGTGTTTTTTGATGGTTGCGTACCTAATGGCTGCTTATGTCTACACATCTGCTTATTGGTTGATATTTGTTGTTTTTCTAATGGCTACTTATCTTTTAATGGTGGATTCTGAATTATATTCTATACATAATGGTATTTCAGTCATTTATTCATAGATAACCATAGTGAAGCAGTTTTATAACTAAATTGTTCAAATAGAACCTTTGCAACAACAATTTTTTTTTCTTTCATAGCTTTTACTGCTATGCTCCAAACACACAATAAGAGCCATACACTTTTTTGGGAAATTTTAAACTGGGCACTATTACTTAAAATATATACAACTCAACACAAATTTTCCAAAATACAAGTTGGAAAGTTCCATATTAAATTTCACTACAAAGCATTATAAAGCAATTAATCATGATGTAACTTAAACATTGTGTTTATTTTAACAATTGTAGACTTGGAGCTTTTATCAGATTTATTTATTTATTTTTTGGTTGGTGATGTCAAATCTCATCATATTATTTTTTGAAATTGTAGGGAATATTAATCTACTTGATTGATTGCTCAAATAAAAAGTCTGAAAATCTCTATCATCTTAAGATGTTAGGGAGTTTCCTTGAGTGGATTATTTTTTTATTCAACCAGATTTACCCAACCTTTATTTTAGGGTTTATTTAGATTTGAGTTTTACTTTTTATGGATGCAAGCATCCATAGTTAATTACCCCTTTTATTGCAATTAGAGGGCACTCTCAATTAAGGTTGGATGTACATATTGACCTCTGGTGTAAATCGATGTAGTAACATTGTGTGAATGATCATTTGCGACAAAGGAAAAGTAGTCCCGATCAAGATTCCATGGTTTTGTCATTCCGGGCCTGCTGTTATTCCAATCTATCAACATCAGAGGGCTATGAGTTGTAACTTTCAAGGAACCTGATTAGTAGCCATGTGTTGCCTCATCTTAGAAATCTCAAGTAGATTAGAGTTGTTATGCAAGTCTTTATTGAATGATATAATCTAAATTTAGTTTGTAAGTTTAATTGATCATTTAATCTTATGACTTCATCTTTCAGACAAATTGATTTGATCTTTTAGGCAATGATTTAAGAATTTTATGATATAAGTAGGCTTGCCATTATTAATGTACTTAATTGACAAGACTTGTAACTTTTGGGAAGCTGTACTAAATTGAAATAGGGTTCGCCTAGCAAGTAATGATTGAGCTTACATCCATGAAATACATGTTAATGTGTGAATGAAGTTTGTTTTGCATACGCACATTATCTTTAAATTCATTAGAAAACCAAGTTTAAAATGTGAATTTTATTTTTATGATCATGAGTTAGTCTTATATTCATTAGAACATTCATACTAAATGTGGAGTCTTGTGGTTATGAATTGGACTTATGTTCATTGGAAGGCTGAGATTTCAAATGTAAAATAAATTGGGCTTATATCCATTGGAATTTCTTAGGTATGAGTGAAGTCTATTTTGCAGATACAAATTTGGTTTATATTTATTGAAACGCCTTGTATGTGGGATTTCATTTATATGTGGATATATTTGGCTTATATCCATTGGAATGTCAATTATTAAAAGTAGGGTTTGCCTTGTGGATGTGAATTGGACTTACATCCATTGGAAGGTTGTTATTTAAATGTAATTTGTTTTATGCATATATATTGGATTTACATCCCTTTGACATGCTAATTATTGTTTGTAATTTTTTCAGACTTGAAATAACTTTAAGTTTGTTATGTTATTTGATGACCATATTATATTTGAATGTTTGACACATAGTATTTGAATAATTGACAATTATTTAATTATATTGATAATTGGCAATTATCAAATTCTATAATATCCGTCACATGAGTAAAATTACTTTTGAGTTTCTTAGTGTATTTAGATTCATTTAGATGATTAATAATTTAAGTTTAAATTCCCAATTTAAATCTTTAAACTTTAATTTATAATCGTTTCAACTTAATGTGAGAAAGGGATTATAATTCCTTAAATTCCAATAAGTCTTTGATCTTCTCAAAAATGTTAAGATAACTACTTTTGTGAAATCTCGACAGCATGACGACTTAGCAACATTATGTTCATGAAATTTAGTACAATTGCACACTCTCTCTCGACCCAAGATTGATGTAGGGAGGTTTATCTTCTCTTGTACTAAGATCAACGATAGAGATCTTCATAATTTTCTGGCTTGACCCAAGATCAACATGCATGGGTTTTCTTAACTTGTATTTTATTTGATTTTTAATTGATTTAAGTTTAAGCAAGTTATACAAAATTTCGGTGGCATAAGTGCTTAGCAATGCTGCGCTCATGAATTTTAATGCTCTTTCCTCTCTCCTCTGGACCCATGATTGATAGGGAGGTTGTCATTTCTTGACAGACTCAAGATTGATGGCATAGATCATCGAAATTTTATCTCGGCCGGACTCAAGATCAATGTGCACGAGTCTTTTAATTTTGGACCTATAAATAAAGATTTCTTCAAAAACATTTTAAGGATTAGAAGCCATAATACCTAGTAGGAGTTTAAAATTCCCAAAGTAGCCATATCTTTTGGCTTTTCATGTGATGGGGGCTTGATCGAGTCTTGTTTCATGCGGATCGGCCTCCCTTCATGCAATTAAAGGCCAGGCTAGGGCTTCTCTCAGTGGTTTCTCCCCTCTCTCGATCCCTCTCTAGTTCTTTCTCTCCTGCTTGCTAGTAGGTCACGGCTGACCCTCCCTTTTACTTGTCAAGAGGTTCTATTAGGGCAAGAGCTCCTCTCTCCCATCTTGGTAGCTGATCAAGAGGTCATGGGTGATGGGGACGTGGGCTGTGTGAGTCTATGGTCGAATGAGCGAGCTAGTGGCCAACTTGGGTGTGGAGATCGTGTGCAAGGTGGTGAGGATGGTGGCCTAAGGCTTGGAGCTTATTATGGAGACTTAGTTGAAATTGAGCTAGTACGCTCGCTCGTGTCCCTTTTCATTTGGATTCAATTGCAAACAAGGACCAAAACCTATTAGCTTAAACTTTTATATCTTGTAGTTGTAGAGTTTAACACATGATTGGGTTTTAATTCATACCCGAATATATGTGCTACAGTGAAAATTAAATTCTAATCTGTAAATGCTGCTATACTTCAATGTTATTTTTTTAAATCAGCTTTTTTGTTAGAAGAATTGTCATATATAGTGCTTATCTATGATATACATACATATATTTTGCATGCATTATTTTGTTTAATTTGGTTATGGTTCACTGGCATAGATAATGGTTGCATTTGTTTGTATAATACAGTTTCATGTGCCTTTGTCTTGATGCAATTGCATGTATATATTGATGCATATAGTTGCAATTTACCTGCAAAACATGTATTTGCATTCATTATGTTGTTTAATTTGGTTATTCAATGTCATGGTTGCATTTGTTTGTATAATACAGTTTCATGCTCCTTTGTCTTAATTGCATGTATATACATGTATATATATAGTTTCAATTCCGTAACTATCATTTGGAGCTTCATAATTCATGTGTATTGCTTATTGGCCATTTCTGGAGAACTATTATTACTTTATATTTTAGTGAGGGTTTTCTGGTTCCTAAGTATCAAATCATGTAGCTACAATTAATTTACTTATGAAGGAATTTCTTATATGTATCACTTCCGGTCTTGAAGGTGCTGTTTCTCTATGCTTTCTTGTCAGTTCCATTAAAGGCCAACTTTTAGGTACACTATATTACAAGATATTCTTCCTCATTTTTTGGTTGTAGATCTGGAACTAATACTGAAATGCTCTTAAGAAATGCCGTTGATGAAGCTCCCAAGATGAAGTTTGTGCCTGTGAACTTAGAAAGCAATACTTCAATCCAAGCAATATTTTCAGATAAGGAAGTTCAGCGGTTAGTTGTCTAAACTTTGCTCATAACTTGAGTTGATTTCTTCATTTGTTGAGCTTGTCTGGTTGATTTCTATCTTCATATCATCACTGTCATATTTACTCTTCTGTTACTTTACCTAAATCACCTGATATTAATCTGTTGGTTCTGTGCTGAATTTGATTTGATTTGTTCTTTAAGGTCTGATGCATCCCCTAATAGACTGGCTAGACAAAAAATGTCTCCACCCCACAGTGATCCTCAAAAGATTCTTGATGATGCTGAGTTTCAGTCTGATGCACAAAATGTCAGAACTTTTATGCCAGAAAAACCTGCCTACATTGGTGCATCTAAAAGGGCCAGGTCTCCTCATAAACCCGTTGAAAAATCTTTACATTCATCATCTGTCATGCCTGATTCGGAGAGGTAAACTGTATTTTCATCGCATGATGCTGCTTACAATGCTACCTCATACTTAGTGGTATTGCTCCACTGAAATTTTCAAGACTGAGTGAGGAACAAAATCTGAAAATAGACAAAACCTGGTTCCTTTAGTCCTGCAAAAAGCTGATGAACATGCTGAGGATGCATTTTATGGAGGTAGTTTTTCTGATTATGAAGGTGCTGAATCATCAAAAGCTGTGATGGGTCTGTGCCCGGATATGTGCCCAGGTACTTCATGTTATGCTTTTTTGGCCAGTTAATCTTATTTATTTTTCTGATCCTATAAATTTGACTTAACAATTGAGATCCATATAACCAGATCTGGAACGGGAAGAGCGTGAAAGAAAGGGAGATCTTGATAAATATGAGCGCTTGAATGGTGATAGAAACCAAACAAGCAAATTTCTTGCTGTTAAAAAGTAGGGTCTCAGTAGTCTCCATCTTGCCTTTCAGATTGCTGCTTGTTCTAAACTGTCTTGCATCATTATACAGCAGCAAGCATAATGGAAATTCTTATCTGAATTATACAGTATAATAGGATGGCTGAGCGTGAACCTGAGTTGATAAGGCCTATGCCTGTCCTGCAGAAGACAGTTGATTATCTTCTAAGTTTATTGGATCAACCTTACGAAGGCAATTTTCTTAATATCTACAACTTCTTGTGGGATAGAATGCGTTCAGTGAGGATGGATCTCAGGATGCAACACATTTTCAATGAAGATGCTATTCTTATGCTAGAAAAAATGGTATTCTCTCTTGCAGAGGAAGCTACCTTTACCTTTGGGCTTACGAGATAATTTATTTTTACTGCTGTCACAGATAAGGCTCCATGTGATTGCAATGCACGAATTATGTGAATTTGAGAAAGGGGAGGGATTCACAGAGGGTTTTGATGCACACCTCAATATTGAGCAAATGAATAAAACCTCTGTTGAGTTATTTCAACTCTATGATGACCATAGGAAGCGGGGGAAAATGTTTTACATCAGAAAAGAATTCAGGGGATACTATGCACTTCTCAAGTTAAGCATCCGGTTACAAAGTGAGTGATTTCTCTTTTGGTCAGATACGTGCATGGTTATGATCCCTGTTTTAACATATAATATCTTTGTTTTAGGTGGAACCTGCAGAGCTTTCACTTGATCTTGCCAAGATGACTCCTGAGATACGAAGTACCCCTGAAATTTTATTTGCTCGAGATGTTGCAAGGTTTCAATCAGCTCATTGCTTTCCTAATACCTGATAGTGTTGAATATAATTGCTAATTCTAACAAACCTTCGTTTTATCATTTCAGTGCTTGTAGGATTGGCAACTATATTGCATTTTTTAGGCTTGCTAGAAAAGCTACGTATCTTCAGTCATGCTTAATGCATGCTCATTTTTCTAAGGTATACCCCTTCTTTTGGATGTTACTTCAACGAGTGTACTGCGATTAAGATTTATATTTGCTAGATATTATGGATTCTGTAACTTATTTTTTATTTTTATTTTTCTAAGGTATACGCCTTCAGTCATGCTTAAGATTTATTTTTATTTTGCCTTTTATGTTACCTTAATGCATGCTCATGCAGTAATTTTTTAGGTTTTTGTTTATCAACATGTCTTTTAGAAGTGTAAAATTCTCCTTGCAATGTTTTTTCTTTTCTCAAGGAATGCTGGCTTTGGAAGATTTTATTTAAAAAGATACACAAACACATATGATTAACTTGAGAGAGCCAATTTGGGTTTTACTTGTCTTGCTTTTACATATCATGATTGATATAATTGTTGACCTCCACATATGGTTCACAAGTCAAATGAACCATAAAAGTTAAAATAAATAATTAATGAGAGGAACTATCACATGAATCGGGTTTAAAATGCCCTAATCGCGAACGGATTCGATCAAATTCATCTCAATTTGAAAATTCGGCTTTGTAATATGTCTAAACTATCAAAATTAATTAAATGAAATATATCAGACCAATTAATAACCGATTAATTAATTAAAATTAAATTTTAATGAAACTATGTGCATATCGAAGTCGTCAGGCCCCGACGACGTCTGAACGACCTCCGTTCGCGAAATTGATCGCTCCATTGTCGCCAAAACGTTGAAATCTATTAAAAGACACCTTCTGCGATCAATTCAGCAAAGTCCACACGAAAGTCGAGCGATTCAAATGCGACGTCGTGCAATTCAAGCCCAATTTCATTTCGACCGTTGTCGATATTGTCTAAACGATATCCGATTACGAAATCGACTGCGTCGTT
Organism: Cymbidium sinense; assembly: GCA_021442155.1. Lineage (NCBI taxonomy): Eukaryota > Viridiplantae > Streptophyta > Magnoliopsida > Asparagales > Orchidaceae > Cymbidium > Cymbidium sinense. The sequence continues at coordinate 252,067,964 of CM038215.1, forward strand.
GAGTCCGACACAATAGAAATACTTAAAATCGACACCCATATTACTAGGGTTTATCGCACAAAGTAAATTTATAATATTTGATGTGAAATTATGTTGATTTGTAATAAAAATGATTAGTGGCTGCTTAATCTCTTAATATCTCCTAATCTCTATCCTAAACCAGCCGCCCACTTCCCCACTCCTAATCCCAAATAACCCTATTGGGCACCGTCCAAGCAAACAATAGAATCGTGCGACTTAACCTAAATCCCTAATCGAACGATGCTAGCCCCATTCATGCGATTCTCTCCCGGAACTCCTATTCTCTCGGCTCCCAAGCTCTCGGCCGAAGCACTCTTGCGCGATTCTCGTCCAGGACTCTCCTTGCTCTTCGATCGACCCATCCGACGTCCCCACTTGGTTCTCCCGTCCCTCTCGAGCATTCGAGCGATTTCCCTTTCCTGACGGCTGAGAGAGATCCTAGCTATCTCAACCGAAAGCTCTTCTTCTTCTTCCTTTTAGCGATCAAACGTTCCTGGTCATTTCTATCCAACTCTAAATGCATTTTATGCATTTCAGCTTTCTTTGGAAATTAGGGTTTGATGAATCCCTCTCTAAATGCTTAGAATGAGGATAAAATTTGATCCTAAAGTCTGGGATGATGTATGACCCAAGCTTTATATTAATTGCTATTATTTATGGGTTTTTATATCTTTAGTTTTGTTGAAATGGTTTCTTATTGGTGAAATAGCATTTGCTAAAGCTCTTTTATATGTTTAAAAGAAGGTTAAGCATATGAAAGAAGGGTTTGAGATGTTGTATGGCTCAAACTCTAAATTTGTACAAAGTTTCTTTCTCCCTTTGTAAATTTCAGATTTTTTTAGGATGGGATAATGTTTGCTAAGGCTTTTTCTATATGCTTAAAATAAAGATGGGAGTGTGGAAATAGGGTTTTGAAATGAGGTATCGCCCAAATCTCTAGTTTTATGCAAGTATTTGTACATCTCTACACTTTGGAGCCTTATTGAATGATATGATTTAATGACTTTCCCTTTATGATTCATTATTTTTTTTGTGCTTGTGGCGAAATACATGAAAAATAGCAAGTGTGAATCACTATTATAGTTGAAGAGCAATTATTTCCTATGGAGATTCAATATTTGTTTGTGTTGTTGTTCCAAATATTGAATTCAGAAAAAAAAAATGTGGAAAATGAAATGATAGCTTTCATTTCTTATGCCACTAGACTAAAGAATCCGTTGGAATTATTATTATGCTGTGACCTTTCTATTAGATAAAAAAAATAATGAAAGAAAGGAGCTTATGTGTATTGGCCTAATATAAATGCTTGTTATTTCTCTACCACTACTTATTAGTGGTGAGCTTTAGCCATAGTGAATTTCTCTAATAAGTAATTATGCCTTCAGCCAAAATCTGAAATTTTAAAGCCTATGAATGAGCTTAGTGTAGCTTTGACCCTCTTGTAATTGTTGATCAATAATGAGCTTTATTCTCATCTTTCTCCATTAATAGAAAAGTGTTCTTTTAATTGAATCTGAAAATTTAGATTTATGTATATGTTATTTTCTTGGATAAAAAAAAAGAGGAAGGAAATGGGTTGTTGGAGAGCTCTTCATTCTATTACATGATTAGTTGTTATTATGAAAATAATGATTTGGGTGAAGATTAGTTTTCATTTTTTTGAGTTTGTTAAGTTCAAATGCAAATCTCACATACTCGATTTTCTGGATTTACCTCATGAAGTCTACCCTACTTTGCTTCCATTACTTAGTTGTTTGCTAATATGGAGATGAGGATTTGGGCAAAGTTTGTTTTTAAATTTCTTTTCTTAATTTGGCAAATTCGAATGCAAGTATTACCTCATATTTGATTTTCTGGATTTTGCTACTCTAAATGAAATGGTGTATTTCATATAGATTAAGTTCATTAAGAATCTTGCCAAAGGAAAGAAGATTGAAAGTCATAGTCTTGTTTTATTAACGTTGCTTACCTTCTTTTAATTGCTATTATCATACAAATGATAAATCTTTGAAGTAAATTGTGAGGTCTTTATGTGAGATATATTATCTTTGCCTTATCTCTTAAGATTTTGGAGATGATTGTTAAATTTGAAATCATATGAATATAAGTTTTGTTTATGCTTCTGACTTGGATACCTTTACAAGCTTATGCAAGTATTGAAAGAATGAAATATATGCTTATGATTTGACATATGAATGTTATCTACTTGTTAAATTTGGGAAAAGTATTTCATCCCTTATGCTCTAAAAAAAGAAAAGAAAAGAGGAGAAATGATATATGCAATTGAAAACTCATGTAATGATTTCTTATTTGTGATGTTCCCAAAGCAATGCTTAATTAAAATCATAAATGTTATATGTCTTGCCCAAGTACATGTACATGAATGCTTATGTGTAAATGCAAGCTTGAAAATTGTTTGTGCTAATAAGTACCCATTCACATTGTTCCAATGCGGCGGGGAAACTTGTGATAAGTACCTGTTCACGTTGTTTTAATGTGGTAGGGAAATTTGTTATAAGTATTCGTTCACATTGTTCCAATGCGGCGGGGAAACTTGTGATAAAATCTATTCGCGTTGTTCCGGCGTGATAAATCTAGCGGATAAGTACCCATTCATTATTCCAACGCGTGACTTGTGATAAAGTCTTTTACATTGTTCCGATGTGGTAGAAGAATTTGTTGTGATAAGACTGTTCGTGTTGTTGTGTCGCGGAAAATTTGTGATAAATCACTCACATCGTTGTTCCCGTGGTAGTAAATTATTTCTTTTATGATATAAGATCTTTCTTCACGCGTTGTTCCGATGTGGTAAGGAAATGTTATCTTATGTTGTATTAACGCCGCTTTCGGCGTGGTGGGTAAATAAATTTTCACTGTTAATACCCTTATCTTTTGGCGTGGTGGGAAGCTGTCTCGGCGACTCGTATCGGGATGATCTTTGGGAGGTTCTTGAAAATTTTGTAAACAAAAAAAGTATGTATAAATGTCTAAGTTCTTAGAAGGAAAGCGTGTGTATATGTTATTCATTACTTAGCTCATTATTATTCGAAATCATATCATATGACAATTACAATATGCTCACTCATTCTTACTTCGATTGTTATTTGAATCTTCATAGCATGTGACAATTACTTGTTTAAAGATCAAATTTTTTTTTGGTGATTATGTTACATGAATGTGTAAAAAAATAGAAATGCGACACCTAATATATTATATGACTTAAACTTTATTTCATTGTCAAGTATGTCTTTATATACTACTTGAGTTGATTATTTGAAAATAAGACACCTTATGTGCCATGTGATTTAAATATTGTCTTATTACTAAGCATATATTTATGAAATGATTGCCTCCCCTTTGTCTAAGTCATGCAATAAGATTGAGATAAAGAAATCAACATGGATGATTGCCTAGTCAAGTCTACTTTTAGATTTGTGAGCATGAATTTAGTATGAATGTTTGTCCTATTTCATTTGTCTACTTTGTAACAATCTTTATATGCTTATGAATAATTGAATATAGAAAGGCAACTATCTTATGGTTGCATGATTTAAGTCTTGTTTTATTATCAAACATCTATTCATATGAGGTGAGGAGGGATAAAAATTAAAAGCATCAAGTTAGACATAACTTACAAGTTGATGTGCTATGATAAGAACGAGCTTAAGTGTTAGGGATCTCTTCATTTGAAGGATAGATGAACTCTCTCTTAGGAGACTTAGACTTGCCATAGATTTTGTAAAGAGAATGGGGAGAAATGGGAAAGTATAGTCTTCATGAGAGAAAGATTCTCTCTTATTTATAATGATTAGCCCCTTAGCATGAGGCCAAAAAAAAATAGAAATGAGACTTATGTCATCCCATTAATTTTTATAGTTTTTTTTACATGCCATTAAGAGGGAGAGGAAACTTTCACTTCTTTATCATTCTCTCTTAATGTCTCATAAAATATGCATGGGTTTAAGAGGAGATCTACACTTCATTGTCATTCTCTCTTAATGTTTCATAAAATGTGCATGAGTTTAAGGGGAGATCTTTAACTCTTTTGTCATTACCTCTTAATGCCTCATAAAATGTGCATGGATTTAAGGGGAGATCTTTAACTCTTTTGTCATTACCTCTTAATGCCTCCTAAAATGAGTATGAGTTTAAGGGGAGATCTTTATTTCTTCGTCATTCTCTCTTAATGATTCTTAAAATGGTCATGGATCTAATGGGAGGCTTTTATATCTTTGTCACCCTCTTAATCACTTAAGAAATGAGCATGAATTTAAGAGAGAAATTAATTATAAAAAAAAAGTGGAGAAGAAAGAAGTCATCTTTTTCAACCAAAGTGGTTGTGTCATAAAAAGAATGGGAAGGAGAGTCTTCCTCTCATTTATGAGTGCATGTCATAATAAAATGGGGATATGACAAATAACTAAAATATAATAAATGATATTATGAATGAATCATAATATCATGGGATTTCTCCTTCATACTTAGCTTATCCTAAAAAAAATTCTTAAATGGGCTTATACAAAACATTACAAATGGGCTTATGTAAAGTATGATAAAGATAAGGCTTAATGGGATGGACACATGTTTAAGTTGTCATGTTGCCATAACTTAAATGTTGCAAGCTCATGATTACCTTTTCTTTTTGTCTCCTCCTTTGGTTTGATCACTTACAATCATAAAGGATCAAATTCATGAAAGGGCTATATGGCCCAAACTCATAAATAGGCCTACAACAAAAAAATAAACTCTTCTCATGAAACTTATAAGCCCACAGTTTCTCTTAAGTCCAAAAGCTTATCGGGCCTCAATCCATATGTGAGAGAAATAATTAAACTAACCTTCGTATTTTAATATATATAAGGGGTTTAAACGTGATCATCTTGTATATGTGTATTGGGACATCTCATATTCTTTGATTTTAACATGTAGCATACACTATGAAGAAAAATCTTAAATATTCAGTTTTATGTGTGAACATTTGAACAAAACAAGTCTACATATATCTTATGACATAATGTTCTATTGCTTAAATCCATATTTGATCTTATGACATTCCTCTAAATTTCATGGGAACTTTAAATAGAACATATACTACACTTGGTGCTTAGCAAGTGTTTAAAAAGAAAGGGGGTTAAGAGCAGATTTTACAAGGATAGATACACCTGATTTATGCCTAACTAGATATCTCATATTCTCTAGTATGGATACATGCTTGATCACTTAACTAGATATTTCATATTTTCTAGTATGGACACATGCTAGATCATTTAAAAGAAAAAAATTCTACTTGATTTGCAAACAAACACTTTATGTAATTTAGTACAGATACACATTTGATCATTCAAAATAAATGTTCATTTGGTTTGCAACAAATATTCGGAAATGTGGAATTCATATTTTTGCAAGAATAAAATCTTCACTTGCTTTGCGACAAATGCCTATATGAATCAGAACTCTTGTGTTTTATAAAGCAGATGTACATTTGATTTGTGATCCTTTCTAGGTATTAAAACTTAGATGTGACACGTAAATCATATCAAATATAATTACTTCAACTTAGACATCTTAATATCCTAAAAGAACAGATATTGGTATATATGTTGAAGTATCCATTTAATCAAATATCTAGAGAAGTATCCAAGTCAAATGCAAGCAAAAAGAACATATATCTATACCCCGGTTTGGTCTTAGGATCGGGTTCGGGTTAACAAAACTCAAAAATGTCATATCAAAAAAAATAAAAACCTGCATTTTGACATCTACACTTCAACTTAGACATCTTAATGTCCATACAATATTTTAAAAGAACATATACTCGTATGTATGTGTCACTTAGATACAAAATAATAGAACTACACTTCCGGTTTGCTTGGGGACCGAAGTTAACAAAAATCTAAAATCCATATCAAAATTTATGCTTGCATTTTGACACACATGTCATGTCAAACACAACCACTTCAACTTAGACATCTAAATGTCCATACAATATTTTAAAAGAACAGATACCTGTATGCATGTTGAAGTATTCATTAGAGCAAGTATCTAGAAAAATATACGTCATGTGCAAAACGAAAGAACAGATACTACACACCCCGGTTTGGTCTTAGGACCGAGTTCGGGTTAACAAAACCTAAAATCTAATGTTATTATAAAAATTTAAATTTAATAAAATTTTAGAAGTTAATTCTGTCATAAAATGACAAATGATAAATCTATTGACACTTCTCAAGTTCAAACTCCCAAGAGAAAAGTCCTAAAACCCGATCCTTTACACTTAAGCTAAAGTTGACAAGGTTTAGAAAATTACAAATATGGGAGCATTGACTTTAGATCCGATCCTCTACAAGGAAACAGACAGAGTTGACAAGGTCTATTATATTTAAAAAATTATCATTATTATGATTTAAATGATCAATGATCATATGCTTAAATCTAAATTAATTATAAAATGATCAAAATGCAAATAATAAAAAAATATAAATGAAATGAAATTAATTATTTAAATTTAAACTTAAAATCAATCCACCCCTCGCAACCGTTTGTCTCGGGGTGACAAATTAAGAAGACTTTTACTCACAAAGAGCCAATGTCAAATCAAATGTATAACTATTTTCATACTCAAATAATCTTAAGCCATGGACCGTTCTCTCCGTGATTTTCTGACACCACATAAATGACGCATGACGAGCTCCTGACCGAAGTGATTCAGATATAACACAACAATAATGGCCCCATATGCCCCAACGCTTTCTTTGACGAAATATAAAATGTATTTGGTTGGACAAAAAATCATATATGTTAGGTTGGTTTATATCTGTCCCTGACAAACTCCACCTGTGTCTACAAGGACATTTTGACGACGTAACCACGTGTTCTTGACAAGGATCCTTCTGCTAGGGGTCGATTCCTGACTATTGACTGCGACCGCTGAGCTGGATAGTAAACCATGGATTTAGATGAAGGCCATCGCTTCCCCAACAAAAATTTTAAATTAAAATGATAAGTTTCATAATTTCTAAACTTCACTCACTGTTATTATATCTCGTTATTTAACGATTCATCGACTAGCCTTAATCGAAAGTGCTCTCTCAGTATTGGGAGAGGTGATTAACTATAGGGGCTTGCGCTTATAGGAAACCTGGAACCAGATCTAAATAGTCCTCACAAAATGAGGATGAAATCTTTGGGTTGTGTCTTATCTACTATTCATCTGCCTTCTGAAATTTTCACCGACAACTTAAACCACTCTTTTCATCAAAAGAGGTCGGTGACGAATTTTCGGATCCCACAATAATCTTGGCAAAATATATTGCGTTGGTATGACAAATGCCAAACCATCCGGCGCACATATGATTTCCTAAACATAGTATGACAAGGATATTGATGCAATATTGTATGTCCGCTTCCAGTTGTCAATTTAATGTGTCATTATCCTTTTTTTTCATTTTGATATTTATCTGAAATTAGGCAGTCAATTGCCATTTAGAGATGTTCAGAATTATTGTACTCTAAACAGAGTGACATTACTAGTGAGCATTTTAGCTTATTTACCATTACTAGTAAGCCTTAGGTTTTAATTGGAGAACATGATTACATACTTAAGAAAAGGCTTTCCTTTGGCTTCCTCAATGGGGATTGATTATTCCTTCAAGGTTTTTCTTTTTCTCTCTTAATCTCGTCTCTCGTCTCGTCTCTCTCTCTCTCTCTCTCTCTCTCTCTAATGCATTCATTCGTTTGATGTTTGCTACATCCTTAACCTCAGTTATTTTTCTGTAATGAATTCTTATCTTTTCAACAAATCAAGGTACCACAGTTCCACCTTTTTTTTGGCTTATGTTGACTCGCTTTGTGTCAATTGGCTTTAGAGTTAGGTTTTTGAATCTAAATTAAACTGTGTTTTATTTTCTTATATTTTAAGAGGTAATGGAAACTTCTTTCTCATTTTGTTATTTCTATTATTCTATAGCATATCTACATTTGCATCTCTTTAGACACAAGTTGGTTTTTCTAAACCAAGACCAATCTATATCCTTATATGTATTCTCATCTAACTCATCTTTAAGGGCCTATTTGGTTGTTGTTTTTAAACTACATGCATTTTAGAAATGTGTAAGTTTTTTTCTTGGATGCAAATCAAATGCATTGAAATACTTTTTAGTATTTGTTATGATATATTTCAAATGTATTGAAATGTGATTGGTAGTGGTGGCTAGGGTTGGTAGTGGGTGGCATGACATGGGGTGATGGTAGATGAGAATTGTGAGAGGTTATAGTGTAGGATTTGAAAATTGCATTTTTGGGGTGATTTTTGAATGCATGGAAAATAAGAGTTTTTGGGTATTTCAAATCTATCAAATTATTGCTTTAAATTTTGGTTGCTTCAAACCAAATATCAAAGAAGTTGGAATGCATGGAAAATGAGTACAATACACTCTTAATGTTTCCAAACAAACAATCCTTAAACTAATCATAAACATCTCCTTTTAGCTAACCACCCTTTCTTGTAATTGGGTTGTTGCGATTACTTGTTGGATGTCTAATTGTTTAAGTGGTAATGATAGGTTCTTGTACTTGAGTTTACTGCCCACTTTTTCTAAGGAATAGGAAAGAAGATTGAAACATGCCATTGAAAGACTCTAATGAGTCAAAAAGATGGGTTGTTAGGATTGTAGAAGAGGTAGGATGAGCAGTTGGTTAGATCTAGTATGGATTGTACATGGACAATAGTTAGTGTCATTGACTCTCTTAGTGTTTTCTCATTTGGGATCTCTAACAAAGAGGATTAAGTTGGCCCTTGTAAATAACTTGATGCACTATCTCTCTGCAACCCTTTGAGTGCAAAAAGGAAGGAAAATTCATGGACTGACCCAATCATCTCCACCCTATAAAAATTGTGAGATCGCCCCAAGGACACCTTCAACATCTAGGGTGACAGATCAATTATAGACACTCTGTTCAGTTAAGTAAAGTTGTGAAAACCGGACCGAACAAATCGAAAAATAGAGAGGTTTAAGGTTTAAAGGTCGAACCGGGATCGAACCGGATGATATAATAAATATTAAAATTATCTAAATAAGATTTAAATGATCAAATAATCATGCAATATGTGCAATTTGAGAGAATTAAATTATAAAATACAAATCATATGCAAAAAAATCTCCTGCAATTTTAAAGTTAAATATATTAATATATAAATATTAATCTTTTTTTGTAGCCATGATAATTCTTTAAAATAATCCATTGTAGAGCTTCAAGAAATTACTTACCTAAAAAGGAATTGAAATTAAAATAAAGAAGATCTATTTAGAGATGATAGAATGTGTACCTTGGTTCTCTTCGATTTAAAAAAAATAAATATTGCTTTTCCTGTGAGAGACGGTTCGACCTTCTCTTCTCCAACGATTCCTTCACTCTATTCGCCCCACCGACGCCGCCCTATTCTCTGTCGACATGGTCCTCTATGTCGTTCTACCACGCCGCCTCGGCCTCACTCCTCCCCCCGTCCACTGCGTTACTGGCACCTCTATTCCCACTCTTCTCCTCCCATATCATCATCTCCTATCGCGACTCCATTGACACCATCACTGCCGATGGCGGAAGTCGCCTATCCGTCTCTCTCACGGAGAAAATCTTGCCGTCCATGGCCTTGCCGGAATCCTAACCCAGCGAACGGTACAGAAATCAAACTCCTCCAATGGGTTTGCGATCTTACGATTTGCATTATGCTCCCGCAAATTCGAGTGCTGATTGCCCAATAGCAGATGCGAGTGCTGATTGCCTTAGTGTTCACTTACTCGTTCATGCTTGCAAAGATCACTGGCAAACACCGTAAGTCCTCTATCTTGAAGTCCGTAGCCCCAAGAAAACGCCACCGAGTCAGCTTGGAGAAGGCCAGAAGTGATTGATTGAACCGGCCGGTTCTCCTGCTGGTTCAAAGCTGGCGGGTCTCCTTCTTTGTCGATTTTTTGAACATTCGACGGCTGATGAGGTTCATGGCGGTCCGTCAAACCGCCGGTCGTCCGTTATATACATGATTAAGTAAAAGTTATTACCTGTTTGCTTTTTGGTTGGGTAGTAAGGCTCGCAGAAAGGCAATCACTTGTTCTTAAAATTAACATTCTGGAGACCAAGGAGGCTGATGAAAAAGGGGAGAGAGCTCTTTATTCTTTGTTCTCTTGTAATTGGGTTTTCTGGAACCCAATAATTTTTAGAATGGTATTCTAACTCAGCACTCTTTTAGAAGAGTTTGCTCTTTGGAGAGCACAATACGATGATGAATGTTTTAATCTGTGTTTCATATATATATATATATATATATAGAGAGAGAGAGAGAGAGAGAGAGAGAGAGAGAGAGAGATTAGCTATAGAGGCCTATGAGATGGTAGTTTACCCTGTGCCAGATGTCAGTGATTTGAGTCTGGTTATCTAGCTGATATTATGATAGTACTTAGTTTCTCTAATTTGGCAGTTCAATCTATGGTTTATCATTTATGAACGTTGATAAGATCCTTAGCAACACCTTAAGATGACATAACCTTCAGGTGAATGATAAGGTTCAAATGACAAAAGGCTTACAGTGGATACCTAAGTATCTAGAGATAAGGGCATAGTAAATAAAAAATATGCTTTAGGGAGTTGAAAATAAATATATATCTTTAGGGTTCCTGAATAGGTCAATCGTTCGAACTACTACAAATCTATGAACAAGCAAGAGACGATTTTGTGAACTGAAACATCTTATTAGAAAAAGCAATTTTTGTAGCAAGGGTGAGCGAAATAGAAGCAACCTAAATTATGAAAACGACATTGTGGGAGAGCAATATAAGAGTCATACTGCTAGGTGAAGTAGTGGAGTGTTGCACTTTAAAAGGTGAGAGTCCAATAGTTGAAAGCATCACTAGGTTACACTCTGACTCGAGTAGCTTGAATACATTGATTCCCATTTAAATTAGCAAGGTTCACCTTGCAATGCTAAATATTCATGGGTGATCGATAGTGAAGTAGTAGTATGAGGGAAAGGTGAAAAGAACCTCTATCGAGGAGTGAAATGGAGCATGAAATCATGAGCTCCTAAGTAGTGGGAGGGGAATGTGATCTCTCTGACCACATGCCTATTGAAAAAAAGAGTCAATGACTTATAATTAGTGGCTTGGTTAAGGGAATCCATCAGTCATAGTGAATAACTCTTCATAGGACAATTGTTACTGCTTATGGATCTGAACCTTGGTGATTTATCCATGGCTAAAATGAAGTTTGGGTGAAAGTAAGTGGAGGTCTAAACCTACTGATGTTGATGAATCAGTAGATGAGTTGTGGTTAGAGGCGAAATATCACTCGAATCTATAACTAGCTGGTTCTCCCTCGAATGTGTTGAGGTTAGTAGTTGACTGGACATTTAGGAGTAAAACATTATTTTGATGCTGTACAAGAATGGTACCAAATCAAGACAAATTTTGAATGCTAGATATGACCTCAAATAGGGGTCAAGGTCAGCTAGTGAGATAATGGAAAATAATCTTCATTATCAAGAGAGAAACAAGTTGGTTCACGAATTAAGACCCCGAAATGATTGCTCAGTGATAAAGAAGATAAGGTTGTAGAGATAGTTAGGAGGTTTGCCTAAAAGTATCTACCATTAAAAGAGTGCATAATAACTCACTGATTAATTGTTCTTGCATTAAAGATGAACAGGTCTTAAGCCATTTGCCGACTTTGTGAGCTTAAAAATATATCGATAAGAGAGCATTCCGTCTTAGAGGAAAGTGGTATATTTCTACTTGACCCAATTTTTTGTTTTTTAATCTTTTCCAATTTTATGTATTTTTACTCCAGTGGGATTCTTAGCATTACTTAAAATATTGAACCATATACCAAACATTTTTTATGAACTTTTCAACCCTACTCTTATGTCATTGTGCGCTATATTGTTTAGGCAACCTACAAAACTACATTTTTTATGTGGCATAAGGATGGAGGGTGGATTTGTTTTTTCTTATTTGCTAAGGGTGGAGTTAAATACATATGTGGATTTATGGAAGAGGCTTTGCACTTGAGAGTTCCTTAAGCAAAAGAAAATTTATTAATCTAATTTTAGCGTTGAATTAAAAGTTGAAGTATATCTTAAATGAGAGCACGAAGAAGAGCATAGGGAGAAGTATTTCTTGTATACAATTTGGTTTTATTCTTATACACGATTTCGTTCAACTAGAAAGGCTGAAAATTTACCAAGGAATTCAATACATCATCATAACTATCAACATCATGTGAGAGCATGCATATGGTCTATATGAAGAAAATAAAATTCTAAGGATCAATATAACCTTACCCTTACTACATTCAAAAACTAATTCTACAATGAAAATGATGTTAAGGGATTTATATAGATACCAAAAAATTCTTATGTATTTATATATTTGCCACCTAATCATTTATATTTGCTGATATACTACTTTAGTGTTTAAATCACATCCAAGCATATGCATGAAAAGTTGTGTTTTGCTTTAAAGAAGTTAATATTACTAGTATTTTTTATGTAATTTCAAGATTTGAGTGTTAAGTAAATAAATCTAAAATTTTAGGTGTAGATACATAAATATGTACAAATTTTATGATATGTATGTAAATTCCCCAAAATGGATAATGCAAAATCTGGCCATGTTTGTTGGACTAGTTTGTTCTTTTCTTTGATTAGATGATTTGATTATTTATGATCGTTATGTGGAAATTGGATTTTGAATTGATTTTGAGTAAGCTTAATTTGCTAATTAGTTGGCCAACCAATTATATTGCATCATATAACCAAATTGATGTGTTTTTAAGACGTCCATGGGAATTTATTTAAAAATTCTTGGTCTTGCTGGCCAAATATTCTCATTCAGTATTGTAGTCCCTTATAAATTATGGAATTGTGCATGGTTGCTTGCATAGAACAAAAGCTTTTGGAGTTGAGCAGAAATAAATTTGGTTGAGTAATGATAAAGTAATTTCATGATTTTGAGCGTTATATTTCACTTGTTATATTAAGGTATTTTTTTTCTTGGTCATTACATAAAGGAAACCATTCATTTTTCTTTATTTATATACAAACTCATGTAAATGTCATGATTTTGATAGCTAAATTGGGACTGCGAGTTTGTCTTCAAATTAGTTTCAATTCTTAAAAATTGGTGGCCAAATTTTTCAACCTCTAAACCATGGGTAGTTCAACCAATTTGAATAGAAATTTTATTGGAGAGATGCTATTGGAATGCAATATTTCTTGGACCTATATCACGTATATGCTATAACTCCTTAGTGGCCAATTATTTATGAGATTCTCAGGAGGTCAATGTGTGAAAAAGTATTTATAGGGGTCCAAACTTTTTCCAAAATCTCAATTGGGGTTCTCAAGTCTATACTAGAGGGCCTCAGACAACTAAATGAAAGTGAGACTACTTCTACAAGCCCTGAAAATTGAGTTTGATTGATGCACAACATTTTGTTCGTATCCATTATCAACATCATAGTCAACGTTTGTTTAGATTTCTTGTCCTTAGGAATATTTTGTTGTACTAGTGAGATTTTAATGTATGGTGAGTTATTGTGTTATCTTAATATATTTTGAGTCCTTCTGATTTTTAAGTCATTTTGGGTTATGGGTCACGTTGAGTCTTATGTGTTATTAGATTTTAGGTAATTGATTGCGTTATGAGTCATAAATTGTCCTTCCTCCTTGCCATGGCTGATCGCTTCTCTCCCTCGTTCTTAAAGTTTCTTTTGACCGTCTTTTCTACCATTTATTTTTTCTATTTTTTTTTCTTCACCATCTCTTGTACTTTTTTTTCCTAAGTCTTAGCACTCTTCTCCCACCATATCATTATTTACATTTTATTTTTCTTTAGATTTTTTTTTTTAAAGCTTGTGTTAAAATCAATTACATTAAGGTTGTGTCCTTGCTCGACAGTTTACTTTTGCTATAATCTTTGGATTTTGAACTTGTACTGCTTAAAATAGAACTGAAATAAAAACATTCTTCACCTGAGTTCTCTTCAACTCTGAAGTTATCATCTGAAAATCACTTTTTTTGCATGGTTTATCTAGGTTTAATTGAATTCAAATTTCAAGTGTTCTTGATCTTAATCATTGGTGGGACAACTTAGTCATTTCCTCCAGTTGCATTTGGAAACTCTTAAATATCCTACATCATTGACACTTGGATACTTAAAGAAATTGGATGAGAAAGGGTGGAAGAGAGTAATTTGAGTGATTATGGTTTTGCTCAGGATATGGAGGAATATTTGATGCAAGGCCAGGTCACTAGAATATTCTTCTCTAAGATTCCTAATACTAGATTTTTCTTTCCATCCTCTTGCTCATCAACTCTATTTATAGAAATATACGGAATCTTTGGTTACAAATAAAACAATACAGGGTCACTAACACTGTAACTTCGATCAGCTTCATAATGTGTAGCAGTCAGGCGCCCTGGATATTTTTGCTTGGTCTTTACCTCCTGAGTCTATCGAGTATCTGATCTGCTTGTTAAAGTACAAGGTGATGTGCTTGTGCTACTCCAAAGCAACCAGTCTACATGAAGATCTTGCTTAGTACAACTGGGTTACCCTTCTTAGTTCTATGGGCCTGTCTTTGACTTACCTTTCACACATAGCCTAGATAGCAAAACTGTTGTAATGTTGGCAGAACTTGTCCCTGACCTTGTTTCTAACTTTACCATCCTGGGCTGTGTTCTACAAAAACTGTCAGCATGATGAGTTAATGTCTGAAATTCATACTTTTTGGTAACTACTGTTATGACTAAATCCGATATATTTTATTCAGCTGAGAAAGCAGGCGTTGGCTTCTCTACATAGTGGTCTTCAGAATAACCAAGGGATTCCCGTTGCACATGTTGAAAAGTGGTTGGCTATGGAGGTATCATCATTTTGCTTTCACGCTTTTTATGGCTTCTATCTTAACATTGTTTTCCTTTGACTCCTTTCT
This sequence comes from Cymbidium sinense, assembly GCA_021442155.1. Classification (NCBI taxonomy): domain Eukaryota; kingdom Viridiplantae; phylum Streptophyta; class Magnoliopsida; order Asparagales; family Orchidaceae; genus Cymbidium; species Cymbidium sinense. The sequence goes on from CM038215.1 coordinate 252,082,964, forward strand.
TTTCTCTTCCTAGGGGGAGGATGTTGAGGGCCTTCTAGAGTATCATGGATTTTCAATAAAAAAATATGAGGAGGCATACATGGTGAAAGAAGGCCCTTTTCTCAGCAGTGATGTGGATTTCCCCACAAGATGTGCACAACTTGTTCAGCAGAAGAGATCAAAAAAAATAGTTGATGATGTTAGAACTGAGTTAATCCTTCAAGAGCTTTCTGTAGAAGGGGAATGCTCAAATAATATTGTAGATATATTAAACCATGGAAGCTCTGCCAATACTGGAATTCACTGACTGCTTATGATGAAATGATGTTGGATAACAATATTTATTCTACTCCTACAGTTATAGCTGAACCTGTAAGTTTGTTGGAAGAGCGATTACCATTTATCCAAAACAGAGAAAGTGGAATGAAAATGGAAGAAATGCCTGTCATGATGACAACGTTTATACCTCCAGTTGAGAATGCTGGTGAATATTTCCAACAAGACTATAGTCAACAATTACTACACCGTGATAATGAGGCCTTCTCTAATGATGCTACATTGAAAGTTTTTGAGAGTAGTAAAAGCCAACCTGCAGTTCATCAAAGTTCTAGTTCTGCCATGGTATTGGAAAACTCGACGTCTAAAAATTCTGATAGTGAGGAGCTCAAGAGCGAAACTCTGCTGCCTTTATTTGATCAAAAGGAGGAAGCTAAAAAGGAAATACTGAAACTGATCTTAAGGTCAACTATTAGTTTAACGTATTGTTATTTTAGTGGTTTGTTAAATTTGTTCTAACTAATGTTCTTTACATGCTAATCATCAGGAAATGGAAGAAGCAGGCAGGTACGAGGAGAGAGAACAGGGAACATAAAGAGTTTCTTGCTAGTGGAGCGCTGAGTTCACTATCATTAGGACCCCCTACCGGTCAAATTGAATATGTGAGTTATTAATTGATTTTTCCCCCTTTTTGATATATTAATAATCCCATTTAGCTAATTTTACTCTATTTGATTAAAGCAACAAACTAGGTCCTATAAAATTCTTGACATTGATGCTATTTCAAGAGCTAGATATGGAAAAATTGGTAACTCGTGGTCAAGGTTGAACATTTCTGATTTGGTTGCACCAATTATGTTTGCAAGAAACCCTAGTGCTAGGGCTTTTTGTTGGAAGTTGATTCTTCTGGTGCAACCGAGTGATCCAGATGACCAAACCCATCAATTAGCTATGGATTGGTTGTTCTTTAAGCTGTTGGGTAAAGAACATGATGCTGAGTTGGTGGTATACACATCAGGTTTATCAATATGGAAGAAATGGAGTGATCCTTATGGAAGTTCTCCTCAAAGCTGTTGCTTGTCTGTCGTTAGAGAAAAGGTTCTGGATGACCGACAGCAATTTGAAAAGGATGTTCTTGGTGGTGCGAGTAGCTTGGTTTACCTTGTGTCAGAGACCATACCATGGGAAATTCAGAGAGCTCGGCTACAAAATGTTTTGGTGTCTATACCTCCTGGATCCAACTTACCACTTCTAATATTGAGTATCGATCCATCCAACGGACAGGTTGCGGAAAGATCAGTTAATATAACAAGAAGACTAGCTCTTCATGATGAAAAGGAGATGAGGATATCCTCTTCTTTTGTAACGTTCCTTGCTAACAGCAGCCGTTTGGAAAATTTGCCCTGTTTCTTTGATGATAATCAATTGAGAGTGGGTTTGCAGTGGCTGGCAAATCATACGCCTTCGGCTCCTTCGCTTTGTCTCATCAGAACTCGTGAACTAGTCCTAAACTACTTGAAACGATACATGGAAGTCGCAGCAAACCACAGACTTTTCGATGTTGCTCCAAATGATTGCGTAGATGGATTTAATAAAGCCCTAGATAAGTCAGCGGTGGAAATCGTGGTTTCAGCATCCATGAATTCAACTCGGTGGCCAGCTCCAGAAATTGACCTTCTTGACAAGTCAAGCGATGAGGGAATACTGGCAGGCCTGTGCTTTCCGAGCACAGGTTGGAGTTCACCCACAAGAATTGATCCAATCGTTAGAGCTATTAAATCCTGCAAACTTCCATATTTTCCTGACACGGCCTGGTTGAAGCATGAGTCGCTTGCTGGCGTGCAGATCAAGCAGCAGAAGTCAGCTCTTGAAAAACTCTTGATCGGCTACCTGACTGAATCAAGCAAACTCTAAAAGCTGATCTAGCCGCCCGGGAGGTCAGTGTCATGCTACAGAAGTGTGTAGGTCTCCAGCACCGTGGATCAGGTTACTGCCTTGTTCCGAGATGGATTTTGATTTTCCAGAGAATTTACTCTTGGCAATTAAATAAATTAACTGCACCTGAGATATCCAACTCTTACATCATGGAAAGCAAGGATCATCTTCTGACAAATGACGCACTCGACGTAGGAGTAAAGCATAGTGGTGTTTCCAATGATTCTCCATTCAGCTCTTGCTTCGAAGTGCATCCATCATTTCATTCTTTTCCTGCTGAAGTTTCTCTCGATGAATTGGTGGAGATAAGTTGCAGTAATCCCTTTGAAATATGGCCAATTGTCTCTAGACCAATGCCTCTTAAAACCATCAGTGAGGTCGGTGATGGTGTGGAGGCTAATCAAGATGATGGTGTTGGTGCAGAGGCTGGAATGACCAGTGGGAATCATGAGGATCTCAGATGCAACTATTCTCATGAGCTCGCTCCAGAGCTTATGAATACAGATAAGCAGAGTGCAGATATACTAGTTGTGAACAGTGATAGGCTAACTACGTTATTTGAACGTTGTAACAGAGTGCAAGACACGATAGACCAAAAGCTGGCTATCTATTTTTGAATTTTTTTGTTTTTCGCTTCTCTGTACAATAAGGTAGTGGTGTATCTGTTTATTTTTCTTTTTTTTTTTTTGGTTTGCCCCACTGACACTTCCACGCACCTGTTTATTTTATTGCTTATTAGTTATTTCAAGGGTGCTTAATTTTGTTTCCTCCAAGCACTCCCGAAAGCTCAATCAACGCTGAAACCCCAACATCGAATGTCGAAAGCTTCCAGCTTTGAGCTCCTCATAGCACCGAATGATCCCAGTGATGAACCCACTTTAGTTTTGAAGTCCCTTTAACCAACATCTGTTGAACTATGTAAACGAATGAGTTTGAGCAACGAATTTTTGTTTGCTTTTCATTTGTTTTGTGTCGCCGCTTATATATCGAATTTCAAACTCGTTTAGATTCTAGCTTTAACTAAACGTAACGAAATTTTAACACGAATTGCCAAACAAAGCCTTTTTTTTGACGATGAGTATTCACTGACAATTGATAACAAATGTTTAATCACTAAATCATGCCAGATATATGTAAATTGACTTATATATAATAATAATAATAATAATAATAATAATAATAATAAAAATAAAATAATAGTAATATAATAATAATAATAATAATAATAATAATAATAATAATAATAATATAATATAATATAATATAATTTTTTATTTTGAGTTAAATGAAATAACATCAATAAATAATCTTGCTACGCTTTATATATCGATAAATGTTATTGTTTGACTTGTTTAGCTAATAATGCTTACAAAATTCGAAGATGGAAGATTAAACCCCCTTGGTCTCCTCATATTATTTCCTCTTCGGAATACTTGGATTAATTTTGGTGGTAACCCCACATGATATTGATGATTTGGGATATCTTTATTGCCCTTCTTTCAGATCTTGGTTTTTCTCGTGATTGTTGCTTTTTTTTTTTTGTGGACGGACGATGATGAGTACTCTAACCCAAGGCTGTGGATCAGCAGTTAGACTCTGTTGCTATTGTTTTGTCTTCCCTCTCGGATGGTATCAGTAACCGAGGAAAGTTTATTGTGTAATCGTAACTTTTTGTTCTCCTGAAAACTGTTCATCTTCATCTCTTTTGGTGATTTTTGGTAGCTGCTATTAGTCTTAATTTGTTGATCAGGTCTCACTATTTGGACGGCTCCTTTGCAACTGTGAGATGGCCAATCCTCAGCCCGTCTTCGATGCCAAAGAATTTTGCACTCTGAATCCGTGGGAATTTTGTTGCTTTTCTGTCATCTTCACCATCTCTTGAGATTTTATTATTTTGCTGTACCTTACAGACTTTTATTGTTTTCTGTCAATTCTTTTTTGGATTAATGAATTTAGGCTTAGCGCTTAATTTCTCTCTCTCTCTCTCTCTCTCTATATATATAAAGAACAACAAGAAAGGAAAAAAAATTGATGAGAAGTGGTTTCGTGTTAGTATGAATATAAGAGTCGGTATAACTGCTTTGTAGGATTGAAACAGTGTGGTAAAACTTTAACATTTTGATTTTATTGAACTATAAAGCTTGGAACTGATGGGGATGACTTTTCACACGTAGGGTCTCTTTGTTTTCTTGAATTTAGACATTGCTGCTTTTTTAAAAATGGGCAAATTTTTTACTTAGGTACATGTAGCCATTTAGTTAGAGTTTAATATTGATTTTCAACTGCATAAATTTCAATGAAAGTCTATCAAATATAATGGTTTATTTTATATGAAAATAATAAAAAAAGCTTTTCAAACATACTTTGATTTATAAACAATCAAATAAAATGTTAAGTTGGGCAATAGAATGGTGAAATTTCATTGAAATTTATAGATAACAGTGTTGGATATTACATAACTGAATCATAACTGAATCTAAGTCTTTATGGCTGAAGATAGACACTAGAACACACTAGTAGAAGGGTAGGGGAGCGCATATCCTCTTGTTGAAGGCCTCTTTTTGTGAGAAAACAGAACAATGGATCTTAATGCAAGCTATCATCCAACTAACAAATTTAGAAAGGAGACCTTTAGCATTCACTAAATACATCAAGAATGTAATCCCTTCAGTATCACAGGTAAGCAATTGTAGTAGCAAGAGTGTAGTTCTTGAGCATTTCAAGCACAAAAAGAATAATTTCCTGGATAGAAACACCATGGATGAAAGAAGATTGATGCTCGCTATTCAAGTTATATACAATGAGTTTTAGATTAGCAAATAATATGGAGTTGATTTTATTGAGACAAGCACATAGCAATGCAAACATGCAGTTATCAAAATTATGTGAGAGAGTGCCAAATAAGATTGGAGCAAGCAACCTTAGTGTGTTTGACAACGGATTTACTAGGGATTTAATTGGCTAAATCGCGTAAATCCTACCAAACATCTTCTGAGGATTTAGTACATTTGTTGGTGCCGTAAATCAGGTAAATCCGGAAATCGGGATAAATCTCGGATTTGTTAAATCCACCGATTCGACGGATTTAATGGGATTCTGATTGGAGCTGGTATGGTGAGAATTTCTCCTTGTCTCAACTCCTTCAACAACTCCTATTTCTTCATGCGGCGGTTCGTTCACTCTTCCCTCCCAAACCTTTGCCCTAGCCGTAGCTGTGCTTCGCACGTCTCTCTCGGTGGATTGCTATCACAGGTATGTTGGTTCCTTATGTATCCCTTACAGCGCCGCATCGCGCGTCTCTTCATGAATTTTTTTATTATTATTTTGAGATAGATTTGTTTCCGAGATGAATGCTCCCACTTAGAACTTTGGCGAAGCATTTCTAGGAATTATTTAGAAGGATCCATAGATGTTTCAAGTAGATCTTTTTATAACTCTTTAGCTACAAAATAAACCTTCCTTTGACATGAAATCAAATATGATGTTTAATACCACCATACAGTTAGTTTTAAGACATTCTGAGTTTGTTTTGGCTTCTAAATAACTGAAATTGAGTCATACAACCTACTTCGGCATTCTGAACATTTGGAAAATTTTTCTTATTTCTTTGATGTTCTTCAGTCATCAAACAGTTGACTTGGATTTAGTGTTTGTTTTTGCAACTGGGTAATGTCCCCATTATGGTGGCCCTGTATGAATTCATTTTTTTTTTCATTAAGTTCGGATAGGGGCATTCTTACTTCATCAACATGGATTCAACCATCTTCTGAACAGCTTCAATGTTGGCTGATTGATATGATTTTTAATATGCATATAATGCTGTATGATAATTTATTCCAATTGCAGAAAGTGTTTCTTGAATATTGTAAATATATCAACATATGACTTTGGAGTTTCAAATCAAAAGAATAAGATACACTGTAATATTTATTTCAGGCATTTAAACATTGCAGTTGATTTTGTTTACTTATTGTAGATATTTTCACCTTATCTGTTTATGATATTTTCACCATAGAAAAGTAATTTCACAGAAGATGCAAGTTGTAATTATTCACCAATGAAATGATATTGTAATTATTTAAATGATTGGATGTAAATAATGATGAATGAAGTTTCATCTATTATGAACAAAGATTTAATTTTGAAGGCATAATTAGAAGCAATTTTGAGGCCCTAAAATTTCAAAATCGGATTATAATTGCAGTAGTTGCAAGTTGTTTTAATTGGTGTTAAAAATTTGTTTTTCTTTTTCAGTTTTTTTTTTTTTATTTATTTTTTTTATTTTATTTTTGGGTTTGATGTATTTTGAAACATGAATTGTTGTACCCTCTAACTTATTACTAATCTTATTCTTGGGTGAATTACAAATTCAGATCTTGAAAGTACTGCCACAGTTTATTAACTTTAAACCAATTGTTTGGTTGGTATCACTAAAGTGCATAGGATAAAACTAAACTACAACAAAAGCAACTAAGGAGTTGCATAAACTAAATTCCATAGGATAACACAATCGTACTCAGCAATAGACATGTTTAAAATTTAACTTTGCTTTAAGTTGAATGAAAACACTCCAAAATATGACTACCAATTCCAACCTTTGTAACTTCTAAAACACATGTCAATTCAACTACTTTTATTAGACTTTGCATTTATTATTTTCACCTTGACATTACTTACAATGGGCTTGCAGTCTTTGGATGATGTCTCACATACATAATAGTATTATTCATATTTTCACACAGTAAATTCACTATCTTCAAATTAGACATATTTCTCAATATGTTATTTCCTGAACAAATTTTTTGACTTTAAATTATATTTAGAATGTCGTCGCAATATTTAGAAGCAAGCTCAGAAAGTTCGGTTACTCTGAAAAAATTTAAAAAATATAATCGAAAAAAATGAACTGTACGATGTCGCGTTAAGATTTTGGAAATTATCAATGTTGGTGATACCGCATCTGATCAGGAGTTAACAAATATCAAGTATATTTGTCGTAAACAAATACATCGAAAATAAGATATTTATTAATCGTGTGAAATTTAATTTCAATAAAATTATTCTACCAATATAATAGTCATTATTTTAATCATACAAAAATTTCAATTCTATTTGTAGATATAAAAGAATTTTTAAAGGATAAATCCAAAGAGCACGCTTCGACAAGTTTGCACATTAATGCAGGAGATTATTTATCAACTCATGAAGAGAATACACGAAGCACTAGTAGAGTTCTAAAATGGCCAGAACATCATAATGTTATTTTCGGGGACATACTCTGGGAATAGTTTGTGCAGGGTAATATCTGCAATGATATAATAAGGATAGACAAATGACAGGAGGTAGTTGTCACATTAAATAGAAAATAAGGAATAAAATACACAACCACCATAGTTATGACACGCTATAAGAACATGAAAGCATATTTCTGTATGTTATATCAATTAACTAATCGTAGTGGATGGGTTGGGATGAGACGCTGTATATGTCGGTTGCACTATATGAAATATGAGAAGAGGTGATTCGGGTAAGTTAGTTTATTTAGTTAATATTCAGAGATCTATTTTGTTAAAACTGTAAATCTAATGATGACTTTTATCTTAACAAAACAGGAAAATTCCAAAATACGATGCTTTAGACGAAACACATTTCAACAGTACTACATATTTGAAAAGAGTTGTAGTGATAATGTTGCAACGAGTTCACAAGCATGCTCAACGCGAAGTAATACATCAAGAGGAGGTACTGAAATCGAATCAATAGATAACCATGATATAGAGCCGATTATCGATAATTTCATGTCTAGCTACAAAATTAATTTTGTAGAGGAGACAAGAGAAGAAACAAATGACTTTATGACTCACTTAGATCGCACTGTTTCTGATCAACCTAAGCCAAAGCGATCATTAGGTGACAATCAGCAAAATCGGCGAAGAGCGATAAAATCATTGGAGCACGACGTATTGACAAACATGCTTAATAAAAATGTTGAAAATGCAGAAGAAATTCGTTAAACCATGAACAAATATTGTCCATACACAATGGATGATTATTTGACTAAGCTATCTAGTATTCCTAACATCTCAACTGAAGGTATACTTGCTGTGATAGATGCGATCAAGGATTGCAGTGACAATAAAGTTATACTAATGAGGTGAGAATGTGATTTGCTATGTAGCTGGATAGAACACATAGTAGCAATACATCCACGCTTCTATGGATCGTCTGCATGGCTGTAGGTTGAATTGGGAGTAATGAATTTCATTTTTAGGCTTTCTTATTGTACCAGTAAGTTGTTGTACTTTTTTATGTCAAATCGTGAATGTTACGCTCTTTTACTTAGTGTTATTTTACTATTTTTTGGTTAAATTTGATGTTCTTTTTATGTAATCTATAATTCACATGATTTGTATTCTTGATGCAATTCATTGAGAACCTGAACTGCGTTGTAGTCTATGTGATCTATATTTCATGTGATTTGGCATCTTATACTTTGATTATATTATAGAAATGACATATAATGTTAGAAGAGGGCTGTCTAAGCCAATTTATTCTTTAATTGACAATTTCTTGGAGTTGACTGATGCTATTAATGCCTTGCTCCCATCTATTATCGATGATGATGCTCAAGCATCCGATGAACAAAAGTACATTCAGAGACTTATGTTTGATAGGTAATACATTGGATATTAATACGTACTTGATATTCTTAAATGACATCCACAACGTTCTTACTTTTCCTTTAGATTGCCGACGCAAGAATTCATACAGCTCAGAGATCTTTTGATCAATCATGGATTATTAACTGACACGAAGAACATGATGACAGCAGAACAATTAGATATTTTTTTAAGAGGTGTTGCACGTATTTCATGCAATTCCGCTTTGTGAATTTTTCAACATTCATTGGAAACAGTTAGTCGCTACTTTAATCAGGTGTTTGCCATTGTTTCATTATCCGATGAGTTCATCAATCTACTGTCAGCACAAGGTGATTGTCATTCATTTGTATGGGGCAATCCCCAATTTTATCCAATTTTCAGTAATGCCATAGGTGCAATCGATGGAACACATGTACCAGCTGTAGTTAATCCATGATGACAGAACATATATCGTAATAGAAAAGCATTCACTTCACAAAATGTTATGGTTGCTGTTTCATTCGATCGTCGTTTTTATCTAGCTTAGTTGGGAAGGATCATGCGATATGAGAGTTCTACATTGGTGGTTGAGGAAGGACGTTTTGTGTTCCACAGGAAAATATTACTTAGTTGATTATTCGTCTGATAAATTTATTACCATTTAGAGGCCTTCATTATCATCTAAGCGACTATCGTGAATGTACAACTCGTAGATATCTGAGGTACATGAGTTGTTTAACCATCATTCATTACGCTTCTGAAATGTTGTGGAGAAAACTTTTGAGATTTAGAAAGAAAGATATCAAGTCTTGACTCACATGCACAAATTTTTGGTATGCAGGGGACATTGTAATTGCATGTACACAATATATTGGTCGTTATCATGTAGAGATTATTACTTTAATATGTCTCAAACATAAATGCAACATAATAGAGAATTAGGAGATATGACTTTAGATGATGGCGACTCGATGTGCGTCTATTGTGAAAGATTTCAGGAGATGGTTTGAGTATAATAAATTTTACTACAATGTGGGAAACACGGGTAAGAAAGTAGCTTTACAAATTAAGAAAATATAATATTTGATTATATAGTACTAATACAATTTCTTCAGCATATACAGGAATTGGGGCAGAGTCATCGCAACACTTGACGTTATTGAAGGAGTTGAAAAATGAAATTGTATTATCATAAAAAATTTTATTAGATCTAAATAATGTAATATTTATTTATATTTTATAATGAACATGATATCTTTGTTAAATGATGAATTTTAATTTCACTATTATATTCTTTTGTTGATTTATTTTCATATTCTTTAAAATATTGTTATTTAATTATAACATACTTAAATCCTCAAATAATTTATCAAACATATTTCTAGATTTAGCAGGATTTAATAAATCTGTTATCAAACACTTTTCAAAATTTAATAGCTCAGGATTTACTAAATCCAGATATATTGGATTTAGTAAATCATTCTTGAAATAAATCCAATTCGTTGCCAAACACCTGAGATTTTTTGTTAAAAAAAAAAAACTGATGACATTAATAATCAGTAATGGTAGATAATGAAGCCTGACAAAACTTTGCAATGAAGCCATCAGTCACTAGGGACTCAATAGGATTTTTTCCAAGGACCATATCTTCAATTTCTTTAAGAAAAAAAAAAGATCAGATTTCAGAATGTCGGATTTAGCAGCAGAATGACACTAGATTGAGTGGAAAACACATGTTTGAAATCAGACTGCAGTAATTCTGAAACTAGTTAACAGCAGCTGCTTTGATCGAGGCTTGATACTGCATTGCTACTCCATAAGATCAAAAAATTTGGTAAATCCTTACTTCCTATTCTATGTTTTATCATCAGATGGAAGAAATTTGTGTTTTTTTTATCACTAAGATTGAACCAGTTGATTCAATACTGTTAGCTTCGTTATCATATGCTTCAACTAAGCGTTAGAATGTCAAGGAAATCATTTCCTTAGTCCAGTGGTCATAGATACAGATGCGTTTGTTCTGAATGATTCTATTAATATTGGAAACTAGGACCGGAGAATGCATAACTGGAAACTCTGAGGGCAGAATTTATGCCTTAAAGCTAAGAAATTTTTTCAGCCCAAGCTGTTTCTCATCATGAAGAACATTTCTCCACAAGAATTGGAGGAGGGACTGGAAACCTAATTCAAACGATAATATAATTAAATTCCTCCTGGTATAGGTCATATAATAAGGGTTCCACTTGTTCAAAATGAGAGGGGGACCATCTCACAACATTAAACCCTGCTTTGCATTTTTTTTTCGTTGCTTTCTCACCTAAAAATCATTGATTTTGTAAAAAAGAAAAAAGAAATACTACTATTCGTAGACACATATACATACACACATGGTTATTTAGTATTTGCTAAGCAACTCAAATCAGTCTCATAACTAGTCAACTCGCTACATTAAATAAACTATAGGATGACACTTAGTTGAATAAGTCACCATATCTATAATTTAGCTAGTATATATTTAACATATAGAACGTTAAATAAACTATTGGATGACTTGGATATCAGTTGCAGAACTGATCGCTAATCACCTTTTCCAACAGATCTGAGTGTTACAAAAATGCAAGAAAAACTTTCTTTAGTGTATAGAAATCACTAATCATCATTATTATCACCACCATTAATCATAGGTAAAGCTCTTTCAAAATGGATCACACGATCTCCTCTATCTCTTATTACATAACCACTTGCCCATAAAATTGGTTTCCTCTAAATATTTATGAGGTGGATGGATACCAACTTTTGTTCTTTGAATGTCCTACAAACCCATACAAATGACTCTTGGTCAATCAACCAATCATCTCCATCTATGTATTATTGGAACCAAATTTTATGTGTCATAATGGCCTCATATTTTGCCTACATAAATATATAAAAATTTATATTTTTCATTTAAATTAGCAATAAAAATTATAATATGTTCTTACAACAATAACACATGATCAAGCATTAATGAATTTATTTATCCTTTTCATTTTATGCATCCTTTAAAAGAGCTAAAGTTTTAAAGGTGGGAATAATAAATTGATTAGATAGTATAATAAGTTATTTATTTAAATATTTTAATATTTAAAATACATTAAAATTTAATACATAAAGGTAAAATTGATCTTCTAGATTTCATCTTGATGGCCTCTTCCTTTAGAGTGAGGTAGTTGTCAAAAAGATTCCTGAGAATTTATTAGTCCTCATTAAATGAAGAAATAGTACTTTATTTGAAACTATATCATTCATCCATCATAATCCATGTAATTTTTGTATTGCTAATATAATCTATATTAGCTTTTCTAAGAGTTTTTAATAAGCTACATTTAGAGTCTGAGTTAAATACCTTATAATTCTTTAGTTCCACACATCCCTTAAAGTGATGGACTGGTTCCCAAGAGAGGCATCGTTGAAATATCAGGAAAGTAACTACAAATATAAGTTAATAAATAAATAAATTAAATCATACATCAAACCTCTTTCAAAATATCTTCCTAAGACATTCTTTTGGTCTTTTAATAAAGCTCATGTCACCATATGGTTAATAATGATGCAATGGTGATTTAATTTAATAATTATTTTAAAAATTTCTAAATGAAAAAAATTAGATCCATTTTATTTTGAAGATTAAAATTATTAAGCATGTATATAATCATTAGTAGATCAATTATAATCATAAATTGAAAATAAATACTTTTTTTAATAATCTTATTGACAAATTCATGATAATGAGCTTCACTCCTATTAGATGTACTAGAGGGCTTACTCTAGCCTTGATTAAAAGAGTCACTATGTCTCCCTCCTTCATCGTGCATTTCCCATCCACTATCTCAACTTTTAATCATTTGTAGATGTGCGGCTTCGAAAATTCGCCATTGACCTATCGACAAATTTGAATTGAAGAGAGTATGATTTAAAGTGTCGGTATAATTTTAAGGATGGAATGAAAAGAAAGATAGATAATACCGAGATTTCATTCTTATTTGGGACTTTAGATATGGTTCCAAGTTTCTATAGTGCAAGCCCTATAGTTAATTACCTCTCAATAAGTGAGAGAGAACTTTCGATTAAGAATTTAGTCGTTGCATAAATAGTATATAGTAGTTTATGAAGTTTTAGAATTATGAAATTCATCATTTAAGCTTAAACCCGAATGGTTGGGGAATGATGATGCCGATCTAGATCATGGATTCGTCATCCGGATGTAGTCTACTACTTAGTCGAGGAGGTAGTGAGACCCAACGTATTTGAAGGATCCTTATCAACACACATGTTTACGTCGAAGAAATCTTGACACGGGTGGTGTTTATCTAAAGAGACAAGCTTAAGTCTACCTTAGCTGACAGAGGGTTGTTTGCCCTATCAAATATACCTTATGATTCACAACTAAAAGGACAAAGCCATTGGAGAACATACGGGCTACGATTATGATTATAATATAATGGAGCACAGGCGCCAAACCACTCGAGGACTGGTCATAATTACTTCATCACGAGCCTAATGGCCAAACCAGTCGAGGACACACATCCTTACTAGCATGAGATTGATTGAGAGTGAACATAGTAAAACACTTGATTTGACATTGACTCCTTTGTGAGCTATAATTTTCTTAATTTGTCACCCCTCGATAAACAATTGGAAGGTGGATAGATTGAATTTTGTTTAAGCTTTTAATGATAGAGTTTCATTTAAATAGTTTTTTTAGATTGATATTTAATTTGAGTTAATTTGATTTAAAAAATTGATTAATTTGAATATATTTAAGAGCTTTAGATCCTATCAACTTTGATTAGCTGCTAACAGGGGGTTAAATCTACTGTCACCTAACAAAATCAATTTCTCAGATATTTCACTAATTTAAAATTTTTATAATAGATTTTAGGTTTGTTAAACCCATCCAAGGCTAAAGCGGGTAGCAACACATCCTCAAATACTTGAATCTAAACATTTTGGGTTATGAGGTGTATTTAAGACTTTATGTAGTATTTATTTCTGAAATATGAGATTGATTTTAAATTTTTATTTAATTTTTACTTAGCTTACACAACCTTTTTAGACATTAAAATTTGCACTTAAAATCTCTATATCTGAGGACATGCAGGTGTTTATTGCTTAGCTAATTTCATATAATTAGTGATTTCATTGGTTTTGAAGATCATAATTTAGAATGAAGTTCCTTAATTTTTGTATTGAAGGAAAGCTCCTTCATTCGTGCAATATTTAGTTTAGTGTCACCTTCTATCTGCTTGTACAAAAAATTGTAGGTCCGGTGGCGACTTGTTTTGAAGCTATAGATTTAAAAGACAGTTTAATTTATTATTTTAAAAGAAGATTTATCACTCAGACTGACTTCTGTGAATCAAAGTATAATATTTAAATTGATTCCTCCTCTTTTTGAAGGCCTCTTGTTTCTTGTTTTTCATAAATAAGATTATGGATTTCTATATATTTTTATGAAACATGCCCAGATATTTCAAGCTTACCTGTAGGTTGACCCATATTATAAATATAGATATATTTTCTCTTTTCAATTCAACCTTCAAATTCATAGGATTACTCCATGCGAATGTTTGCTTTTAATTAGGTATTAAAACTAAAACTTCGAATATCAAAATTTTTAAGTGAGGTTAGTTATGCTACAATGCACATAAGAGACTTATTCAAACTTTCTACATTCATTTTTTTTTTAAAGTGGGCTCTTCACTATCTCTTCTAATTTCTATAAATAAGGCCAAGAGGGAGTCTTACATTCCATTCCATTTGTTTGAAGGGTTGGAGTTGGAGCATTTGAAAGAGAGCGGTTAGAAATTTTAGTGGGCTTTTAACTCTGCTTAGATAAATTTCGTAAGTGCTTTTCACTCCTCTTTTTTTCTTTACTTTGTGTTCATTGTATAATATTTTTCCTCCCCTTTTTTGTTTGGAGTTTTTAATTTGAATTTTAGTTTTAGGTTTCATTGCTTAACATTCTTAAGCCGATTCTTTTTCTTTATGTTTCTTTTTTCTAAGTCACAAGATTCTGATGAAATTTTGTTAGCATTTCAGCTAGGGGGAGCGACATCTAATGGATGTTGGCTTACTCGGTATGCCCTAATGAGCATAGCGAGTGATGTCTTGCGACACCTCAACCGATTTTTCATCTCGTCTCGCCCTCATGAGCATGACGAGACCTTCAAACCTGTAAAGCCACAATCATGTATATATTCACATTCACACATTGATCCCACATGTTCTGACTCATTTTTCTACTCGTTATAATGATCAACAAGAAAATAGGGTTGGATATGCCGAAAACTAAGAGAAGAACCCACTTCATGACGGTGTTCTTCTCCATCTGATGAAGAAAAATTAGAAGTGTAATGTGAGGCGATCTGAAAACTAAAGAAGAACTAGCATGATGGTGTTTTTCTGATTCGCAAAGGAGATGTAAAATTCAGAATGGGGCATTTGAGGGTTGAGAAAATGAAGGAAAAATCTGAAAAAAAGGAAGGAAAGAATAAGGGAAATTCTGACAAATTTTTGGATTAGTCTTGTGAGGGAAAGAGATGAAATTTTCTATTTTTATGGAAATGAGGAAAAGAATGGAGAAGGAGGAAGAGGGAAGGAAGAAAAAGAAAAAAGAAAAGAGGAAGAAAGAGAGAAGAAGGTTCATTCTTTTGATGAGGGAAATCAGAGGGGAAGGAGAATGCCAGGTTTTGGATGAAGAGGAAAAATGGGAGAGTTTTTTGATTTGGAGAGGAAGAAAAGGGTTTACCTCAATTTTGGAAGAGGAAAGAAGGATTCTGATCGAGTGGGCTCTTGTGGCTTGTGGTTGAGAAGAAGGAAGAGGGAAAATGGGAGGAACGGTTGCTATTCGAACGAAGGGAGAGAGATCCAAATGGTTAGGGGTGTTTAGTTGCATGCGAAGGCTTAACACATGAAGGAGGAGAGGCTTCGGTCAAAGTCTTGTGGCGATCCGTGCAGTTCAATTGTGTGAAGAGGGCGAAGCCCTTGGTTTTTCTTTCATGTGTGAAGAGGAGGTCAGTCCGCGTGTGGAGGAACCGTGTGAAGTTGAATGCTGAGAGTGAAAATGAGGGGATTTAGGTTAGGTTTTATTTTTAAATTGATTTTTAAATTGATTTAATGTGAATCTTACGTCGATAAAATTACATGGTCAATAAATATATATATATATATATATATATATATATATATATATATATATATATATATATATATATAATATATCGTTATTCAATGTTAAATATAGGTCCGTTTCGTCGAAGGCCATTTAGTTCGAGTCGGCGTCAAATTGAGTCAATTTTAGCTCAAAATATGCGTCGCCGCTTTCGACCGCTCGACATCCATGTAGACTCATTTGAATTAAGTGCAAATAATCTTGCTTGATAGATTTTGATATTTTGAAACTAATGACATGATCAATTTTGTGAACGGAGGTTATTTTATTTGTGTCAGTGCCTCCTGACCTTGATATGCATGCAAGTATGTTGACGACTCGAGCGATTGATCGGTTGATCATCAAATTGTGTAATATTTATGTCCTGACTAGTTTTGACATTCTGAACATGATGAAAAGTCCGTTCATCGATCGAAGGTTATTTGGGTTGATTTTGGGGACGTCCAATATATTTCAGTCTTAATTTACGCGTTGTCACTTCAAATCATTCAACATTTGCACAGAATTATTTGAATTGAGTGTGGATAGTCCCATAGTTTTTGATGTTTTGAAGCTAACAACACAATCAATTTTATGAACGGAGGTCATTCGAACATCGTCGTAGCTTTTTGACTCTAATATGCGAGTCATCGACATGATAACTCGATCACTTAATCGATCGATCATTAGATTTTTGCAATATTTATATTTCGATCAATTTTGATGTTCTAAATGCGACGGAGAAGTTTATTCATCGATCGGAGGTCATTTCGATTATTTTTGATGGCATCTAGTGCATTTTGAGCCCCTATTTACGCACTGTCACTTCTGAAGTCAGTCAAATTTGACTTGTGGGCTTGACTCGACTTATGACACATACAAAGAGGTAACAAATGCCCCCAACAAATGTGATTCATGCATGGAGCGAGTCGTATTTGTTGAAAACTAGTTAACTTCTTTTTTAACTTTCTTCACTTTCTCTCCTTTTTTTCCTTTTTTTACCGCTTCTTGGTATGACTCCATTTTGTTGGGTTCTTATGTGTCATTTCTCTAATTATTTGATAGAAAAATGTTCTACTAGAGGAGACTTGGTGATCTGTCATCTGTTGAGCCTAGTGAGGAGGTTATTTGGTCAGATATTGATGGACATGATCCTCATGGAGATGTTGATATCAGGTTTAGGATTGAGTAGGACACCGATATGTTGTGAGGACATGATTTTTTTCACTTTCGCTCTTCCCTACTTCATTTTCTTGATTCTTTTGCTTTTGAGGATCTTACATTGGGTGGCTACCCTTAAGTGAGGACTACAATCCTTTGGATAGCACGATAAGAGTTAGTTCGGATATTGTGATATCTTACAACTTACTTTTGATAACATGGTGAAGATAATCTAGACTTCTAAGCCAGTCATATGCTCATTAGCAGATTCCCCATTGGCATGATTCCTACTCTTCCACATGGATATGTCACATGGGCTAGGTATGTTCTACAGGCTCACAAAGATACTTTATAAATATCCGACGTTTATGAGGCAGTATATGTATCTTTATTTGATTTTGGGGGTATGCCTTCTTCTTGGGCTAGTGGAATAGTTGAGTTAAAGTGTACTTGTAACACTTGTTGTTTTATTCTAGAGGAGTTGAGTCTCTTACCACTGTAGTCTTCTTGTATTTGGTTATCGCTATGAGGAGTGTGTTCCACCTGATGAGGAGTTATTTCACAGACAACCTTCAGATGATTGTGATTAACGAGGTAGGTTAGCTATGCTTTCTATTTATATTGATCTTCTAGACCACTATCACCAAATTTTCAGGGCATCAGGATATTCTAGATGATCACGAGCTGCACTACGTGTGAGTACATGTATCAGAGCTTCTTACAAGATTATGCTCTATTTGAGGAGGCGTAGCACTACATGACCCTTTTGATTGGGTGTGTCGATGGCGTTACTTATCCCGAGGAGACTGAGCTTATTTTATTAGCGAAAGAAATTTATCCGACTATAGGGATTGGGATATTCTTAGTCGACTTTATAGTGACATGGCTCTGCATTTTTATGCTTCCCATTACAGAGGGCTTAGTTCGCCCAGGTGCTTTATTAGCAGCTAGTAGGCTTTCTTGAGGTGAGTGAGTTTCTCTAGCCCCAGCAGTGTTAACCAGGATTTATAAGATATTGGGGGTGATTTTCAGAGCAGGTTCTCTTGAGTTATAAGATGTGACTCTACCTTGGCAGTACTTATATGTTTGCGTTCATCTTTACATACATGGTGCCTTTGCTTATTTTGAGTATCCAACATTTTTTAGAGCGAGTATATCCTACAGTCTTACAGTTATATTGAGCATCCTCTACTTTGGAGATGGCAAGGATTCACATGCTCTTCTTTGCTCCTCATTTGGTCAGAGATCAATTTTTGTTGGTTCACCAACCGGATATACTCAGCTTACCATCCGACTTGATAGAGGTTGATCTTATTGACAGTCTTGATGAGAATGATAGATATTCCTTGCTTCATGGACATCAGACATTAAGAGTAGCGAGTACCTTTTGATACATCCATGATGGTTATATATTATCGATTTGGGGTTATTGTTATAGGGTTATCAGCCAGTTTCGCTTGATTTCTTCCATGACTACCGTGATGGCGGCCATTCATCCCTGGTGTAGTGGATTTCAAGAGGATCAAGATGATTTCCCTTGAGACACGTTACTTTGTTGCTTCAATTATTTGGCTACATTTACTGAGGCTTGGTACTGGTGCTCACTTTTGGATATTTCCTCCGTAGGGTTGAACGAGGGTTAGTTATACCTACCTCACTTGGGTATGACTATCTTTTGGTCCTTTCCTTGAGCATGGTTCCAGGATATATGAACACAGGATGAGGTCTTTGGGAGTTCCTCGAGATCAGAGGACCATCATCGGTTAGCATTGTCAGGAGATTATGACGCTAGAGGTATAATCACTATCCTCCTCTCTTTCAATATTTTTTTCTCTTTCCCTTTTTTTTTATCAAAATATACTCAATGTATCTGATACTCTAATTTGATTCTTGGCTTGCACCGGTGGTGGCGAGTTAGAGGATACCACTTCATGGAAAAGTTAGAGCTAGGATTTTCTTAGCTACACGATGTTTCTTCAGACTCGACGTAGTGTAGCCAACCTGAGCTGCAGCTTGTTGATTGTTCCACGAGTGTACCTCCACCATTTTATGACTTGATGAAGTGCCAGTGTCAAGTAAGATATTATTGAGGACTCTAGAGTTGAGACGCGCATGCCGGCCTTTGATACTACCACTTGATTTTACTATCCCTTATGGAGCCACCTTTCTCTCGAGCAGCTACCCATTGCCTTGGGAGACTTCTAGGTGAGAGATTTCATGCTGTGAGGCCTATTGGAGCACAAAACATAGCTTATCGGATAGTGAGGGTCCTCGAGGATTATCATGATACACCGTTATGATTCATCATGTTCATGTACTTTCTCCCTTTCTTTATTCTTAGCTACACTTCTTTACATTTATTGCTCTGCTTTATGCTAATTATTTTCATTTATTTCTTGTAGTGTCTGATGTAGGTTATGAGTCTGAGATCTACTGTCAACATCCCTATAGGCTAAATCCACGTGATGGGCATGTAGGATTGTGGCTTGGTGTTTTTGAGGGACGTGGTTTCTCGGATTACTTTGGACTCATCAGAGTCACTAGACAGCTTCACATCCTACACAAACACCATTCTGGATCTTTTAGCTCGTACTAGCTTGGAGGAGCAGGTTCTCAGGTATCTGGAGACTCTTTGTAGAGACATAGAGTTCTTGATTCATCGGATGAGATCGCTTAGTATTATCCACTCTAGCACTTTACTAATAGAGCTTCAGAAGTAGGTCAGGCTTTGTAGGGAGACGACTACATGATGAGTTTAAGAAGTGCTCTACGACCGACCATGAGTTGATAGATGCTTCTTTTGAGTTAGACGATTGGCGCCCGCGATCGAGAGAGGCAGGTTGAGCCAGGGAGAGCTATAGAAGCGGGAGCACAGTTATCATCTCATTGGGCTATGGTAGATGCTCATACTTTGATTGAGCTTCTTGGCTTTCGGTGGTTGAGAGTGAGCAACAGTCTTTAGCAGCTTATTTAGCACAGCTTTAGGAGTTATAATCTAGGCTCCCATGATGTACTTTTTCCTTCTTTTTTCCCTTTTCTCATCAATCATGTATCATCTTGTTGTATTAGTGGACACCAACATTTTCTTTGTTACTCTTATGCTTTTTGTCTTTGGAAGATTTGATAAGAAGATCAGCTTTGATTTATGCTTTGTGCTTGACTTGTGTGCTGGCTACAAAACTTGGATCATTTCAGTTTTGATTGCACTAGTTTACAGAGTTTGATAGGATTTCTCATTAGTGTGATGCCTTATTTAGGACATGCTAAGTGACAGGATTAACCAATTTGTCAGAATTGACTTGTCAGATAGATAAGATTTCTTACACCATCTACTCTCTACTTCAATGGCTTTGCTGAAGATCTCTTTCTTTTATGTCCTTACAGATTTGAGTTTCCTCCAATCCTAGCTTCATGCTTGGTTGGGTTTGGCGAAGGAATTGATTTATTTATTTTGATGAAGGACTCTGTTGGGGAGTTGGTTTATTCATGCTTGGTCGGATTTAAAATTCCTTCTGTCCTAGCTTTAAGGTAGATGGACTTGATGAAGGACTGACCTGATTTGTCCATATTGACTTGTCAGGAAGTGTATGTACACCATGAATCATGTGCTTGCTACTTTGATAGATTCATTAAAGGGTACGTACAAATGACCCAACCTTCTGGCTTATACTAGGTCTATGTTGAGTTATCAGTCTAGCGATGTGTGCTTTAACAACTGAATAACTATGAAATTTCTTTAGTTCAATCATTTTCTTTATATGAACTATGAAATTGCTTCCTCGGTCCTGTGCTTTCTACTTTGATGGACTTGATGAGAGATTGGCTTTGATATGTGCTTTTGATCAGATTATTAGAGAATAAGTTGAGATATCACCCTGCTGGTAATATATAGATTGATTTGAGGCAGCCCTAAATTGAGAGTTTCCTCAGATTATCTTGACCCCTCAATTAAGTAGAAAGATCTCTTCGTGTGCTTGCAATCACTAAGCTGGATCTAGTTTGAGATTGAACAACTATCATCATTGGACTGACGAATAGGGGCCCTTTCACCATGGTCTTTTCTTATAGCTTATTGAGTGAGGAGAGCGTCAGCAACTCAGCCATATTCGGGCTTATTAAATTTGACCCTTAGAACCTACTTGAGTCTTCGACTTAAGCTATAATGGGTTAGCAATTTTATCATTAGATTGACGAATGGGTCTCTTTCACTGTGAACTTTTCTTGCGGCTTGTTGAGTGAGGAGAGCGTCAGCAACTCAGTCATTTGTGAGCTTGTTGAGTTCGACTTTAGAACCCATCCGTGTCCTAGACTTTAGGATGTAGAGGTTGATGTTTCTCCAACTTAATTGATTGAAGCTCAAATTGGGAGTTCTTGACTTGATCTTGACAAATTTGAGAGATAAACTTTGATATTTAGTATCTTTTTCATGCATAGAAATAAATACTTTTGTTCTTTTACAAAACACAATAATTACTTTTTGTATATATTTATGAATTTTGATGTAAAGCTCGCTGTCAACTTGAATCAGAATATATTCAAGAATCTCATCTTATAACACAAGTCAACTCAAATAAACTTAACATAAATTAAAAAAAACCCCATGTCTTGCAGGGGGAATTCTAAAGCACATTTAAAAGAGCTTTCAATATGAAATTAAGCAAATACATCAATATTTGAATTGATATGCTCTTAAAAGGGTTTTAACATGTAACATTGATTTCATCTATGTATATAAATCTAAAATGCCCCTGTGTAATAGGAGAATTTTTAAGAAAAAAGTTTTTCATCTGGAGTGAGTATATTTATTTAGGGATCTCAGCATGAAGTACGATGTCGACCTAAATAGATATACTAAAATATCTCTACGTGTTGGATTTCTATTATAAAATGTATTTATTATGTATAATACTTTTCAAGTATTGACCATTAATTGGCATTGGTCTTTCACCCTTAAGTCAATGAGTTGGTATGCCTTCTACTTATATCTTGGCTCAAATTTGCTACCAAATTTTTAATTGGGATAATTGGTCTTCTCAAACCGGACCAATTCTCTTTTTGGAATGTTGAGGGCCGCATGGTCAAAAGCTCGACATCTTTGCTCGATAAACCTAGATTTTGATGAGCTTGCTAACTTCATCAAGCACGTTGAGTTCCTCCATTCTCATGAGCATTTTGATCTTAGTTGGGTGTATTGGATGGCTACTCAAGTGAAGGCAAACTTGACGGAAGAAGCCTTGCTCAAATACCAATGAATAGGGTGGCTTTATGTCTTGTAGGTGGTTCGATATGCCCATAATGCCTCTATTAGTTTAGTATGCCATTCTCTCTTATTTTTAGTAAGGATCTTTTTGAGCAGTTTGACTAATGTCTTGTTGAAGGACTCCACTAAACCATTTGCTCTTGGATTGTATATTGAAGAGTATCTCCAATCAATTTTGTGTCAATCGATGAATCTATAAATCTTTGCATTTTTGAAGGTTGTGCCATTATCAAAAATTATTCGGTGTGACACTCTAAATATATAGACCACATTATCGTGAAGAAGGCGTCATCGATCGGTAACTTCTTTAAATGGTAGCTTGACCAGAGAAATAATCGTCGTTGCTAGGATGGAGCCATGTCCGGTGTGGTGGGTTAATTGGTCAATTACATATGTACCCCAACATTTGAATGGCTAAGATGCTATTGTTGGGTGTAGTGGATTTGGAGGTTTATGGATTATATTCTCATCTACTTGGCATTCATGGAACCTTTTAGCACGATTGATACAATATCTCACCATAGATGGTCAATAATAGCCCATCCTTTTGATCTTTACTGCCATCTTGGGACTGTGATGTAAAGTCAAATATGAACTTCAACCATCACTTTTCTAGCTTCATCTACATTTAGGCATCGTAGCCACATTTGTTCAAAGGATCTACGATATAACGTATTGTTGACAAAAACATAGCGCAACATCTTTTTTTTAATTTGAGCTGCCAATGATTTATTATTTGCTAATTTTTCTTCTTTAAAGTAGTTGATGAAGGGTTGCCTCCAATCATGTGGCTCTTTTACAGTAAAAACTTCCTATTGCTTTTTTGAGGCACCATTATTCTTAGCTCTTCTTGGTATAATTCCTTGTTGATTTTGGGGAGTATGAGGAGCGGCCTGAGTCACATCATACTGGGTCAAATTTGATAACTCCTCTGCCTATGGGGATTGATACTTTACTGGCTCTAGAACTCATTGAGTAAATATGCTGATCATGACATAATCATCATTCATACTTGCCATCTCCTTAACTAATTTTGCTAAGCAGTTGGCTTTACTATTCTCGGATCAAGAGACTCGAGTTATTGTGATATTTGGTATTTGCTTCATAAGCTCGATAACTCGCTTGTGACAGAAAGCTAACTCAAGCTTGTTGATTTTATAGAGGCCAAGTACTTGATTTATAATAAGTTGAGAATCACAAAAAATATGCAAGTTTTGAATGCCTATGAAAATAGCTTCTTCAAGACCCACCACCAATGCTTCATACTCAGCTTCATTATTAGTTCTTGGCTCGGTCAATCCATATGATCATCTCATTATCCCTCCTTCTGGTGTTATGAAGACGATGCCGATTCCTGCTCTTGCCCTTAGGAAATTTAGAGGTTTAACTTGTTTGATTGATGAGGCTCCATCAAAGTTCATTTCCCAAATTTGTGATTTTTCTCTTTCATGGATGAGCATAATTTGCTCATCGGGAAAATCATCATTAAAGAGTCCAGAATGGGATGTGAAGAAAATCTACTAAGACTTGTCTTCCTTTACAGAATGTGATATCAAATTACAAAAGCTACTTCCATCTTGCGTGACCACATCGCGGTCTTGTCATCAAGTACTTCAATGGATCGATCCTTGAGATGAGAGTAATATTGTGAGATAACATATAATGACGGAGCTTTTGGACTGCAAAGATCAGTGCCAAGCAGTGCTTCTATATCGGGGAGTATCTCATTTCTACTCCTATTAATTTTAAACTGATATAATAAATATCATTCTCTTTGCTTTCTTCATTGTGTTGCACCAATAATGCTCTAAGGGACTCTTTAATGTAGCTGTGTATATAATAAAGGGCTTTCCCGAGTAAGCATTTACAATGGTGGATTTAATAGCTTTTAATACTATTGAAGGCTTCTTGGCACTCCTTATCCCATTTGAATGGAGTATCCTTCTTCATCAACCTTGCAAATGGTTGATAGCATTCTGATAGGTTTGATATAAATCTACAGATGAATGTAAGATATCCTTATAAAGAACAAAGATGATGCAAACTCTTCGGTGGAGGCATCTTCACAATTGCCTTGATCTTAGCAGGATCGATTTCAATACCTATGTGACGTATAATATACCAGAGAAATTTTTTAAAGGATACCCTGAATGCACATTTTAGAGGATTCATCTTGAGATCATATTTTCTGATTCTTTCCAATACAATTCTCAAGTCTTTGAAGTGATTTTCATGATTTAAGCTTTTCACCACCAAATCGTCAACATAACATTCCACCTTCTAATGAATCAACTCATCAAAAATATGTCATGGCTCTTTGGTATGTAGCTCCATTTTCAAGCTAAAGGCATGGTATTAGAGCAATAGATGATTAGCATCTAAATGATGTGTGCTTCTCATCTTGGTCATCTTGATTTGATTATATCGATGATCCATCCATGAATGAGAACATGTCGTAGTTGGAAGTGTTGTCCACTAATAGTTCAGACATTGGAAGCGAGAAGTCATCTTTTGGGCACACCTTATTTAGGTCTCAAAAGTCAATGCAGAGACATATTTGGCCATTCTTCTTCCTAACTGGGATAATATTAGCTATCCAATCTACATACTTCTCCTCCCGGATGAAGCCTGCTTCGATCAGCTTCTTAGTTTCTACAATTACCTATTCTTCAATCTACAATCTCATTGCAGGAGCTTTTATGGCATTGCATCGGTTTAATAGCTAGTTTATGAACTACTACATCGGGATAAGCGACATTTTAGAATATGTCCGCAATCCACAATTCACAAAGCGGCATTTTTAGCTCTTCAACTTTCTCATCGGTGAAGGGCGAAAGTTGGGAGGATCATCCTTACTCTGGGTTGATTTCTTTGAGTTCATCCATAGTTGCTATTTGTCCACCAACTTTGAGTTCTTCAGGTGCAAGCTTGGCTTCTACTTCTTCATCATTTATGAGAAGAATTTCATGGAGATCACCTTCCTCATCACTATTAGTTTCGATCGCAGCTTCTATTATATTATAATAAGCTTTATTTTGATGAGATTTGTGGATGAACATAAGACCTTTAGTGATAAACTTATCACTTCTTTGTGATGCTTGGGGACTTCTTTGGCTCCACATTTTGTTAAAGATTTAAGTTCTATGTTTAATAGTTTCAATATAAATTCCAAGCTTATGCATCATTCTTCAAAATTTCTGTGGATAGTATATTAGTATTCTTGTTGGCACTATCTCATCATAATTTTTATGTTGAGTAGGCTGATCAAAATTGTGAGATTGAGACTCTTCATATTTGTAAAGTAGAGTCCTTATTCTGCCACTCTCGCTCAACGGTGACGCATAGAATGTTATCAATTCTTCAATATTATGAACCTCCAGTGGACTGATTTTTTTAAAGCATTGCTGAGGGATGAGTATAATTTTGAGTGAGTCATTTGACTCTACCAAGTGAGCTATCTTCCTTGATGCAACCATATGAACTCTATTTCTATAAGTAGATTCAAAATCATAGTCTGAACCAGAATCACTTATTTCATACCTACTTTCTTGAAAGCTTATAAGTTCCTTAGGTTTGGAGAATATCTTTTCTTTCTTCGTGTCACTTCCCAAATGAGGAACTAATTTTTTTTGACTTAGGTGCATCAAGTGCTTTAGGGAGAGTCGATTGCCTTCTTTCTTCCTCTTTGCTCTTTCACTTTGTGAAATTTCTTTTTAGTTCCTGAAATGGATGCTACTGCTTCAAGAGGCTCTGTTGGCTTAGGCTCTTTGAAGATGAAGTACTTTGCATCTTCATAAATCTTTGCTTCATTGATGGAGAATGGTTGTAGGTTATTGAGAATTTTAAATTCTTCTTCTTCTTTAGGTACTTCATGCACTGATGCATAGTTGATGAGATGATGCCATACTCATGTAGCCATGGCCGGCCCAATAGAGCTCTAAACAATGTATCAACATCGATTACATGAAATTTGGCTTAGGTATATAAATCTTAAAACTTGAGCAGAAAAATAAAAGAACCCAGGATTTTCTACCTTTTTCCATTGAAACCATGAACTATCAACTTGTCTCTCCCAAGATGTTGTGATATGCCATTCCCAATATAAGTTCTTCTTCAGAAAATGTGATTATTGAGAAATCTTGAGTTTGCAATGCTTCATTCATGCATTTTTCAGCAAAGTAAGCTTCATAACTCTTTAGATCTTTGAGAGCCTGTATCAAAGTTTCTTGGAGATCTTTTGACATCAAGAGAGCCTCATACACACTTAATTATGGATCTTTCTCAGATGTGATAGAATATTATAATCTATCTTCCCGCTTGATTTAGGCTTTATTTTAGGATTTTTGGAATGATATCTTCGTTGAATTTAATTTGTTTGCCTTGGTCTTTATTTATATTTCCCTTCTTTGATGAAGGAGGTAGGACTTTACCGCTTCTTGAACTTGAATCACCTTATCTTGCTCAGATTCTTCTAAAGAGATAGTTTCTTCAAATTCTCTTCTTATTCTGGAAGATTATCCGAAAGGGCTAGACTCATTTTTCAATGTCATAATTTTCATACATGATGATATCGATGAGTCTGACTCTTCTCCATCGAGAAAATAAAGATCTTCATCTAAACTGTTATTATCTTGTTGAGTCATTAAACAAAATTCAGACGTTAGCTCCTCAGGCTCTTCTTGCTTTTCTAGTAAGAATTTTGATGGGTTGGTCGAGTCTGTCTGACTACCCTTGTCATTTTAGAGTAACTAATGTTGAAGAATATCTGACATCACATAGATGATCCGGCATGTCTCTACTAGACAAGATTCACCATTATCTTCTTCATCCGATTCGATAATGTTAAGTTTAGTCATGAAGTCTGCAAGCCTAAATGGTTGTCTTGCAAGCTGGTTATATTCTTCTAAATTGTTAATGATCTTTTGAGCTGTAGTTCTCTTCTTGATCTTCTTTTTCTTAACTGGCTTCTTTGACTTATGAGGCCTGCATTTAGTAGACTGCTTCTCATGTTGTGATGAAGTAGCCTTATCGAAATGCCCTGAGAAGCCCAAATATTTGGTTTAGGTATCTCTTTTAAGTCCAATATAGGTTCAAGTGGTGATTTCCACTTAACACTAGGGATGCCTTTTAGCTGCTTCAGCATTTTCATGATCTTTTTGGAGACTACTATTTCCCATTCTTCAGTCTAAACTAATTTATCCTTCTTTTTGTCTTTGCTGGATGTTAAGGAAGAGGACATAATCATCCTTTTAGACTCTTTTTGGGTTGATTGGAATACTATCGGATAATGTAAATTCACCTTTCTAGCCAATCTTTGAGACATAACAATCTTCAATAGGGTGACTGATCATTCGATGATAGGGATAATAATTTGGATTACTGACTTGATCAGCTTCTTCATGCCTTTTAATTACTAGTAATTGTAAACTAGTTTTGACTGCTTGCCAAAATAATTTGGCCACACTGTCTCTTCTAAATGAATAATCTTTATTCATCTTTTCCTTAAGAGATGGCTGCATTCGCTCATCATCTCTTATTTCTTATTTTGGACGCTCCCCCCCACTTGAAAAAGTCTAAGGTTTGTCATTGTCTCTTAATACTAATTTTGGTTGTGGATTAGAATAAACATGCTTCTTTCCCTTATCATCATTATACATTGGCTGCTTTCCTTTATCCACATTGTATATCACCCGCTTTTTGCCATTCGAGCTATAGGAAGTGGCATGAATTTCATTTCTTCTCGAGTTTGAAGGTTTGTTTCTCTTTGCTTTATCTGCATAGATTTCAGACTTAGGACAATTCAGCTTTTCAAATTTAGCCACCTTATCGAGCAAGTTCTTAAATATTTCAATCGATGCCATACATAGAAATGGTGCCATTTTATCATCCATATTGCTCATTAGCAATTGGATCGCATGTTCCTCTTCTATTTGTTGCTCACACTTCATACTTAGGTTATGCCAATGACTTATAAATTTTATCACTGACTCATCTTTTCTTTTTTTTTAGCAAGGCAAGCTCAGCGATTGTGATTTTCTTGATTGCACTGGCAAACCTTTGCAGGAATATAGCTTCTAATTCAACAAAGGTTTTAACCGAATCATTTGGCAATTCTGCATACCACTCAAAAGTAGGCGTTAGGCTACTAACAAACAAAAAGTAATGCATCATTCCCTCACGTGTTACCAAGTAGCTTAATTTGGGCTAGATGTTGCTTTGGATTACCAAGCCCACTAAAAGTATTAAATTTTGACACTGATTAACCTTTCGGGTATGACACTTGATCATATTCAACTGGGTAAGGGCGACCCTTACTCACCAACTTTTAGCTTTCACGAGGCTATGGCCGCCTTTATCTTTTATTGATTATCATTTCTATTGAGATTTGTTCGCTCAGTGTCTTAGCCAAATTTTGAATTATCAGCTAAAGAGATAGTTGCTTAACTTCATTTCTTGCTTCAGGTGTAGCATGTACTGTAGGAGATTGAGGTATTAGAGTGACTGGTGATATAGAAGTTGCATTATTAGCTACATGTTGATTAGTAGATAAAATATGTGCTGCACTTGATGTGATATTCTTCTGCAACATCTCCATCATGATATTCATTTGCACCATCATATCATTCATCTTGGTACCGCGCTGTGCAATCTCCTTGTCTTTGACCTCCATTTGACACTACATTTCTCTTTGCTCTCTAGCTAGCGCCATGGTGTCAACAAGTATAGGCTCTTCTTCTTCTCTTTTCTTCTTGTTGTTACGCTCCTTGCTCATTTTGAGGAGGAAGAACTTGTCCTTCTCCTTGTGCATTTGCAAAGACAGCTGTTGCTGGGGTTGTACGATGATGCTTAGTATAAAAATATGTACCAAGCTGATCATTTCCTGGTTCAACCATATAGATAGATTCGACACCCATGATCTATTTCTCATTCTGATCTTCTTCTTCTTCTTTAGCAGAAATTGAAGATCCATCTTCTATTTGCTTCTGTAAAGACTCTTCTTCATAAATGTCAAATTGAGTTCAGTTCCGAGTTCATATTAGCGATGATGCGGCGAAAGTTCATCTATATCTCTGACCATATATACAACTTCCACTTCAATAGTATAATCTTCATCATTTTTCTCTTGCACATGAATTTTTGATCGACATTTCTGGTGGGTCTCTGGTTCAATGTGCGGAACAAATACTTCTTCTACTAAAAGATTATGATCAAAGTCAACCTTCTCTGGGGTGAACTCGATGATGGGATCCCCAGAGGATTCTCCAGGTGTCGACCATATAACTTTCATCATATCCCTTCTTTTGGGTATCATATTTATTTTGGGACCTTTCAACAGAAATTCTTGGACATTACGTCCATGTATACTCACCATGGCATCGGGCTTCGATGCTGGTACCAAGAGATACTTTCTTGGTGACAACTTTTTGGTGGAGCTTTTCATCACCACAAGCCTCAAATCTTCTTTTCATGAAGCCTCTATCTTTGGCTACTTTGAGAACTTTATGTATTCTGGTAGACAGTGTTTCAAGCTGTCTTCTCTGTGGTGGTGGAACTTGAGTGGTTGGTTCCAGAAGGACTGCTTTATTTCACCAGTAGAGCTATTCCTCTTTACCCACTTTAAGTTATCAAAGTTGTTATGGGTAGGAATACTCGCTTCTGGCGGCAGTATCGCTTGTTCACTAGGTCGTTCAAAGGAGATCTACTGAGCTTTTAGCTCAGCGTTTCTCCTTCTTCTATCTTCTAGTTAATTTGCTCCCTGATAAGAAGCTTCATGATCATGCTTTTTGGGTACAAAAGGTTTAGTTGGCGCAGTAGTTGTACTATGAGGCATTAAAGACCAGTTGCCCCGATGGTTCTTTTCATCATGGGGCTTGATTGATTTAACCTTTTGGCGAAGTTCTTTATGGGAGAGAACACATGGCCGGTTGTTTGTTGAAGCGATTGACGAGCTGCCAAATTGAATTGCAGCTCCAACATCTCCTGTGTTGATGATGACATTGGCTAAGTAGATGTTACTGCCCTAGTTGAGCGGTGAAAGGAGTGCTTTGTAGATCCATTACGCAAAAGTAAAGATGGGGATTAGTAATTAATTATTATTTCACCCCATACTTTCAAGATGTAAGTGTACAGAACACATAATAGTGTAAAAAAGATATACTCTATAGAATGATTCATTCTACATAGAACCTCATATTGAATTTATTACACACTTGAATCACCATTTTTTGTTTTGAATTATCAAAAATTTTATTGCTACTATAGCACATATATGATTAGCCAAAGATGGAAAGAGAATCATTTCCCCAACGGAGTCGCCAGAAATCTGCGAGCTCTGAAAATTTGCCACCAAGCTCTCGACAAATTTGAATTGAAGAGAGTATGATTTAAAGTGTCGGTGTAATTTTTAGAAGGCAGATAGAATAGTAGATAAGACACTACCCAGAGATTTTGTCCTCATTTGGTGAGGACTTTAGATATGGTTCCAAGTTTTCTATAGGTGCAAGCCCCTATAGTTAATTACCCTCTCAATAAGTGAGAGAGAACTTTCGATTAAGACTAGTCATTAGGTTGCTTAATGCGTTGCGTATAGTAGCAACATATGGAGTTTTAGAATTCAAGATTATGAAATTCATCATTTAATCTTAAACTGAATGGTTGGGGGAATGATGACGTGCTCGATCTAGATTCCATGGTTCCATCATCGGGCCGTCGTGGTCCCTAGTCTACTTAGTTAGAGGAGGTAGTCGACCCAACTTGGCCGAAGGATCCTTATCAACAACACATGGGTTACGTTGTCCAAGAAATCCTTGTAGACTTGGGGTGGTGTTTGTCTAAGGAGATAGGCTTAAGTCTACCTTAGCTGACAAAGGGATGTTTTCTTTATCAAGTATACCCTGTTATTCACAACTCAAAGGAAGAGCATTAACATACTCATCGTGATCATAATATAATGAAGCTTGGAGCCAAACCACCGTCGGAGGATCTATCATGCGCTTCATGTGGAGCCTACTAGCCAAGCCACATAGTTAGAGGACACGGGCCATGTCCTTATTGATGTGAGATTGATTGAGAGTGAACATAGTAAAACAGTTGATTTGACATTGGCTCCTTTGTGAGCTATAATTTTTTTAATTAGTCACCCCCGATAAATAATTACAAAAGGTGGATAGATTGAGTTTTGCTTTAAGTTTTTAATGATAGAGTTTCATTTAAAGAGTTTTTTTATTGATATTTAATTTGAGTTGATTTGATTTGAAAAATTGATTAATTTGAATATGTTTAAGAGCTTTAGATCCTATCAACCCTATTTAGCTGCTAATAAGGGATTAAATCTACTATCACCTGACAAAATTAGTTTCTCAAATATTTTACTGATTTGAAATTTTTATAATGGATTTTTAGGTTTTGTTAACCTGGACTCAATCCTAAGACTAAATCGGGTAGCAACCCATGCAGCATTCTCAGACACTTGAATCTAAACATTCAGCATAGTGCGGGGGCCCATGCGGGTGTATTTAAGACTTTATGTAGTATTTATTTTTGAATTATGAGATTGATTTTAGATTTTTCATTTAATTCCAACTTAGCCTACACAGCCTTTTTATACATTAAAATTTGCACTTGAAATCTTTATATCCGAGAACATGCGGTGTTTATAGCTTAGCAAATTTCACCTAATTAGTGATTTCATTGGTTTTGAAGATCATAATTTAGAATGAAGTTCCTTAATTTTTGTATTGAAGGAAAGCTCCTTTATTTATGCAGCATTTAGTTTAGTGTGTCACATTAAATCGCTGAATTGTAGATTATTCGGCGTGTTTTGAAGCTATGATTTAAAAGATAGTTTATTTTGTTATTTTAAAGAAGATTTATCATTTCTTGAATCAATAGGTATAATTTTTAAATTGATTCTCCTCTTTTTGAAGGTCCTCATTTGACTTGTTCCTTATTTTTCATAGATAAAATTATGGGTTTCTATATATTTTTATGAATCATCCCCATATATTTCAAGTTTACCAGTAGGTTGACCCATATTATAAATATAGATATATTTTCTCTTTTCAATTCAACCTTCAAATCCATAGATTCACCATGAATGCTTGCTTTTAATTAGTATTAGAATAAAACTTGAATATCAAAATTTTAAGTGCTTACATTGAAGTTGGTTATGCTACAATGCATTAAGACAATTCAAACTTTTCTACATTCATTTATTTTGTCTTTTTTATTTAAACTTTCCTACATTCGTTCTTCCCTTCTTTTCTTTTGAAAGTGGGCTTCACTTCTAATTTCTATAAATAAGGAGGGAGTACTTCATTTTGTTTGAAGGGTTAGGTTAGAGCGTTGAAAGAAGCGTTAGAAATTTTAGTGGGCTTTTCTTAGATAAATTTCATAAGTGCTTTTCACCTCTTTTTTTTTTTCCTTACTTTTGTGTTATGTATATTATTTTCCCTCCCCTTTTTTGTTTGAAGTTTTTAATTTGAATTTTAGCTTTAGGTTTCATTGCTTG
This sequence comes from Cymbidium sinense, assembly GCA_021442155.1. Taxonomy (NCBI): domain Eukaryota; kingdom Viridiplantae; phylum Streptophyta; class Magnoliopsida; order Asparagales; family Orchidaceae; genus Cymbidium; species Cymbidium sinense. The sequence goes on from CM038215.1 coordinate 252,115,918, forward strand.
ACATTCTTAAGCTGATTCTTTTACGTTTCATTTCATTTTCTAAGTCACAAGATTCTGACAAAATTTCGGGTAGCATTTCGGCTAGGGGAGCGACATCTAACGGATGTTGGCTTACTGTATCTAATGAGTGTATGGCTGTTATGCAACCTGACCTTTTATCTTTTGCCTCATGAGCACAGATCTTCAAACAAAAAAACATAAGCGTGTATATATCCATTCATCACATATTACATTTTTTTTACTTTATGATGTACATGGTTATATTCGAAAACAAGAAGAATCATATTATCTTCGCTAATGGAAGTATATCTAAAGGAAATCTGAAAGAAGAACCACCTCATGATGGTGTTCTTTTCCGGTTGCGGCGAATGAGATTACGGCAAAATTCAGATTAGGAAAATGGGGGCATTTGAGGGTTGAGAAAATAAAAAATCAAAAAAAAAGGTAAGAAATTCAAAATTTTCAGATTGTCTTGTGAGAAACAGATGAAATTCTTTTTTTGGAAATGAGGAAATGAGTGAAATGGAAGGAGGAAGAGGGAAGGAAGAAAAAAAAAGAAAAGAAATGAAGAAAGAAGGTTCACCTTCTTTTTCCAGGTTCTGAATTAGGAAGAAATCGGAGGGGGGAAGGAGAGAATGCCTCAGGTTTTTTGGATCAACAAGAGGAAAAAATGGGTGAGTTTTTCTGCAGTTTTGGAGGAAGAAAAAGTTTTTTGAGGAAGAGAGAAAAAGAAGGGCTTTGATTTTCGGATCAGGGAGAGCTCTTGTCAGTTGGGATGAAGGAAGAGGGAAAATGGGAAGAACGGTTGACGGAAGGAGGGGGAATGGTTGCTGTTAGAATGAAGGGAGGGAGATCCGAGCGGTTAGGGGCGTTCAGTTGCGTGCGAAGGCTTCACGCGTCAAGGAGGAGAGGCTTCGGTCGAAGTCTTGCAGAGTACCATGCGGCTCGATCGCGTGAAGAGGGCAAAGCCCTCGGTTTCTTTCCTGCGTGCATGAAGAGGAGCGGGTCGGGTCATGCGTGGAGGAGAACCGGTTGTGTGAAGATGAATAGAGTCAGGTTGAGCCAAGTGAAAATGAGGGGATTTATGTTAGGTTTTATTTTTAAATTAATTTTTAAATTGATTAAACATCTTTAATGTGAATTTTAAGTCGATAAAATCACATGGTCAATATATATATATATATATATCAATTTAAGATTATTAGATGTTCAATCTGATAGCGTAGTAGTTTAGCGTCGAATCTTGTTTAGAATCGGCGTCAATTAGTCAATTCTCAAAATATGTCGTCACTTTGGCCGACATTCATTACAAACTCATCAATGAGTCTGAATAATTTTTTTTGATAGATTTCATGTTTCAATGGAAGCGATCAATTTAATGGGCAGTCTTTGATTTATGTCGTCTCACGGATATATGCGCATGTTGGCTTAATCTTATCGTCAAATTGTAATATTTATATCTTGACCCGGTTTTGACATTCGAATGCGATGGAGAATTCCGTTCGTCGATCGAGGATATTTGGTTTTTTGGCGAATGCATTTTGGCGTCGATTTCGCTGTCACTTCGCATTATATTTGCATAGACTCGTCAATTGAGTGCACGTCTCATTTGATAGTTTTGATGTTTTGAAGTTAACGGCGTAATCAATTTGAATGGAGTCGTTGGACATTACACAACGACTCCGATATGGCATTGACGCGTTGGATCGATCGTGTCGATTGATGTTAAATTTTCAATATTTAGATTATGATCAATTTTACGTTACGGCGTGTGGCAGAATCGTTTATCGATCGGTCTATATCGATTTTTAGTCTTGAAAGAGATGTAGTTTTTTTTAATTAAATATCATAATGAGGAGAGAATTTTTTTTTAATTAAATGTCATAATGAGGAGATATTTTTTTTTCTAATTAAATGTCATAATGAGGAGATATTTTTTTTCTAATTAAATGTCACAATGAGGAGATGGTTTTTTTTTAAATTAAATGTCAAAATGAGAAGAGAGTTTTTTTTTTTAATTTATTCTCTCTTTCCCCTATAGTGGATCTATAAAAATCCTCTATGGTCAAGTAAGGAGACACAACTCCATATGCTTTGTTGTTACTTAGATGAGAAATTATCTAGCGTTAAAATAATTTTTTTTTTGTCGGCAAAGTTCGACCTTCTTCTTAAGAGAGGTCATTATTTGATCAGTCGTAACTCATAAATCTCCAATTTTCATCGAAAAGGCGTCGTCTGTTGATTGAGGCTCATTAGTTCAAACGATGAGGCGCTTTTCCCTAAGATAATTTATCCTCCTGATGAATTGAAACGATCAAGGCATAGTTCATACTGAAGAGGCTAGTTTTCCTCGAAAGAGGCATCATTTGTCCCGTTAAAGATTATCAAGGTTCATCTGAGATCAATTTTTTTAAGATGCATATTGTTCTCGTGATCTGAGTTTGGAGGAGATCAAGGCTAGTTACTGACTCTTTTCTCGAAGATGCATCAATAATTATCCTCGTGACCAAATTTAGGCGATCAACTAGTTCATATGGAGCTCATTTTTCCTCGAAGAGGCATCATTGTCCTCTTGACCGGCCTTGGAGGTGATCAAGGCAGTAGTTCATAAGAGGCTCAGTTTAAAAGGCGTCATTAGGTGACCAGAGTTGGAAGCGTTCAATTTATAGTTCATATAGTGAGCTCATTTTCCAGAAGAGCATTTGTCCTCGTCTAAATTGAGGATCAATGCCGTAGTTCATCTTGAGGCTTGTTTTCTGAAAGAGGCATCAATCTCGTGGCCGATTTTCAGCATTTTATACGTAAAGCTCTAGTTTTCTCTCGAGATAATTCATCAAGTTCAAGCATTCAAGCGAAGTTCATACTGAGGCTCAGTTTCTCAAAGATACCAAGGTTGAGGTGATCAGGCCGTATTTATCTTGATTTTTCTCTCGAAAAGAAGCGTCAAATTCGTAATGACCATTTTAGATCAAACATAGTTTACTTCATATAAAGAATTTCTTGAAACTCCAATGGATGGTTTAAGTTGACAAGCGCGATGGCAACGTCTTAGGAACCATCCTTCACTCAGAAAGTAGATAATCTGGTATCATTCTCCATGATGTTACTGATGTAACTTGTATGGAAGGGGTAGAATTGATCTGGATTTTTGACCCATTCGAGGTTGTTTGTCAAAGTGTTACTTGATGACATTAACACATAAAGAATCAATCCCGAGGATTTTGACCCATCCGAGGTTGTTTGTCAGTGTTACTTGATGGCGTTAACACAGATGGAAGAGGTCTGAATATTTTGACCCATCAAGTTGTTTGTCAAAGTGTTACTTAATAGCGTTAACATGTATGGAAGATAATTAATCCGTTTGACTCATATTGTTTGTCGAGTGTTACTGGCGACTTGTATGGAAAGACATTTGAAGATTTTGACCCTTCGAGGGTTGTTTGTTAGAGTGTTACTCGATGGCGTTAACACATATGGAAGAGGTCGAATTGAATCCATTGAGGATTTTGACATATCGAGGTTGTTTGTTAGAGTGTTACTCAATGGCGTTAACACGTATGGAAGGGGTGTCAGTTGAGGATTTTAACTTATCAGGGTTGTTTGTCAAGTGTTACTCGATGATGTGCATGGAAGAGGATCAAATCTCCTTGAGATTGATCATACTGATATGAACATGAGTTGTACATTTCTCAAGTGGGAGGATTAAATGAAGGAATTGTTTGTCAAAGTCTTGTGATTGGCGATGTGTAGTAGGTGTAGTTTTGACGATATGCGAGTCTTACGCGATGATGTTAACTTGTGTGGAGTAGGTCTAAGTTTTGACCTATCCAAGATTTATTTGTCGAGTCTTTCGATGGCGTTAACTTTTGTGGAGTAGGTGCAAGTTTTGACTATCAAGATTGTTTGTCCAGTCTTTTGCTCGATGATGTTAACCTGTGGAGATGAAGTTTTGACTTATCAGGGTTGTTTGTAGTCTTTGCTTGATGAAATTAACTGTGTGAGTAGGTCAGTTTTGAAATCAAGATTATTTGTCAGTCTTTCGATGGCGTTAACTTGTGTGGAAGGGTCAAATCAAAATATTTGTTTGAGCTTGTGGAAAGTTGCTCCTTGACCTTTGCCTTTTCATTAGTACTGACTTGCTTCTCGGTGATAATCAATTAGATATCAGAATATTGATTTGGATAATCTTTTAAGAGTTGCCCCAGTCTCGAAAAGGCGAAGGATCAGTTTGATGAATCTTCATTCTTCTTATGTGTTCACTTGAGAGTAAGATTTTCTTGACATAGGTAGTGTTATTTTGAACATAAAGTCAGTTGTCGACCATTATGAAGATGTAAAGGGAATGTTCCCCATGTGGTAAGCATGCGTCTAAAAAATTGTGGTAGAATAAGAGTTTACGCCTTAGCTTTGTTGTAGAATCCAGCACACACACAGATGTTTGAAGAATTAATAAGGAAACTCCAAAATTTTTAAGTGAAAAAATCTCAAAAAGAGGGAAAAAACCACGGGACCTAGCCAAGTTAAAATCTTTCACTATATATATATATTTTAGAGTACAAAATTTTCCCGATAATGGGATTACAGAATTGTATATGAGAAAGGGCTCCAATAGGGATCAGTCGACAATTTATATAGCCATGGTTAGGTTGTGAAAGTTCTTGGTGGTAGTTGATGATGGAACAATGGGATATCGTATGATGGCGTATGTGATGATAGTCAGCGCAGCAAAGCGATAATGTCAGCGTGATATAAGCGTGGTCAGCGTGGCAACAGTGTCAGCGATGGTCCGAGTGGTGCGATGTGAGCCGTAGCAGTGGTTGATAACAATAATGATTGATAATTGCAGCGGCAACAGCTAAAGTGGTGGCAACCAGCGTGTAAACAGCAGTGGCAGCGGCAGTAGTGCGAGATAATAAATGCGATGGTTCAGCGATAACCGCCGTAATAATATGGCGATGGCGATGATAATTGCGGTGATGGCCGATGATGATAAATTGACAACGAATTCAGCGACGGTGGCAGCGATGGTGGTTGGTACCAATGGAGGTAGTGGTACCAGTGGTAACGATTATGCTTAGAGAATTTTCAAGCTTGAGAGCTCTCTTCTCTTTAACTTGGCTCTCCTCATGTGAAGAATGAGGGGTTATTTATAGATTAGAGAGGGCATTTCTATAAATACATGCAAAATCCAAACCACTCCATCGAATGGCTCATAATGATTCCCTTGATCATCTAATGTATTTTGTGTATTTGAATGCTCAAATGAAGTCATAATCAAGAGATCTTGGACTTGTTAAATCCGGCTCATCAAGACGCTTGATTTGATCATAAACACTCCATATTTAAGAATTATTTAGGGATTTAATTGATATTCCAAAGTTTCAAATGATATTTTAAGTGCTTGATCTTGATTAGTTTTAACTTAGGATCAGCTTGCTTTTAACATCAAGATTCGTGCTTCAACTATTAGTATTTTTAGTGTCATATCAGTTGAATGATATTTTAAGTGCTTGATCTTGATTAGTTTTACGGATCGACTTGCTTTTAACATCAAGATTCATGCTTATTGGTAGTATTTTAGTGTCATATCATTGCTATTTTGGATGTCATTATCTCAATCATCCAAATATATATATGTCAAAATAAATTCTTCAATGAAATTTATCATTAATCATACATTTTGAGAGCGAGATCTTCTTGAGCACAAGATTATGATCGCGGGTACATACGGATGTGTCGGTATCGAAGCAGCTCTCCCATGGGAGGCGGCAGTGGAGCATTCTTGGCCAGTGCTGTGATTCGGCCTTGGTCCAGCGTCTGCGAGCAAAAGCGTCAGATGAGGGTTTTTTTGTCTGTTTTCACCCATTTTTTTTTGCATTTTTTGCATTTTTTTTTTTTTACCTTTTTGCCCCTATAAGGGCCTTAGGTCAAGTGAAAAACACAAATCTATATGCTCTAGTATTCCTGCATTGGATGAAAATCATCAACGAGTTCAAAGCTAGGGTAAAAAATATTTTCTTTCTTTGTGAAGTTACTTCTTCTTAAGAAGGTCATTAACTCTTGATCAAGCGAGTAGGTTTTCCCTCGTCAACTATCCTGGTCGGACAGCCGTTTGGAAGATCAAGGCCCGTAGTCATCTGGCGAGGCTCAATTTTCCTCGGCGTCAGCCATCTCGTCGGTTGGACCGGGTTTGGAAGCGATCAAGGCCCATAGTTCATCTGTGAGCTCGATTTTCCCTCAAGAGCGTCAGCGTCCTCGTCGGACCAGGGTTTGAGCGATCAAGGCGTAGTTCATCTGACGAGCTCGGTTTTCCCGAAAAGTGTAGTCTCGTCGAGGTTTGGAGGTGATCAAGGCCCGTAGTTCTACTTCTTCTTGTAGGAAATTGGATTTCTTGAAACTTCAATGGATGGTTCAGCTTGATATACCAAGATGGGAAGCGTTAATTAGGAACCATCCTTCGAACGACTCAAAAAGTCTAACAGGTAATTTCAGAGTATCATTAGAGAGAAATAACTTCCTTCTTTTTTTTGATCTCAAATGTATGCGTATCCTTTTAGATCGGTCAGGCAAAAATTTTATCCAAAAATCATGGCGACAAATTCGGAAAGGATACAGTATTGGGGTGAGTGAGTTGCTTCACAAATTCTTATCATTTATCTCACTCTTTTTATTTATTTATTATGTATTTTCATAGGATGATGGCCGGAAGAAAACCCATAGCATGACAGCTACAGATGATATATCATCCACTATCACAGCAGATAGTTTAATGGTGCTCCACATGAAATTTCACTTCCCTAATGAGTTAGTGGATATTGTTGCCAAAAAGTTTGATCGGCAGTTCACCTCGCCGGATACTTTTACTATCTCTAGATGATTCTTCATGCGGAATTTGCGATTCCCTTTGGCTCTGATTGAGACAATTTTAAGCTTTAGTGATCATCGTTGGTTTATTTGTCTTCTTTAGAAGCGTGGTGTTACTTTGAACATCAAATACTTGTGCGAATGTGGATTCACATGTGATGCTGAGGGCGTGTTTCTTATCGGGCTATAAAGAATTGGATATAATTTTTAGCACGGGATCCATCTAGAAATTGGTCTAATAGATTCTTTTTTGTGAAAAATGAGTGGGGCCTCCTTAGAGATGGGGAAGATTAAATGACCTTCCAAATCCATTGCTGATTGAACAGAATGAAATCTTAAGTACTCTTAATATTCCTGAAGCGAAGCTTACAGCATGAGTTACGTCACATTGGCAAATATATAATTGAAGATAGAATGTTCAAGGTTGGCCTTTCCATCCAGGCAGGGAGATCTCATGCTCTTCCACTGAAGAGATCAAGTAAAGGTGATGAAATGTCTCCTCATATTCAAAGGATTCTTTCAAGAAGCTTGTTACTAAATCACGGTGATGGCAATATTTCTTCTTTAAAGAAAAAGAAGACATGTGCCGAAGTGACTACGTCAAATATCTGCGGAGAAGATGTTCTGATTGGCCTCGAGTTTATATCTCAACTTGCGAATTCATTTCTCGAAGCCACATATATTCACGAAAGGTGTTAAATCATGTATATGCTTGGATGTCAACGAGCAGACGAATTTGTACGTTGTCTTCTCCTCTTCCTTCTTTTCTCCTTTTCCTTCTTTCTTTGTGTAATATTTGTGATGATTTTTTTTGTAGGTAGCTCAAATATTAGGGTTGATGACTCATTTGGTGTTCTCTAGGAGTGGAATCTTGAATTTGTGAAGGTAAAATATCAAGATGAGTATGAGCGAAAGATGAGTGCTAAGGCCAAAGAAGGTGCGACTGGAGGATCACAGGGTGTAGGCGAGCTAGCGAACATGTCAACTTCTCTTTCTCTCAGTCGGGAGGTGGAGCGCACTCGTGATGAGGTGATTGAGGTGAGTGAGAGTCGCCGGAAAGAGAAAAGACTAAAGAGCACTTAGTGAAAGCTCTCGAGCGGAGAAGAAAGCATTACAGGATTGTCTTTCAGAAGGAGCTTATAATGTCGAGCGGAAGAAAATGAAATCTCTTGAAGGTGGAAGACTTTAAGAACTCCAGCTTATCGTGATACTATCGAGGACCATGTCGAAGCTCGTAATCATATTCTTGATGTTGAAGTGAAGGACTTGGAGCACCAATGTTTAGAGGAAGGCTTCATCAGGATTCTAAAGGAATCCGCTTAGTACATCGCAAAAGAGCTAGTATTGAGAATCTATCTCCCGACAAGTATCGAAGACCCGCTTCGGAGATGAAGGGGTGAGTGAGTTTAAGGAGCATCTCCTGGTGAGGAGGACGTTGATATCATGTAGTATCACATGAGGATGCATTTTTTTCATCTATGTATTGTTATTTATTTATTTATTATTATTATTATTTTGTATCATCATTTTGATTCTTTCTTATATTATCATATTAGTGCTATCAATCATATAATTTTTTTTTGTGGTATGCTCTTGTTTTGTTTTTTACCTATCAGAGGTGATTGGTGAAATATTACGAGCGCTAACCTGTACGGATGAGGCCGTGGGAAGTCCACCAAGGACCTTTTGGCCTATCCTAGATATTAATCAAACATTATTTGATGTCTTACCTATATGGAAGAGGCCGTGGGATGTCCACCAAGGACCTTTAGACCTATCTTAGGTATTAGCCAAAGTGACTACTTGACTTCTTACCTATTTGGAAGAGGTGAATGTCCACCTACCGACCTATCTAGGCATTAGTCAAAGTGTTACTTGACTTCTTACATGGAAGAGGTCCGATCAAGTCCCCTTGGGATTGATCATGCCGGGAGATACGTGAGTTCATTTCTCAAGTGGGAGGATTAAATGAAGGAGATTGTTTATATGCAACAAGCTCGAAAGAAAAAGCTATAAAATCATTACTTTGATAAGATCGGTGTTACAATCATAAGATGATTTTAATATAGATATGAGTTTGAAGAGGAAATGACAAACGAGACAAAATAAAAGTTTGTAATAATTATGCGGAATTCGATAATATTTTGGAGATTCTCGGTGTTCCAAGTTGAGGTAAGTTTTTCCTCGATCCTTGAGCTTGAATGTTCTGGCCCCCATAGCTATAACCACATATGGGTCATCCCAAAGAGGTGAGAGTTTATTGTGTTGAGGGCCTTTGCCGCTTGAGACTTGAGGACCAAGTCACCATGGAGATGGTTTTACTCTTACATTGAAGTGACAGCTACCTTTGGTGGTAGGAAGCAATCAGTAGGCCATGTCAGTTTGAGGGGAGTAGGTCAGTGTCGAGTTTTCTTCATTCTTCATGATGAATGATTGAACTCTTGGACTTGGAATCGATATCTCGGTATAATAACCGTCGAAACACAAGTTATATGGTGTCTCAGTTAGGAGTTGTGATGTGCGGTAAGCCCAAAGAACATTAGAGAGCTCATCAACCCATTGTTCCTTCTCAGATGTGTTTTAACCCTTTGAGTATAGTCTGTTGGTAGCTTTGTCCATTAGTTTGAGGATGTGCAACGGTAGTATATGAATGTGAAGATCTTTACAAAAGGATGTAAAGACTTTTCCAGTAAATTGGGTTCCATTGTCAGTGATGATCTTTGCAGGAAGACCGAATCGACATACTATATTTTTCCAAACAAATTATTTAGCATTTACCTCATGATTTTAGCGAGTGGTTCAGCTTCCACCCATTTAGTGAAGTAGTCGACGGCTAAAATGATAAACTTTTACGATGCTTGTGGAAAAGGTCCCATGATATCAATATCCCATTGAGCAAAAGACCATGAGCTTTGAAGGGATGAGAGCTCTATATGCGGCGTGTGAGAGAGGTTAGAGTGCAACTGACAACTTGCACATTTTTTTATGAACTCCAAGGCATCTTGCTTCATCGTAGGCCAATAGAACCCTTGCCTTATAATTTTAAGGGCTAGCACCCTTCCTCATAAATGTTCTCCATATATCCCAGTGAACCTCTCTTGTAATGTCGACCTTTGATGGTGAGAGGCATTTAAGGTATGACCCAAAAAGCTTGTTTGTATAGTTCACCTCTGATAATAATAAAGTTTGAAGCTTGTCTTCGGAGATGAGTTCGGTTGGGTCTTGGGGAGGGTCCTTCTTGTAGAAAAGATAGGATGGGGTCCATCCAAGGTTCCTTTATCTCATTAATTGCTTGTATTACCCATGACCCTTGGATACTAGGAAAATATATTTCTTCAACATGCCTTCTCTTAAATAGATCTCGGTAGGCAAGCTTAGCGAAGCGTCAGCTCGAGTATTCTTCTCTCATAGTATGTGAATGATTTGATGTGTCTTGAAATGGGAAAGAAGTGACTGTACCAAGCTGAGATATTATGTCAGCTAAGGATTATGAGCATTAAAGTTTCCCTCAACCTGAGAGACGACAAGCTGAGAGTCAGTGTGGATCACTAAGTCTTGAGCTTCACAATCGATAGCGAGTCTCAACTCTGCAATGAGAGCATCATATTCAACCATATTATTGGTTGCAGGAAATTTTAGGTGAAGTCCATACTCTAAGGTATCCTGTTGGGGGGAAATAAGTAAGATTCACCGACCAATATTTCACGAAACTCCATCAAACATAGGGGTCCATCAAGGAGACAAAGGGGTGTAGTAGATAGCTCATTTAGAGTTGAGGTGCATTCCACTATAAAGTCAGTACTTGAGACTTTATATCTGCGAGTAAGAAAATGGATATCAAACTCTCAATTCTATACCATTTAATTAACCTCCCGGATGCTCTGGTTTTAGAATGACCCTTAATGGTAAATGAGTGTAGCGCGATAGTGTGAGACGAAGTATGACACAATTTTTGGAGAAAACTAAAGCCGAGCCATTTTATATGGATGGATGACTTTCTATATTAGAGAATTTTCGACATAGTAAATTGGTGGTTGTATCCCATTTTTCTTACTAAAATTAAGCTTATCACATGGGAAGAGGCTAGAGATATAAGTATAACATCTCTCTTTGAATAGGCTTGGATAGTAAGGGTGAAGATGCTAAATACTCCCTTAGTTGTTCAAATGCAGACTGACATTCACCAGTCCACTGAAATTTATTATTTTTAGCTCCCTTCAGTATTTTTAAGAATGACAAGTATTTATCCCCAGAATGGGCTAGGAAGCGGGATAAAGGCGTTCGTCCATTCAAACGTTGAACTTCTTTGATATTCTTTGGAGGAGTCATATCTCTAAAGGCTTTGATTTTCTCGGGATTGGCCTCTATCCCACGGTGGGTTACCATAAACTCAAGAAATTTTCGTAACCCCAAAAGCACACTTGGTCGGGTTAAGTCGCATGTTATAATGTCGAAGAAGGTTAAAGCATATTTCTAAGTCAGAAATATGTTGTGATTCTTCCAAGATTTTTACTAACATGTCATCCACATATACCTCTATTGTGAGACCTAAGAGGTCTTTAAAAACCTTATTCATAAGGCGTTGATAGGTAGCACAAGCATTTTTTAACCCGAACGACATAACTTGATAAGTATAAACCTTTTATGTTTGAAATAGCTTCTTCATCCATTGGGTCCATTTTATTTGGTTGTAACCAGTAAGCATCAAAAGCGAGCATTTGATGTCATATGTAGCATCGACCAATTGATCAATTCAAGGAGAGGAAAACTATCTTTGGGCAAGCTTTGTTAAGATCGATAATCAATCACATTCTCCATGTTTCATTTGTTTTCTTAACCATGACAATATTTGCTAGCCATGTAGGGTAATGTACCGTATGAATCCACTTCAGAGCTTGTTAACTTCTTGTTCAATAGCAGGGCGATTAGTGCAAAACTCCTTCTTTTAGATGATAGGTTTGAATGTTGGATCAATCTTGAGGAATGCATGATCACATTGTTCCGGCATATCCTTGGACTCAAGCAAAGATGTCTTGATTTTTACGCAAGAAGTCTATGTATTTTTCCCTTTGTTTGAGCGAGAGATTACATCGTTGAGGTTGGTCGATAATAAACAGAGCAAGTCTTCTAGCTTTGGGGTACTTCTTCATCTCAAAATTAAAATTTTTTGATCGGTCAGAAGGGCATGGTTGAGCTTGTTTGAGGTAACATGATTGTGCTATCTGTTGATTTTCACAGACCACCCCAACTCCACAGGGGTTGAAAATTTCATCTTAAGATGAGATACTGAAGTAATGACACCAAAAATTGATTGGAGGGGCCTTCCGAAGATAGCGTTATATGCCGAATCTGACTTGACCATCATGAATTGAATTGAATGAATCACTTGTCGAGAAAATTATCCGAGGACAACAGGAAGGGTGATTATCCCTTCTAGCGATTATCAAACCCATATAATGGTCCTGCTGTGGGTTGGAGCTTTTCCCTAACCAAGCCAATGCTAAGAAATGTGGAGTAAAATAAGACATCAACAGAACTCTTGTTGTCAATCAAAATTCTCTTAACATTATAGCATGGGTCACCGATCCTGGCGATGACAAGTGGATCTTGATGAGGAACATGACGCTTCTAAGTCGAGTCATTAAAAGTGATGGAATGATCAATACAATATTTCTTTAACTCTGGTTCTTCAGAGGTGGCAATGAGGACTTGAATTAGTGGTCTCTGCGATTGTTTCAATTTCTCCAACTATTTGATGACTATTTGGTTATTTCTGTGATGGTCGATGTGTTCATATGGGTTGGTTACATCATATCGATGCTGAAGCTTGAACCTACGAATGGGATGTTGAAGAATAACCTCAATCAGAGGTGAAGACTCTTGATAGCCGCGATGAGAAGATGATTTCATCTTTATAATGGAGTTCTTCGATTGTAATTTGCATATAACGTGGGAGTGGAACGGATGAGAAGCTGCAGCTACCAGTAATAATTGGTGGATTAATAGTCAGTTGAGCTGCAAGTGATGGATGGGTAGAACTAGCAGTGTGAAGGAGGTCAACATCACGGTTTAAGTGGAGAACTTTTCGATGGCGAAGGGCATTAGCATTTTGACCTCAGTGGCTAATGATCGATCTTGGGGAGATGTGTTCTTTGTGGTAGTGGTATGCGTGTTTTTAAGTCGATTATCTCATTTTGAGACTCTTCCATTCTACGATCTTAAAAGATGTGTTGCTTTCATAGATGGGTCATATATTAGGGAGAAGTAAGGTAGAAGCTTGGCCCTTGGTTCAAATTGGTTTCAAGAGTGGCGAGTTGGGCGAAGGCTCCATTGTTATGATGTTGCTTTATTGGCCATAATGCAGTGTTCACGAAATATGATTGAGGGTTCTCTTCCCAGGGACTAAAGCATTGCGTCTTAGAAAACCGGTTGTGGTAGAATAAAAATTTATATGCTGTTGTGGGATCCAACATACACGATGTTTGAAGAATGAATAAGAAAACTCTAAATTTTACGTGAAAAACCGAAAGAGAAAAAAAATCAGGGCCTAGCCCAACAAAATTTCACTATATATATTTGTTTGAATTACAAAGTTTTCTCGTCAGATTACAAATGTATATGAGAAAAAACGACAATATCGAATCAGTAGCACAACATATGCGTAATGTTAAAAGCAGTTGTTGGTAACAGCAGTGATGATAATTAACACGGTCAGCGGCCGATACGATGATTGCGGTGATAGAGCGGAGATGGCAATGATCCAGCGTAGTGGCGATTGTCGATCGATGATGATCGATGGTGGTGGTTGGCAATTGGCGGCAAGCGATGGTCGCAATTAATTAGCCGGTGATGTGGCAGCGGTATGCAGTGATAACAGCGGTGATTGATGCTTAGTAATGGTAGTGGCCAAACAGCGGTTAGCGGTGGTCAGAAATAAGGTGGGGACGGGGCCGTCAGCGATAGTGGTTAGCGGTGATGATCGATGGTAGTTGAAGCGGTGAGCCGGCGGTGGTGGCCGTGATGAAATTTGATTGGCTGGTCGGCGACGTCGGTGGTAACACGATTATGCTTGGAGATCTTCGCCAGAGTCTCTCTTTCTTTTGTTTGGCTCCCTCATGAAGAAAGGAGTTATTTATAGATTAGATGAGTAGCGTTTACGTAAATACATGCAAAATCAAACCACTCCATCGAGCGGTTTGAAATGATTAACGACCATCGATGTATTTTAAGTATTTGAATGATCAAATGAAGTCGGAATTAGGAGATCTTAGGCTTGTTAGATCCGGTTTGTCAAGATACTCAATTTGACTATAAACACTCCATATTTAGGAGTCGATTGATATCATAAATTTTTTAATTATATTTTAAGCGTTTGATATAGATTAGTCTTGACGAAATCAGTTGCTTTTGAAATCAAGATGTGGCGATGAAATTTTGGTATCATATCAACTATAAATATGTGTCTATGTGTATATGAGTCATAACTTTTATACAAACTAAATAAAATAATAATTAGAGAATGGATTTACTTAAATAATACAATTGAAGAAAAATTGAAACAAAAGAGAGTAAATCAAGCCTCAATTTACATCATGATATTAAAGATGACCAATGAATTTTTTTAATAATATTTAAATATGATTTCATCTCTTTTTTATACACGAATCTTGATAATTAATTGTTAAAATAAAATTACTCCATACACTCTTATAGATGGCGAGGAGAAATAAAATTTTAAAATGAATATATAATTTTCATAAAAAAGACACTCAATATATTTATTGCACTTTTATTTTTGCTCTCATTTGTTTATACTCTAAAAATATTTTGTTGCACATTTTAATCCTAAATGAATGAATGTGGTTGGAGCAACCAACTACATAATTCCCAATAGATGCGATTTATAAATTATCACATAATATAACTAGGAAGCAATTGTTTGTTCATGGGAAAATACTAGAAAAATATATTAAAAATCCCTATTTAAATTATGATATTGAAAAATAGTGCTTGGATTTCATTTTTGCTATTCAAAAACTAATTAATTTGTTTATCAAAATATATGACATTTTTGATTGATGATTTACTCAAAATAGTTTGCCATGATTACATTATTTTTATTTTTTCTAAATATATACTTATGGATGATAACATGAATTGTATTAACTATCAAACTAGAATGATCACATTACTTAACGAAGAATGACAAAATTGTTCAAAGAATACTTATTGGATCCATTTACTAAGCACAATGTAGTAATTCATTGATACATATTACTTTCATAAACTACTAAAAGTTGATTTATTTTTATTACAGCTAAAATTGGATATTAATATATATATATAATATTTTTTTTATATTTAAAAAATATATATTTAATTTTAAAAAAATAAATGATATTAAAGATTGAAGTATTATATAGGTATAAAAATTTAAATTGAGATAATAAACATAAAAATATATAAGAATTATGTAAAGTATATAAAAGTTTATCCACAATAAAATCGATTAATTATCTGCTTCGGTTGGTGAAATTTAGTGGGAATCTCAGATTCTTTTAGGGTACCAAGAAAGTAAGTATACATATATGAGTGATGAATATGACGTTAGGTTCCCTTGATATTAGTCATAATAATATTCTCATTTATAAAATAAGTGAGATATTAAGTGAATACCTATCCTAAAAAAAATCGATTAACTGTCTCTCATTCTCTCCGATGAATCCAGCAAATAGTATTCCAAGGGACTGTCAGTGAAATAGGGCAGAATGCATCTCGTGAGTGGGATCAACGCGGCCCAATCATCATCGAGAGGCTGAAATCAGCGACCTGCCGGCGAGATCCTCGAGAGGTACGGCATCATTAGACTCGGGAGGATTGAGATAAAACACAATCTATTAACACTCGCGAGATAAATAGTAAACTAAACTTTCTTAAAAAAATACAAAAATAAAATAAAAAGAAAGTCACGGAAATGATGCGATCCGGGGAACAGTGCGCCTCCGACAGACGTGGAATCATGGCTTCGCCTGCTTCGCCTCTCGTGCTGATGTGGATCAGGTCGCACGGGCGATCATGCCCTCAACTCTTTCTCCCTTCCTAATCCAATTCTTGCTTGCGAGCGTATAATGACTAGTTTATTATATATTTTTAAGTGAATGTTTAAAAAAATATTTTTTAAAATTTAAATGTGGAAAAAATTTATATCATAATGAATTAAGTTTATATAAATAATCAATTTAAAATGAATTTTATTCTTATTATTTAAAAAATTAAATATTTAAAAATAATTTACTTATTTTACTCGGTAAATTTATTATATTATTAAGATCACAAAATAAGTCTTTAATTTGCCGTAACAAATTAACTCAAAGATTAAAAATAGCTTAAAAACTTAGGTCGTGATAGTCTATACTTAGATTTAACTCAGCATGAGATCAAATCAAAAGAAAGATCAGATCATTAAAGATCAATAATAAAGTATCCAAAGACATGAATGAAAGAACAATTATTTATTTAAATTGTTATATAAAATTTTTATATCTTGTTCTCCCAATGCAATGCTTATAATTTTACATACATAGCACACAATTCTTATAATTTTATACATTTAATACTTAAACTTTCATACTTATATACATTATATCTAGATATTTAGTATTGCATTACAAATAATATAATTATTAATTTTTTTTAAAATGAGAAGCATCTTTTCATGCATAAAAAATCACTATATTTAAATATCAAAATTAAATGTTAGATATGTAAATGTATAAGAATAGTGTGCTATGTATGTAAATTTCACAATAAAAATATACGCGTTGTAACATGCTTAGAATCATCTTGTAATTTGATAAAAATATACAATACATTTTGCTTGCAATTAAGCAAAACCAATAACATGAATATTTTACATTAATAGCCCATTTGATCGGTTTACGTAAAAAAGTCATGTTTCAAAATATAATAAATTTATTTTATTTTCTGTTTTATTAAATGCAATTATATATAATTTGATATTGTTTCAATTGAACTTTATAAATACCTACAAAATTCAAATATGACAGTACTTTATTTTCACATGTAAAAATAACTGAAAATAGAATTGTTTTTTAAAAGATATTTTATATATACATACAATTAGGGTTGTAATCAAATCTGAATTGTTTATGTTCAGCTCTAACTCGAGCAGAGCTTTCACATATAAGTTCATATTTGACTTATTTAAATTTTTCAATGATCGTGCGCAAGTTGTACTTGACTTATTTATATTAATTGAAAGAGTAATTCAATGAATAAATAAACAAATGAAAAATTCAAATGAGTATTTGCCTGTTATATTAAGCTATAAATAAATAATTTTATAAAATTAAACCAACAAGCAATTGCATAAATTTGGAATTAATATCTATCTAATTTACACTAATTAGATACTATATAAATTACAAGCAAACTTTCTTATAATTAAATAACATAAATAAGTAATAATAAGTTAATTTATTGAAATAAATAAATAAATAAGAAGAAATTGTATTAAATATTAATGAATATTCACAAATAAAAATAAATTAATTTAAAAAGATAAAAAAAGTTTTAAAAAGTTATGAATATCTATTTGGATAAGAAATATTTAATATCATCATGTGAAATAAGTTTATATCAACTCTTCAAAATGATTGGATCACTTCTATATCATTGAAAAATAAAATTTAAAATAACAGCATTTGATGAGTTAATTAATAAATTAATTAATGAATAAGTATTAATAAAAGTATTATATTATTGCTAAATTATAATATATTATTATTAAATATATAATTAAATAGATTCTATTTAATCATATATTTTTTAAAAATAATATATGAGTTATCATAAGTTTAATATCAGCATTTAATAAGTTACTTATTATATAATAAATAAATTTATTTGTGAATATAAATAAATGAGTTGGACACGTTTAAAATTAAAATTCATTTAACTTCTTAAGTTTTTTATGAAATGTTCAACATTATTTATTTATTCATTCATTTGAACAAACTGGAATGAATATTAATCGAATTGAGCCTGAGTTATTTATCCAATATATTAATTCATTGACATGCTTACGTACAATAAAAATGAGCCCACTATGAGCATTTTGGAATTGGAGCAATCGCGTAAAGCAAGGTCATGAAGATGATCATCAAAGGCATGTTTCTGTTATCTGAGAAAACAAAGAATTTAAGTAAAAACGTGAAGAGTTTTGGAAGGATATATGCACTCCTTTTTTCAACTGATGATGGATTGATAGGTTTCAACCTTTTTGAGCGCAGCTATATTTTATTTAGAAGTATTGAAAGTGATGAAAGCTTCAGCTGCTCAGAAGAAAAGCTTGCTAGATAAGTACGAAGCACACTTCCTTCACAGTCGGATACTTATCGAGTGCTTTTATTCCTCGGTATAATATTCTGCAATCTTATCGCGGAAGGAAAATAAAGAAAAAAGAAGAGAGGTGATCCAAATATTGAAACAAGACTTAACTATTTATTGTTATCTAATCTACCCTTTTAATCCCGGAGGAGATGAAAGAGAATGAGATAGATTTGAACTTCTAACTTTCATTACCAGTGGTTTATTCCTCGGGCAAGAAGATTATGGAAGTTCGTTGAAATCGTTTAAGTGCTGGAAGTAGATAATTCATTGAATTTGTATTATAAACATGCATTTTCATTTTTTTGTTAATCTTATCATGTGAACATGTTTTATGGATACATATAAATTATTGATTTGTTTCCTAAGATCCTCATTTTAAAAAGCATGTGATGAATATGAATTTTATTTATCATGAAAATGCACCATGCTCTTCTTAAAAGATTTATTATTATTTATAAAAAATTAACAAAACTATTCAAAGATGTTGATTCTTTTCATGAGTTAATATACTTTTCAAATTTTCAAATGCTATCAAAAACACTTTGTCTTCTAGGTCTAATTATTTTCATTTACCATTTTTAGTTTTTCTTCAGGCTTTATAGCCTCAAAGCACCTAGAGAAATAGTTATCATCCCATGGTTTAGTTAATACCTATTTAACTTATGGAATCACTTAACCACTATTAATTGACTTATCATCAAATCATAAGCCACATGAGCTTATGGATTCAATATAATTATGCTGAGAATTAATCATCTAAGGATTAAGAGGCATCACTCATGCCTCTTTGATTGTATGAGTGTTACTTATTAGCTCTTGTTTAGTCACATCAAATGGTCAATTTAGTTACTCGATCTTACATTGTGTTAAGATGACAACATTAGAAGACATGAAGAAGGTGTTATAGATAATTATTATTTCCTTCAATGTGGGGAGCTTACTGGCTAGATTGTAGGATGCGGATACCACCTTTGAGTTATTGGCTAATGAATAATTGACTATGAAATCTTAGGTAGTACTCAGAGCACAATAAAGTCCTCTAAATGAGTACTAAGAAACTTATTATCCGTTAGTATTCCTTTTAGTGTGACTAAACCATATGATAAGATTTTTATCTAATGCTAGAAAATTTTGAACATCTAACCTTATATGATTGATAAATTATTAGAAGATCAAAATCATAGTGTTGTTTGTATTAAGATACAAAGTACCTTATTGCAATTGATGTTCAATATACATATAATAATCACATAATTTAAAAGGTTCAAGGTGGAGGGAATGTTATAATCTATAAAAAAAAATAATGAGGAATGAGAAAAATAAAATAAAATGTAACTTGTACAAGTTAGCTATTGAGGCTATAGTGTATCGTGGTCAAAATAAATGCATTTTGTTATGAATTAATGTAAACAATTATATAATCCTATTATAATTACATTTTTTATTTTGTATAGAGGCGATGCCAAACATCGCTCTTACTTATAGGTTGACTACATTTATGACTCAATAAGGTTTCATCTCATTATCAGTCTCATTATTGTAGAGGCAAACCTTAAGGTGGTCGTAAGGAGGGGATTAAGCAATGCTTACTAATAAAAGCAATCTTTTCATGAATAGCTATGAAAATCTCATAGTTAAACTAAATTAGTGATCAATTAAGATTAATTGCATATAAAATATTTTTTGTTTTGGTGGTTATTATAGTGAAGATCTTATTAATGGTTGTGATCACCTCTAAAGTATCATAATAGATTTACTTGGAGGTGATTGGCCTTGTATGTTATGATATGGTCAATTTGGCTTATTTGATTGATCAAGCAAGCCACTACAGAAAATAACTAATAATAGTATGGCCATCCTTCATAAGATTATAGTTTATTTTGTAGAAGTTGCAATTAACTTAGATGCCATTTCTAGCTATTTGGTGGTAATGGGTATTATTTGTGTTGATAAAATATTTAAATGCAATGTCTTAAAGACCCACTATCAAGAAATGCTATCTAACAATCAACTAAGAGGTTGTGAACTCTCTTCTTATTTGATGAAATGAGTGATATTGTCTTAAAGAGATGCCCCAACTAAGGTCAAATAAGAGTTGACAAAATTTGACTAATATAGAATAAAAAGTAGGTTATCTTTTTATGAAATTCTATATCTAAACAAAAGGTTATAAAGTCAATTTAGAATTATATTAGACTACATACTATCATTAGTTATTTGAGTGTTCAAATGAGCAATGAACATATGGATAATGAAACATGTAGATCTAGGTATTACATCATTTAAGAAAAGCCTACACAAAATCCATCATTATGTTTTCATTCATTTTCTTAATCTTAATCACTATAGCTATAATTTATAGTATGCTTATTTCATTTAAGCTTTATAGTTTTAAGAATAAAAGAAAAACAAATCATAAGTAGTACTATAATTTATCATTATAATAATAAATCATAATTAGGAACATATGTTCATATTCATAGGATATCTTAAAAGGTAACAATTAAAAATCTCTAAGTCTCATGTTTATGTTTGTACTTTTCAGTAATTTTATTATTCTTACTATCATGCCAATGTTTCAATTCCTAAATTATATCTCTTTTTTAATCATTTGATAGAATTTTCTTTCAATCACAACTCATTTGAGTAGTTAAATTTTGTTATGGTTCATAATAATAATTTATTTGCTATGCATCTCAGATATCTTACACATTTCTTATTGTAGATTCTAAACTTTAGTGGCTAAATCACAAGAGGTTTTTTTTCCGAAACTCATATGATGATGACCACTTCTTCCCATCCCCTTCTCCATCCACCTCCTCCTCCCCCTTACTTGAACTAAGGTTAAAAAATGATTCTCATATATTTAATCACTTCATTAGCACCATGCATTGCGATTCAAAATAAATATGCACTTTGAAATCACCCAATTAGAGAGAGGAATAGAAGTTTTCTCTTCTTCTTTTTTTAATTCTCTTATTCTTAACCATTATCTATTGTTATCTCTCAAATTCTACAATTCAAATTCCTTTTGTGTTCTCCTAATTAATATGTGCGTAGACATGATAAAAAAGGTAGCACTTAAGAAGGCATGAAAAATATTTATAATCTATTCATAACAACTTCTAAGAATTGACATATTTGATGAGACAATAATGTGTTTTATGATTATGCTAGGTTGGCATCTAAACCAATCATTCCACTCAACAATATGAAAATGTTAGGCTAATAGGACCTTACTTGGTAGTCTTAGTTATTTCAAGCTTCACATATTTTTAGGATTCCTATATTTATTCATTATGTTACTGTATCTCTTACTTAAGGAATGATTCATTTAATACAAATCTACATAATTATTAATGATGGAGTTACCTTAATATCTTCTATTTTTAATAAGTAAATTTAAGCATAGTATTCCTCTCCATTCAGCTTCATAAATAAACTAAAATTTAACTAAGCTGTAGAAGTTATGTTCAATTTATGGAGCTTTTACTTCACTCATTGTTAATTTGCCTTTGCACATTGAACACAACCCAATATCACCAATTGATGATTTGTCATTGCTTGGCCTCCTTCTCCTTCACTTGGCCTCCCTTCACTTGGTGGTGGTTGGCGGCCGACGGGTGGTGACATGACGGTAGTCGGCAATTAGCGACTTGCGTGTGACAGACGTTGGTGGTGACCGGAGAAAATTGCCGGCGATATCGGTAGTAATACGATAGTCGTGTGACATACATTGTTGGCGAAATTGAAGATGATGTGTGGCGGCGCCATAATGAGATGAGAGATGCCGGCGATAATGGCAATCATATAGTCACGATCATCTGATGGTTCCGACGAGTGGTCATTAAGTCCAATAGATCTTTGACCACCATTACGGGCCATGATTCCCTTGATCATATAATCATGAATGAAACGTGAAGGAGAAGAAGCCAGCAGACAAAGATCCTCCAAATTCATACTCGGACGTCAAATAATATATTAATTGATCCTTCGTCATCAATCTCACGGTCTATCATGATGACTTTTTGATTGTTCGCATTTTCAGGTGATTCTTCATTTACCTACAGATTTACTAGATTCACATTTCATATTTATATAATACACGATCGTTGTCACAAAGCTGTTCCTTTCCATTAAATTGTAATCCGTTGTAGATCTTTACTCAAAGCCATAGTAAGCTAATGAAAGGCGTGATTTTTCATTTCTTTTGGTTTTTGTAAATGGGATTCTTGTTCTTTAAATATTGTTTTGGACTCAAAATAAATAAATTTTTTCTTTCGTATATATATATATATATATATAACAATATTATTCATCATAAAATAAATTTAATAATTTTAAGATCCATCTTAAAAAAAATATTATATCAAAATATCTGAAGACTATTTTCTTCCCTCAGTGATATACACCCATATAAAGCACTAGCACAAACAGTACATCTACGGAGGTACATATGTACAATATATAAAATTGTTATTAGAATATTTAATATCTTTAAATGGATATATCCTTTTGTAGCTTGCTGGTCGAGTTTTATGGTCCTGGGCCCCTTCGGCGTGCATGCTGGTTTTCATTCATGCGCACTGCTCGACGTGAGTGCGTCTGCGTGCGTGGCACGGCGCCGAGGTGTCCCGCGCATGCGCCGGTGCGGCGCGCTGGTGGCGGCTGGCACGGCCGCTTCGACGCCACGGAGGCATCGCGTCGGGCCCTCTCTCGGGGCATATGTTGAGGAGTTGGGAGGCAGCGCGGATGGCGTGCCATGTAGAGCCCGGAGGAGAGTGTCGGCTCCAGACCCGTTCGGTGGATCCCATGCCCATCATTATGTGTGCCCCATGCCCTGCGCTTCAGCCGGAAAATTTTTCTGCTACTAGCTAGCTAAATAGCTGGGGGTCTTCTTCCTAGGCTTGCTTATCTGTCCAGGTATTCCAGAGTGGGGATTATTTCGAATATTAAATAAGTTATCTTGTTATGTTTACCTCATTTAATATTAATATAAAAGTGATAAACATGTGGATAAATTACCTTTAAAAATTCATCAAAATTAGAAGTTTATTAGAGCAGACCCATTCTTTAAAAAATCAGAGGTTAACTAGCTATACGGGGATACAGCCGACTCTAGCATTTTTGCTTGATTCTATGAAAAATGATTTTAGGCCTAGAGTGAGCCGGCAAAGGAACAGTTCATGATTGAACTGACCTGACCATCAGATCTGGTCTGAATTTAAAATCATAATAAATGTAGATTAATAAGCTGACAGCTTCATTCTGAGTGATACAAGGCTTAAGAGACTGAAAGGAGCCTCCTGTTTTTTTTTTTTTTGAAAAATTTTGAGGGCCAAAGCCCAATTATATTTTAAAATGCGTTTACAGAAGGACAAACATTAATCCTTTAAAGGACTGAAAAACGAAGAAAAAGCTAAGCTTAAAGCAGACCCTGAAACATAATCTGTTCACAAGCAGAAATGGAAATTCTAGAAAAAAAAAAAGACATAAAACATATAGACTCAGAGACACAAAAACGCATCAAAGATGATCAAAAAATAAGCACAACAACTGCGGCATCTAGCAGAGACATAGGGAAGAGAAGTATCCGCTCACGATTATCAAAACCGTCATCCAAAGGATCCCCGAAGAATCAATCTATCAACAGACTTTGTTTTCAAACCAAGAAAGGGGATCATGGTTGCAGAATGATCTTCCAGGTGAGGGAGATTGAATGAGTAGCATAATTCGAATAGGTTGTGCTTGGATAACCTCATCATCATCCATAGCAAAAAGGTAGAGGAAAAGCTGAAGATTGCCCGCATCCAATAGATAAATTCCAGAGAAGCAGAAATTCAACAGAGACAAGATTAGTAGAATCATCCAGATAAATATACAAACCCCCCAGGAGGGAAGCAACACCATAAACCAACAACATTCAGAAAATTCATCCTCGAGCAGATCTAGAAGGGAAGTTATGGAGGTTTGTAATCACTCCATTTTTGAAGCATTTCCTGCACATAGCTTGGCCAAGTAGTCTTAATTTTCTAACTTAGCATTTTGGCAGAAACCCTCTCTCTAACCAGATTTAACAATACAGAAAAAGATTGGGAAATGGATGAGTATACACGATTATTCATTTCTCTCCAAAGTGTGTAAACAAGTACAACAATAATCAGAAAGTGTAAAGACAATTTATGTTCAGCCTCATCTATAAAATTAAGAACACTGTTGAAGGAAGATTGCGAAAAGCGCCTTGTGGTATCAGAGCTCTCACCAGTTTTATGGACATTGTGCATTCAAAAAATAAATGATTATGTGATTCAAAAACAGAGTGACAAAAATAGCAATGAATTTGAGAGCCAATTCCTTTATTTGCTAATTTATCTGAAGTTTTAAGACCGTTCTTGAATGCCATCCAACAATAGAGGGCATAATTAATGGCATGGCCCTTAAACCATATTCCTTTAGGCCAGTCCAACGTTGGGTGGGATTCAAAAATTGCATCTCTGAATTCTTTGGAGGAAGGCGATTTAGAGTTTAGCCAGCTTACCGAGTCTACTCCTTCCTTAATAGGAGTATCAAATATCAATTGGGTGCACCTGGGGTGTGAAGCCACAAGTGAAGTGGGGAGTATCCATTTTCCGTTTTATAAAAAAGAATGGACTTTCACATTTTCAGAGAGGTTCAAGGATGTCTGCCCATTAGCACCCAACCAATTACAAAGTGAATGTCCTTTGCACCATGGGTCATAGAATAGGGAAAAAACATTACCTGTCCCAACATTAAAGACCAGTTTATTCCTGAATTTTTCAGCAACCTTCATAATCGATTTCCAAAGTGGAGAGACTCTGAGGATGCTAGGTTTCCATAATGAAATATATTTGGCTAAGCACCATTTAGCAAAAATTGTATCTCCCAAAACAGTTTTCACATTATTTTAGTTTGCTTATCATATTGAGAGATGAAAGTAAACCAATACCACCTCTATCTTTTGGAAGGGTGGTGCGCTCCCATGAAATAGTGTGAAGCTTTTTGGCCTCCCCGGAGTGATAGAAAAATTTGGCAGTAAAAGAGCAGATTTTTTTAATAATGCCGTTAGGAATAGCCATAGAACGAAACCAATATGATAAGTAGTTGTTTATAGATGATCTTATAAGTTGTAATCTTCCACCTAAGGAGAGAAATTTACTTTTCCATCCAGCCATCCAAACATGAAGTTTATCAAAGAGAGGAGAAAAGTGTGCCATCTTAATTGTTCTTTTAATGAGAGGTAAGCCCAAATATTTAAAGGGAAATGTTCCTAACTGAATGCCCAAAACTGTATGAATGTTGTCTTCCTTTTTGCTAGAGAGGCATAGGGAAGATTTGGAGTAGTTTACTTCAAGTCCCAAATAAGATTTAAGAGATTGAAGTATGGACTTAAGAGAGTTGAGTGTGGAGTAGTTAACATTTCCCATCACTGATAGGTCATCAGTAAATAATAGGTGGGAGGAAAGCTGTCCAGCATTAGCAATAGGGTTGTAAAGCCCTTTGTTAATTTCATTCTCTAAAATACAAGAGAAAGTATCCATGGCAATTGTAAAGAGGAAAGGAGATAATAGGCAACCTTGTCTGAGGCCATTTGAAGAGGAGAAATAACCAGAAATATTTCCATTTAGCACTATAGAGAAAGGTATATCTGAAATACATGCCTCCACCCAAGTTGTGAACCTCTTAGGAAATCCTTTATCAAGGAGTCTATGGATCAAGGATTTTCTATTGATTTTATCAAATTCTTTTTTCAAGTCAATTTTGGCTAGAAAATAAGAGCAATTAGAAATGGAGAACTCATTACATATCTCATATGCTATAGCCAGATTATCAGCAATATCTCTTCCTTTAATAAAAGTAGATTGAGATTGATTAATAATGAATGGGAGGAATATCTTCATTATATTAGCAAGGATTTTAGCCACCACCTTGTAAAATGTGTTACATAAGGAGATGGGTCGGTAGTCTTCTATTCTATTTGAGTGCTTCACCTTTGGAATGAGTGTAAGTAAAGTATGCTTGAAACAATTGGGCAGCCTGGAGTTCTTGAAAAACAAAAAAATAGCATTAACAAAAGACTTGCCAGTGGTTTTCCAAGAATCAGTAAAAAACTTAGAGTTAAAGCCATCTGGACCCGATGTTTTATTCTCACTGATACTATTTAGGGTAGCAATAATTTCCTGTTCAGAAATATCGACTTCAAGTTCAGCACCATTATCCAGAAGAATTCCGAAGGAAAATTCACTTTGGAAAACAAGAGTCATCAATTGAAAAGATCCTCATAGTACTTATAGAAAATATCAGAAATCTCCTTATGATCAAGAAAACACCCAAATCTGTTTGCACTTCTCGAATCAAGTTAGAGCTTTTCCTTTCTTTGATGGAGAAGTAGAGATATTTTAAATCATCATCAGAATGGATTAGCCAATGAGCCTTAGTTCTTTGTTTAATCCATAGTGATTCTTTGATAATAAGCTCAGTATATCTATTTTTGATCTCCTTGGCATCATGAATTAAATGAGTATTGTAAGCATCACTTTCCAGATTCCCTAGGACTTTACATTGCTCTGATTTCACAATGTTGATTTGCTGCTGTAAGGGAGATATATCTCTATATCTACCTTTCATCATGATTTTGACAAGTTTTAGCTTTTTAGAAAGTACATAATATGGATCTCCTTGAATGAAATTACCCCGGACTTCCATAATATCCTCATTAAACCTAGGATTTAAGGTCCAATAATTCACGAAAGGAAGCGGTGAGATGCAAGAGAGGAGAGTGTAGAAGAGTTACCAGAGGTGAATGATCAGATGATCGGGGAGGTAGAACTTTATAGAAGGAAGATGGAAACATCTCAATCCAATTGGAATTACAAAAGACACGATCAATTTTTTGAATAGATGGGGTTTTCCAAGCATTGGTTGAACCAGGTAAAGTGTAATCCAGTACTTGGGAGATCTAGCCAGCCACATTCATTGACACAGTCTTTGAATTCCATAGAAGAGTTTAGGGAGATCAGATTACCCTCTTTCTTATCCTTGCTAGTCAGTGGACAATTGAAGTCGCCCAAGATTATCCATGTAAGATTGATAGAATCAGAAATATCCCTAAGGGAGGACCACAAGGAGGATCTGACACCAGCATCATTGTCTGCATAGATACTTTAAAATGCTAAAAATCAGAAACTAAAGTGAACTTCACAACTAGAAAAGAAAAGAGCAACAACTGGAACTCGACTAAGCAAAGCTCAAAGCATAATGAAAGTGTTATGGATCGAGACAGACCCGAGCTGAAGGTAATGAACGAAGGGATCGGACACCATATACACCACTAGGTTTAATCAGAAGCTAACACAGTTTCAGAGCAACCATAAGGAGATGAACCGCAAGGAGAATCCAATAGCATAATTAAAGATAAGAAGTTGATGTATAGATTCACAGCCAAAATGATTTTAATTTTATTTTTCATTGAAAGAAATAATTGCATCAATCTAGAGTATTTTTTATTTTTATTTTTGAAATATGCTCTAGGCATATCACCAAAATGAATGTATTAGGATTTTTGTGGTTTATATTAAAGTTAAGCAAGAAAATTGAGATAATTTTGATATAAACTAAACATAGAAGGGAATAGTTGATCAAAGATATGGGCTCTAAATGGTTTAACAAAAATTCAAGCATTATTTTAATTTGATTTTAATAATGTGCGAATCTTATTAAATCATGTTTGAATCTTATTCAAAGCGTATTTAAATAAATATTAAATTTTGATTAAATGTTATTCTACTTGTCATTTTTTTATTCAAACTTAATTTAAAAGTTATTCAAATTTGATTCAAAGGTTGTTACATAGGTTCAAACATTATCTCATCATAGTATATCAATAGTTATCATCCATAGTATTAACACATTTGATATCATAATATAATAGATTACAAGACTAAATGGAACACTAATATCTACAGAACTTCAACAAAAAATATTATATATTTACTAATATAAATAATCATATATTTATTTGAAATTACTTGTAGAATTAAATGTATATTCTCAATATCAAAATTCCAAATTAATTTTATAATACATTCTTAACAATTACAATATACTTTTGGACCTAAACATCTAAATTATTAAAAAAATAAATTTACATATACCTTGTCTCTAATACAATTCATTATAACCTGTAGAAAATCTCTCTTTCAAATTAGGGGATTATGGATCATATGCATTTTATAAATATAATTTGGAAAACTTATAAAAATCTGTGTTAGCACTAAATTATTTTATATTCAAATTTAAAATTATTTATTTTATGCTGACCTTAGGAACTTCATCCATACTAGCTCTTTTCTATTTTCAAAGATTTTTTATTAAGAAAAGTTCTTATTTATGTCCAAATAAACCAAATGGCTCTAGTAATCTTGAAAAGGACTTAATAGCCTTTCTAGACACTGAAATCTAATATATTATCTATGAATTTTATTTCTATTCCTTGAATGATTTACGAGTTATGCATAAGAACTCCTCTTTATCCCTATTAAAGTACTCAAACATAGCTTAGAGCTACTATGAATTTATCCTTCTTTTTAAGTTGTTGTCATAACCTAGGTATTTATCAATTAGCTTGAAATTCAACCCATTAATCAATGTAAATTTAATAGTTTAAAATTTTGAATTTTTCTCACTAATATTTAATATAATATTGCATCGTTACTCTCTTCATTATAAACTATATTTTGTAAAAGTTGTTGAGTTATGCTCATAAAGTTGTAGATCGAAAGTATTAAAATGCATTATTTATAAAATCAAGCATGATTATCAAGTCAATAAGTATATTTAATTTTATAAAATTAATTTAAAAATATTTTGAATTTTGATTTTTATAAATTTATAATCATATTAAATGTCTTAATAATATTAGTTCAACGACACCAAATATAAGCTGATTTGAGTCCAAATGAGCTCAAATCAAGTTAAAGAAGCATATTTAAAAATTTCAAAAAATTAATTGGATGGTCAAATGACCTCCAAATTTCGCATGCTTATAGTCGAATCGAGTGGCTTGACGAGATAAACCCAACTAGCCCAATATCAGTTAAATCAGAGGTTATGGATAGTCAAATCTTAAAAAAATTATCTATGATTAAAAAAATTAATATGAACCGCCTGATGTAATGTTTTAAGATTTTGACTATAATTACTAAAATGCCCTTATAAGAATCCTATAAATATGACCTAATTCTTGCCATGAAGGGAGGGGAGAGCTTGAAGATAATTTGGGAGAAGAAAGCTGAGAGAGAACTAGAAATGACTTAGTAGAAAGTTGGAAGAGAGCTAGAAGCTTGAAGTCCATCATCTCCATAAGTACCTTCAAATGTTGTCATATAATTAATGGGGTGAATCAATTTTCGGATGGATAAATTTATTTTTTTTTTGGGATGACTAATTTGATACCTTAAATAAGAGAAATTATCAAGTTCAAGGGGGGCAATTTTCTCCCCTCAACTGTGCCTGAGTCCACCCCTGTCGCCAACCACTATTTATTATCTTCACCGACCACCGCCTATTATCATTGTCGACCACCACCAACAACCATTACAACCCAACTACCGTCATATAGCTGTTGTAGTCTAATTTTAAAACTTTCACCGCTTTTATTTCTCAAATACAGTCTTGTAATCTCGTAATCGAAAAGATTGAAACTTTGTACTTTAAACCATATATATAGTGAAATATTTTAGCTGGTCAGACCTCGTAGTTGTTTTCTCTTTTCTTGAGATTTTTTCACATAAAAATTTTATTGTATTTTTTTCTATTATCCAATATTTATGTGTGTGCTGGACTCTCATATAAAGCTAAAGCATAAAGTACTACTCTATCATTACGAAGTTTCTCGCATGCAACAATTATAAAGAGGGATTCATCAACACTTTAAAAAATTCAAAAATTTTAAATTGTATAATAATTTTATCCATCACAATCATGTTCTATATGCAAATCTAGCAATGTAATGCTTTTGCACATAATTTGTTAGTTTGGCTATTTATATAGATGACAAAACAACTCAATAAGAAAAAAAAATAGAATATAAATAATGAGAAATACACCTCCTATTTGTAAGAAGAGATTGTTGTAAAGCTTTGTTAAAATATGATTTGTATGAGATGCATCAAGGTAAATTTCCCGTGAATTTTGGATTTTTTTAATTGTTTTTGAGATATAAAGAGAGTCACAGGCTTGTATACACTCCAAGGTCTGTCATAACTCTATTAAGGTTATTAATAATTAATATTTGTTGTAGATATGCACACACAAAAAGGGCCTAATATATGGGAGCGCAACTAAAAGCTTGCCGACAAAAAACTAGTGCTAAAATGTACATCGAGTTGTTTTTCATTGTTTGTGAGCTCCATGCCTGAGCAGTGAGCACAAAGCATGAGTTCCACTGGATTTATTAAAGAATCTGAAAATTGTAGACCGGGTTGACCCAATAATGTGCTTCTTAATCCTACTCTTATCCAAATGCTTCATGCATGCTAATTATTTAAACTAATTTAGTTCGATTCTACCGTGTAAAGGTCGCTTTACATCAAAGAAATCTATATTTATGAAGGGGATAAAATTTATGATAAAATTTATGATGCACCAAAAAGTTTTATATAATTAAAGTATTTAATATGTGGCACATATAAGCAACTAAAAGTGTGCACACGTTTATAAGACCATAACATCACTTGCATGTGCTAGATATGTGCTTGACACTCTTCTAACACGTGCCAAACATATGTCTCCATAATTATGTGGGATGTTATTATTGTCATTTATTAATAAAAATAATAAATAGTAATGAAATTTCTTGCAATTATAATGATGAATATTTTTTTTTGGATGAAAAAATTAAACGTAATATATTCAATTCTTGAGAATGAATAAGCATTTGAGGCAAAGAACGCTATAATGATGAATATTAAGAGGATATTTTTAGTTTAAAAAATATTAAATTAGATCTTTATGATTTATTTGAGATATATTTTTAAAATTGTTATTTTCTTAAAAAAAGTTCATCATTTAAAAAAAAAAAGCAACATATATTTTTTTAGTATTTGTAGTATTATTTAAAATAGCTATTACCACCAATAGGTTATCAATCATAATGCTAGTCACCGTCATTAATTGTAATTTCCAAATTGTTCAAGCCATTATTAATTGTCATCTATTATCATAATCATCACTAATCACTACCATAATTATTAATGCTCATGATAGCTACTACTATCATATAGAAATAAAAAATATGCTATTAAGATACCACTTATATCTTATTTAAAATCAAAATATAATAAAATAAAATGGAAAATTAATTTTAAATAGCCTCTTAATAATTAAATTGACTAAATTATCACTTTTATAAATTTTATTTTTTATTTTTTATATGAATACAATGTATTATTTTATAGATTACATTTTTATATATATATATAAATTGATGCTATGATGGACCAACTTCTCGAAAAAAACTTTCATGACATGTGAGGCGTAGGTCCAGTGAGCTTCTCCATAGCTGTAGCCTGTAGGCTGTAGGTGATATATACGAGGAATTTATCTGCATCGCTCATAGTCCACATCATTTCCCGCAAAGTGTATTTAAAAAAATTACGAATAAAGATTTTTTAATATGTTGATTGATGTTCGTAGTGAATATCTTGAATATTTAATGAAGATATAACGAATAAATTAAGTTCATTTTAATCAGTGATGATTCAATTAAAAATCAAAGAAAGCAATTAATGATGCATATTGAATGAAGTAAGAAATTAATACTTAAAGTAATGTTTAGAAATAAAATTCATATGTCTTAATTCATATGTAAATTTAGTAGTTCAAAACATATTTTATTAAATTGGTAAATTACATAAAAATGAAGGTGATATGATCAATGATAAAGCCCTTTCACTAGTTTTGAGAAGTGCTAATTTATGATTTTATCCTATTAATTTTATATTTTGTCGATTTAAAAATACAAAAAATTTGTTCAATATGTAGCTTAAATCTTGTTAAGACTTAAATGAAATTCATCTATCTCACACTATTTTTTTAATTTTGAGTTAGATATGATTCTTTAGCTTAGATTTAGGAAGCTTAAATTTTTGTTTGTAATCACTTTGGTGTTAGATCAATTTAGGGTTAAATTTATTTGTGGCTATTGGGGATAATTTAGGGTTATATCACTCGCATTTTCAACAAAGGATTTTTTTATAGTTATTTTCATGACTAATTCATTGGTAATTATATTTTCTGACAAAAACTTCTTATTTATTTTATAAAAATAGTAGATTTTCTTATAGTGCAACATTTATATTAATGATAATAAATTTATATAAAAATAAGGCTATTTTTATTGGCATATATCATATCATCATTAATTATATTCTTTATAGAGTGTGGCAATGATGCCTTTAGAATCACCTTAATTTTTTCTAAATTTGAAACCATAGTATATAGTATTTATGTGTGATCATAGCACCCCTAAATTGTTTAGAGTTGGCACTAGGAAGCACTTTGTAGGATTCAACTCATGTTATATCTCTTAAGTATTGCAAAAAATTTTGCTAACTCCCCTAAATGTTTAGATAATAACTTGTTTTTAACTAACAAATAATCAATATAGACTTTGATATTTCTTCACTTATATTTCCAAAAGATATTATCCATTAAGAGCTAGTAGGAGGAACTAATACTCTTTAACTTGAATAATGTGATTATATAACATAATATCCCCTCATTAATATTGAAAGAAGTCTTTTATTTATTATTTTACATTTTATAGTAAGAACAAGCATCTAGGAAGCTAGGGCAAGTGTGGTTGACCATTAAGTTGATGAGTATATTAATATTAAGGAGTGGGTATAAGTCTCTTAAGTAGTCTTCATTGACTCTCTTACAATCTACATACATCCTCCATTTCTAGTCTTCATTAAACTTCATCATATGTGAAATATATATATATATTGATATGACACTGAAAATTTCATTAGTTGAAGCACGAATCTTGATGTCGAAAATAATATGATTCTGAGTGAAGACTAACCCACATCAAGCGCTTATTGAAAACTTTGAGATATCAGTCGGCTCCTAAATATGAAGTGTTTATAGTCAAATCGAGCGTCTTGACGAGTCGGATTTAACAGGCATAAGATCTTCTAATTCTGACTTCATTTGAGCTTTCAAATACTTAAAATACATCAAATGATCAAAGAAGTCATTTTGAGTCGTCTAATGGAGTGGTTTGGATTTTGCATGTATTTATAGAAACGCCACTCCTCTAATCTATAAATAGCCTCTCATTCATCACATGAGGGGAGGCCAAGCAAAATAGAAGAGAAAGCTTCGAGGCTTGAAGAACCTCCAAGCATAATCATGCCACCAGTTGACGGTCATCGACCACCGCCGATCATTTCGACCCGCCATCGATCATCATCGCTGGCGACCCGTTGGTCCATGTCACTACCACCACCAGCCATCGACCACCGTCGTTGGTACCACCGGCGTCGACCACGCCGTCGACCACCACCGTGATCCTTCTGCCACCACCGCCATCACTGGCGCCATTAATTCGGTCCGCCGGCGATCGCAGATCGCTACTACCGCCATACTACGCGCGCTATTGTTGGTCACCATCGTCGTCACCCGGTCAGCGCTGCCATCACCGGCGGTCGGCTATGATTGCGTCATTCTTATCGTCATTTGCTACCCGCATTGACCACCTGCCGCTACCACCGCCATCGCCGACCACGTGGTTTAAGCCCGCCGACCGTATCATGCGTCACCACGCCGTGATCCTTCTTGCTACCACCACCGGCCATCACTGCTGGTCATTACCATCGCCGGTCCTGCGTACATCCGCATCTCATTTGCCAATACGCCTATTCTATTGTTGGTCACCATCGGCCGCCGTCACCATCTGCTGCCAGCCATCGACGCTCATCCGATTGTCGTCGTCCATCGTCATTTGCGTATTCGACCCGATCGATGCGTAGGCATTGTTACTGATTATGGATTTCGCGTCGACTTCATAACATACAATTCTATAATCCTGTTATCGGAAAAACTTAAACTTTGTAGTCCAAAACAGACATATAGTGTAATATTTTTACTAGGCTAGGTCCCATGATTTTTCCCTCTTTTCGAGATTTTTTCACGTAAAAATCTTAGAGTTTCTCGTTCTCTCTTCAAATATCTGTGTGTGCTGGATTTCTCAATAATGCTAAGGCGTAAACTTTTATTCTACTGTAACTGATTTTCTAGCACGCAATAGTTTGACATCGTTTATGAGAAACATTCCCTTCACATCTTCACAATGGTTGACAATCTGATTTTATGTTCAGAACAATACCACCTATATAGTGAAAAAAATCTTACTCTCGAGGAACACATAAGAAGAATGAAGATTCATCAAACTTTGATCATTCAGCTTTTGTTGGAGACAAGGGGCAACTCTTAATCTCAAAAGATCATCCAAATAAATATTTTGGATATCTGATTGATTATCAATTCGAGAAGCAAGTCAATAATACTCATAAAAAAGACAAAGATCAAGAAAACTTTGGCTACAAACAAATATTTTTGATTTGACCTCCTCCACATAGGTTAACGTCACCAATACTCTCACAGATAATATCAGAAGAATCAAAATATTTAACATCTTTCATACAGGTTAACATCACACATTGACAAAATAACCTCGGATGAGAGTTAAAACTATTGACTTTTGCCGCACAGGTTAAATGTCACCTAGTAAAATTCTGACAAACAACCTCGGATAGGTCAAAAATACTTGGTGGATTCGATTTGATCTCTTCCATACAGGTTACTGTCATCAAGTAATATTTTGACAAACAACCTCGAAGGTCAAAAATTCTTGGCGGATTCGATTCGATCTCTTCCATAAGTTAACGTAATCAAGTAACACTTTGGCAAACAACTTCGGATGGGTCAAAAATTCTTCAGCGGATACTATTCAACCTCTTTCATACAAGTTACTGTCATCAAGTAATATTTTGACAAGCAACCTCGGATGGGTAAAAAATCCTTGGCAGATTCGATTCGACCTCTTCCATATAAGTTAACGTCATCAAGTAATATTTTGACAAACAATCTCGGATGGGTCAAAAATCCTCAATGGATTCGATTCGACTTCTTCCATATAGGTTAACGTTATCAAGTAACACTTCGATAAACAACCTGGGTCAAAAATACTTTGCGGATTTGATTCAACCTTTTTCATGGAGGTTAATGTCATTAAGTAATACTTTGACAAACATCCTCAGATGGGTAAAAAATTCTTAGCGGATTTGATTCAACCTTTTCCATACAGGTTAATGTTATCAAGTAATATTTTGACAAACAACCTCGGATTGGTCAAAAATCCTCAGCAGATTTGATTCGACCCCTTCCATATAGGTTAATGTCATCAAGTAACACTTTGGCAAACAACCATGGATGGGTCAAAAATCCCCAGCGGATTCAATTCAACCTCTTCCTTACAAGTTAATGTCATCAAGTAACACTTTGACAAATAACCTTGGATGGCTAAAAAATTCTCAGCAGATTCAATTTGACATTTTCCATACAAGTTAATGTCATCAAGTAATATTT
This sequence comes from Cymbidium sinense, assembly GCA_021442155.1. Lineage (NCBI taxonomy): Eukaryota > Viridiplantae > Streptophyta > Magnoliopsida > Asparagales > Orchidaceae > Cymbidium > Cymbidium sinense. The sequence goes on from CM038215.1 coordinate 252,151,867, forward strand.
TGACAAACAACTTCGGATGGGTAAACAATTCTTAGTGAATTCGATTCGACCCCTTCCATACAGGTTAATGTTATCAAGTAATATTTGATAAACAATCACGGATGGGTCAAAAATTCCCAACAGATTCAATTCAACCTCTTCCTTACAGGTTAACATCATCGAGTAACACTCCGACAAACAACCTTGGATAGGCCATAACTTTGTACCTACTCCACACAGGTTAACGTCATCGAGTAATACTCTGATAAACAAACTTGGATAGGTTATAACTTTGTACCCACTTCACATAGATTAACGTCATCAAGTAACACTCTGACAAATAACCTTAGATAGGTCATAACTTTATACCTACTCCACACAGATTAACATCATCGAGTAACACTCTGATAAACAACCTCGGATAGGCCATAACTTTGTATCTACTCAACATATGTTAACGTTATCAAGTAACACTCTGATAAACAATCTCGGATAGGTCAAAAATCCTCAGTGGATTCGATTCGACTTCTTCCATATAGGTTAACGCCATCAAGTAACACTTTGACAAACAACCTGGGTCAAAAATCCTTTGCGGATTTGATTCAACCTTTTTCATGGAGGTTAATGTCATTAAGTAATACTTTGACAAACAACCTCAGATGGGTAAAAAATTCTCAGCGGATTCGATTCGACCTTTTCCATATAGGTTAATGTTATCAAGTAATACTTTGGCAAACAACCTCGGATTGGTAAAAAATCCTCAGCGGATTCGATTCGACCCCTTCCATATAGGTTAATGTCATCAACTAACACTTTGGAAAACAACCATGGATGGGTCAAAAATTTCCAGTGGATTCAATTCAACCTCTTCCTTATAAGTTAATGTCATCAAGTAACACTTTGACAAATAACCTTGGATGGATAAAAAATTCTCAGCGGATTCGATTTGACCTTTTCCATACTAGTTAATATCATCAAGTAATACTTTGACAAACAACTTAAGATGGGTCAAAAATTCTCAGTGAATTTTCCATACAGGTTAATATTATCAAGTAATATTTGATAAATAATCACGGATGGGTCAAAAATTCCCAGCGGATTCGATTCAACCTCTTCCTTACATGTTAACGTCATCGAGTAACACTCTGACAAACAACATTAGATAGGCCATAACTTTGTACCTACTCCACATATGTTAACATCATCGAGTAACACTCTGATAAACAAACTTGGATAGGTTATAACTTTGTACCCACTCCACATAAGTTAACGCCATCAAGTAACACTCTGACAAACAACCTCGAATAGGTCATAACTTTATACCTACTCCACACAGGTTAACATCATCAAGTAACACTTTGACAAACAATCTCAGATAGGCCATAACTTTGTATCTACTCTACGTAGGTTAACGTCATCGAGTAATACTCTAACAAACAATCTTGGATAGGTTATAACTTTGTACCTACTCCACACAGGTTAACGTCATCAAGTAACACTCTGACAAACAACCTCAGATAGATCATAAATTTGTACCTACTCCATAGAGATTAACATCATTGAGTAACACTTGACAAACAACCTTGGATAGGCCATAACTTTGTACATACTCTACATAGGTTAACGTCATCGCGTAACACTCTGACAAATAACCTCGGATATGTCATAACTTTGTACCCACTCAACACAGGTTAATGTCACCGAGTAATACTCTGACAGATAATCTCAGAAGAATCAAAATGTTTAATCTCTTTCACATAAGTTAACGTCATACCTTGAAAAAATAACTTCAGATGAGAGTTAAAACTATTGACTTCTTTCACATAAGTTAAATGTCACAGAGTAAAACTCTGACAAACAACCTCGGATAAGTCAAAAATCCTTGGCGGATTCGATTCAACCTCTTCCATACAGGTTAATGTCATCAAGTAACACTTTGACAAACAACCTTAGATGGGTCAAAAATTCTTGGCGGATTCAATTCGACCTCTTCCATACAGATTAACATCATCAAGTAACACTTTGACAAACAACCTTGGATGGGTCAAAAATTCTCAGCGGATTCGATTCAACCTCTTCCATACAGGTTAATGTCATCAAGTAACACTTTGACAAACAGCCTCAGATGAGTCAAAAATTCTCAATGGAGTCGATTCGACCTCTTCCATATAGGTTAATGTCATCAAGTAATACTTTGACAAACAACTTTGAATGGGTCAAAAATTCTAAGCAGGTTCAATCCAACCTCTTCCATAAAGGTGAACATCATCAAGTAACACTTTGACAAACAACCTCAGATGTGTCAAAAATTATCAACAGAGTCGATTCGACCTCTTCCATACAGGTTAATATCATCAAGTAATACTTTGACAAACAACCTCAGATGGGTCAAAAATCCTCAACGGATTCGATTTAATCTCTTTCATATATGTTAACATCATCAAGTAACACTTTAACAAACAACCTGGGATGGGTCAAAAATTCTCAATGAATTCGATTCAACCTCTGTCATACAAGTTAATGTCATCGAGTAATACTTTAAAAAATAATCTCGGATGGGTCAAAAATCATTGGTGGATTCGATTCAACCTCTTTCATATAAGTTAACGCCATCAAGTAACACTTTGACAAACAACTTCAGATAGGTCAAAAATCTTTGGCAGATTTGATTCGACATCTTCCATACATGATAACGTCATCAAGTAACACTTTGATAAACAACCTCGGATGAGTCAAAAATTCAAAGCGGATTTGATTCAACCTCTTCCATACAGCTTAATGTCATCAAGTAACACTTTGACAAACAAGCTAGGATGGGTCAAAAATCCTCAGCGGATTCAATTCAACCTCTTCCATATAGGTTAATGTCATCGAGTAATACTTTGACAAACAACTTCGGTTGGATCAAAAATTCTTGGTGGATTCGATTCAACCTCTTCCATATAGGTTAACGTCATCAAGTAACACTTTGACAAACAACTTCAGATGGGTCAAAAATCTTTGGCGGATTCGATTCAACATCTTTCATACATGTTACTATCATCAAGTAATATGTTGACAAACAATCTCGGATGATTCAAAATCCTTGACAGATTCGATTCGACCTCTTCCATACAGGTTAACGTCACAGAGTAAAACTTTGACAAATAACCTCAGATAAGTCAAAAATTCTTGGCGAATTCGATTCGACCTCTTCCATACAGGTTAATGTCATCAAGTAACACTTTGGAAAATGACCTTGAATGTGTCAAAAATCCCCAACGAATTTGATTTGACCTCTTCCATACAAATTAATATCATCAAGTAACACTTTGACAAACAACCTCAGATGAATCAAAAATCCTCGGCGGGTTCGATTCTACCCCTTCCATACAAGTCAACGGCATCAGGTAACATCATGAAGAATGACACTCTGAAATTATCTGCCATAATTTCTGAGTTTTCTGATGAATGGTTCATAATCAATGCTTCTCCACCATCTTGACAACACTCAACTATTGGAGTTTAAAGAAAGTCAATTTTCTATAAAATACGGGTCTTGATCGCATCCAAATCGGTCTCGGCGAGGATAGTTACGCCTCTTCGAGGGAAAACCGAGCCTCATATGAACCGGGCTTTGATTCCAAACTGAAGTCCGACAAGGACGGTTGACGCATCTCTCAAGGGAAAATTGGAGCCTCACCGTATGAACTATGAGCCTTGATTGCCTCTAAACCCTGTCGGTCTAATGAGGACAGATGATGCCTCTTTCGAGGGAAAATTGAAGCTTCGCCGTGTGAGCTACGGGCCTTGATCGCCTCCAAACCTGGTCAGTCCGAAGAGGACAATTGACACCTCTCTCGAGAGAAAACCTGAGTCTCGTCTTATAAACTACGGGTCTTGATCGTCGCCAAACCTGTTTGGTCTGACAAGGATAGTTGAAGCTTCTTTTGAGGAAAAATTAGAGCCTTGCTGTATGAACAATAGGTCTTGATCACCTCCGAACATGGTCGGTCCGACATGGACAATTGACGCCTCTCTTGAGGGAAAACCGGAGCCTCGCCGTATGAACTACGGGTCTTGATCACTTTCAAACCCGTTTGGTATGACGAGGACAGTTGATGCTTCTTTCGAGAGAAAACCGGAGCCTCACCGTGACTTATGGGCCTTGATTGCCTCCAAACCCGTTCGGTTCAATGAGGACAGTTGATGCATCCTTCGAGAGAAAATCGGAGCTCGCCATATGAACTACGTGCCTTGATCGCCTTCAAACCCGGTTGATACGTTGAGGACAGTTGACGCCTCTCTCGAAGGAAAATCGCAACCTCGCCGTATAAACTACGGGTCTTGATTGCCTCCAAACCTGGTCAGTCCAACGAGGGTAGTTGACACCAATCTCGAGAAAAAATCGGAGCCTCGTCGTAAGAACTACGGGCCTTGATCACCTCTGAACCTGGTCGGTCTGACGAGGATAGTTGACGCCTCTCTCGAGGGAAAACTGGAGCCTCGCCGTATGAACTACGGGTCTTGATCGCTTTCAAACCCGTTTGGTATGACGAGGATAGTTGACGCCTCTTTCAAAGGAAAACTGGAGCCTCACCATATGACTTATGGACCTTGATTGCCTCCGAACCCTTTTGGTTCAATGAGGGCTTCGATCCTTCGAGGGAAAATCGAGCCTCAGATGAACTACGTCTTTGATCGCCAAACCCAATCGATCGACGAGGGATTGGCCTCTCGAGGAAAATCGCCTCGCCAGATGAACTACGGGTCTTGATCGTCCAAACCCGGTCGGTCCGATGAGGACAATTGATGCCTTTCTCGAGGAAAATGAGCCTCCCGTAGCTACGTCTTGATCGCTCCAAACCAGTCGGTCGGCGAGGGACTCTCAAGGTAAATCGAGCCTCAAATGAACTACGAGTCTTGATCACCTCCAAACCCGATCGGTCTAACGAGGACAGTTGACACCTCTCTCGAGGAAAAATCGGAGCTTCTCCGTATGAACTACGGGCCTTGATCTCTTTCAAACTAGGTCGGTTTGATGAGGATAGTTGACGCCTCTCTTGAGGGAAAATTGGATCCACACCATATGAACTATGGGCCTTGATCGCCTCCAAACCCGGTCGGTCCGACGAGGACAGTTGGCTCCTCTCTCGAAGGAAAATAGAAGCTTCTCAGGTGACTTGAATGGGTCGCCTCCAAACCCGGTCAATCCGACGATAGTTGATGCCTCTCGGCGAAGCCTCGCCAGATGAACTCGGGTCTTGATCGCTCAAATCGGTCTCGATGATGATGACGCTCTCGGAAAATCGAGCTCGCCGTATGAACTACGGGCCTTGATTACCTCCAAACCAGGTCGGTTCGATGAGGATAGTTGACGTCTCTCTCGAGGGATAATCGGAGCCTCGCCATATGAGTTACGGGTCATGATTAGCAAAGCGAATGACTTTCTTCTAAGAAGAATGTCAGAGCTTCGCTGATAAAAGAAATTTTTTTTTTATTACCCTAGCCCTTGAACTTCTGCTAGATAATTTTTCATCTAACATAGAAGAACACTAGAGTATATGGGATTGTGTCTCCTTACTTGACCATATGAGGGTTTTTATAGACCCATTATAGGGGTAAAAAGGTAATAAATTTAAAAAAAACTGAAAAAACCCCCTCACCTCATTATGGCTTATGTTTGCCAGCCATTCAATTAAAAAAATCTCCTCTCTTTATTATGGCTCGCATTTGCCAGCCATTTAATTTTAAAAAAACCCCCTCTCCTCATTATGGCTAGCGTTTGCGAGCCAATTAATTAAAGAAAAAAATCTCTCTTCATTATGACATTTAATAAAAAAACCCAATCTTTCAAGACTAAATGCCAATACATATAATAATCAAATAAAATAATAATAATAATTAATTAGTTAATAAATAAATTAATACATATAGCATATGTAATTACAAATCGTAATAATAAGTAAAGTTATTTTATTTTAAAAAAATTAATTTATTTTTAGATGAAATAAGTAATGTCATCCAAAAATAGGAGGGCAACTCATATGACACTGAAAATTCCATTAGTCGAATCATGAATTTTGATGTCAAAAGCAATCTGATTCTGAGTAAAGACTAACCCATATCAAGCACTTATTAAAAACTTTGCGATATCAGTCGGCTCTTAAATATGGAGTGTTTATAGTCAAATAGAGCATCTTGACGAGCCAGATCTAACAAGCTCAAGATCTCCTAATTCTGACTTCATTTGAGCTTTCAAATACTTAAAATACATAAAATGATCAAGAGAATCATTTTGAGTCCTACAATGGAGTGGTTTGGATTTTGCATATATTTACAGAAATGCCACTTCTCTAATCTATAAATAGCCTCTCATTCTTCACTTGAGGGGAGGCCAAGCAAAAGATAAGAGAAAGCTCTGATGCTTGAAAAACCTCCAAGCATAATCGTGCCACTAATTACCCTCGCCGTCACGCCGGTCATTCACCGACCATTGCCATCGATCATCACCATTGCGCGTTATCGCCCGCCCATACTTGTCGACCACTGGGTTGGTCATGACCACCGTTATCGGTATTCCGTTTGTAGCCGACTTGATAATCGCTGCCCATCACTCCTGGCTGATCACGCGGTCACTAAGCGATCACCGTCGCTGCCACTAACCACGGCGTCGCCCGCGGCCCACTTGTTGGTCATCACCGCTATCACCGCTACCACGGCGATTACGGTCATTATCATCATTCGTCGCTCGCCATCATTAGCCCAACTATCGTTGCATAGCTGTTGTTATCGATGAGATTTTCGCTTACATACAACTTCAGAATCCTTATCGAAAAAAACTTAAACTTTGTACTCCAAAATAGACATATAGTGGAATATTTTTTTGGCTAGGTCCCATGGTTTTTTCTCTCTTTTCGAGATTTTTTCACGTAAAAATCCTGGAGTTTCTCGTTCTCACTTCAAATATCTATGTGCGTGTTAGATTTCTCAACAAGTCTAAGGTGTAAGCTTTTATTCTACCGTAAATATATATATATATATATATATCTTGGAATAATTCTTAAATCTCATTGAATGATTGAACTACTTTTTAGGCAAATATAAAGTTGATAGTAAGCAACATTATGATTGATGCCCAACATCTTATAAGATTCTTAGGAAAAATGTCAATATTAGTTTTATGGGAGTTTATTAGATTAATATGATCAATAAATTTATACATGACATTATTGTTTAAATTTAAAGACACTTTTTGAAAATATAAGTAATTTAATAGCTTGTATGCTAGCTTGATCATCAATATTTGTCTACTATTTAAGGGAAAGTGGCTAAAGGTCTTTACTGTTTTGGTTTATATCTAGATAACACCATTTGTAAGACAAAAGCTAAATAGCTAGGCATGAAAACTTGAAGTAGAGGTTTCATGCTAATAGGATCTCCTTTAAATTATTCAACATGGGCTATCTAAATGTGACAATATGCTAACAATCCCCCAAGAAAGATGTTATTTTATCTAATGTCAAGATACATTCTATCACCTATGGTGAACTCAAGAGTGAGTAGCCCCTTTGAAGTTTGCCTTTTCCTAACAAATCTAATAAGATCACCCATCAAGAACCCCATAGTTTCAAACACCAAACCTCATCCTATTAGAAAGATGCAAGAAGTTAATTTTCATCAAGCTACCTTTATCGATTAGCAGATGAGAAATCTTGAAATTATTCAAAATTTCTCAAATCAAGATGGCCTTATTTTAAATATTAAGAGTAGAAGAAAGATATGTATTTGCATGGGCCAAATTTAATAATGAGATTTATGTTAGTTCAATGGAGTTTCAAAAAGAATTTTAAGGGCTTTGTTGACCAAGGATAGTTATCCAACATCAAAAGAATTAGAAAAGAAATAAAAAAATCACTCTAGGAGCTTACTACATCTTGACCTAGTCTAATTTCTCTACATAATTTAGTATTTTCACCACATTTAATTTTACCAAACACTTCAAATCTCATATAAAGACATTTCACTAAGATTCTCAAGTGGCTCTTGATCTTAGATCTTCTACCATAAGAAACCTTAGATCCAAATCCCAAAGGGAAGCAAATCTAGAGTTGGTCATGATCAATCTCACATCTTGGTCAATCCATTCTTTTCAACTATCACTTCAAATAAACATATATTCTAATCACTTATGAGTGTTCCTCACATCCTCATTCTCCTATCATAGCAAGTAGAAGCGTTGGATCACCAATTACAAAGCTAGGTCATTATCTTTTGATTAAAAAACATAGAAACATAGCCATGCAATCCCTTTAAAGCACAAATGGGGACTAGGTACCTCATGGGGCATCCAAGACCCCCATGGTAGCTTACATGTACTAATATTTCAGTGTTGAGATTTTTAATTATCAATCTTAGAGAAACTTAGGAAGTTCACTTTGAAAAGAAAACATAGGTAAAGGTGATAGGTAGACCAACCACATAAACTTGAGGATGTCTAAGTATTGGAAGATTTAATATGTAAACTCTATAATGCATAATCCTTTTCAAGGAGCAAGATAAGTATACCCTCCTTCAAAAACATGGCATGATGGAGTTACTAAAACCACTAGACATGTGTGGTATCACATTCATGGATATTTCTGGAGTAATGTGTTATGCCAACATATCTTTTCAAAGAGAAAAAAGTACTCCATGTGCTACAAAGTTTGCACATGATTTCTTTCACCAACTTCACACTTCAGATTTTGTATTTTTTCAGAATAAGACAAATAGAAGAATTAAATATAGCTAATTAGGGAGGGACTCTCAGACTTATTTCCATTTAACAATCAAGGTGGAGAGTTCTCTGTCCTTGGCCAAAAAGAATATAAACTCAACCATTTGATTCATGAAGAAAATACCATAAGAGACTCCTTGGGAAGGTCGCTGATAGGGCTGACTTAAGGCAATCTCTTAGGATGAGTCAATGAAATGAAAATATTGATCTAAGGACAATCATAAAATGCTAGAGAACCGATCCAAGATAGGCTCTCAGGAGAATTCATTGAGGATGAACCGAGATGAATACAACATCCATGAGGAGTAACTTAGTAAAGGCCATATTGAGACAAGGCGTATAGAATGTGCAGAAAGACATATATATATAAATAGCACTCATTACTACACATCGATAGAACATGTATTCAAAGACCAGCCTCTAGCATGTAGCCAAGAAGCTGGATGCCTCCATCCGAGTCTAAAGACCTCCCCATATTAAAATAAAGGTCAATAATGAGTTCGTAGGTGTCACCAAGCATAAATTAAGATGGCTATTGTACTACTGCACTAGTAGATTTTATATTGGCTGGTCTTTATCTAACAGGGACCGCCTCCCAGGTGCAGGTCTATTTCATCAGATTTCACATAATACTTAAAGTAATTGAGCCTCACAAACCTATTAGCAGGATTCATGTTCCATTCATCCGATTGGTTCTTTTCTAAAATTTTGAGAGATAACTCCAGATATTTGGGAGAAATTTCCACTAGAGCCTTCTTCAGAATGATTTCTTTCTAGCAAGCTAGATATAACTTTATCAAGAATTACTCTTTTAAATATTTGAAGAAACAACATTAAATATTTAGTGGCTATTTGAGATCTATTTTATTTTTTATTTTATTGAGAGATTTACATATATATATACCATATAATTTTTAATGTATTTATATATCTAATATATAAACTTCATTTTTATATATATAACATCCAAATCTTCAATATTATATCAAAAAATAATATCATCACTTATTTTTTAAAAGTGAAATATAACTTATTTAGCATAGAAAATATTAGATAAATAAATATCTAATTTTAGATATTATATATAAATACATAAGAATTATATGGTATATATATAAATCTTCATTTTTAGGAGTACTCAAAAGGGCTAAAAGTTATTTTTGAGTATTAAAAAAAAATCATTAAATAAATATATTTTAAAAATAAATAAAAATAAAAAATAAAAATTACAAAATGAAATTGATTCCAAACGGGCCTTAGAAACTGACCCATATAAATTTCCGTATTTCTTCTCGTATTTCTTCTCAGCTTTCATGGTTTACTGTCATGGATTATGATCGCATTCCACGTACAAAAGGTTTGTAGAACTGTTCCCAGTACGCTACATGCATTGCAGTAACTATAATTTTAGAACATGGAGTAGGCTCGATAACTATGAACAAAAGGCTTAGTTAAAATTACCTTAATAAAAGTAGACCCTAAACTTGCTGAAGAGTATTTAATCAATTTTTATAAAAAATTAATTATTTGTTATCTACCTAAATTTAGAATTGATAATAAATTTTATTCATTAAAATTATTAAAGTATAATAAATTACTTAAATAATTAATTTTAAAATTTTAATTAAAATAACTTATTTTTTATTATTTTTAATATTTTATTTATTTAAGTTATAAATATTATTCTTAATTATTATTATAATATTATATCTAATATGTATACATATCTCATATTTTTATATATTTATACACAGGTTCAATTTAAAATGTATATATATATATATATATATATATATATATATATATATATATATATATATATATATATGCGCACGCGCCTTCAAATTCGACTTGAAGTTTATTTAAGAAGAAAAAAAAAAAATGATGCTGGAATGGCTTGTAATAACAAAGTAAACATGTTTTAGCATACTTCAGAATAAAAAATAGAGTATATCGTGTGCTGAAAATTTTGTATTGATAGAGGATAAATTTTTTGTTTTAATACTGAAAAAAGAATCTGTACAGAAAGATGAAAAAATAAATAAATGAGACAGAAAAATTTTATGTAAAAAAATTTAAAAATATATTATAAATACTAATTTTATTAAAATAATCTATTAATAAATAAAACTACATAAATCTACTCTTCAACTTAATTATATAATATAGGAGTATATATATATATATATATATATATATATATATATATATATATATATATATATATATATATATATATATATAGATATATATATATTGATCTCTTATGAATATAATTGAGAATATTAGTGATACAATGAAGCATGGGTGAAGATGTAAATCAAGAGATGACAGTCAGTCACTCAATATAGTGGATGATGGCAATTAGAAGATGATCATTGACTGAGAACAATCAATTGATTATAGAAGGTGATTGTGATATGAAAACTATAGTCAAATGATGACATTCAAACAATATTATTTATTGCAGATGACTGTGATGAGATGACAATAATCATGCGACTATATTGGATAATGATATTTAGGTAATAGTAGTACACAACTATAGTTAAAATGATTGTTAATAGAGAACTAAAGTGGCTAAAAGTAGTTGGGCGACAATAGTTGGATGATGATAATTTGGCATTGATCATCACACACAGCTCTTAAATTCTTTATATTATTAAATCTCTCAAAATTTTCCTCCTCTTCGTGTGAAAAGTGAGGACCTATATATAATTTTTAAGAATATCATTTTGATAATTTTAGCCAAAATTCAAAATTTTAAACACTCCATCAAATAACTTATATTAATTTACTTTATTATAGATGAAAGTATTTTAATGACATCAAAATTTAATGATGTTAAGCTAATTAAAATCCTCCTTGTGACATTCGATTTATCAAAAGCATATTAAATTTGAAGATTATTTGATCCATTAAAATTATCATTAAGCTATCAATTATGATTCAAGTACTTAATTTGAAGTCATTTGAATTTGCATTAAAACACCTTGAATTATGTGAAATATTTATTTTGATTATAAATTTATTGAGCTTTGACAATCTCAAATTTACTTTAAAAATATTACTTAAATTTAAAATTGATATCTAAACATATATATATATATATATATATATATATATATATATATATATATATATATATATATATATATTTGATAATTTATTAATGACATATCAAAGTTTAAATCTCAAGCCGATTTATCTGAACTTGAATTTAACTCATTACAATACAACTTTATAAGAGCAGGTTCATGTTAGCCCATTATACTTAATGATAAGGAGCACAAAAATGGAGTGTGCACAGCTAGCCAGCATCATGATCTTTAGCTCCAACAAACGGTAACTTCCAAAAGGCATATTAATATAAACCACTCTACACCACAGCAGCTTCTACTCTCCACTTTCATTTCTGATCCCCTCCCCACTCACCACTATGTACACCATCCCCCTCCCTCTCATTCTTATTCTCCTTTCTCCGTATTTTGAGTGCCCTGCCTTGTAACCTTCACATTCCTTTTTTATTCCTTCTCCTTTCTTATTCCCAAACTATGCCTGCCCCCACTTTCCCTGCGCGCGTGGGCTTCATCTCTCTCTCTCTCTCTCTCCACATACTCCAAGAGATCTCCCACAAAAAGCAATCAACATCCTCTTGTTATGCTCACAATCATGAACCTTGGTTGCCTCACGCGCATGCCATATTGCCCATTGGCCTGCTTCTTCTTCAACTCACTATAAATCCCCCACCCAACCCCACTCTCTTCTTCCCACTTTGCCATCCCACTCACGCTCACCACCTTAGCTTTGTTCGCTTCCAATACCCCATTGCTTGCCCATGGCTGTCTCCGGGTTCGAAGGCTTCGAGAAGAGGCTCGAGCTTCACTTCTTCGGCGACGATCCGATGGGTCTTCGCCTCCTCAGCTTCAAAACACTTGATCATATCCTCGCCGCTGTACAGTGCGGCGTTGTCTCCGCCGTCGGCAATGCCCACTTCGACGCCTACGTGCTATCCGAATCAAGTCTCTTCCTTTACCCCGACAAACTCGTCATCAAGACATGCGGAACCACCGGGCTCCTCCACTCTGTTCCGCTCCCTCCACCACGCCGCCGCGCTCGGCCTCAAGTTACTTCGCTGCAAGTACACCCGCGGCAGCTTCATCTTCCCGAGCGCCCAGCCAGCCCCGCACACAGGCTTCAAGGAGGAGGTTTTATTCCTCGAGAAAAACCTCCCTGCCTCCCTTCGCCACCGAAAGGCCCGGATTCTCCCCTCCCATTCCTCTCACCACAAGTGGCACGTCTACTCCGCCAGTTCCAAAGCCGACGACCTGCCCGGAGGTCCGATAACAGTAGAGGTCTGCATGACCGAGCTCGACCGTGCCGTGGCCGACCGGTTCTTCCGCTGGCCGGCAGAGGCAGGGATGTCGGGGCATGAAGCAGGGCGGGAGATGACCCGACGGGCAGGCATAGCCGACGCCGCCGTCCCGCGGGCCTTCATCTGCGACTTCGCTTTCGACCCCTGCGGGTACTCCATGAACGGACTCCACGAAGATCGCTACTCCACCATTCACGTCACGCCCGAGGAGGGCTACAGCTACGCCAGCTACGAGTCCGTGGTCACCGATGAGTCGGAGTTAGAGAGCGTGCTCAACAAAGTGAATGCCGTGTTCCGGCCAGGAGTAATGTCGGTCTCCGTCACCGGCGGAACTGAAGAGTGGATTGAAATAGCAGGGATGAGTTGCCGGAGCCGGGCGGCGGAGGCCTTCACCGGCGCAGGGATTGTGACATACCAAACTTTTGTTAATGAAATGGACGAGAAGTGGAGTACTGCTACTCGATGTTGTCTTTTCAGAAGTGTTACTGGCATGTAATTGGGATAAGGAGAGAGAGAAAGAGGGGGGATGGAAGGAGCTAGGGAGGAAGATGGAAATCCGGAGAGTGGGAACGCCATGATGTAGAGCTCCACTAACAGGTGTCACGCCTAGTACTTGAGGGGAGAGACATAGTGGGAGTAAGGAAGAATGAGGGTTTGGTGTAGAGGATTGGATGTAGTTTTTTTTTTTTTTAATTTTTTTTTAATTTAACCTTATGGTTTGCTGTTCTTGCCTTTCTTTCTCCAAAAAGAGTAAAAGAGCACACTTCCTCTAATAATCGATATGATTTTCTCGATTTGTTTATTATGATAAGTGCTAATCCCATTACCTTTACATATATGTTTTTTTTTTAATCTATTATACATTCTTTTTGGGAGCCTCAAGCAATTCTTCTCATGGCAAGTAATATATTCTTTGGTATTAAAATAGAATATCATAAGTAATAAAATTCTTTATACTGATATCAATTAATATATTTTCAAAATTTTATATTTAATATATGTTGATTTTAACTATTTGAGAATTTGTTCTCTTTTATAACAAAAATATGATATATGACATTGATATGTTTTCAATACATTTGCACATGCATCATGCTTCTTTTTTTTTATATAAAAGTATTGTAATGTATGAGAATATAATGGGCTAATAATATATTCTTATGGAAAAATTATACTATTAAGTTCATATTTCAATATTAGCTTTAATCCATGTATTAGGTGTAATATTGGCTCTTTTTTATGTATAACATGATAATAATTTAGGAATGCATTAATTATTTTTTTGATTTAACCAAATGCATAGAATTTTTTATATAAACAATTTTTTTTAAATAGAAAGATAATTAATTTGTTGCCAACATAGATTTTTTTTAGTGAAATTATTCTTTTTCTTATAGATGAAAAGAGTATCCATAATTGTTCTAAAACTTGTGCTTTCTCTCTTGACATCGAAGCTTCTCAAGCTCAGATATTTCTTTTAACTTTATAGGTTATCTTATTGGTATTGTTAAGGCATTTGATAAAGATTTTTTAGCTAATTATAGTAATTAAAGTGCTCTTTTGGTTTTATAAGAAAATAGGTAAGAATTTAGGTAAATATTGGAGGATCCAACTATGAAAGAGGATAATTTACATAAAAAAAAACTCACAAGTAGAATGTAATTAATTATATTCTGATTAGGATGTCCATTCAATTGGTTCAATTCATCAAAATGAGAGAATAGAACAAGTTTGATTCTAATGTTTGAGATTCAAATCAATAGAGAAGTACTCCCAAAATGAAAAGTAAGTGGCAGAAATTTTTTAAGGCCAATTTAGTTCGATAACACCAAATTAAATTTGATAAGTACTAAATTTTAATCAAAATTTAAATCTTATCTAAAATTTAAATTTTCATCTAAATTTTAAGATTTTATTTTCTTTTAGAGGTGGGAGGGGGAGGACCTCAACTATAAGTGAGCATTGAACACCTTTTCTCACATTTTATGGATATTTGCTATGTGAAAAGAAAGTTTTGATAAATCAAGAGAATGAAAAAAAAAATTCATATTTTAGATATAGAAATTTAGTTAAAGGAATTTTTTTATCTAGAAAACCCTTAAGAGAACATTCGAGGAGCCTTGCCCAAATGTCAAACTTTATATTTGTATGAGTACAAAGTTGGTCAACTTAGAAGTATTAAGAGGGGTATTAATATGATATTCACACCAAGGAAATCAAGATGATGAGACTAAGGATACTAGGGTACTAGTGATGATGTACACAACAAAAGTGAAGTGTCAAGTGTTTCATGTGTAATAGAGGTTGCTGAATGTATGATTGATATTTTGTTAACCTTTTGAGTGATGCTGAAAATGAATAATTCATCATAAATGATGCTTATAAAGTTGATATCGTAGTAGTGCTTAACATAATATTGTCATTAAGCAAAAGCATTAATAAAAGATAACACAACTTCTTTAAAGAGTAAAGTCACATAATTAGTGTGCTATCTCGCATCCATCATCAATGTGTGGCAACACATCACTATAATAAGGAATGCCATATGCCTTTGGCAAACATCATGTCATCAATGAGCTGTGTCACATACTTCATCAATGAGCATCATTATATCATTAAAATATATATATATATATATATATATATATATATATATATATATATATATATATATATATATATATATATATTATGGTAGTAGTGCTTAACATAATATTGTCATTAAGAAAAGCATTAATAAAGACACCTTCTTTAAAAAGTAAAGTCACAAAATTATTGTGCTTTATCGCTCCATCATCAATGGTGGCAACACATCACTATAATAATGCCATATGCCTTTGGCAAACATCATATCAATGAGAGTTTGTGTCATACTTCATCATCAATGAGCATCATTATATCATTAACAAGTGGTGTTATTTGTTATTGTGTTATTGATTGTAGTTATATATATTATATATATATATAGTATATATATATATATATGTATATGCATATATATATATATATATATATGTATATTATATATTATATATATTTCTATTATTATATAATGTTGATGAGTGGCCTCATTCTAAGTTCTTGAGATTAGTTCCACATTATTATGAGGTTATGTGTTTGTAAAGTAGTGATAAATTACAGTACCAAAAGTATTTGAAAATAAAATAATTATGAGTGGACTCAAGTCACTTTACTCATATTTGATTTTCTCATAATGTTTTTAACCATATATATACTGGTTGAATTTCACATCATGAGTTTGTTGTCTACATAGTGAGCACCCTAAAATCCAAACTAGTCTTGCAACTTTTGGATAGGGGTGATGACATTCCTTGCACTCAAGAAATTTAAGAGATGGATGTTAGCAAGGGATATAATTATATGATATTTACAAATATTAATTTGGCAATAAAATCACTTTCTTTTTTATTGGCAAAGATAAGATGTCACACCCATAAAGGCTCACTTTGGACATTACACAAGTTCTCATCTCAAGTAAAGTATCACATTTCCTTAATCCAAAGGTT
This sequence comes from Cymbidium sinense, assembly GCA_021442155.1. NCBI lineage: Eukaryota > Viridiplantae > Streptophyta > Magnoliopsida > Asparagales > Orchidaceae > Cymbidium > Cymbidium sinense. The sequence continues at coordinate 252,168,506 of CM038215.1, forward strand.
TGATCATGTTTGATAGTAGGTTTTAAAGTTGACTCTACAACCTCAATCACAAGAATGTTTGAGTCAATTCATATTTTAGATATAAAATTTTAGTTAAATTTTTTTTATTTCAAAAAACCTTAAGAGAACATTCGAGGAGCCTTGCCCAAATGTCAAACTTTATATTTGTATGAGTACAAAGTTGGTCCACTTATAAGTATTAAGAGGGGTATTAATATAATATTCACACCAAGGAAATCAAGATGATAAGACTAAGGATACTAGGGTGCTAGTGATGATGAACACAACAAAAGTGAAGTGTCAAGTGTTTCATGTAATATTGAATGTATGATTGATATTTTGTTAACCTTTTGAGTGATGCTGTGAAGATGAATAATTCATCATAAATGATGCTTATAAAAAAGTGATATCATAGTAGTGCTTAACATAATATTGTCATTAAGCAAAAGCTGGTTAGAGGTAATACTCTAATATATGAAACATAAAAGATCAATCAGGACTTATAGATCTAAGATATTTGATTAGCAGGGATCATATAATTTTCAACATGAATGTATATTTAATTATCATATGAGGGTGCCTATTGTTGATTTTAGATGTTATAGTTCCACCTCAGTCAAGAAGACCTAAGCCATATCGATAAAAAAACTTTTATTTGCTAAAAATAAGAGTATTCTTAGTTTGGGTCAGATTATTAGATGAATTTCACAGAGCGAAGACAACTACTTTGGTCTAAGGAAATAGGAGGTGAAAAAGATGTAGTATGTGAGATGGCCTTCTCTTAGAGATGACTCAACTTAGTCAACCTTAATGAAAGACAAAGTGTTGTCCTAAATAGAAAATTTTTAAAATAAGTAAGAAAGAGACTAACTAGGCAATAAAGTTAACTGTTTATTAGCTATTATTATCATAAGAGTGATATTGATAATAAGATTGAAATGAAATGAGAATTCCATTCCAATTTTGATTAGTTAATAAAGAAAGCAGATCACTATTGTTAATAGTAAAAAGGAATTACTTTATATGATGCCAACTAGTTAGAGTTAAAGTTAGAGAGATGGCATCCTGTAGAGACTCAATAATTTATAATGAAGGACTCACTACAAAATGATGACCGTTCATCAAGAGTGCTACATTATATTTTGCAGTTAAGTTTTAACTCATCTTTATTAATTGTTTGGTCTTTACATAATATGTTTTTTTTAAAAGGGCATTATATGTGTAAAGGTTTTAACTACTGAAGGAAAAAAAAGAAATTACACAAACAATAATGCAAATGGATAATCTCATGTGATTTAGTGTGTAAGTGTATGTCTAGGGGAAAAGGAAAAGAAAGCTTATCATACATGATTTACAAGCATAAAGCTCAACCAATTTGATAGACAAACCATATAGAAAGGTTGGGATAGTGATTATCAAAAGGGATAGAGGTTCTCCTCTCATCTGATTTTTGGGCTACCATATTTCTCTTATTTTCTATTTTTCCCTTTGTCATTCCCACTTGACTCTTGTATTTTAAAAATTTAAGCAATATAGATCTTATTTCTTATTTTTTTATCACCTTTGGGGGGTAGGGAAGAGTGATATTTACTAGTAGTTGGAGCGATATAAGTAGTCCCTATTAATTATTATAAAGGCTAAAGTGCTAATAGAGCCTATGATCTGAGGACACTGTCCTTGTGGTGAACAAAGAGAAAATTATAAGTTGACAATAATCAATTGATGATCAGTTGGATGCCCAAGCACTAGTATTTTGAGAGCAACATAAAGTATAATAATGATACAGATGCCTTAAGGGCATATTTTATCTTTAGAGTTCATTCTATGTAATGAAAGAGTAGATAACTATTTAATATTCAAAATGACAAGGCTTGGTTAGTTTGATAATATAGAAAAAGAGAGGGGGATTTTATTAAATTCAAATTAGGTTGTAACTAGATCGAAAGAAAATGGGCAAAAAGAAGTTTCACTTATGAGGTGTGTTAAAATAAGTTCCACTTTTCAAAAGAAAATAGGTTTTATTCATTATAAAAAAAAAATTGCATGCTCACATAATCAAGAAAGAAAAATTTTATATGTAGAAAATCTCAACGAAAAAAAGGCCATGCCTAATTACATGATCCAATATTTGATGGTAAATAAATCAATAATATTATACATTTATGCTATATTATAAATATGAATTTGGCACTAAATACTACCCTTAAAATTTTTGTAAAGTATAATTCTTTCAATACAACTATAAGGAAAATAAAGTAATTACATGTGCACAATGAAGTGGATTTTAGTGATGAAGAAAGTGATGATACAAGAAGTAACTTTTAAAGATTTTTATAATAATTCTAATCCGATCATCCATATTAACATAGTAGTCTAGTATGGATTTAAGTAATATAATTAAAACTCTATCCTATTCATTGCTTGATAAATGGAAGGTCACTCTTCATGGACCACTTTCATTCAACCCAAACATTTAAGAACTTTAAAGCTCTCTATGTGAAGAATTTTACAATATTAATTATTGAATTTATTGACATAATTAGGGATGAACATTTGAACTAAAATCTTAGTCCCCCATCCACTAATAAATGGAGAATGAAGTAGTCTATGATACTTGTTGACCTCACTTTTGGATTGAGCTCTCAACTTCCTCATCATAGATCTCGGACTCTTGTAGACACTAAGAGCTCCTTAATCTTAAGACACTTCTAGTGATTAGGTGAACACTTAACCTAAGCCTAGAGACTTAGAATGATTAGCCATGGGAATAGGTCATGCCTTATGGATTTAAGAAAACTTGCCTACCCTATAGCCTAAACCCAATCCATGCTTTCTTCCTCAAACCAAACCTTAAATCCAATTCAAATCCAAATCATAAATCAATTCCAAATCAAATGATTGAAACTCATGATCAAATTTAAATTTCAAAACCCTTCCTAAGCCCTTTGATTTTATCTTATGGATTTAGCTTAACCAAATTCAAATCAGCCCGAATTTAATTGATTTTTTTCAAATACCAATTCAATCTCAAAATGAAATTCCAACCCAAATTCCAAATCAAAAGACTAGAACCCAAAATCAATTTCAAATTCCAAAATCCCTTCCTAAGCCATATGAACCACCTTCATATGATTAGCCAAAACTCCCTTTAAACCAAATCAAAATTGGTTGATTTATTTATAAATCAATCTTTCCTTCATTTATATTCATAAATATGAATGAAATACAAATTCAAATGAGCCAAATCAAATCAAACTAAATCAAATCAATTCAAGACCTTTCTTAAGCCATATGGACTTACCTCCATAAGCTTAATCAAATCTCAACCAAAATTAACCCAAAATCAATTGATTTATTTATAAATTAATTATTCCTTCATTTATATTCACAAATATAAATGAAACCTACCCTCCAATGACCAAAAATAAATCAAACCAAACCAATTCCTTACTTAAGCCCTTTTGACCTACATCCTTAAGCTTGGTCAAATTTACTTTCAAATCACTTCAAACTCAAGTGATTTTCACATGAATCATTTATACCTTCATTTATATTCACAAATATAAATGAAATATAAATCCAAATGGCCAAAACCAAACCCAAATCAAATCAAATTTCCAATTTTAACCTTTTTAGCCAATTTCTTGAACTTGGCTAAATAATATCCAAATCAATTCAAAACCTTGGATTTCTTCATAAATCAATCATTCCTTCAATCACTCACTCAAATATAAACATAAACTACAATTATCAAATCAAACTCAACTCAACCCAAGTCAAGCCCAAGTTGCCCCTTTTGACATGAAAACTTCAAATGAGCCAAAATCTATTACACTCCAAATTGATTGTAGTTGGATTTATATTTCAATCCTAGGCTCATAAATGAGTTCAACTAAACTTGAATCAAGCCAAAACCAAATCAATTGACCCATTTAGGTCCACTTGACCCAAAGTGACCTAATGACCCTTTTTGAGCCAAGTTCTAATCCAACTCAAATTGGATTGAACTAAGCCCATCTAAATCTCATATCATGATCAACAATCATCCTAGGGTGATCAACTATCTTGAATTGGATCAAACCAAGTCAACTTGGTCTGTTGACCAAGTCAACCTTTAGCCCAAATGAAATTTAAACTAGCCAAAACCCACCATATGCCAAATTGATTGAAACCATTAATTCAAACCCATTCATAATCAATGATTGAACATGATCAAACCCTCAATTGAGCCAAACCAAGCCCAATTGACCATTTGACCCAAGTTGACCCAAATTGGCATAAATAGCCAAAATGGGTCAAATCATGATTTAACCCAAATTGATTGCAACCAATGGCTTAAGTTCATTCCAAATTACTTATTGAACTTGACCAAAGCCATAATTAAGCTAATTTGACCAATTGATCAATTTAACCCAACTTAGCCCAAATTGACCTAAAGGGTCAAATTGGCCAAAATCCAAATTAAACCTAAACCAAACCAAACCAAAGCTTATAATCATTTTCAATTAACCAATTGAACATGAACCAACGCCCAACCCACCCAATTTGGTCAAATTGGTCAAATTGGTCAAATTGGTCAACTTAGCACATTTCACCTATTTGAATCCAAATGAGCTAAAATCAAACCTAAGCCAAATTAGTCAAAACCACTTGAACCAAAACTCTTTAAATCATCATCTAAACCTAACCCAAGCCTTGGTTTGACCAAATTTAACCTATTGGTCAACCCAACCCAACATGAACCCATTTGAACCCATTTGACCAAATGAAGCCAAACACTAAAACCAACATGGGACCCCGAAAAGACCTAAATTAACCCTGGGTGAGCCATAATCATCCCAAAGCAAAATGGATCCCACATTAGCCATTGGACAAACCTCCCACATGGATTCTTCCCCATTTGGCAAAGTCCACTCTTATCACTTGGGCAGCCATCACATTTCCATATAGAGCACACCTAAGCTTCCTAACCCACCCTAGAACAGCTAGGATCGCCCATGGACAAAGAGGAGTTCACCTTTTCCTCTCTCAAGCCAAACCGGGCACCCTATGGACAAAAAAAAAAGATCTCTCCCATATTATCCTTGGAGACTCTTGCCATAACTTCCTCCACTCTGGTGAGCCACGCATGGAGACAAGTTTGTGACTGACACTTTTGGTGAAAATGAAATTGAATTTAATCATCCATCCTCACAATTGAGGGGTATATCCCTCAATTCAATGACATTCTACTTCATTTGAGCAGAGAGTGAAGGATCTCCCAGCCTCCCAAGTTTAGCTCCCATTTTCTCTTCTCATTTACTTCAAACCAAAATAAGGGAGGCCTCCTTGATTCAAACATCCATCCCTCAACCAAACTTCAATTAAACTCACACACCATCATCACACCTCAGCAATACCAAATCATTTTCCCAGCTTCCAAATGAGGTTTGAGGATCAAAGTGAAGCTCATGCTTGGATTGGTCTGACTCACTCAAATTGAGGTCCAACCTTCTCTGAACCAGCTCAATTAAAACTACCTCGATCCCACCGGAATTGCTCATGGGCCTTGAAGGAAATTTTCATGTGGGTCAATCTCGACTGTTGGATGTGTTTTCCTTCTTCTCTTGATAGCGTGCAATCAATTTGATCCTAATCTGAGCTCTGGTGAGCTATGATCGAATGGAGAAAGATGGAACTTTTTCCATTCGAAGGAGATAGATCATGGGTCGTTCCATGATGGGGTCTATCGATCTAGATCCTCTATTTTTTCTTATGGGATTTAATCATGGTCAATCTTAGATCGGCGGTCCACAGAAAGCATCCGCCTTCAAGTCGACATCGATTTGACAACTTAAATAGCCTATCCCATCGCCACATGGAAAGCACAGCGTTTATGTGGCATGGGATTAGTGTTAATTAGGTTAATTAATATTTTTTAAGGCTAAAACTTCTAAATTCATAACTAATCCTAGAAAATCCAAAAAAATATAAATGAGGGCTCATTTTAAAGGTATTTGAGGAGAATCAAGAAAATTATTATTAATTAATTTTGAATAGTAATTATGCTTAATTAGTTTAATTAAAATTTAATTAGCCTAATTACTCTCTAATTAATTATCCAATTAATTTCAAACTTTTAGAGATGTTTTGGGGATGACCTGCCTCTCCTATTTTTCTTGGAATTTATTGGATAGTTAATTAGAAAATTGATTGATTAAGCCTTAATTACTCTCTTACCTTAATTAATGATAATTAATCAAATGAAATTTCCATTAATTAAAGTTTATTAGCCTCTCATAATAGTGGAGAAACTTGGAAATGGATTGGGACCCTCTTCCAATCTTTTTTAGTCTTCTCCATTCCATCTTTAAAATTAATTAATTAAGACTCATTAATTAATTAATTAATTAATCAATCAAAACCCAAATCATATCGAACTTTAATTAACTAATTGAAAAGATTTAGGGATTGAGACTTAGGCTTCCTTCTTTGTCTCTTTCCTTAAGTCCATTTCATATTGTTGATTAAGGATAATTAAGATTTAATTAGATAATTAATGGACTTAATTAACTAAATCCAATTCATTCCTAACTTTAATTAATCAACATTGGGTAGTTCTTTAGATGTTTAATAGTATAAAGAAATTTAATGAAATTATGATTAGCTTACATGTGTGAGAAAATCATAAAAGTAACAAATCATAAGCTTAATTATAATTATATAATTGCATTAGGACCTTTCATTTCTTGAGCATTGCTAATTTACTTTTCATGTGGTTGCATATCATGTTGGCTCATAATTTAGTTAATTAACTTAAGGTGATATAGGTAAGGGTTTAATTAATTGATTTAATTCATACCTCAACCTAATTAAGCCATAAAATCAACTTAATTGCTTTTCATTAAATCAAATTAACTCACACATATGGGGAATGATATTTAACCTCTTTCACATTTCTTAAATCAAATCAAACATAAAGATCAAAATGGCTTTAAGAAACATTTGGTTTTGTTTTAAATGATCTTATTTAATATGATTGTCCTTAGAATTAGTTGGATTGAATGAAATCACATGCTTGTGTTTCTTTATTTCTTTCCAATCATGTTAAAATGTTGTATGCCACTTGTAGTCATGCATTCATTTCTTTCAAATTAAATGAAAATGAATTTTTTTTTATGTCAATTATGTGTTGGCTTATCACTATTAAATATCAAATATATTTTAAAAGCTTAATAATGAATAATATATGTACATTTGTGACTTTAGTTATACATATATAGGAGATGCATGTGAATATAAGCTTAGTGTATATAGTGAAGTCTCTTTCTTACATTCATATGTAGCCTTGCATAAGTTTGAATGTTAATGAGTATATTAGTTTGGACATCCAGGGGGCACATGGCTTTAAGTTACCCCAAGGAGGTTCCTACCTGACTCTCCTAGTCTAACAATGGTGATACACTGATTTCATTCTTATGCACTTTGACATTAGAATTTAGATAGAGCTTTAATTCATTCACATAAATAAATCAAAAAAAATTAAATACTTTTGCATGATTTTCATTCTTATAGTTGTTTATACATCCATATGTATTTAAGAATAGTGGTATATTAGTGACATTAGGGATGCACCTTTAAGTAGCCCCAAGGAGGTTCTACCTCACTCCCACAGTGCAAAATAATGGACTTGCTTAAAACTTTTTACATTTGAATGTGTATTTAGCTAATGAATGAAAACCCTTTTCTATTAAAAGACATGCATTCATATTTTGTTCAAGTGGTTGGGTTGATTAGTCATATGATTTAGAGTTCTTTTCTTATGCTTTTGTATAAGAATTTAGATAGAGCTTTAAATTAATATGACAAAATAATTCAACCAAATGAAACATCAATTCCAAGTACATTTGCTTACATTCATCATTTAAGTGTGCTAAGATACAAATTGCATGTATAGGTATGTTTAGGACTTAATCATATATATATGATGGAAAGAAATGAACAAACATGTGTTATGTGATAGTAATTAATTCAATTAATCTTAAGATACTTTTCTTATTGAATGAGATTATTTAAAGTGAACTAAACCTAGGATTAATTAAAATATGTAATAAGCCATTCACTAAAGAGAATTGATTAATTAATTTGCTTTATGTGACTTAAGTAGGGATGAAAGAGAGTGATCCTCTTTTCTTCTCTTTATAACATTTAGTTTTAGTGTAAAACAAAAAATGAAATAAAAGAAAATATTAAAAAAACTTAATCAATTAAAAAAAGTGAAACCATCCTTCATAATTAAATTCCTTCATACTTAGAAATTACATCTAAAGCCTAGCCATACCACAAGCCTTATACACACACAGATTAAGTCACCAACTTTATGTTAGGGCATGGTTTGATGTATGTTTGGTTTTATGATGTGTTGTAGACTGGATGTTAGGTCATGATTAGCTTATATTTTTCTAGGAGATTGTGCTTAAGGGCACTTAAAATAAATATAAATGCTCTCTTTTGCAAGTTTTAACCCTAAGCATAATCTAATAGAATAGGTGGACTTGGTTACCATGTGCGGTGCTAAGTCAAATTACATATAACTTTGGGTTGTATGGTATGTTTAGCTAACACTTATTTTGCGGTGTAGTTAGATTTACTATTTTTTAATGTAATTGTGCATTATGGATTAGTGTTATGGGGATTAGGATGGCGGTGGCTAGAAGGCTTTGTCTGTGATGCCTTTGAAGCAAGCAAATGAAGAAATGGAGATATGAAGATATGAAGAATGAAAACCCCATAGCATTTATTTGTAAAAATTGTAATTATTCTTTTACATTACTAGGTTGTATAAGAGTCATTTCTTTTCTTTTGGGTTATGCGACACCGGCATATTATTTTCATTGAGTTTATAAATTGATTGATGCTTTATTTACAATTGTGCAATAGAAATGGCATGTATTTTCTTAGTTTCTTCATATATGATGATTAATGTGTGGCTGGATTTTAGGCTCTTAGGAAAAATAAAATTTTACCCCAATCATACATAACTAAATTTTCTAAAATAACTCATAACCATTTAAAGCCTAGGCATTAAATCAAGATAATTAAAGATTTAGCACCCCTTAGTTGGATGTTGTATGTTTAATATCATGCATATCATCTTGTTTCATTCTTGAGAGGGTTTCCATCCTTGCATGATGGGGAAGACTTGACCTTGATCTCCCTTATGATGAAAACACTCTTTCTCTGTGATTTAGCCAATAAACCTATTTTATCATGCATTTAGGCATATAAAATCCTTTGTCAAAATAAAGAGTTCAAAATCAAATAAAATTTGATAAAATTTGTATTAAACTAAGTCATTATTCATACCACTTATGTTCTAGTCTCTTAGAGAGTGGGTTTAAGGACTTTAGTTTCTTTCTAAATAATAACGACTTAACCATCTTGCAAAACATATGACTTGACCACATGGTTTTAAAATGTTGAGGAGTTAGCTGCCACCAGATATAAGTCCAAATGGGTGATTTACTCTCTTGGGAGGTAAATATATACCCATTTTGCTTTAGATTTAGGATTTTGCCTCACTCTCCCTAGATTTAGGATCTGGTTGTTATTTTCCCTCGGCTATAAGCATAAATCCTCACCTCTTAGGCATTTCCATAATCTTGTATGGATTATAAGTCCTAGCTTTCTAATAAATTTCAACTCAAATAAATAATTCTTCAATTTCAAATATATAAAGCCCAATAATAGATAAGTTGGAATGCTCACTAGGTTCCTAGTATCATGAGCATCCCATACTCATCTTGGCTGATAATAAGTCTCTCCTTTGATCTATCCCATTTGATTTTCTAAATATAACCAATTTATTGATAGCTTATCTTTAAAATCTTTGGAGATACAATAATACTTATTTTAATCGAGTATTCCTAAGGAACTCACCTTCCTTAGATGTAATTAACTATGGGGCTTGCCCCCCATAGGAACTTTAGAACCCAATTTAAATAAACCCTACTTTATTCATCCATGTAAAGTAGGGAAAAAAAGACCCATCATGCCTTGAGTCCTTATTAGGTGATTAGTCCATTGTAGGGTAGTGATTTCTATCTTTTGAAGATAGTGCATTATTCATCAATGTCACCCCATCACCTCAATAAGTACACTCTCATCTACATGGTGTCTCCCCACACACACACACACATGATATAATTAAAAATAAACACCAGATTTTCTGTGACTCATGGGATGGTTCCTCTCTCCATCTCTAGTAGACAATTATTATCTCCAAGCATCGATAGTGGACTTTATTTCATATAAGTCCAAGACTATCTTTCCTTATATTGGCACTTAGCTTATTTCATTCTTAAGCAAAGCTAGCCAACATCCTCTAGGTTTTAAGACCTCAGTCCTTGTAGGTCTTGAAACCTCTGTTGAGTTTTCCAATAGGTGAATAATAAAATTAACTAATGAAAGGAGATGACCCAAAAATAAAAAAGAACCTCCTCACCACTAGCTTAGTGAGGAAAGGTTCATCCTATATTTAAGCAAATAAACCTTTTGGCAAAATGTCACTTTCCAAAATCACTTTTTCAAAATTCACATAACAAAAGACCTTGCAAAAAAATTTATAAGAATCTTTCAAAAAGCACAAAACTCATATAACCAAACCTCATCTAATAATCCCCTTGATTATTACATAGAGGTTCTTTTCAAATTCAAAATAAAAATATTTTTTTTAAGGAACATTTTTGAAAATAGTTACCTTGATTCAACATACTCAAATTTGTTGAATGAAGATTCTATTTTCAAATAAAATCATAGAATAAAATTGAAACTCCACTTAGCTTATTTCACATATGCTAAAGTTAGAGTTTCCCTCTTTTTCAAAAGCACACTTTTGAAAATGACCACATTCATTCAACATTCCCAAATTTGTTGAATGAAGATTCTATTTTCAAATAAAATCATGACATAAAATTAAAACTTCACTTAACATATTTCACATATGCTAGAGTTGAAGTTTCTCTTTCAAAAGCAAGAAATCACACATGAAAGAAAGACATATCATTGAACTCTATTCACCTAAATTTGTTAAATAGATTTCCTTTTCAAAATCATATCATTTAATCCTTACTTAACATACCAAATTTGTTAAGTAAGAATCATTTTCAAAATCATATACATTTGACTTCCACTTAACATATCAAATTTGTTAAGAGAGTCTCATTTTCAAAATATACATTTGACTTCCACTTAACATACAAATTTGTTGTGAGAGTCTCATTTTCAAAATATATTTGACTTCCACTTAACATACCAAATTTGTTAAGTGAGAGTCTCATTTTCAAAATATATATTTGACTTTACTTAACATATCAAATTTGTTAAGTGAGAGTCTCATTTTCAAAATATACATTTGACTTCCACTTAACATACAAATTTGTTATGTGTGAGTTTCATTTTCAAAATATACATTTGACTTCCACTTAACATACAAATTTCTTAAGTGAGAGTCTCATTTTCAAAATACACACATTTGATCCTACTTAACATACCAAATTTGTTAAGTAAGAATCCCATTTTCAAAAATAATATACATTTGACTTCCACTTAACATACCAAATTTGTTAAGAGAGTATCATTTTCAAAATACACATTTGATCCTTACTTAAGATACCAAATTTGTTAAGTAAGAATCCCATTTTCAAAATCATATACATTTGACTTCAACTTAACATACCAAATTTGTTAAGTGAAAGTCTTATTTTTAAAATATACATTTGACTTTCACTTAACAAACTAAATTTGTTAAGTGAGAGTCTAATTTTCAAAATATACATTTGATTCCTACTTAACATACCAAATTTGTTAAGTAAGAATCTCATTTTCAAATCATAATACACTTGATTCCTACTTAAATTTGTTAAGTAAGAATCTCATTTTCAAAATCATAATCATATTTGGCTTACTTAACATACCAAATTTGTTAAGTAGGAGTCCCATTTCAAAACACATTTCAAACACATTTCTACTTAACATACCAAATTTGTTAAGTAAGAAGCCCCACTTTCAAATCATCAACATATATCACTCACATAATCAACCATCACGCAAAGATTTTTTTCACAAAATTTCTAAACATATAATCAAAACCTTTCCTTAGCATACCTAAATTTGCTAAGTAAAGTTTTTAAAATCAAAATTTTCAAACAAGATACACAACACAAATATCTTCAAAGTTCTCCATATGAACCCCACCCAACCTACTTAAATTGGTTGAGTATGGGTTTTAAATCAAAATCATTTGGCAAAGTCTCTCCTCCAATTATCAAAATCTCTTCAATGAGCCCTACATAACATAACTAAATTTGTTGAGTGTGGGTTCAAATTTCTAAGTCAAGTCTAGAATTTATTTTTGAAGGTGAACACCAAAGTGAGGGACTGATTCGATTATGTTTTTAACAAATGCAAAGTTTCAGCTCAGTTAGTTTCTCCTCAGCTCAGTTCAGTAAACAAGGCTCCTAACAAGTTTGTGTTCTCCTTTCCATTCGATGTTTACTTGGCCCTGGATCAGGCAAGCTCACCTCAACCACTCCATGATCTAATGGTCAGATTCAAAGGCGAGTTACTGTGACACTCATGGTAGGGAGGAGGTGGTGGGACATGCTACTTATTCACTTTGACATACCTTATGACCTTGAGTTTCTCTAGAAGGTAGTAGAGGTCCCCATAGTGAGAATAAAAGCTTCAAAGATGATTAGTTCCAACAAGCAGTTAGTTGTTCCCCTGTCTATTCCACCAGTTGTTTGTCTTGTTGCCCCAATGAGGGCTGACACCTCCTCATTGGTCCCCTCAAAGGGGAAGGCTATCTTGGCCTCTGAGATAGTTTTTCCTACCTTCAAGGTAGGTTCTAGCTCCCACCCCCACTCTCCCACCCACAACAAGAGCAAGGTCTGAAGCATCACGAGAGAAATGTAGGCAGGTAGCATCCCATGTTGTAGAGGAGGGTTCACCTTGGGAGGTCTCCCCCTTACTTAGTTGTAGTAGATTCCATCCTCTGTCTGGCTCAAATGGAGAGGAGGACTATAGGGGGATTACAACATCACCCCACTAGTAGCTTATTATGAGGTACCGCTAGGAGAGGAGGCATATGATTACACGTTATTCACCAAAGACCATGGATGCTCAGAGTCCAATGCATTGTTTGACTTAAGGTCAATGATCCCTAGGAGCATCAAAGATCAGATACACAGAGGCCCGAGTGGTAGTGCAGGTATATAGGAGAGAGAGGAGGAGGTATGCCTGGCAGTTGGCAGCCTCCGCTCTTGTGGATTTCTCAGGTTGGCAGGCTACCATAGACGACATAGATAGTACTCAGTACTCAATAGGAGAGTTCTGGCGAGTGATGTCTCCACCACACCGCACTACTCATCACCTGCCTTCACAGTACATGTTCCAACATCTTTTGTGTCGACCAAGGCACAAAAGTTAGCATCAGGGGAGAAGAAAGTCCCATTGGTGATCTAGCTATGGCCTTAAGGTCCCATTCCATCTACTCCACCCATTGAGGTGAGGTCGAACTCTCCTTCTTGACCTTCCATTCTAACTATGGTGAAGAAGGAATGGTGACCCAAGAGCCCCATAGTCATTCCACTACCCCCACCGCAGTTGGTAGTAGTAGAGGGGGATGGCGATAGTTTTGTAGTTCATATGGTAGTAGATCCCCGCTAGAGACAACATTCTACCATTAGTCAGTCATGACCATGTATCTTCTAGCAAGCTTAGTCCTCCCAGATAGCACTCCAAAGTGGTAAGTGTCGATGCATTTCTAGGAGCATAGCCTACTCAAGTGAGTGTTCATTGGCATAGCATCATTCCTGGATGACATTCTAACATAATATTTTGTGAAGAAGAGAGAAATCTGGGAATGATTAGTCGATTATGAGGAGGGCACCTTGATGAGGATGATTTGTTGGAGGACTCCCAGTCCACATGGTCCATACTAGAGCTCCCTCCATAGACCAGAGTGAAGGTATTATGGTTGAAGAGGATGACACCATCCATTTAACTCAACACCTCCTTCAGCAGATTAGACAAAAGGATGATCAGATCAATCGAATGGAGAAGAATATGAAAGACTTGTTAGCAGCCATCCATTCACTCCAAAACCAAGCCTCACCCAGATATATATCGATGAGGTAGATCATCGAAGTTAGCACATCTTAGATCCCAAGAGCACTTCTCCAGATCAAATAGTGGTAGCTTGCATAGGAAGGTGGTGGATAGTACCTCCATGCATGAGAAGGATATCAAGCATATGATGGATCAATAGGTGAGGGAAGCACAGCAAGGTGGTGGCTCATTTATTCCAAAGGGTAGACCCTACCTAGAAGAATTTAATGCAGTCCAATATTCTAATGGTTTCGTGCCTCCTTATTTAAAAATCTTTGATGATAATGGGAACCCTCACCAACATATTGCACATTTCAGGGCCGATTATTGCAATGTCAGAGGTAGTGATGCCCTTCTTTTCAGAATATTTGTTAGCAAATGAAGTGTTACATTTGATTAGGTAATTGCCCAATGATTCTATAAAGTCATTAGATGAGTTGGAGCACATCTTCATTAAAAGGTTTGCTGGAGCTCAGCAAAGGGTTACTGTAGGTGACCTCATTATAGCAAATAAAAATCTCAATGAGTCCCTTATTGTATTCTCAAGTGGTGAAACATGAGTATGAAATGCAACCATACCATCAACAACATGCCATAGATTCTCCTTAAGAATATCCATGGCCCTACTTTATGCTCAAGGGCTTATAATCAAAACCTTGAGAAACTAATCACAAAAAGTCTAGGAGAAAGCTAATACCTTTCCGAACCAAGCTCAAACCTCAAGGCATTTGAGAAGAAGTGGGTAGTCACAACATTGATAAGGGAACCAACTGGGGTTCAGATAGGCCTCGAGAGCCTCGCCACCTCCTCTCACCACCTCCCATCATACTAACCACCTCGCCACAATGCCACCACCACCACCCTCCTCATTAGCATCCTCAGTATTCTACCCACCACTGTGTATCTATTACTATACTTGATAGATTGAATAAGCCTTAATTATTTAAGAGGGAGGTAGTCAGGAAGATCTTTTAGAATCTCTTAAATAAGCCTAATTCTAGCTATTAGAGCCTTAGAGGCTAAAGGAAGTGGGCAAGAGTTATGATCAAAAATATTGCCCCTATCACTACATGTTAGGCCATGTCTTAGAAGATTGCATTACCTTTAAAGACTGGCTTGAGCGTAGCTACAAGTCGAGTGCCATTGTCATCCCCAAGGAATATCTATTAGAATAACATTCTAGTTTTATTAGAGTAATCCTTATAGATACATGTGATCTTCTTAAGACAAAGGAAGGTTGGGATATCTCTCTATCCCGAACCTCTAAGAAAATCATTTTTAAGATCAGGAAAGTACCCTTGTAGGTGCCTGAGGCAACTCGAACCTCAAACTCCAAGGAAGGTTTACAAGTTGCTAAACAACTTGAGGGAGGTAGGAGCCCAGAATGAACAACCTCCACTTACGGGGGATAGTGTAGTGCAACCACCCAATTGGTTTCCAACACTCTTTCCATAGTTGTTTCAGTTCCTTTACTCTTCTTCTAACAGCCATATTGTATGTGAGTTGTGCCAAATCCTTACTACACTTACTTCACTTGATTTATACTTTGTACCTTCATCCAAATCTAATAAATCAATGAAAAAAACTGATTCTACTTACATTTGTGTCACTTCTGATGATCTGCCTGAGTTTATTCCCATAAAAACTCTTTAAGTTTAAATAATAATAACTCTAGTTTCAATCACTCTTCTTCTTCTGATTTAGAAATGGATTATCCATTCCTGAATCACTCAGGTTCACTTATTGAGATTGATTGGGAGTCATCCAACTCTGATGATCCGATAAGAGAAGCTGTAGGTGAACCTAATGATCAGGTGTAACTTTCCACTAAATCATCTCATGAAGTCACTGAAGTCAACCTCCGTAGTGGAAAAGTTCTACCACCTTAGGATAATGGTAAGCAAGTCATTGGTTTAAGCAAACATATAGCCCCTCCACAAGATGCTCCACCAATGGATATGCTTATAGAGGATAACCCAAAGTTGACTATAATGTCCTCTCTCACCTGAGAAAGTTGCCAACTAAGCTAAGCATATATGATGCCCTTGTCCTATACAAAGAAATGAGGGAATCATTGATCACGACCCTTATTGATTTAGAAATATGCTTAGCTCAGCTGATCGCTATTGGAGAGGATGCATGTTATTCAAGAGAAGCTTGTGGAGTTACATTCATTGATGAAGACTATCTTTTGGGGACAATTGAGCACAACCATCCCCTCTACATCATAGTGGAAATGGGCAGATTTAGACTCTCCAAGGTGTTAGTTGATCCAGGTGCATCAGTGAATATTATGAGTCTAAAAACCCTTACCTACCTGAGGATCGACATCTCTGAACTCCGAGGAGATAGGATGATGTTGAGAGGATTCAATGAGCAAGGTGAGAGGGCTTTAGGCTTCATAGTGTTGCCATTAGAGATAGATGATTGGAAGATAAAAGCTAAGTTTTATATAATTGATTCAGATACATCTTTCACTGCTTTGCTCGGTAGGCCTTGGATACATGAGAACAAGATGATTCCATCCTCTCTACATCAGTGCATCAAGTTTCAAAGTGGTTGAATCGAATATTGTGTCAAAGGAGACTCGAAACCATTTTCAATTGGAGAGGTCGAGATATATGAGGATGTGACCTACTATCTTCCTTGAAATCAAAAAGTTTATTCTCATGAACTTGGTCAAAGTTCAAAAATAAAAAAAAAGAAAAAGAAAAAGAAAAAAAAATGAAAAAGAAAAAGAAAATTAAAATACAAGAGAGCGTGAACTGGACACTGAGGAAGAAGTAGAGTCTGAAGTTAGATTCCACCCATAGTTCGTTCTTCCATATGAACATATGGGTAGGATGACTCGACTCCCACCAGGTAGAGAAAGGGGTAGATCCATAGGTAGTTCTAGAGGCGAAAGACTTCCTTGTGGTGGCCAGGGTATGTTCACATGAGTGCTATCCACATAGACTTAGAATCTAGTTTGGAGGATGACTCTCATGTGGTTAGCAATAAACCCCTTTCAATGGGTCCCATTGGAGGTGACACTTAAGCCAGACATCGATGAAGACCAAGCCTCCAAGCAAAGCATGAATGTATTCGAGTTAGTATTATGTAGAACAATTAGACAGCAGTTGGGAACCTTAACTCTAACTCCACTTTCCTCATAAAAAGTTGATGGTTTGGTAGTTAAGGAGGCCCCCAAGTCATCCATAGATGTCAAGCCAAAAAGATTTTATTGGGTGCATCATCCTCAAGTCAGGAAACTAATGTAGAACTTGAGGATGATTCATATTAAGACTTAGTACAATTACCTTTTGATTGATATTCACCTTATGTTCTTAATTTGGTAAAGAAGGGATTAATCCCACCTACTTGGTCTAAAGCTGCAGATTACTTTGAAAAGGCTGGACAACCAAAGCGACATCCTCAATACCGGACTAGGATTTGACAGTGGGTCGATGATGATCATTGCTTAATCATCTCCTATCATTTTGAGTCTGATAGGTTCATTTCAAATCAGGCTAACTCATTTAAGGAGGTGTGTTTAGAAACTTTAGACGATCCAAATGATTTTGAAGTCAAGGATGCACTGCCATAGTTTGAAGAAGAGATTAGATCAACCATCGATGAAGAAATCAACTTAGGAACAAAAGAAGATCCATGCCTGATTCCTTGTTGAATGAAGAAGAAACCTATGACTTTGTTAGGCTATTGACTAAGTTTATGGACAGCTTTGCATGGAGTTATGAAGAAATGCTCAATTTATCTCCTGATGTAGTAGTCCATAAACTAGTAATAGATCCGAATGCTAACCCTACTAAGCAAGCTCTTTGACGCATGCGATTAGACATTAAGCAGCAAATCATTTCTGAAATCATGAAACTATTGGCTTTATCAAGGAAGAAAAATATCCTATCTAGTTCCCCAGTGTCGTTCCAATTAAGAAGAAGAATGGACAAATTCATATATGCATCAATTTTAGGGATCTGAATACGGCATGTCCAAATGATGAATTTCCACTACCTATATTAGAGCTGATGCTGGAAATTACTTCATCTCATGCAGTATTCTCTTTCATGGATGGGTCATCTAGCTACAACCAAATTAAGATGGCCCTCGAGGATGAGAAAAATATTGCTTTTTGAACCCTGATCAGAATCAATTATTGTAAGGTCATGCCTTTCGTCCTTAAAAATGCTGGTGCTACATACCAGCAGGCCATGACTCAGATCTTCGATGAACTCATTCATCATCATGTCGAGTGTTATGTCAATGATCTTGTAGTCAAAAGTAAAAGAAAGGAAGACCACCTCTTTGACTTGAGAGTAGTTTTGAATGGTTAAGACAATTTAACCTTAAAATGAATCTCTTGAAGTGTGCATTCGGAGTAGCTTCAAGGAAATTCCTTGGGTTCGTTATCCAGCATCGTGGAATAGAAATCATTCTTGAGAAGGTCAAGGTGATATTAAAAATGCCACCCCCTAAAAGTATAATTCAACTCAGATCATTCCAAGGGTGGTTGGCATATCTAAGATGCTTCATTTCCAATCTATTAGGAAGATGCCAACCAGTTTCAACACTTGTCAAAAAGGATGC
Source organism: Cymbidium sinense (assembly GCA_021442155.1). NCBI lineage: Eukaryota > Viridiplantae > Streptophyta > Magnoliopsida > Asparagales > Orchidaceae > Cymbidium > Cymbidium sinense. The sequence goes on from CM038215.1 coordinate 252,187,238, forward strand.
TAAGTTCAAGTGAGATGACAAGTGCCAGTATGCCTTCGAAGACATCAAACACTACCTAATGACTCTACCAGTTCTAATAGCCCCTGCCATTGATACTATATACTGCTACATTAGATGACTCCCTTACTGCTTTGTTGGCCCATACCAATAATGAATGGAAAGAGAATGCACTCTACTATCTCAATCATCATCTAATCTGTGCTGAGGCAAACTACCAACATATTGAAAAGCATTACCTACCTTTAATATTTGCATCCCAAAAGCTACGACATAATGTGCTTTATCATAAGGTGAACTTGATCTCTAGGATCAATCCACTATAATATCTCATGACATGGTCGATGATATCCGGACGGTTGGCACGTTGGTCCATGATTTTGTCATAATTTAGCATCACTTTCGTACCCCTCCATGTGTTGAAAGGATAAGCACTAGCAAATTTCTTAGCAGCCCACCCTCTTCCTATTGATTCCCCGCTTTAAGATGATCTCCTCGATGCATAAATCATGAACTTAAGGGACACTGGCATTCACTATTGGGAGATGTATTTTGATGGTGCAACTTCCTTTCAAAAAGGAGAAGAACCATGATCTACTCTTCCAGGAGAAGCAAGGGTAGGAATAGTTCTACTAACTCTGGACTGCGATGTGATGAGATTCCTTTATCATCTGTCCAATACCTACACCAATAATGAAGCCAAATATGATCTCTGATTTCCAGTATGGAGTTAGCCATCACACTATGCGTCCAGAGCATCAATCGACCAAATCGCTAGGTCTTACAAAGTTCTAAAGCCTAAGCTCCATCACTACCACAAGTACACCATGGAGTTGCTGGACCAAATCCTAGAGGTTACCATCTATAAGTTTTCTCAAGGAGAAAATGCAGTAGTAGCTGCATTGGCCGAGCTTGGCAAAGAGTTGGCATGTCTGGAAGATGAGTCCATACCAATAAGGGTCCAAAATAGGTGTATTATCCCTTGTGATCGAACTCATTGAGAGACTCTTTCTTGAAGGGAAAGTTACCGTTGCCAAAAAGGATGATGAGTCAGATTGGAGGCAACCATTCATGGATTATCTAAACATAGGCAAACTACCTCAAGAGAAGTCACTTTCCCATCAGGTGAAGTAGAGAGCCCTCTCATACGCTCTCATGGATGACACCTTATACCGGTGATCCTTCAATCATATGTGGTTACATTGCTTGGATAAATACAGATCCCATAAGATTGAGATCGAGGTACACTCAAGTTTATGGAGAGCACATCAATACGGTCCGAAGATGAAAGCCAAGATCAAGAGGCTAGGATACTACCAGGCCTCAATTATCACAGACTGCATGGTTGTAGCTAGAAGATGCCACCAATGTTAGGTGCATGGTGTGATTTTACACTAACCACCCAACATTCTACATCCTACATTAGCCTCATGACCATTCGAGTGTTGGGGTACCGACATAGTAGGCCCGATCGATCCTCCTTCATTGAAGGGTCATCAGTTCATTCTAGCTACCACCGACTACTTTTCCAAGTGGGCAGCTCACTTAGAGAGGTCATAGCTCAGTATGTTCTCCAATTTTTCAGAAATCATATCGTATATAAGTTCAGGGTGTCTTGATCAATTATATCCGATAATGGTACTACATTCAAGAGCACTAAACTTAATAGCTTTTCTCAGAGACACAACATATATTGGAGATAATCTACCATATATTACCCAAGGGAAAATGGCTTAGCAGAAGCCTTCAATAAAACTCTCATCCAAATATTAAAGAAGATACTCGAGGACAACAAGCGACAGTGGCATGAGCAGTTAGTTGAAGCCTTGTGGGCTTATCGCAACATATACATGACTCCAATTCAATCTACCCCATTCTTCTTAGTGTATGGGTCTGAAGCAGTTCTGCCATTAGAAGTTTAACTCCCATCATTAAGGATAGATGTGGGTAGTAAAATCACAATGGAGTAAAATTCCAAGTTGTAGTTAGAATAACTTGAAGGTATGGAGAAGAGATGCCTTCGGGCATGCTGGAACCTCGAGTTGTACAAAGCCAAAATGATTCAAGCTCATAACAAGTTGGTCCATCTTAGAACTTTTTAGGTAGGAAAGTTTATTTTAGTTTTAAGGAGACCAATTATTGCCCGTCGAAAGATGAGAGGCAAGTTTAAACCCACTTGAGAAGGCCCTTTTTCCATAAATAAGGCCTATTAAGGAGGATCTTATCAGCTTATAAATTATAATGGAGGGCACCCAATGCTTCCAATCAACAGGCTCCACCTAAAGTAATACTATCCATAAATCTTATTTCAAATCAAATATCAATAAATTTTTTTTCATTTCAAACTCCTACTTCTTCATATTGATGACAAATATCTTTGCTTGTGAATCCATCATGATGTGTTTTGGGTATGTGTAAGTAACCCAAGTGGCGTCCTATTCTTTAGCAACATAACTCCAACACAAACTACACACAACCACATAAAACAAACATATATCTTTTGTCTCAGGCTATCTTGATGTGGGATAAAGCCCCCTGTTCCACTCACTCATTAGCTGCTCTAGGTCGGGCTGACATGCTATCTTGCTAGTATGTCACCCCAGTGGTTTCTTGTCTGGATGATGTAAGTCTATAAACTTTCTTTCTAACTTGACCATTGCAAACTGATGAGCACCTTGTTAGTTTGGTAGGCCTTGCTGTGCAGCTGGTAAGCTACCTTATGTTGACTTTGTCTAAGAGGATGTAAGCTTACACACTTTCTTCTTAGACTAGCCATCATGCACTAACTGGGTTGGGTATATTTGAGGCTTAGGATCAGTCCTCTAGTGGCTCTTTTCCTCATGACTACTTCAAGTCTGGGACCAGTCCTTACATGGGACTCCCCAATTGGTAGTCACCCTAGGTCAGATAACATCTATCTTGCTGACGACAGACTATCCCAGAGATCATTTCCATCTGTGAAGATGTAAGTCTACAAGCCTTCTTCTCAAATTGATCATTGTAAATTGACTATCACCTTAGGTTGGTTGGTTATCACCATGCTGATGGCTATCCACCTGGTGGATACATCACTCATGGAAGATGTAAATCTACAAGCATTCTCCCGGAGTTGGCCACCATATACCTATAGACTTTCTTTTATAGGGACCTGGATAAAGCCCCTAGCGACACCTCCCCTGTGGGAACTCTATTTGGATCATGTCCTTAGCAACCCCATTTTGACACTACCCTGATCACTCTTGGATTGGACAGTCCCCCTTTCCTAGTAGCCACCTTTATGGTTGGAGAATCTGTCTTGCGGATATGAAGATTCTCCCATGGTCTAGTAAGTCTGAGATAGGACTAGGCTGATATAAGCTCCTTCTCAGTGTGGTCCTTCACACACAAACATAGTCCTCACAAATATATAAACCAAAATAAATATATATTTTTGCTTATGGATTAGGAGGGAAACCCCCAGGGGTACCTTTTCCCAAGCTGACATCCTATCTTTAGGGAAGTTGTGGTGAATTTTTATCTTTACTCCTCATCTATCTTTTTGAGAAAAATAAAATGAAGAACAAAGATAATAGTTCTTGTGTTGGACACCATGTAGATCCGCAGATGTTCTTATTATGGTGATTGGGTACGATATTAGGGAATGATGTACTATCTTGATAGATAGAAATCACCATCCTACAATGGTCCTAATCACTTTAATAAGGACTCCTAAGGACTATGGGTCTTTGTATGTTCCAGAGATTCTTCCCCTACTTTACATGGAAAAGTAAAGTAGGGTTTGTTTTAAATGGGTTCGTTAAGTTCCTATGGAAAGCTAGTTAATTACATCAAGAATGAGATTCCTTAGGAATACTCTTGATTAAGGTAAATGATCATTATCTCCAAAGATTTCAAAAGATAGGACTATCAATCAATTTGTTATTTTGGAAGATCAAATGGGATTGATCAAAATGAGTGAGTTATTATCGAAACCAAAAGGAGATAAGTAGGTGATGCTTATGATACTAGGGAGCCTAGTAAGCATCCCAAACTATCCCATGGTTGGGCTTTACATTTTTGAAGAGAATTATTTATTTGAGCTGAATTTTTATTAGAAATTTAGGACTTACAATTCCATAGCACAAGATCATGAAAATGCCTAAGAGGTAAGGATTTTTGCTTGTAGCCTGCAAAGAAAATAATAACCTCAGAACCTAAATATAGGGAGCTTTGACGAGGGCCAAAGCATGACCTAAATTTAAGGCAAAAAGGGGCATATGGTTTACCTCCACAAGAGAGGATAAATTGTCTGACTGTTGGACTTACAACCGCCTAGGGGTGGCCACTAACTCCTCCTATGATTTTAAATTCATGTAGGCAAGTCATTTGCTTTGTAATATAGCTAATATTATTTATTTAGAGAGTGACTAAGTCCGTAAACACATTCTCTAAGAGACTAGATCATGTAGGGCATGAACTCATGACTTAATCTAATGCAAATTTTTGTTATATTTTATTTTTATTTTTTGACAATTGATTTAACATAAGCTATGGGATTCATATGCCTAATGCATGAGAAATTTGATTATGGACCAAAATTAGCAAGAAGGAGGTGTATTTCCACCATGGCTCTCGAAGGTCAAGCCAAGTTTCTCGACAAAGGTGGAAGCCGTCCATAAGCAAGAGTGAAGCAAGATACTTTTTATGCATTATGTGAAACATACAACCTCTGGCTAAGGGGTTGCTAAATCTTTTATCTTTATTTATAACCTAGGCTTTAGGTGAGGTTATGAGTTATTAATTTTTAATTTTTAGTTGATTAATTGGATAGAAAATTTATTTTTCCTAGAGCCTAATCGCATCCAAGCCATTCATCAAAGCAAAGAAGAAACTAGGAAAATCATGCCATCTTAATGCACAAGCTAAACAAACATCAAAACAAATTTATAAAGCTAGCAAAAGAATAGGCCTTGTGGTTGCTCCACAACAAAAAGAAATATGGGTAGAGCTACCCTTATAACCGATTACAAATGAATTAATTACAATAAAAAAGGAGTTCATGTTATGGGGGTCTTCATTCCTCTTTCTTCTTTTCTTCTTTTCTTCTTTCTTTTGGTTGGTTGGAATATGGTTTCTCCAAAGGCTTCACATGGTACATAAGACATAGTTTTATGACCAATGCTCATCCTAATCCCCCATAACATTCATTCAAAATCCTAATTGCAAAATTACATGAAAATGGCTGAAGTAAATCTAACTAAAACCTGTAAAATAGAGATTACCTAAACAAACCACACATCCCTAGCATGTATATGATAAATTGGACTTAGCACACATGGGTAATGTCCACTGCCTATTTTGGATTATGCTTAGGGGTATGACAAAGCATTTATATTTTTATTACAGCAGCACAATCCACAGAAGATAATGACTAAGATCGTCTATTAATCTGCTACATACCCTAATATCCAGACTAAAATATCATATCATAAAACATAACCAAGCATCAAACAATGCACCGCCCTAATATAGAGCTAGAAATGGTGACTTAGCCTAATGTGTGTGCTAACTAAGGCTTGTGTGGTGTGTCTTAGCAATGATTTAAGGTTAAGATTTTCTAAGTGTGAAAGAGTTCAACTTAGAGGGTGGTTTTATTTAAGTGATTTAGTTGATTTGTTAATTTTATTTGATGATTTGATTTAGTTTGAATGAACCAACACTTAATTACTAAGTGTTATAAAGAGAGTAAAAGAGAAGAGAACTTCTCTTTCCTCCATACCTTAAGTAATTTTTAAGGTAGATTCATTAGTGATTTTTCTTTAGCGAATTTTTTATTATGTGTTTTAATTAATCCTAAGTTTAGATTTGCTCTAAATAAACCCATTGAAATAAGAAAGGCATTTTAAGATTAATTAAAATGAATCATTATCACAAAACACAAAACTCTCTATTTCTTTCTAGCATTTGTATCATGCACATGAAATGATCCTAAGCATATATATACATGCAAGTGTAAACATTTAGCGCACTTCGATGATGAATGCTAGAAGATGTTGTTTAAAGAAATTTGGTTGTTTCATGATGCATGATTTTGTTAAGTAGAAAAGAAATGGATTCTTTTATCCATTAATCAAATGAACATTAACATATATGAAAGACAAAAGTGAGTATGGCGCTATTGTTTTCTACACCAGGGGTATAAGGTACAAGACATACTTAGAATTAAAAACTCAATCCGGATGTCAGAATAATATACCACTTTTCTTAAATACATGTGCATGCACAAAAAGAAATGAATGGAAAAGGAATCATGCAAAAAGTTTATATTTGTTTATTTGATTTTGATTATTTAATTTATATGTGAAATGTGAAGGTCCTTCTTAATTCATGACATGGGAGTGCATAGGAATAATTTAAAGCAAGTGTTATGTTCTTTTCAAATGAATTATACACTTTGCAAATCCTATACAAACCATGTTAATAAAAGAGAAGGAAACCACATAACGCACGTATTGGTGTTGACCGAGATGATCAACAACACTAAATGATCACAAGCGTTAATATAAATGATCTACTCCTAACCAAAGGTGTAGAAGGAATCAAGAGGTTAGTGCAATGTGATTCTACTCATGCCAACAACATAAGAGAGCAAATGAGGAATCCACTTGGGAAGGCGGTTCAAGCCTTCCACTGGGGGATGAGATGTTTGATTTGATTTGAATCTTGTTGGGGAGAAATTGATTTGATTTGTTGATTTGTAATTTGGTGTTCCAATAAGGATGAAAATGTGAACCCTCCACTAGGGGTGCAAGTTCAAGTCATCCAGATGAATTGTTCTATTATAATTATTGTTAGAAACTAGAAAGATTGCATCTAAAGCATTGATTTGATTTGTTTGATTGGTTTGATTGTTTTGATTGTTTGATTCACTTTGAGTCCAATGAGGGAAGTTGATTGAGTTTTATTTTATTTGTTTAGTTTGACTCCCAGGAGGAGTGTTGAATTTGTTTGATTTTACTCAGGAGGTTGCTTGATTTATTTTAGATTTTTTTTTAATTTTGAATTTTAAGATGGACCTTGTTGGTTTCATGGATCATCTTAATAGAGCCATGTTGGCCACAAATAACACCAATCAAAGGGGTAGTTTACAACCACACAACATTTATACCGGTTGCCTTTGGTGTGTATACATCTTAAAGAAAGCATAGAAACTTACATCTTCTAAGGTAGGGATTGTTCTTTGATGATGGTTGATGACACATCAAACCAACCTAGGGGATTATTGAGTGAATTGAGACTTAAATATTCAAAGGTAGAAAAAGATTATTATTTTTTAATTTATGGATCCCATGTTTGCTATGGATTACAGTAGGGACATGTTGGCCTTGATTTAACAATTTATCTATAACTTATTTTATAAATGGTAATTAAGAATGGATTCAAATTAAAGATAAATCAAAATCAATTTTAATTGTATTGAATCAATAATTTAAATGATTTTCTTAACAATAAATTTAATCAAAGAATTTATCCAAGCAAGGTGCCTTTCAATTTTAATGGTTAATAGGGAAGAAAGCATAGGGACTCACATCTAAATAAAGACAGGCGACACATTAGTGAGGTAACATCACCAATGGTTTGACAATCATCTAGAAAAAATGCATAGTAGGTTTTATCTTAAAGTGAAATGACCGTGGTAACCTCTTTGTGAAAAATAGATTGAATAAGTATAGAGTGCTGGGGACTTATATCAAGAGTAGTCGGTAATTCATAGGAGTTTTGGATTTAAGATAGGATGCACCTTGGGAAAGGGGCCATTGGAGCTTGAATTCCTAATCCACAAGTGAATTTATTTATTTATTTATTATGGACCCTATTGGTTTATGAGGGATCATACTGAGAAGGAGCTTATATTAGCATTTATCTTATTCTAAACCTAAGGAGAATCATGCATCCATGAGAACAAATTCTCCAACCAGGTTTCTAGGAAAGTCAATCCAAAGTAGTGGGTAGTGTCTAAATTCGTGATCTAAATAGAGTGCTCAGAAGGGAAGGGGCCACTAAAGGCTTTATTCAACACCATAGAGAAGATAATTGGCATAGGTATTTGGTGTCTAAGTCAAGGAGAATGCTTGGGGACTCATATCTTCCAAGAGCAGTGTATCCACTAGGTGAGTCCTTTATTAGCAACAAACATCAAACAAACAATTTGGTGCCCATCGATTTAATGTCACTAGGAAGAAAGCATGGGGATCCTCCATAGTGTCATTGTCGGATAGTATCTTTGGCTCGATGGGTGCTATCACTAGGGCAACTACTGAGTGAATACCTCTAGGGGACCTATATCAACTCAAAAGTAGTCAAGAGGAAAGGAGCCTCTAGGGGACTTAACCTAAACCTCAAATATACTCAACCTAGTTAGTGCATGGTGGTTAGTTTGAGAAAAAAGTGTAGGGACTCACATCTTAGTAAACAAAATCAACATGAGGTAGCTTACTTGCTAGGCAGTGAAGCCTACTAAACTAACAATGTGCTCGTTGGTTTGCAATGATCAAGTTAAGAAGAAAGCGCATGGACTCACATCCACTGGACAAGTGACCACTAGGGTGATGTCTTAGAAGGTAGCAGTGGATGGAAGCTAATGAGTGGGCCAGGGGCTCTCACTTCAAAATATCCTCAGATAAAAGATATGTGTTTATTTTTGTGCTTGTGTTAAAGGGAATAGGACACTACTTGAGTTCTCTTACACCTATCCTAAACATATTGGAGAATTTAATGAAATGGTGTCGCAAATGACATTTGTCTTCCCACCAAGAAAGGATGCCTCTTGGGTTGTCTTACACCTACTTTAATTATGCTAATCGAAATAAGATGCCTCTTGGGTTCTCTCACACCTATTCTAGTAGCATTAGGGCATTATGTTTGATTATGTTCGTGTCGTGAAAGAGGGATAGGATACTTCTTGGGTTCTCTTACACCTACCCTAAACACGTCGTGGCGATTCACTGAGCAAAGCGACAGAATGAGAGTAGATTTTGATGAAGAAATTTTATTCTTTTGATGATAATTGTTTTCAAATATATTTTATGGGTAATATTTCTTCAAAGCCCATTAATTGGAAGCATCAATTCCCCTTTATAATCAATAAGTGATATATCCTCCTTGGTAGGCCTTTTCTATGACAAAGGGCCTTGTGGGTTCAAACTTGCATCCCATCTTTGATGAAACAATTAGTCTCCTTAGAACTAGGACAATCTCTTGAAAAGTTCTGGGAGGACCACTTGTTTGAGCTTGAATTATTTTGGATTTGTATAACGAGGTTTTGACACATAGGCTTCTCCTCCAAACCTTCCATTATTCTAACTGACTTGGCATTCTATTTTGTAGTGATTTGACTGATCCATCTCTTAGTGATGGGGTGAACTTTGGTAGAATGAGTTCAAATCATAAAGAGAATAGGTATCAGTTGGAGTTCTTGATGGGTATGCCCACTAAGCTTCAACTAGCTACTCATGGCACTATCATTTATTATCATCAAGTGTTTTCTTTAGTATATGGATGAGAGTTTTGTTGAATGCTTATGCTAGGCTATTCGCTCTGGGGTAGTAGATGGTGGAGTATCTCCACTATATATCATGTCTTCAGGCGAAGCTATTGATCTTGGTGCTCTTGAATGCAATACCATTATTGAATATAATTCATCGAGGCACCTTGAACCTATATATGATATGATTTCTAAAAAATTGAAGCACATGCTGAGTAGTGACCTCTTTGAGTGGGATTGTCTTCATCGACTTGGAAAAGTAGTCGATGGTAGGTAGAATGAACTGATGTCCCTTGAAAGAAGGAGGATCGATCGAACCCACAATGTCGGTACCCCAATACTCAAATGGCCATGAGGCCAATGTAGGATGTAGGATGTAGAATGTTGGGTGGTTGATATAAGACCACAGTGTACGAATTGATATCATCTCTAGATTCATTGGTTTGTGATCATAGAAGGCCAATAGTATCCTAGTCACTTGATCTTTGCTTTCATCTTTGGACTAGATTGATGAGCTCCACATAGACCTGAGTGTACCTCAGCACGATCTTATGACCTTTGTGTTTGTCTAAATAGCGTAACCATATTTGATTAAAGGACCATCGGTATAAGGTGCCATCCATGAGCATAAGAGCTCTCGCTATGATGGGCTTGATTCTTGAGGTAGTTTGCCTTTAGTCAAGTAATCCATGAATGGTTGCCTCCAATCCAACTCCTTGTCATTTTTGGCAACGATAACCTCCCCTTCAAGAGAAAGTCTCTCGACGCATTCAACATCAATAAAGGATGTGACTTGTCTGTTTTGGATCTTTATTGGAGTGGACTCATTTTCCAAACATGCCAATTCTTTGGTAAGTTTGGCCAAAGCACCTGCTACTACATTCTCTCCTTGAGGGAACTTGTAGATGGTGACCTCAGTGATTTGGGCCAATAGCTTCATGGTGTACTCATGATAATGACAAAGCTTAGGTTTTAGAACCTTGCAAGACCTGACAATCTGGTTGATGACCAATTAAAAATCCCAATAGATGTTGATGCTCTTAACAAAAACTGTAATGACTAACTCTAGACTAGCAATCAAAGCCTCATGCCCGGCTTCATTGTTGGTGCAAGGGTTGGAGAGATAGTATGAGAATCTCATCACATCGCGGTATGGAGTTAGAAGAACTATTCCTACCCCTGCCTTTTTTGGAAGAGTAGATCATGGTTCTTCTCCTTTATGAAAGGAAGCCACACCATAAAAATACATCTCCCAATGGTGATTGTCAACCTCCCCTAAGTTAATGATTTGTTTGTCAGGGAGATCATCACTAAGTGGAGAATCAAAGGTAGTGGGTGTCTTTGCTAAGAAATCCACCAATTCTGTCCTTTCTAGGAGGTAATGTGATATCAAACTATGAGAGAATGATGGACCAACGTGCCAAATGTCTAGATAGTGTTGGCCATGTCATGAGATACTGTAGTGGATTGGTTCTTGAAATGAAGTTCTCCTTATGAGAAAGCATATAGTGCCATAGCTTTTGGGATGCAAAGATCAAAGCTAGGCAAAATTTCTCAATAGGTGGGAAGTTCACTTTCGCAGGAATCAGCTGACGGCTAAGGTAGTAGAGAGCACTCTCCTTCCCTTCATCATTGGATTGAACCAACAAAGTGCCAAGGGAGTTATCCAATATTAAGAGGATGAGTGGCACACATAATATTAGGACTTCACCAAATATAACTTGATATCTTCAAAGGCATGCCGACACTTGTCATCCTACTTGAACTTGGCATCCTTTTTGACAAGTGCTAAAAATGGTTTGCATCTTCTCGATAGGTTGGAGATAAAGCATCTTAAATATGCCAACCACCCTTGAAAAGATCTGAGTTGAGTTAAACTTTTAGGTGGTAGCATTTCTAAGATAGCTTTGATCTTTTCTTGATCTATCTCTATTCCCCAGTGTTAGACAACAAATCCAATGACCTTCTCTAAAGCTACTATGAGTGCTCAATTCAGGAGATTCATTTTGAGGTTATATTATCTTAACCATTCAAAAACTACTCTCAAGTTAAAGAGATGGTCTTTCTTTTCTCTTCTTTTGACTACTAGATCATCAACATATGATTCAACTTGTTGATGAATGAGTTTGTTGAAGATCTGAATCATGGCCCATTGGTATGTAGCACCACCATTTTTAAGGCCAAAAGGCATGAATTTATAATAATAAATTTTGGTGGGGTTAAAAGTAGTGTTTCATCCTCAGCCATCTTGATTGGTTGTAGCATGACCCATCCATGAAAAGAATACTACATGAGATGGCGATGTCCATAATTTTGGTATGAAGAGGAAACTCATCCTTAGGACAAGCCTTATTTAAGTCCCTGAAATCGGCGGTATGCAAACTTGGCCATTCTTCTTCTTACATGCGACCAGCTAACTAGGTAGGGTATTTTCTTCACGATGAAAGATCGATTAATTTCTTGACTTCAAAATGACTGTTATTAATTTGTGCATGTGTCTAGGATCTTGCTTGATAGGGTTATTGCTAGTTTGTGGCTTTATCTCAAGATAAATGAGATCTCTTTATAGCTCCATGCAAAAGCGTCCTTAAACTCAATCAATAACTAAGTTATTGATTTCTTCTTCATTTAGCAATGAATGTAATCAGCGAATTTCTTCCCAGGTTGATTTCTTTAAGCTTGTCGATTGTTGAATAGATTTCTTCTTCGAATTATGGCAGTGCATCTTTGATTTGGAGATTATCTAGATCATCTGAAGTTTTTAAACACACATCCTCTTAAGATCTAGAGTGGTTTGAGAAGAACTGTCATTTGGATGATTGGTAACAAGATAATCATCGTCATCATTTGGACCTGTATCAAATCCTAGGTGCTTGATTGTGCATCCTTGCCTCTGTTGTTCCATAATGTTTTGAAGTATTCTGACCTGCACTTAGACCATGTATAAGGAATCAAACCTTTCTTTATAAGGTTAAAAACATAAGGTGAGTACCAATCAAAAAGCAATTCCATTAATTCTTTATATGAATTAATCCTTAAGTCCTACATCAATTTTTGGACTTGAAGATGATGATCCAATAGGAATCTCTTCAACTTGACATCCCTGGAAGACTAAGAGGCTTCTTTAATTACTAAACCTTCAACTTTTTGAGAGAAAATTGAGGTTTGAGCTAAGGTTCTTAACTGTTGTTTGATAGTTTCACATAAATTTGATTCGAATATATTCATGCTTTGCTTGGAGGCTGTGGTGAAATTTTTAATATTCTATAAAATAAGATAATATACATCCATCTTCACTCTATGCAGGATAAAATGAAGATCGAAATATACATCTCTTCTTTTTATGTAATTTTGACACCTTGTAGATTCGCAGATGTTCTTATTGAGGGTGATTGAGTATGACATTGAGAAGAGGTGTACTATCCCTAAATATAGAAGTCACCACCCTACAACGGACCTAATCACCTCAACAAGGGCTCCTAAGGATAATGGGTGCATATGCAAAGATTCTTCCCACTTTACATGAAAAAGTAAAGTAGGGTTTATTTTAAACCGGGTTCATTAAGTTCCTTACAGGGGTAAGCCCCCATAATTAATTACATCCTAAGGAATGAGATCCCTTAAGAATTCTCTCGATTACGTTAAATGATCATTATCTTCAAAAATTTTAATAGGCAGGACTATCAATCAATTAGTTTATTTTAGAAGATCAAATGGGATTGATCAAAGAGAGGGAGTTATTATCGAAGCCAAAGAAAGATAAGTAGGAGATGTTTACGATGCTAGGAAACCTAGCGAACATCTCAAACTATCATATGGTTGGGCTTTATATTTTTGAAATTGATTTAATTTATTTGAGCTGAATTTTCATTAGAAATTTAGGGCTTATGATTCCACAACACAAGATTATGGAAATGCCTAAGAGGTGAGGATTTATGCCTATGGTCCACAAAGGGGAGAAGCAACCTCACAACCTAAATCTAGGGAGCTTTGGTGAGGGCCAAAAGTACAACCTAAATATAATGCAAAAATGGGTATTTGGTTTGCCTTCACCAGATAGGATAAACCACGATTGCACGGACTTACTCCAGGGGTGGCCAACTAACTTCTCCTATGGTTTTAAATTCATGTAGGAAAGTCATATGCTTTATACAAGATATCTAGGCTGTTATTTATTTAGAAAGAGACAAAGTCCTTAAACTCACTCTCAAAAGAGACTAGATCATGTAAGGGTATACTTTAAATGACCTAAATCTAATGCAATTCAGATTACATTTTATTTTAATTTTTTTGGACAATCATTTTGACTCAGGCTAATAGGATTCATATGCCTAATGCATGAGAAATGAGATTATTGGCTAAAATTAGTGAGAAGGGAGGAGGTGTATTTACACCATTGCTCTCAAAGGTCAAGCCAAGTTTCTCTGGCAAAGGTGGAAGCTCTTCAATCAAGTGTGAAAATAATATGCATTTGTGCATGATGTTATAAAAGAAATACTCATCCGGCTAAGGGGTTGCTAATTATTTTATCTTAATTTTAGCTTAAGCTTTAGGTGAAGTTATGAGTTCTTTATTTTCAATTTAGAATTATTAAATTTGGTAGAAGATTTATTTTTTTCTTAGAGCCTAATCCACATCCAGGCCATACATCAAGCAAGGAAGAAACTAGAAAAAAGATGCCATCTTAATGGACAAGCTAAACAAATCATCAATCAATTCATAAAGCTAACACAAAAGAATAAGAAGCCATTTGTGGTCTAGCACCACTGTACAAACTTGAAAATGAATTGGATAGCCGAGCTCTACCCTTACTAATGAATTAAGTATAATTAAGTGAGGAATTCATTATTTTGGGGTCTTCAAGCTTCATTTCTTTATTCTTCTTTTCTTTTTTCTTATTCTTTTCTTCTTTCTTCTTTGGTTCTTTCTTTTGGATGGTTGAAAGGTGGTTGCTAGAAAGGCTTCATATGGTACACAAGAGGTAATCTTATGACCAATGCTCATCTTAATGCCCATAACAATCATTCCAAAATCCTAATTGCAAAAATTACATGAAAAAAGAATAGTAAATCTTATTAATACCCGCAAAATTGAGATTAGCTAAACAAATCACACAAATTAGAAACATGTATATTGGACTTATCACCCCACACATGGGTGGCTAAGTCCACACAATATTATGCTTGGGGTATAAGCACCATAAAAGCATTTATATTTTATTTATTACTACCCTTAAGCACAATCCCCTGTAGAAAATAATTATTAGAGTAAATTATCCTATCATTCAATCTATGCACATTCCCTCTAACATCTAGACTAATACATATATCATAAAACAAAAGAAAACATCAAACCATGCATAACCATAAGCTAAAGTTAGAAGTGGTGACTTAGCCTAATGTGTGTGCTTTAGAGGTTTGTGAGGTATGCTTAGCTATGACTTTAAGTTAGAATATTCTAAGTGTGAAGAATGTTCAACTTAGAGGAGGGTTTCATTTAATTGGTTTAGTTATTTTGGGTTGATTTTATTTTATGTTTTGATTGGGTTCAAGTGAATCCTGTAATTAATTACTAAGTTGTAAAGATAGGGAAAGGGAAGAGAACTTCTCTTTCCTTCCCTAACATAAGTAATTTCTAAAGTAGATTCATGTTTTAGTTTTGTTTAGTGATTATTTTATTATGTGTTTTAATTAATCCTAAGTTTAGATGAACTCTAAACAAACCTATTTAAAAAGAAAGGCATCTTAAGATTAAAGAAAGTGAGTTAAGATCACAAAACACATACATCACTTCATTTCTTTCCCAACATGTATAACATGCATATGAATGAATCCTAAACATATCTATGCATACAAATGGGAATGTTTAGCATACTTTATGATGCATGCTAAGTAAGTTACTTAAGAAAATTTAAATATTTATGATGCATGATTTTTATTAAATAGCAAAGGGATTTCTTATCCAATTTTCACATGCACATATGAATGTATGAAAGGCATAAGTGAGTACAATACCCTTGTTAACCAGGGGTGTAAGATACAAGACCTACTTAGGGTTAGCTAAAGCCTCGCAACCCCGGGATTGTCCAGACTAATGTACCACTTTCCTTAAATACAAGCATATGTACAAAAGAAATGAATGGAAATAAAGATGCAAAAGTTTGTATTTATTTTATTTTTGATCTGTTTATGCAATTTATATGTATAAGTGTAGGTGTCCTTCTTAAGTAATAGTGTAGGAATGAATAGAAAATGGAATTAGGCAAGTGTTGTGTTCTTTTCAAATGAACTATACACTTTGCCAAATCCTATTCAAAACTATACCAAAAGAGAGAAGATGGAAAACTACATTGAGCACATCCTTATATTTTACTCACTTGCAAGCTTATAAGTAAGATATAAGTAACACACTTTTAGTTTTTATAATTGATTCATATATTTTAAAAATAATTTGGATTTAATAGTGATAATAGCCACTCTTCTTCTTACTTTAGCCAAAACATACAATTTGACATTAAGGAAAAATTTTCATTTTAAATTTGATTTTTGAAAAACATGAATGTATGAAATAAAATGACACACAAATTTAGCATGTTAAGAAAGAACTAAAATAATGAAAGCATAAAAACACATTCACCTTAATTAATTCTTAAAGACAATCTTATGAAATAAGAAAGCTTAAAGCAAATTAAAGTTTGTTTAAATGTGATTTTTATTTGATTTTGAGTTGGATTTAATTTAGAAAATGTGAGTTGAGTTTGATGTTCCTAACCCATTCCCACATGTGTTTGACATTTTTGTTCAATTTTTAGGTGATTAAATTCATTTTATATTTGATTAGGTTAAGGTATGAATTAAGTATGTTAATTACCCCACATACCTTAGCATAGTTAATCAAATAATTATGAGCCAATGAATGAAATGGCATAAAACTCACAAGAAATTTAAATTTGCAATGCACCTAGGAAGGAAAAGGCCTAATGCAATTTGGCTCATGATTAATGATTAATTAAGCTAAGGGGATTAACTTAAGTAATTTCAAAAACCCCTCACACATATGAGTTGAATTTTGATTTTCTTAATTGTACTTAGGCTATTAAACACCTAAACATTTACCCAAGAAGAATTAATTGAGCTAGGAAAAGTTTTAGAATTTTATAAAATTAATTAAGGGGATAATTAGTGAATTAACCTTTAATTAAGGTAAGATTTAGGAATAAAGGGTGTTTAAGGAATATCTTAAGGAGAGTATCCCAAAATTATACTGTAAACCTCACATTCAGTTAATAAAAACTTAATTGACTCAATTAAAGGGTTAAATAACTAATTATATCATTAATTAAGTCTAATTCGATTAAGGGAGTAATTAATAAATGGACTAGTAATCCCTCTAATTAAGCCACCAACAAATCCCACGAAAATTAGGGGAGGTATAGGTCATCCCTCTAATTACACGCAAGAAGTTTGAGATTAATCAGTGGATTAATTAGGGAGTAGTTAGCAAATTAACATTCTTAACAAAACCTAAATTTAGAAAAGAGAACTATTCAAAATCAATTAAAATCAATTTTAGAATATTTTATGTTTAATTATCTTTCTAATGCATTTTATTTCATATTTTTTTGATTTTTCTATGTTGAGATATGAATTTTAGAAGCTTAGGTGATTAATTAGAATTAACTAAATACTTAATTATATCATTAATCGTACGACGCCACGCATGCGGCTGACATGGCATGCACGTTACATGCATCAGGGCCTGATTGGTTATTTAAAATGATCGTAGCATGCGTGGCGATGTGGCGCTACCTTTCTCCTCGTCAGATCAAGATCAGACATCTAAGATTAAAGCAGTGGATTAGAGGATTAAAAATGAATATATCGCATGTTTTAATCTCGGATGTCCATCAAAAAAGTGCGGATGGACGGCTAAAGATTCGTCCCTACAAATGATTATGGAAAATGAACACTGCCCATCTTCAAGGAGATGATTCGAGCTCGATTGAGCTTGGACTAATCCCAAAATTTACCCACACCATTAACATGCATAGAAGATCACATCCAACGGCTAGATTTTCATGGGGTGAAGATTTTCTTCACAAAGGACCAACACATAATGAAATTAAGCATGGTTTAATGGCTAACCTTGCCAGAGGTGATCACCGACGCTCGATTCCCTTGGAGAAGCTTCGTCTAGTTGAGATGAAGCTTTGCTGAGACTTTGAGGCTTGGAAATTGAATGGATTCTTCTAGAGGCCAACGCCTCCTTAGCTTGAGCTCAGCTTTGGTCTAGGGCACTCCTCCTCTACCTTTGAAGCTTGGGAAAAAGTATGGGTGCACTCGATTTAGTTCTCTGATGAAGCTTGAAGAATGAATTGAGTTGATGTTGAGTGTGGAGAAAGTTGGAAATTCAATGAGCTCCTATTTTTTTAAGTGATGAAAATTGAAATGGGAATTTTAATCTCCTCACAGGATCACTTGAATGACTCTCCGACTTTTTTAACACTGTCGACAATGGCTGTGAAGATTCAAATGAATTAGGGGGAGTATATCTCCCCCTTTGGCAATCAGACGATCGAGCATGGGCTTGCCATTTTGATCCAATTGCCTTGATTCAAAGGGTTTGTTTGGCTGTTAGGTCTATCCTTGAGTTTATTTTAGGCCAGGGAGTGGAATGGTGAACTCCCCATGTGCTTTAATTGAGTGTAAGAAAGATTCCCATGTGTCCATTTCAAAGCATGTGCTTGATTTGGCCATTGGGTTGGGTTTGGCTGACCTAAACCCATTGGTTTGGGTGCATCACCCTCCCTAGTGTTCACTTGATCTACTAGGAGAGAATCAAGTAGGTATGAAGATTTGACCAAATTTCAAGTGGAATTGAAAATTTACTATGACCTAGTGGTAAAATGGTCATTTATTTGATTTTGAATTTGGGTATGTTTGGTATGTTGAGAAAATAGGTTTAGCCATGTTTCATTGGATTTTGAGTTCATTTGGAATGGTTTGGCTCAGGTTAATCCATTTAGGTCAAAATGGGTCAACTTGGGTCAAGCTGACCAATTGGTCAAATTGGGTCAAACCCAGGGTTGGATCAAGTTCATGTGACCATTTGAAATATTTTGGCAATTTTGGTTTGATTCAATTTGGTTTATGTTTGAATTTGGTTCATATGACTTCATTTAGGTCAAATGGGTCAAGTTGACCAATTGACCCATTTGACCTATTTGAGCTAGGTCATGGGTAGGTTTAGGTTTGGTTAGTCATATGAAGTGGATTGGTATCTTTGTTTCCAATCAATTTTGGTTAAGTTTGAATTTGGCTCAATATGACCCTTTTAGGTCAAGTTGGGTTCAAGGTCAATTGGGCTAGTTAGGTCTAGTTGGCCAATTGAGGCTTTGGTCAAGTTCAACAAGTGATTTAGAATGAACTTGACCCATTGGTTTCACTCAATTTGGCATAGATCAAGTTTTGACACATTTTGACTTGTTAGGTCAAGTTGGGTCAACTTGGGTCAAGTGGCCAATTGGGTTAGGTTTGGCTCAAATGTTGACTTGGTCAAGTTCAACATTGATCATGAACTTAGATCATTGGTTTCAATCAATTTGGCTTATGGTGGATTTTGTATGTTGGGTTTCATTTTAGTGTTGACTTGGTCAACCCTTTGGTTTGACTTATTTGATTGATTGATCATCTCATGATGATTGTTAATCATGATGAGAGGCATGGATGAGTTTGATTCAATCCAATTTGGTTAGGATTAGAATTTGGCTCATAGAATTAGGTCACTTTGGGTCAAGTGAGCCTAAGTAGGTCAAATGGCTTGGTCAAAGCTTGATTTGAGTTTGATTGAAGTCACATATGGACTTATGATTGAAATATAAATCCATTTGCAAGTGGTTTGAAGTCAAATGGTTCTGATTCATTTGACAATTTCAAATTCAAAGTGAACATGAAATGGATTTGATTTTTTTGAATTGAATTTGGTTAAGTGATTGAAGTTTGTATTTATATTTGGATTCATGATTGAAGGATTGATTGAATCAAGAAGGAAAATCAAGAGTTTGGCTTGATTTGAAGTTGATTTGGCTAAGTTCAAGATTTTGACTTGAAAGGCTTAAGTTGGATTTTGATTGAATTTGAACTTGAATTTTGGACTTAGTTTTGGTTGTTTGAATGTATATTTCATTTATATTTGTGAATATAAATGAGTTATGAGAAAATTTCATGAATTTGAATTGATTTGAAGATGATTTAGGCTAAATCCTTAAGAGAGGATTAAGGACTTAAGAAGGATTTTTGAATTGAACTTGAATTTTGAATTTATTTTTAATTGATTTGAATTTATATTTCATTTATGAATTTAAATGAGAATATAAATGAGTTGTGAGAAAATTTTATGAATTTGAATTGATTTGAAGATGATCTAGGCTAAGTCCTTAAGAAGAAAATTAAGGACTTAGGAAAGATTTTGAAATAGGAATTTGAATTTTGAATTTTGAATTGATTGATTTGTATTTATATTTTATTTATATATGTGAATATAAATGAGAATATAAATGAGTTATAAGAAAATTTCATGAATTTGAATTGATTTAGATTTGATTTTGGCTAAGTCCATGAAGGGAAATCAAAGGACTTAGGAAGATTTGGAATTTCAACTTGGAATTCAATCATGAATATCAATCATGTGTTTCAATCATGTATTTCAATCATGTGTTTCAATCATGTGGAATTGATTTGAGTTTGGAGAAAATCAATTAGGCTAAAATTGATTTAGGTTTCATGTTGATTTGATTTGGAGTTTGACTTGAAGGATGGAAGTAAGGAAAGTGGTTTAAGCTATAGGGCAGACAGATTTTCCTAACACCCCTAAGGCATGACCTACTCCTATGGCTAACTCTTCTACATCTATAGGGTTAGATTGAGTGTCCACCTAATCACTAGATATGTCTTAGGACTAAGGATCTCTTAAAGTCTAAGAGGAGTCCTATGTATAAGATGGAGGGGTTGAGAGCTCATCCAAAAAATGAGGTGAATAAAGGGTGCCCAATAGGTGTGGTGATGGAACAAGGAACGCGTATTAATGTTGACGCAATGATCAACGAATCACAATGAGA
The DNA here is from genome assembly GCA_021442155.1 of Cymbidium sinense. Classification (NCBI taxonomy): domain Eukaryota; kingdom Viridiplantae; phylum Streptophyta; class Magnoliopsida; order Asparagales; family Orchidaceae; genus Cymbidium; species Cymbidium sinense. The sequence continues at coordinate 252,207,874 of CM038215.1, forward strand.
ATCCCTAATCGAGGTGTAGGTGAGAACTTAGGTAATGTGGCTACTTTTGTCAAGGACATAAGAGAGGAAGGAGAATCCACAGGGGAGAATATGTGAACCTTCCACTAAGGAAGTAGGTTCAAGTCACCCATAAGGGGATGAGAGGTTTGATTTGATTTGAGTCTCATTGGGGAGAGAATTCCATTGAAGAAGAGGGTTGAATTTGTTTCAATTTTTAGATTTGGATTTTGTGATGAACCTAGTTGGTTTGCGATGGATCGCACTGAGTAGGAGCCACTGAGGCATAAATTTGACTCAAATTTACTAATCCAAAGGGGTAGTCTACCAAACACATAGTAGGACTAACCAACCAAAGGGATGCCTTTTAGTATGCAGCAACTGTACTAGGAAGAAAGTGTAGTAGACTTACATCCTCTAACATAGGGACCAGTTCCTGGGGTAATCTATTAGCAAGGAAGCATTAACACCTAGGTGACTAAGTGAATAGGGGACTTAAATCAACTCAAGGATAGTCAAGATTAATTTTATTTTAGATTTATTTTGATGGATTGTTTGATGGATCATCCGAGAATGAGCTTATATCTAAACCTACCTTAGATTCTTGATCCAAAGGGAGTAGCTTCACCGATGGGAGAACTATCGACCAAAGGAGTGCCTTTCAGTTTGCAATGATCAATTGAAGGGAAGAAGGCTCGAGGACTCACATCTTTCACTATAAAAGACTACTAGGGTGATCAGTTGCTTTGGGAACCAAATCAAACCCGACCTAAGGCTGCCCGTCAGTTTGAGACAATCATGCTAGAAAGAGTGCATCATAGTATTGCATGTTCCAAAGTAGAATGACTGTTGGGGTAACTTGCTTTTAAAAAAAAATTGAACCTTTAGGGCACTGTGAGTGCAGGACTTTATCTCCCAGTAGTCGATTCTTATAGGGAGTTCTTCTGACATTGCCCTAAAGATAGGATGTCTGCTTGGGAAAAGGGGGCGCTTTGGGGGCTTGAATTCTTAATCCACAAGCAAATTAATTTGTTTGTTTTGTTTAATTTGTTTATCATGTACCCTGTTAGTTTGTGAGGGATCAAATTGAGAAGGAGATTATATCAGCCTAGACCTATCTCAGATTTACTAAACCAAGGGAGAATCTGCATCCAGAACAAATTCTCCAATCATAGGGTGGCTATTTGGAAAGGGGATTTTCCAATCAAAGTAACCAGTAATGTCAAATGGGGTCCAAAGGATGTGATCCAAATAGAGTGCCCGAGATGAGGGCTAAGGGATTAATCCAAAACCTTAGAGAAGATGACATGGCTAGTCATATATCAAATAGGTATTCGGTGGCCAACTCAAGGAGAAAGTGCGAGGACTCACATCTTCCAAGAGTGGTGTATCCGGTGAGTCTTGTCAGCATAGCGAACATCAACCAACCTAAGGTGCCGTCGGTTTGCAATCGACTAGAAAGCTGGGGACTCATCCTCCTATATAGCGTAGATTATTGGGATAGTCTATCTTTTCGTAGGTATTACCTAGGCGGCTTGAGTGAATGCCTTGGGGACTTATATTAACTCAAACATAGTCAAGAGGAAAGGATCCTTTGGGGGACTTATCCTAAATCTCAAATATGCTCGACCTAATTATATCATGATGATTAGTTCAAGAAGAAAGCAAGGGGACTCACATCTTCTTAAACAAAATCAACATGAGGTAGCTCTTGGTTGGTGAAGTCATACTAATAAGATGCTCATTGGTTTTGCAATGGTCAAGTCAAGAAGAAAGTGTGGGGACTCACATCTTTAAACAAACGGGTGACATACTAACGAGGTAGCATGTAGATTTGACCTAGCGACTAATGAGTGAGTGCCATGGGGAACTTGCTCCCACATGAAACTTTAAGATAAAAGATTTGTGTTTATTTTTGTGCATATGTTAAAAGGGAATAGGACGTCTCTCAGGTTCTATTACACTTACCTTAAACATGATAGGGGATTTTGATGAAATGGTGCCACAGATGGCAACCGGGAATCCCCACTAAGAAAGGATGCCGCTTGGGTTCTCTCACACCTAACTTAGTTGTGCTAATCGAAATAGGATGCCTCTCAGGTTCTCTTACACCTATTCTAATAGCACTGGGAGATTGTGTTGGTGTTGTGCAAGAGGGATAGGATGCCACTGGGGGAGTCTTACACCTACCCTAAACACGTCACGATGGATTCACAAGATAAGCAAACAACGCTTTGAAAGAAGAGAAGATTTTGATGAAATGGAATTAGATTTTTGTTCTTTGATAGAATTATTTTCAAAGAGGATTTATTTCATGGTTAATATTTCTTTAGATAGAGGCCATAAATTAGAAGCATCAGGTGATACCCTTTATAATCAATGAGTTGATAAGATCCTCCTTGGTAGGTCTTCTCTATGACATAGGGGCCTTCCAAAGTGGGTTCAAACTTGCCTCCCATATTTTGATGGGAAACAATTGGTCTCCTTAGGGCTAACATAAGTTCTCCTACTCGAAAAGACTTAGGGCGGACCAGCTTGTTGTGAGTTTGAATCATTTTTTCCATGTACAACTTGAGGTTCTAGCACGCCTGTAGGCGACTCTCCTCCAAACCTTTGAGCTCTTCTAATCATAATTTTGCATTCAGCTCTATAATGATCTTTATGCCTAATGCTATTCTTAGTGATGAGAGTTGAACTTCTAAAGGTAGAATGGCTTTGGATCCATTCATTAAGGAAAATTGGGTAGACTAAGTTGGAGTTTGGTATGTGGTGCGATAGGCCCACAAGGCTTCAACCAATTGCTCGTTCCACTGTGCTTGTTGTCATCAAGAGTCTTCTTCAATATCTGGATGAGAGTTTTATGAATGCTTCTGCTAAGCCATTTACACTGGGGTAATCGATGGCGGAGTATCTCTAATCTATACCATTTCTTCTGGAAAAGCTATTGATCTTCGTGCTTTTGAATGCAGTACCATCATTGAATATAATTCATTGAGAAACCCTGAACCTATATACAATATGGTTCTTGAAAAACTAAAGTACATGCTAAGCTGTGACCTCTCTGAGTGGGTTTACCTCTGCCCACTTGGAAAAGTAGTCGGTGGCAGCTAAGATGAACCGATAACCCTTGGAAGAAGGAGGATCGATCAGACCCACAATGTCGGTACCCCAACACTCAAATGGCCATGTGGCTAATGTAGGGTGTAGAATGTTGGGTGGTTGGTGGAGGATCACACGTGCACCTAACACTGATGGCATCTCCTAGCTAGATCCATACAGTCTGTAATCATCGACGACCATTAGTATTTTAGTCTCTTGATGTTCGTCTTTATCTTCAGACTAGATTGATGTGCTCTTCATAGACTTGAATGTACCTCAATTACAATGCCATGAGCTTCGTGTTTATCTAAACAACATAACCACATCTGGTCAAAAGACCGTTGGTACAGGGTGACATCAATGAGAGCATAGGAGAAAGCTCTTTATTTCACCTGATGGGATTGTGAATTTTCTTGAGGTTGTTTGCCGGTGTTCAAATAGTTTATGAACTGTTGTCTCCAATCTAGCTCCCTGTCCTTATAGGCAACGACAATCTCCCCTTCAAGAGGAAGTCTCTCGATGAGTTCAACATTAATAAGGGATAGGATTTGTCTATTTTGGACCCTTATTAAAATGGACTCATCTTCTGGACATGCCAATTATTTAACAAGTTTGGCCAATGCATCTACTATTGCGTTCTTTGCTTGGGGAACCTTGTAGATGGTGACTTCAGGAATTTGGGCCAAAAACTTCAAGGTATATTCGTGGTAATGACAAAGCTTGGGTTTGAGAACCTTGTAGGACCCCACAATCTAATTGATGACCAATTGAGAATCCCTAAAGAAATTGATGCTCTTGACATTGATAGTGATGGCTAACTCTAGACTAACAATCAAAGCCTCATACTCAACTTCATTGTTGGTGTAGGGGTTGGAAATATAATATGAGAATCTCATCACATCACGGTCTAGAGTTTGGAGAACTATTCCTACCCCTGCCTTTCCTGGAAGAGTAGATCGTGGTGCTTCCCCTTAATGAAAAGAAGCTGCACCATCAAAATACTTCTCCCATCGACAGTTGTCAACCTCTCCTAAGTTCATGATTTGTTTGTCAGGGAGATCATCACTAAGTGGAGAATCAACAGGAAGTGGGTGTGCTGCTAAGAAATTCACAAGTGCTTGTCCTTTTACCACACGGAGGGGTATGAATGTGATATCAAACTGTGAGAGGATCATGGACCATCGTTCCAAACATCCGAATAGAATTGGTTGTGTCATGAGGTACTACAGTGGATTTGTTCTAGAGATCAATTTCACCTTATGAGAATGCATATAATGGCGTAGCTTCTGAGATGCAAAGATCAAAGCTAGGCAATGTTTCTCAATCGGTAGATTGTTTGCTTCAGCATATAAGATGAAGGCTGAGGTAGTAGAGAGAGTTTTCCTTCCCTTCATCATTTGCTTGGGCCAACAGAGTGCCAAGAGAATCATCCCATGCAATAGTGTAGAGGATGAGTGGCCTGCCCGAGATAGGGGCTACTAAAATGGGCGGCTTTACCAAATACTGCTTGATGTCTTTAAAGGCATGCTGACACTTGTCATCTCTCTTGAACTTGGCATTGTACAAAATTTTAAGAAAATAACTACAAATTCAACCACTTGAAAAAAAAATATGAATGCATGTATTTTTAATAGAAAAAAAGAGTTTTCATACATTAGCTAAACACACATTCAAATGTATGAAAGTTTTAAGCAAGTATGTCACCGCTGTTCTACACTAGGATAGTGAGGTAGGAACCTCCTTGGGGCTACTTAAAGCTCTGCATCCCCAAAATGTTTAGACTAATATACCCACTATTCTTAAATACATATGAATGTATAAGAAACTATAAGAAAGAAAAATCATGCAAAAATTGTATTTGATTTGTTTGATTTATTTATGTGAATGAATTAAAGCTCTATCTAAATTATAATATCAAAGTGCTTAAGAATGAAATCAAGCAGGTACATCACCATTTGTTCTACACTAAGGGAGTGAGGTAGGAACCTCCTTGGGTCTACTTAAAGCCATGTGTCCCCAGGATATCCAGACTAATATACCCATTAACATTCAAACTTATGCAAGTCAACATATGAATGTAAGAAAGAGACTTCACTTCATACACTAAGCTTATATTCACATTCATCTGCTATGTATGTGTAACTAAAGTCACAATGTACATATTATTATTCATTACTAAGCTTTTAAAAATACCTTTGATATTTAATTGTAATAATAGCCAAACATATTTTTAATTAAGCCAACACAGGCTGATTGACATAAAATAAATCATTTTCATTTGATTAATTTCAAAGAAATGAATGCATGACTACAAGTGGCAGACAACATTTTAACATGATTGAAAAGAAATAAATAAACACAATAATGTGATTTCATTCAATCAAACTAATTCATTAGGACAATTATATTAAACAAGATCATTTAAAACAAACCAAATTTCTTTAAAAAAATCATTTGTTGATCTTTATGTTTCATTTGATTTAAGAAATGTGAAAGAGATTTGCTAATCCTAGTCTCATTCCCATATGAGTGAGTTAATTTGATTTAATAAAAAATAATTATGTTGATTTTATGACTTGATTAGGTTGAGGTATGAATTAAATCAATTAATTAAACCCTTACCTATATCACATTAAGTTAATTAACTAATTAATGATGAGCCAACATGATATGCAACCAGCATGAAAAGTAAATTAGAAATGCTCCTAAGAAATGAAAGGGGCCTAATGCAATTGACTCATAATTAATAATTAATTAAGCTTAGGAGATTTGTTTAGTTACTTTTATGATTTTCTCATACATGTAAGCTAATCATAATTTCATTAAATTTTTTTAGACTATTAAACATCTAAAGAACTACCCAAGGTTGATTAATAAAACTTAGGAATGAATTGTATTTAGTTAATTAAGTCCATTAATTATCTAATTAAATCCTAATTTTCCTTAATCAAAAATATGAAATGGACTTAGGGAAAGAGACAACAAAGGAAGCCTAAGTCTCAATCCCTAAATCTTTTCAATTAGTTAATTAAAGTTCATATATGATTTGGGATTTGATTTTGATTTTGGCTAATTAATTAATTAATAAGTCTTAATTAATTAATTTTAAAGAGGGAATAGAGAAGACTTAAGGAAAAGATTGGAAGAGGAGTCCCAATCCATTTCCCTAAGTTTCTCCACTATTAACAGAGGCTAATGAACTTAATTAATGGATCAATTCACTATTCATTTTCTAAATTATCAATAATTAAGGTAGGAGAGTAATTAAGGCTTAATCAATCAATTTCCCTAATTAACTATCCAATAAAATCATAAAAAATAAGGGAGGCAGAGGTCATCCCCTAAACATCTCTGGAAAGTTTGAAATTAATTGAATAATTAATGAGAGAGTAATTAGGCTAATTAAAATTTTAATTAAACCTAAATTAAGCAAAAATTACTATTCAAATTAATTAATAATACTTTTCTTGGATTCTCCTCTAAAATACCTTTAAAATGAGCCCTAATTTATATTTTTGGGATTTTTCTAGGATTAGTTATGAATTTTAGAAGTTTCAGTCTTAAAAATGGATTAATTAATCTAATTAAAGTGCTAATCCCATCGGTGCCACATGGTTGCTGACGCGACGTGCTTTCCATGTGGTGCGATGGGATAGGTGATTTAAATTGTCAAATTGAAATGCTATCTCGAATTATGGCGGACACGCTTTCCCATGGATCGTCCAATTTAAGATCGAATGATCATGATTAAATCTCGTGGTTAAAGAGAAAATAGAGGGGATCTAAGCTTGATCAGATTAGAACTATCCATTTCGATCATGTGGAACGGACAATCCATGATCTGTCTTCTTCGCGAGTGGCGAAAGACTAATACCGTTTGTCTTTCTCTGTTCGATCCGAGCTCACCAGAGCTCGGATTAGGATCAAATTGATCCCACACCAATAGGAGAAGAAGGAAAAGACATACAAAGGTCAAAATCAACCCACTTGAAAATTCCCTTCACAAAGGCTCAAAAAAATTCACCTAAACTACAATTTTGAGGATTTACCTCACCGGAGCTAATGTACGGCGGTGGGATCGATGGAGGTAGCTTCGTACAGTTGAGGAAAAACTTTGTTTTGAAGCTTGGACCTCAATTTGGAGTGAGCCGCTTGGACAACCAATCCACGCACGTAGGAGCTTCGACTTTGATCAAACTCGAACCGCCAGTGGGTTGGAAGCTTGGGAAAAGATTTAGTATTGCTCAATGAGGTGTGATGATGGTGTGTGTGAGTTTAATTGAAGTTTGATTAAAGGATGGATAAGTTTGAATCAAGGGAGGCCTCCCATATTTTGGTTTGATGTAAAACCAAGGAGGGAGAAAATGGGGGAACTTGGAAGCTTGGGGAAAGGCTATGGGAGACTCTCCTTCACTCTCTCTATCTCAAATGAAGTAGAATGCCCTACTTCCCGTTCGAATTGAGGGGGTATATCCCTTCAATTGCTGAGGTGGATGGACGAGATTTAATCCCATTTTTTCTCTTACCAGCCATCGTAAGACCGCCAGACTTGTCTCCATGTCCGTGGCTCGCCGAGAATGGAGGAGAAGATATGGCGAGTCTCAAGGCGATATGGGGAGATCTTATTTTCTTTGTCCATAGGGTTCTCAGTTTATCTTGAGAGGGGAAGAGGTGAACTCCCCTTGGTCCATGGCTGATCCTAACTATTCTAATGTGGGCTAGGAAGCTTAAGTGCGCTCTATATGGTAATGGGATGGCTGCCTGAGTGATGGGAGAGTGGACTTTGCCAAATGGGGAAGCAATCCTATGGGGCAGGTTTGTCCAATGGCTAATTCTCTTGTGTGGGACCACTTTTCATTTGGAATGATTATAGGCTGACCTAGGGTTAATTTATGTCTAGTTTGGTCAAACCTTATGGTCCCATGGGTTGGTTTTAGGTGCTTTGGCTTCATTTGGTCAAATGGGTTCATGTTGGGTTGGGTTGACCAATTGGTTAAATTAGGTGAAACCAAGGCATAGGTTAGGTTTATATGATGATTTAAAGATTTTTTTGTTCAAGTGGTTTTGATTAATTTGGCTTAGGTTTAATTTTGGCTTATTTAGATTGAAATAGGTCAAATGGGCTAAGTTGATCAATTTGACCAATTTGACTAAATTGGGTTGAGTTAGGTGTTGGTTCATGTTCAATTGGTTAATTGAAAATGATTGTAAGCTTTGGTTTGGATTGATTTGGGTTTAATTTAGATTTTGGAAAATTTGACCTAGGTTGCGTCAAGTTCACCAATTGGTCAAATTAGGCTCAATTGTGGCTTTGGTCAAGTTCAATAAGTGATTCAGAATGAACTTGAGCCACTGGTTGTAATCAATTTGGGTTAAATCATGATTTGACCCATTTTTGCTATTTAGGCCAATTTGGGTCAACTTAGATCAAATGGTCAATTGGGCTTCGTTTGGCTCAATTAAGGGTTTCACCATGTTCAATCATTGAGTATTAATGAGTTTGAATCAATGGTTTCAATCAATTTGGTATATGGTGGGTTTTGGCTAGTTTAGGTTTCATTTGGGCTAAAGGTTGACTTGGTCAAAGGATCAAGTTGACTTGGTTTGACCCAATTCAAGATAATTGATCACCCTAGGATGATTGTTGATCATGATATGAGGTTTAGATGGGCTTAGTTCAATCCAATTTGGGTTGGATTAGAACTTTGCTCAAAAAGGGTGTTGACCTCACTTTTGGAGTGAGCTCTCAACTTCTCCATCTTAGACATAGGACTCCTATAAACACTAAGAGTTTCTTAGTCTTAAGAAACTTCTAGTGATTAGGTGAATACTCAACCTGCCCTAGAGACTTAGAATGGTTTATCATAGGATTAGGTGATGCATTAAGGATTTAAGGAAACCACTTACCCTATAGCTTAAATCTAGCCCATGTACACTCCTTCAAACCAATCCAAATCAAATCTCAAATCAATTCTAACTCAATTGATTTTTCTCAATCTAAAATCAATTCCAACTCAATTATGTTTCTCAAATCCAAAATCAACTCCAAATTCAATTCCAATCCCAAATGATTCAAATCCAAAATCAATTTCAAATCCAACTCCAATTCTAGATGATTGAAACACATGATCATTTCCAAATCCAAAACCTTCCTAAGCTGTATGAATCACATACATAAGCTTAACCAAACCCTTTGAATCAACCCAAAGCCAAGTGATATCTTTATAAATGACTTATTCTATCATTTATATTCACAACTATGAATAAAATTGGCATCCAAATCGTCCAAATCAAATGAACATAAATCAAACAAAATCAAAACCCCTTTTTCAAACTTTTTGATCTACCTTAGCCAAATTCACAATCAAATCACTCCTAATTCACATGATTCTCTCATGAATCATTTATATTCACATTTATCTTCACAAATATAAATAAAATATAAATTCAAATGGCCAAAACCAAATCAATATCAATTCAAAACTCAAATCTAAACCCAATTTATATCCTTTATGCCGATTTCTTGGATTTAGCCAAATTATTCTCAAATAAATCCAAACCCTTAGATTTTCTCTTCAAACAATCACTCCTTCAATCACATGCCTGAATATAAACATAAACTAAAATCACCAAGCCAAAATCAAACTAACCCAAGTCAAACCCATGATCATCCTTTTGACTTGAAATTGTCAAATGAACCAAAACCTATTTGACTCCAAACCACTTGCAATTGGATTTATATTTCCATCATAAGTCCATATGTGAGTTCAACCAAACTTGAATCAAGCCATGATCAAGCCAATTGACCCATTTAGGCTCACTTGACCCAAAGAGACCAAAAGGACCTTTTTGAGCCAAGTTCTAATCCAACCCAAATTGGATTGAACTAAGTCTATCTAAACCTCAATCATGATCAACAATCATCATGGGATGATCAATCACCTTGAGGTTGGTCAAACCAAGTCAAACCTAGCCTTTGACCAAGTCAACATTTAGCCCAAATGAAATCTAGACTAGCCAAAATCCATCATATACGAAATTGATTGAAACCATTGATCCAAACTCATTCATAATCAATGATTGAACATGGCCAAGCCATCAATTGAGCCAAACCAAGCCTAATTGGCCACTTGACCTAAGTTGACCCAAATTAGCCTAAAAAGTCAAAATGGGTCAAATCAGGATTTAATCCAAATTGATTGTAACCAATGGCTCAAGTTCATTCCAAATCACTTATTGAACTTGACCAAAGCTTCAATTGACCAATTAGACCCAACCTAGCCCAATTGACCATGAACCCAACTTAATCCAAAAGGTCAAATCAACTTGAAATAAAACCAATTCAAATTGATTGAAACTAAAGCTAACAATACAATTCAAATGATCAACCAAGCCTAAACCAACCCATGACCTAACCCAATTGGGTCAAATGGGTCAAATTAGTCAACTTTACCCATTTGATCCAAATGAACCAAAACCAAATCTAAACCAAATTAAACCAAACTAATGATACCCATAGGCTCCAAATGCTCATTTGAACTTAACCTAACACTTGGTTTGACCCAATTTGACCAATTGATTAACCTAACCCAATTTGACCCAACTTGACCCAAATGGATCAAATTGAGCCAAATCAAATCAAATGAACTCCAAATCACTTGAAATTTTGCCCAAACCATTTTTAAATCATTTCAAATCTGCCCAAATCAAAATCATAGCCAAATAACCACTTTCCCTTGGGTCAAAGGGTATCCCATGACCAAATTCACTTAGAATTTGGCCATTTCTTTCTCATGGCCATTTGGCACCCATCTATTGGTCCACATAAGCACCAAGGTGGGTGGTGAACATGACCCAATGAGCTTGGGTTGGCCATGACCCAAGGGGAGGACAAACCAACCTCCCTAATCACCCTTGGACACTTGGCTCACCAAATTTACTCACCAATCACATGGGCAGCCACTCTCCCTCACTCCTCCACCCAAAATGACACATGTGGGATGTTTTCCAACTCAAATCGATCAGTCAATCCAAGCCATTGAGCCAAAATAGCAAATCAGCCATCCACCATCTGATCCAAAGAGGGGGAGATATACCACCCCTCCCCCCTCATTCTCACTCAAACAGAACACATTCAGTCATGAGAGCTCTAAAAGTCGAAGCCAAGCATCCCAGAGCTTTCCTTAGCCATTCCCGAACTTCCTTGCTTCCCATTTCTTGATTTTACTCAAAAATGGAATAGGGGAGATCAATCATGAGCTCAACTCACTCAATCCTCAACCAAAGTAAAATTAATCATGCACACATCATCCTTGGACCAAGGCGAGTCAAAATGAATCAAATCGAGCTTATGTCCAGTAAGTTCAATCGGAGTCGATCACCTATGCATCGTGGATTGGTATTCTGAGATAACTACATCAAATCAATGCTCATGCGACTCAACAAAGCTTTATTTCATCCAAACAAAGCTTCCTCAATCGTTGGAACCACAGGCCACAAGCTCTGGTAAGGTATATCATTGAAACCGACCTTGGAGAAAAAATTGCTTGATCCTTTATGAAGGAAATCATCATGTCACGCGATCTCCATCATTAGATGTGTTTCTTGTGCTTCCCTGAAGGTGTGGGATGAATTTAATCTCCATTCGAGCTCAAGTGATCTTGAATCGAGCGATGATCGATGGATGATATCCGTCTCTCTCCGCTCGTGAGGAGATAGATTACGGACCGTCTGCTTCACGTGATCTAAATGGACAGTCCTAATCAAATCACACTTTAGGTCTCTCTGATTTCCTCATAAGTCATAGGAGTAATCTCGGTCGATCTTAGATCGGGGCGGCTGAGAAAACTCGTCCACGCTTCGGTACCGGATGTAACTTAAATAACCAATCCTGTCGAGCCACATGGAAAGTGCGTCGTGTTAGCTGCCACATGGCCTAATGGGTTTAGGAGTTTAAATAAGCTTAATTAATCTAATTTTAATGATGAAACTTTCAAAATTTATAATTAATTATAGAAAAATCTAAAAAATACAAATAAACACTCATTTTAAAGATATTCAGGGGAGAATAATAGAAAATTAAAATCAGTTAAGTTTGAACAGTGATTTTGACTCAATTTGGGTTTTATTAGAAATATAATTAAGCTGATTACTCTCTAATTACTCTAGAATTAATTCCAAACTTTTTGAGATTAATTAGTGGGATGACCTCTACCTTCAATGATTTTTTTTGGAATTTATTATTTGATTAATTAGGAGAATTGCTTATTTCATTCTTAATCTCTCTCTTAATTAATTAAATAAATAATTAGCATGCTAAACAGTAATGAATCCGTTAATGAAGTTGGCCAATATTTTCCCCCAAGCTTATTTCATTTGGATAACACTTAATCAATTTACAATTAATTAATGGCTTAATCACTTCATTAAATAACTTAATTAATAAAACTCAAAACCAAATCATTCCAAAACTCAATTATTCAATTCTTAGGTAGATTCTTTGGTGTTCAATAACCTAAGAGAATTACAAAGAAAATTATAATCAAACTATATTTGTAGAAGGGTTATAAAAGTACTTAATCAAATCCTTTAGCTTAATTAAACAATAATTGTGAGTCAATTGTTGATTTAATTTCCATGTGGTTGGGCATCATATGTTGGCTCATAATTACTTGGATAATTATGTTAAAGTGGTATAGGTAAGGGGTAATTAATGGATTTTATTCATACCTTAACCAAATCAAAGCATAAAATCAACCTAATTGTTTTAAATTAAACCAAACCAATTCACACATAGGGGAATGGGTTAGGACTAGCAAACCCTTTTTATATTTCCTAAGTCGAATAAAATTCAAAGATGAAAATCTTCTTAAAGAATTTTGATTCATTCTAAATAATCTTATTTTATATGATTGTCCTTAAGAATTAATTAGGTTGAATAAAGTCATGTTCTTATATCCCTTTATTTCTTTCCAATCATGCTAAATATTATTTTTCATATGGAATCATGCATTCATTTCTTTTAAAAAATTAATTAAATAAAAAGTTTTCTTTTATGTCAAATTGCATGTGTTGGCTAAAATTAAGAATATGAGTAGCTATTATCATTATTAAACCAAAAATTATTTTTTAAAACTTATAAATTAATGATTATAAATGAAGTGATGCTAGTTATAAATGTTTATAAGCTTGCATGTGATGATAGCATAAGATGTGCATTATGAAGTTCTCTTTCCTTCTCTTAACATTGATTCAGATAGGATTTCCAAGTGTATAGTTCATTTAAAAAGAACAAAACACTTGCCTAAATCTATTCCTATGCATCTCTATATTAAGACTTAGGAAGGACCTTTTTATTACACATGTAAATCATACAACCAAATCAAACATAATCTCTTTCATGATTCTTTATCCATTTAGTTCTTTTGTACATCTACATGTATGTAGAAAAGTGATAAATTAGTGGGACATCCAGGATGAGGCTTTAAGTACTAAGTAGGTCTTGTACCTTATGCCCTTGGTGTAAAAATAATGGCACCATACTCACTTATAACTTTTATACATGCGGATGTGAATTTAGCTAATGGATGAAAAATCCCTCTTTTCTACATAACAAAGACATAGATTAATGATCCAATTAACAAATGGAATATGCACATTTTCAAATCACATCTCTTTGCATTCATCATCAAAGTGTGGTAAGATTTGCATTGCATGTATAGATATGCTTAGGATTATTCATATGCATGGTATACATGGTGGAAATAAATGAATGGGTGTGTGTTATGTGATAGTAATCCACCCTAACTAATCCTAACATACCTTTCTTATTGAATAAGGCTATTTAGAGCGAATCTAAATTTAGGGTTAATTAAACTACATAATAAACCATTCACTAAAGGAAATTAATTAATCAAATTTACCTTAAAAATCACTTAAGGTAGGAATGAAAGAGATCTCTCTTCTCTTTTCTTTCCTTCACAATATTTAGTCACTAAGTGTAGGTTCATTCAAACCAAATCAAATCACCAACTAACATTGACAAGTCAACTAAATCACTTAAAATGAAACCACCATCTAAATTGAATCTTTCAAACTTGGAAACTTTCAACCTTAAAGTTTAGCTAAGACATGCTACACAAACCTTAAATTTTACAAACATTAGGCTAAGTCATCACTTCTAGATCTATGTTAGGGCAGTGCATGATTCGATGCATGATTTTATCTTGTGGTGTAATATTTTAGACTGAATGCTAGGGTGTATGTGCGTAGACTGGATGATAGGGCGATCTTAGCCTAATCATATTTTTTTTGCAGGGGGTTGTGCTTAAGGGGCGATGTAATAATAATATAAATGCTTTTTACTATGCAGGTTACTTATACCCCTAAGCATAACCCAAATTAAGGCTGGTGGGCTTGGTTACCCATATTTGGGGTACTAAGCCAAAATTATTTCTATAACTGGTTGGGTTGTATGGTGTGTTTAACTGATATTTATTTTGTAGGTGTAGCTAGATTTACTTTCCTTCCTTTTAATATAATTTTTTTGCATTAGGATTAGGATAAGTCTTATGGGGACTAAGATGAACATTGGTTATAAGACCATGTCTTATATACCATGTGAGGCCTTGGAGCAAACTACAACCCAAGTAAAACCAAAAGAAAGAAATGGAGCAAACCAAGATGAAGGAATGAAGGGCAAGGAGTGAAGAATGGAGGATGAAGAGTGAAGACCCCCATAAAATTTGTCATTTCATAATTGTAATTTATTCTTTCATTATACGGGGATGTATAAGGGTAGAGCTCTGCTACCCATTTTCCTTTTTTTTTGGTTTGTGTGTAAAACCTGACCACATCAGCCTCTTATTCTTTTGCAAAAATTTTATAAATTGATTGATATTTTGGTTATGATTGCACAATTAGAATGACATGATTTTTCTAGTTTCTTAATTGTTTGATGATTGTTGAATGGCCTAGATGCGATTAGGCTCTTAAAAGAAAAATAAATTTTCTATCCAATTAATCAATTCAAAATTAAACTAAATAATTCATAACCTCACCTAAAGCTTAGGATATATATCAAGATAATAAAAGATTTAACAATCCCTTAGCTAGATGTTGTATGTCTCATATCATGCATAAATCATATTGTCTCACTTCTAATGGAGGGCTTCCACCTTTGAAAATGGCTTGACCTTTGAGAGCCATGGTGGAAACACACCTCCTTCTTTCTAATTTTAGCCCATAATTAATTTTCTCATGCATTAGGTATATATAATCCTATAGCTTGTGTCAAATAAAAATGTCCAAAAATCAAAATAAAACTTGACAAAATTTACCTTAAATTTTGGTCATTATTCAAGCCTTTCATGATCTAGTCTCTTAGGGAGTGAGTTTAAGTACTTAATCTCATTTTTAAATAAACAACAGCCTAGCCATCCTGCAAAGAATAAACTTTCCTATATGTATTTAAAATCATAGGAGGAGTTAGTTGGCGGCCACCCCAAGTGGTTGTAAATCCAAAAGTCGGGTGATTTGATCCCCCCTTGTGGAGGTAAACCATATACCCATTTTCACCTTATATTTAGGTCAGACTTTGGCTTATATTGAAGCTCCATAGATTTAGGATCAGAGGTTATTGTTTTCCTTTATGGGCTACAAGTATAAATCCTCACCTCTTAGGCATTTCTACAATCTTGTATTATGGAATTGTAAGCCCTAGATTTCTAATAAAAATCAACTCAAATATATAATTCTCTTCAATTTCAAAAATATAAAGCCTTACCATAGGATAGTTTGGGATGCTCACTAGGTTTCCTAGTATCACGAGTATCCCCTACTCAACTCCCTTTGGTTTCGATAATAACTCTCTTCTTTTGATCAATCCCACTTGATTTTCTAAAAATAACCAATTGATTGATAGTCCTATCTTTGAAAATATTTGAAGACAATGATCATTTACCTTAATAGAGAGTATTCCTAAGGAACCTCATCCCTTAGGATGTAATTAATTATGAGGGCTTGCCTCCATTGAGAACTTAACAAATCAGGCTTAAAAGAAACCCTACTTTACTTCCATGTAAAGTTAGGGAAAGATCTCTAGTACATTCGAAGACCCATTGGCCTTAAGAGTCCTTATCAGGTGATTAGGTCTATTATAAGATGGTGACTTCTATCGCTTGAGATAGTACATTATTCCTCAATGTCATACTCGATCACCTCAATAAGTACCCCCCCCCCACCAAAGATCTATGTGGTGTCCCACATTTTCGATAAAAATAAACACCACAAATGGTCTTTAGGTCACTTTAGGTCAAGTGGACCTAAATGGGTCAATTGGTTTGGTTTTGGCTAGAATCAAGTTTAGTTGAACTCATATATGAGCCTATGATTGAAATATAAATCCAACTATAATCAATTTGGAGTGTAGTGGATTTTGGCCCATTGAAGTTTTCAAGTCAAAGACTTAACTTGACTTGGGTTGGGTTGAATTAGATTTGATAATTATAGTTTATGTTAATATTTGGGTGAGTGGTTGAACGAATGATTGATTCATGCAAAAATCCATGGGTTTTGAAAGTATTTGGATATGATTTGGCCACGTTCAAGAAATTGGCTAAAAAGGTTAAAATTAGAAATTTGATTTGATTTGGGTTTGGTTTTGGCCATTTGGATTTATATTTCATTTATATTTGTGAATATAAATGAAGGTATAAATGATTCATGAGAAAATCACTTGAGTTTGGAGTGAGTTGGAAGCAAATTTGACCAAGCTTAAGGATGTAGGTCAAAAGGGCTTTAGTAGGGAATCGATTTGGTTTGATTTATTTTTGATCATTGGAGGGTGTGTTTCATTTATATTTGTAAATATAAATGAAGGAATAATTGATTTATAAAGAAATCAACTGAGTTTGGGCTAATTTGGGTTGATATTTGATTAAGCTTGTGGAGGTAAGTCCATATGGCATAAGAAAGGTCTTGATTTAGTTTGATTTGATTTGGCTCATTTAAATTTGGATTTCATTTATATTTATGAATATAAATGAAGGAATGACTAATTTATAAAGAAATAAACCAAGTTTGATTTTATTTAAAGGGATTTTTGGCTAAGCATATGAAGGTAGTTCATATGGCTTAGGAAGGGATTTTGGAATTTGAATTTGATTTTGGGTTCTAGTCATTTGATTTGGAATTTGGATTGGAATTTGATTTGAGATTGAATTGGTGTTTGGGAAAATCAATTGAATTGGGGCTGATTTGAATTTAGTTAAGGCTAAGTCCATAAGATAAATTCAAATGGCTTAGGAAGGGTTTCAAAATTTGAATTTGATCATTGGTTTCAATCATTTGATTTAGAATTGATTTATAATTTGGGTTTGAATTTGATTTAAGGTTTGGATTTGAGGAAGGAAGAATGGATTGAGTTTAGGCTATAGGGTAAGAAAGTTTTTTTAAAATGCCTAAGGCATGACCTATTCCCATGGCTAATCCTTCTAAGTCTATAGGCTTAAGTTAAGTGTTCACCTAATCACTAGAAGTGTCATAAGACAAAGGAGCTCTTAGTGTCTACAAGAGTCCTAGATCTATGATGTGAAAGTTGACAGCTCACTCCAAAATTGAGGTCAGCAAAAGAGCGTCCAATAGGTATGGTGTAACTGACGAGCTGCACCGCACGTATTGGTGTTGACCAAGATGATCAACAATCTCTGAAGGATCACTGCAGCAGAAATGATCCTTCGAGATGTAGAATCAAGATCTTAGTGCAATGCAACTCAACTAATGCAAAGGGCATAAGAGAGGAAGGAAGCATCCACTCAGGGATCAAGCATGTGAACCTTCCACTTATCCGCTAGGGATACGAATTTGATTTGGTTTGATTCTATGCTGAGAGGATATAATTTGCACCTCGTTGGGGAGGAATTTGATTTGATTTGGGAAGAAAAGATTCGTTGGGATTAAGGATCCATAACCCACGGGTGAGTGCATGAACCTTCCACTGGGGAAGCAGGTTCAAATTATTCACTATGCATGGGAATTTGATTTGTTTATGATTCGGGACTCCAGGGAAGAGGATGTGATTTTGATTTTGAGGGCACATTTGTTAGAGATATGAGCTCAAATCCACTAAGGATAAGATGGGTTTAATATATGGATTTTATGGGGAAGGATGGTGGATTTAATAAAATAGACCCTATCAGTGTGTGATGAATCCACTAAGCAGGGGCTAATATCATCTTAGACCTATCTTAGATTTACAAATCAAAAGGGTAAGTCTACTAACCTTTAGGTAGAGCTAACCAACCTAAGGGGTGCCTTTTGGTGTGCAATGGTCAAGTTAGGAAGAAATCTTGTAGACTTACATCCTCTGAAATAAGGAACCATTTGGGTGATCAGTTGACAACACAATAAATCGACCCAACCTAAGGCGACTATTGAGTGAATGTCACTGTGGACTCATATCAACTCAAGAATAGTTAAAGTTAATTTCATTTTAGATGGACTCCGGTGTGTGATAGATCTACTAAGAAGGGGCTAATATCAGTCTAGTCTTATCATAGATTTACAAATCCAAAGGGATAGTCTACCAGCTATTAGGTAGAGCTAACCAACCTAAGGGGTGCCTTTCAGTGTGCAATGGTCAAGTCAAAGAGAAGCTTATAGACTTACATCCTCTTAAACAAGGAACCACTAGGGTGATCAGTTGAGAGCATAATAAATCAAACCCAACCTAAGGCGACTATTGAGTGAATGCTGTTGTGGACTCATATAGACTCAAGAATAGTCAAAGTTAATTTCATTTTAGATGGACCCCATTAGTGTGCGATAGATCCACTAAGAAGGGGCTAATATCAGTCTAGTCTTATCTAAGATTTGCAAATCCAAATCCAAGGGATAGTCCGCAGCCATCGTAGAGCTAACTTGGGTGCCTTGATGTGCAGTGGGAGAAAGCTTGTAGACTTACATCCTCCCTAAACAAGGAACCGGTGAAGGTTGAGAGCACAACAAATCGACTTGACTGGCGAGTGAATGCTATGGACTCATCGACTCGAATAGTCAAAGTTAATTCCATTTTTGATGGACCCTATCTGTGTGATGGATCCACTAAAAGCTAATATCAACTAATATCTTAGATTTACAAATCTAAAGGGATAGTCTACCGGTCGTGAGGTAGAGCTGACCAACCTAAGGGGTGTCTTTCGGTGTTCAATGGTCAAGTTAAGAAGAAAGCTTCTGGACTTACATCCTCCTCAAATCAAATTTAAACCACTTCAAATTCAAAAGATTTTCTTATAACCTATTCATATTCTCATATATATTCATAAATATATATTCAAACCACCAAAATCAAATTCAAAACTCAAACCCAAATCTAACCTAAATCCAACCTAAACTCTATCAAGATAAATCCTTGAACTCATTCAAATCAAACTCAAATCACTTCAAATTCAAGAGATTTTGTCATAACCCATTTATATTCTCATTTATATTCACAAGTATAAATGAAATATAAATTCAAATAACTAAAACCAATTCAAAACTCAAATCCAAAATCCAAACAAAATCCAACTTATGCCCTTTCAAGTCAAATTCATGAACTTAGCCAAATCGAACTCAAATCAATCCAAACCCTTTGATTTTCTTCATGATTCAATCAATCCTTCAATCATGAATCCAAATATAAACATGAACTTTAATCATCAAACCAAAACTAAATTCAAAACTCAAACCCAAATCAAACCCATGTTCATCCTTTGAACTTGAAATTGTCAAATGAATCAAAACCCATTTGACTCAAAATCACTTGCAAATGGATTTATACTCCAATCATAAGTCCATATGTGACTTCAACCAAACTTGAATAAAGCCTTGAGCAAGTCAATTGACCCACTTAGGCTCACTTAACCCAAAGTGACCTAAAGTACCTTTTTGAGCCAAATTCAAATCCTACCCAAATTGGATTGAACTAATCCCATCTAAGCCTCACATTATGAGCAACAATCATCATGAGATGATCAATCACTCAAATTGGGTCAAACCAAGTCAAACTTAGCCTTTGACCAAGTCAACACTTAACCTAAATGAAACCTAAACTAGCCAAAATCCACCATAGGCTAAATTGATTGAAACCATTGATCTAAACTAGTTTATGATCAATGATTGAACATGAACAAGTCATCATTTGAGCCAAACCTAGCCTTGAAGTTGACCTAAAAGTCAAAATTGGTCAAATCTTGATCTAAGCCAAATTGATTGCAACCAATGGGTCAAATTCATTCTAAATCATTTGTTGAACTTGACCAAATCTCCAACTAGACCCAATTGACCATGAACCCAACTTGACCTAAAGTCAAATCAAGCCAAAATCAAATCAAACCAAAATTGATTGAAACTAAAGCTTGAAAAACATTTCAAATGAGCAACCAAACCTAAACCAACCCATGACCTAATTTGGTCAACTAGGTCAAATTGTTCAACTTGATTTGACCTGAACTCAAATGAACCAAAATTAAATATAAATCAAATTGAACCAAACCAATGATACCAAACCACTCCAATTGGTCATATGAACTTAACTCATGGTTTGACCCAATTTGATAAATTGGTTGACTTGACCCAAGTTGACCCATTTTGACCTAAATGGGTCAACATGAGCTAAATGATATCAAATCAACACCAAATTCATTGAAAATTGGCACAACCCATTTTTCAATTATTCCAAATCTTCCCAATTTGAAATCAAAGCCAAATGATCATTTTTCTCTTATGTTAAAGGGTAACTTATGGCTAACTCAACTTACAATTTGGTCAAATCCTTTTCATAGCCACTTAGCATCCTTTTAGTGGTCCACTTGAACACCAAGCGATATGGTGAGCATGACCCAATGGGTTTGGGTCAAACCTAATGACCAAACTGACAACCAAATGGAAAATGAGCACATGGAATCACTCCATACTCTCATTTAACACTTGAGCAACTCCTCCACTATACTCCCCTGCCAAAACTGAACCATGTGAAGCTCCTAACAACCTAACAAACCCATTCAATAGGATCAATTTGATCAAAATGGTAAAGGAGCTCATGACCTTCAGATCCAAGTAAGGGGAGATATATTCCCCTAATTCCACTCCAATTCACATGACTTGCTTTCTAGGAACTCAAAGGAAACATTGCCAAGCTCTCCCAAGCATTGCTAAGCTCATTTGAATTTTCCATTTCTCGGTTTGCCTAAGTTGAAAATAAGGGAGGTGAGTGAGAGTGCCAATTTATTCAACTCTCCATAGAAGTCAAATTTCTCTTGCAAGCACCATCAAGGGACCTAATCGAGCTCACCCAAATCAAATCCCAAGCATCCAAGCCATAAGAAGGAGGAGTTCGATCAAACTCGCAAGACATTGAAGCTTACTTTGGCCAATAGGAAGATCTACTTCATCTCAAGTCCTAAAACCTTCAACAGAGCTTCATCTCCACTAAACAAAGCTACCTCAATGTTTGGGAGTGTCGGTGATAGCCTTCAGAGAAGTGATTCAAAATTGAGCCTAGGGAGAATTTTTTTCTCCTTTGTGAAGTGAACTTTAATCCTAATTGAAATTGACTGTTGGATGTTCTTCCCCACACCTCTTGATGGTGTGGGTTGAATCCCTGCCCAAGCTGAGCTCAAGTGAGCTCAAATCAAGCCATGGAGGATGGATGGCCTCTGTCTCCCATAGGTGAGGGGGAGGGACGAAACATGGACCGTCCATCCTGCATGTTTTCGATGGATGGCGATCCTGATTAAAACATGTTAGATCCCGGATTAATCCTTTAGAAATTGCATGCTTGATCTCAATCATCTAATCTTTGATCGAACGGTCCAAGGGAAAGTGCATGACACTGCCAGCTACTATGGCATTGGATGTGATAACTTAAATAACCAATCCCATCATGCCACGTGGAAAGCAGGCTCCAGTGGTCCACATGGCACCAATAAGATTAGTTATATAATTAAGGTATTTAATGACCTATTAATTATTAAACTTCAAATATTTATAACTAAATATAGAAAAATTAAAAAATGCAAAAAGATAATTAAAGGGGGAATAATATAAAATTAATTTTGATTGATTTTCAATAGTATATTTCACTCAATTTAGGTTTTATTAGTAATGTAATTATGTTAATTACTCTCTAATTATTTCATTAATTAATTTCAAACTTCTCAGGTATGTTTTATGGGATGACTTGTACCTCACCTAATTTTCTTGGAATTTATTAATGGTTTAATTAGGATAATTATTTGATTCATTCCTAATCACTCCTTTAATTAATTAAGTGATTAATTATTAATCTATTAAATAGTGATGAATCATTAATTGGGCTAAATCACTATGTAATTTTGAAGGGACTTAGGGGAATGAGATTCCTTTTCTAATCTCTTCCCTAAGTTAACTCCATTTGGAAAACATTTAATCAAGTTGTAATTAATGGCCTAATCATTTTTAATTAATAAATTCAATTAATCAAAATTCATTAAATCAATAATCTTAATTCTTAGGTAGATCCTTAGGTGTTCAAAAGCCTAAGGTAAGCTTAAGAAATCATAATTCAACTCACATGTATGGGATCATGAAAGTACTTAATTAAATTAATCAATAATAGCCAATTGCATTGGGTCCATTTCTTTCTTAGGTGCATTACTAATTTAAATTCAATGTCATTTCATATTTGGTTGGTTAATTATGTTAAAGTGGTATAGGTAAGAGGTAATTAATAGACTTAATCTACATCTTAACCTAAACAAAACATAAAATCAACTTAATAATTCCAAAAATTAAACTAAAATGACACACACATGAGGGAAATAGGTTAGGACCAACAAATACCCTTTTCATATTTCCTAAATCAAACTCAAAACAAGAATAAAAATCTCTTTAAGAAATGTTGATTCTCTTTAAATGATCTTATTTCATAGGATTGTCTTTAGGAATTAATTAGGGTGAATGAAGTTACATGCTTACATCTCTTTATTTCTTTCCAAGCATGCTAAATGATGTATGTCATATGAAATTATGCATTCACATCTTTTTGAAGAATCAAATAAATGAATTGTTTCCTTTATGTCAAATTGCATGTTTTTGCTAAAATAGGAATATGAGTGGTTATTATCACTACTAAATCAAAGATTATTTTCAAAACTTACAAATTAAAGACTATAAATGAATGTATGCTACTTATAAGTATTTATAAGATTCCATGTGAACATAGCTTAAAATATGTTATGTGGTTTCCTTCTTTTTTCTTAACATGGTTTGTATAGGATTTGCAAAGTGTATAGTTCATTAGAAAAGAACATAACACTTGCTTTAATTTATTCCTATGCACTCCCATGTCATGAATTAAGAAGGATCTTCACATTCATATAAATTAAATAATCAAAATCAAATAAACGTAAACTTTTTGCATGATTCCTTTTTAATTCATTTCTTTTTATACATGCACATGTATTTAAGAAAGTGGTATATTAGTCTGGACATCCTGGGGTTGCGAGGCTTTAAGTATCCCCAAGTAGTTCTTGTACCTTACACCCCTGGTGTAGAAAATAATGACGCCATACTCACTTTTGTCTTTCATACATGTAAATGTTCATTTGATTAATGGATAAAAGAATCCATTTCTTTTCTACTTAATAAAATCATGCATCATGAAACATCTAAATTTTCTTAAACAACATCTCTTAGAATTCATCATCAAGGTGTGTTAAATGTTTACACTTGCATGTATAGATATGCTTAGGATCATTTCATGTGCATGATACAAATGTTGAAAAGAAATAAAGAGTTCTGTGTTTTGTGATTATGATTCATTTTAATTAATCTTAAAATGCCTTTCTTATTTGAATGAATTTATTTAAAACAAATCTAAACATAGGATTAATTAAAACACATAATAAAATATTCATTAAAGAAAAATCACTAATGAATCTATCTTAAAAATTACTTAAGGTAGGGAGGAAAGAGAAGTTCTCTTCTCTTTTCCTCTCTTTATAACACTTACTAATTAAGTGTAGGCTCATTCAAATCAAATCAAATCATCAAATAAAATTAACAAATCAACTAAATCACTTAAATGAAAGCACCCTCTATGTTGAACCCTTTCACACTTATAAAATCTTAATCTTAAAGCCTAGCTAAGACACCACACATTAGGCTAAGTCACCATAGCACACACATTAGGCCAAGTCACCATTTCTAGCTCTATATTAGGGCGGTGCATTATTTGATATTTGGTTTTATTTTATGATGTGATATTTTAGTCTGGATGTTAGGGTGTATGTGCGTAGATTGAATGATAGGACGATCTTAATCTAATCATTGTCTTCTGCATGGGATTATGCTTAGGGGGTGTTATAATAAAAATAAAAATTCTTTTTTGTTGTAGCTAAGTATAATCCAAAATAGGCTAAGTGGACTTGATTACTTATGTGTGTGTGCTAAGTTCAATTTACTCATATACATGCTTGGGATGTGTGGTTTTTTAGCTAATCTTTATTTTGTAAATTTTAGTTAGATTTACTTTTCCCATTTTCATGTAATATTTGCAATTAGGATTTGGAATGAATGTTATGGGATTAGGATGAACATTGGTCATAACTATGCTTGTCTTATGCACCATGTAAAAACCTTTATAGCAACCATATTCTAACCAACCAAAAGAAGAAAAGAAAAGAAGAAAAGAAGAAAGAGGAATGAAGATCCCCATAACATGAATTCCTATTTCATTGTAATGAATTCATTTATAATCCAGGTTGTATAAGGGTAGAGCTCAGCTACCTATATTTCTTTTCAGGTTTATGCAGTGGAGCCCGACCACAATGACTTTTATTCTTTTGTGCTAGCTTTATAATTTGTTTGATGTTTTTTTAGCTTATGCATTAAGATAGCATGTTTTTCCTAGTTTCTTCCTTGCTTTGATAAATGGCCTAGATGTGATTAGTCTCCTAGGGAAAAATAAATTTTCTATCTAATTAATCAACTTAAAATTAAAAATTAACAACTCATAACCTCACCTAAAGCCTAGGTTATAAATTAAGATAAAAGATTTAGCAACCCCTTAGATTGATGTTGTATGTTTCACATCATGCATAAAAATAACTTGCTCTTGCTTATGGAGGGCTTCCACCTTTGCCAAGGACCTTAGCTTGACCTTTAAAATCCATGGTGGAAATACACCTCCTTCTTGTTGATTTTGGCCCATAATCAATTTCTCATGCATTAGGCATGCGAATCCCATAGCTTTTGCCAAATCAATTATTCAAAAATGAAAATAAAATATAACAAACATTTGCATTAGATTAAGTCATGAGTTCATGCCTTACATGATCTAGTCTCTTAGAGAGTGTGTTTAAGAACTTAATCTCTCTCTAAATAAACAACAGCTTAGCTATCTTGCATATGCATATTACTTGCTTACATGAATTTAAAACTATAGTAGAAGTTAGTTGGCGGCCCCCAGGTGGTTGTAAGTCTAAGAGTCGGGAAGTTTATCCTCTCTTGTGAAGGTAAACCATATGCCCATTTTTCCATAGATTTAGGTCATGCTTTGGCCCTCACCAAAGCTCCCTATATTTAGATTCTCAGGTTATTGTTTCCCTTTACGGGCTATAAGCATAAATCCTCACCTCTTAGGCATTTCCATGATCTTGTGTTATGGAATTATAAGTCCTAAATTTATAATAAAAATTCAACTCAAATAAATAATTCTCTTTAAGAATGTAAAGCCCAACCATAGGATAGTTTGGGATGCTAGGCTCCTAGTATCATAAGCATCACCTACTTATCTCTTTTGGTTTTGATAATAACTCCCTCCTTTTGATCAATCTCACTTGATCTTTCTAAATAACCAAGTCCTATCTTTTAAAATCTTTGGAGACAATGATCATTTACCTTAATCTAGAGTATTCCTAAAGAATCTCATTCCTTAGGATGTAATTAACTATGGGGCTTGCCTCAATAGGGAACTTAATGAACCCGATTTAAATAAACCCTACTTTACTTTTCCATGTAAAGTAGGGGAAGAATCTATGGTACATACGAAGACCCATAGTCCTTAGGAGTCCTTATTAAGGTGATTAGGTCCATTATAGGATGTTGATTTTTGTCTCTCGAGATAGCACATCATTTCCCAATGTCATACCCATTCACCCTAATAAGAACATCTATGGATCTACGTGGTGTTCAACACAAGAAGTGTTATCTTTGTTCTTCATTTTATTTTTCTCAAAAAGATAGATGAGGAGTGAAGATAAAAATTCACCACAGATTTTTCTGTTGACTTCTTTGGGGATGGTTCCTCTCTCCATCTTTGGAAAATGATTATTATCTCTAAGTATCGATAGTGGGTTTATATTTTATATGGACATAAGACTACCTTTTTTTTTCGTTGGCACAGCTTATTTCATCCTTAAGCTAAGCTTGCCAACATCCTTTAGGTTTTAGGACCTCACTCCATGTAGGTATTAAAACCCCTATTGGGTTTCCCAATAGATGAAAATAAAAATCTAATAAAATGAAATAATTAAAGACATCCTTATTACCATTTCTATGGTAAGGTAAGGTTCATTCAATAATAATAATAATAATAATAATAATAATAATAATAATAATAATAATAATAATAATAATAATAATAAATCCCTTATAAAACATCAATTTTCAAAAAAAAAACTTTTTCAAAATGCACACAATAAAATGTTTGCATAAAATTTTTCATAAATCAACCTCATCTAACAATCTTCATGATTATTATATGAAGGATCTTCTCAAAATTAAAATCCAAAATCACATTTTTTTTTAAAAAGGCATAAATGAACATCCTCATTCAATTTATTGAATGAAGATTTCATTTTCAAAATAAAATCAGCAATCATCTTTTCAAAAATAAAATCAACAATCATCTTCTCAAACAAATCAAAATCAACAATCATATTTTCAAAAAGCATAAATGAACATCCTCATTTAATTTATTGGATAAAGATTTCATTTTCAAAACAAAATCAACAACCATATTTTCAAAAAGCACAAATGAGCATCCTCGTTCAATTTATTGAATGAAGATTTCATTTTAAAAATAAAATCAACAATCATCTTTTCAAAAATAAAATCAATAATCATCTGTTCAATAATAAAACATTTGGATCCTTTATTTAGCATACCTAAATTTTCCAAGTAAAGAATCCTCTATCAAAATCAAAAATCAAACAACATTTGGATCTTTCATTTAGCATACCTAAATTTGCTAAGTGAAGATTCACTTTTCAAAGTCAAAATCACAAAATCAAAACACACATGGATCCTTTATTTAGCATTCCTAAATCTGCTAAGTAAAGAATCCTCTTTTCAAAAATCAAAACATGAAACATATTTGAAGATCCTTTATTTAGCATACCTTAATTTGCTAAGTAAAGAATCCTCTTTTCAAAATCAAAAATCAAACAATATTTGGATCTTTCAGTTAGCATACCTAAATTAGCTAAGTGAAGATCCACTTTTCAAAATCAAAACACACATGGATCTTTCATTTAGCATACCTAAATTTACTAAGTGAAGATCCACTTTTCAAAAAATCAAAACTAAA
This sequence comes from Cymbidium sinense, assembly GCA_021442155.1. NCBI lineage: Eukaryota > Viridiplantae > Streptophyta > Magnoliopsida > Asparagales > Orchidaceae > Cymbidium > Cymbidium sinense. The sequence continues at coordinate 252,235,580 of CM038215.1, forward strand.
CACATTTGAATTTCTTTAGCATACCTAAATTTTCTAAGAATCCTCTTTACAAAACCATCAAAAACATTAGTTCTTTATTTATTTACATACCTAAATTTGCTAAGTAAAGATCCACTTTTCAAAACCATCAAAATAAAACACATAAGGATTCTTTATTTAGCATACCTAAATTTGCTATGTAAAGATCCTCTTTTCAAAATCCCCAAACATAAAACACATTAGGATTCTTATTTTTAGCATACATAAATTTTCTAAGTAAAGATCCTCTTTTCAAAAATAACAAAACATTTGGACTTTATTTAGCATACCCAAATTTTCTAAGTAAAGATTCCTTTTTTAAATTCACACATAATTCACAAATAAGCAAACAAAAGAAGAAAATTGTCCTCAAACACCTCACCTAACATACTCAAATTTGTTAAGTGAGTAAATTCCAAAATCATAAATCAAAATAAAATCAATTGTCCCTTTACTTCAACATACTCAAATTTGTTAAATGAAGGATCCCCAAACAATCAAGAAAATCACATTCAAATATGAACCAATGGAAGCATCAATCTCTTCAAAATATTTGAACCCATTTTCAACATTACACAAATTTGTTGAAAATAGATTCCAAATTCAAAAAAAAAAAACCCTCCAATTCTAAACTCAAAACCTCTCTCCAAAATCAAAGAGCCCCACTTAACATATCCAAATTATTAAGTGTGGGTTCAAATTATAAAATCAAAATTCAAAAGTTAAATTAAAAAGAAGAAATCGGATTGGGTTTAGTTTTCAGTTGAAATTCTCGAGTTCTCAAAAGGAAGAGCTGGGATGGATTTGGTTGTGCAGTGCCGATTTTCGGTGTTCCCACCTGATCTGGGCTTGTTTTCTCAGTGGATGGATCAGGTTGGGTCTAGTTCTCTGCTTCCCTCCTGGGAGACCAGTGTCATAAATGTCTACAGATTAGGGCATCAGATACGCATGAGCTGAAAAGGCTTCTAGGGAAGGTGTTACTGGATAGTCTCTCTGTCAGTAACTTTCTACACCCCTCTTTTGGATCTGGAGAAAAGAAAGGAGATTTTTAGTTTCATCTCCCTACAGTTCACTTTGATCTCTGGTAGGAAGTTACTTGAGATTCATTTCAAATGTGAGCTTATGATGAGTCAGAGCTAGTTTGATTTACATTTTGTCATACCCAGTGGTGGAAAGACACATGAGAGGGGAGGCTCATGTAGTGAAGTCACAGGCGAGAAGAGGCGGTATAATAGGCAATGTTTATTTAGTGCTCAATCATTCGATAACATTATATTGTGTACACAATAAGAGGAGTTCTATATAAAAAAGATTTAATGGTTCCTCTGTCACCTTTACCCTCGTCCACCATCTCTCCATTAAGTCCCATCATCCACTTTTCCAGCAAAGGCCATCAAAGAAGCATCCAGGGAAAAGAGAGCCCTATTGGTGATCAGTATGGCCAGATCCCATTCCATCTACTCTACATTTGAGGGTGGTAGGCTCTCACCTCCTACCTAGTGGTGAAGAGGAGTGGTGATGAGTATAGTAATGGTTCCATCACCACCACCAACCCAACTATGGAGATAGTAGCGGAGGAGGAGGAGCATTTTCCCATGGCCATAGATATTCCTGGGATTACTACTCCACAGATCTAGTGATAGCGAGCATCTTTCTTTGAGTGAGCATAGCCTCACATGGCTAGCTCTCGGTATCGATGAGGTTCCATCCTTCATGATCGACAAAATTTGGAAGGTGATGCGACAGTGGGATGATATAGCTATGAACACCTCCTTTTATAGCTAAAGCAAAAGGATGAATAAATCGATGGGACAGCCTGAGTTGTTACATGTCTTGGATGAGCCTAAGAGTTTACCTCTGGTAGAGCAGAGCACAAGCTTGTATAAGAAGGTAGTGGATAGTACCTCCGTATAAGCGAAGGACATTAAACTCATGGTTGAGCAGTAGGTGAGAGAAGCATTGGCACAAGCTCGAGGAGGATCCTCGGGCTCCAAAGGGTAGACCCTACCTAGAGGAATCTGAAGTCATCCAGTATCCTAAGAGTTTTATGTTACCTTCTTTCAAGAGCTTTGATGGCAGCAAGAACCCACTGTAGCACATAAAGCATTTCAGGTCCAGTTGTTGCAATGATGGTGGCAATGATACATTACTATTTCATCTTTTTGTTAATAGCTTAGCAGGCATAGCCTTCGATTGGTATGCTAAACTCTCTAATAGTTCAGTGAAGACTTTTGCTGAGTTAGAGCAACTCTTCATTATGAGGTTTGCTGGATCTCAGCAAAGGGTGACTGTAAACGATCTCATTATGGCTCAACAACACCCTGGTGAGTCTCTCATTGATTATATTCTCAGATCGAGCAATTTGAGTATGAAATCTGAACCACAGCTATCTGAACAGCATGCCATCAAAATTCTACTAAAGAATATTCATGGCCCAATCGCCTTCAAGATTAAAGGTTTTACCATCAAGATATTTGAGAAGTTAATCAATAAGGCGGCTAGCTTATAAGGAGAAGCCAAGCAGTTGCCATTTTGGATCAATCAATAAAGGCTATAGAAAGCTTATGAGAAGACAGTGATAGCAATAGACAAGGAAAGCAAGCAGGCCAGTAGTATGAGAGGCCTGTGGTCACAGTCACTTCCACCTCCTCTACACCATCGAGGCTCTTACCAAGCTGTGGCCTCCATGGCTTTGCCTCCTCGACCACATTCATAGCGGTACACATACCCATGAGGTAGCTACCATCCACTTACTCTTATGGATAAACTAAATAAACCATATTCATTTAAGAGGGGAAATTTGGAAGAATCTATTAAAGAAATATGGATTTCCCAAACCTATAAAGGTGGGTGGAAGTGGGCAAGAGCAATGATTCTAACTACCACCTTTTGAGGCCATATTTTGGAGGATTTCTTTACATTCAAGGAGAGCATATATTTAAGACAAGTGTCATAGTATCCTAAAGGAATTCCTTATGGAATAACCATCCAATTTCATTAGGGTAATCCTTGGGGATACATCTCTCAAAACCAAGAAGGTTGGGATATCTCCTTATCCCCAAAGATTGTATATCAAAAATCAAGAAATATTCTTTGCAGGTGCCTGAGGTAGCTCGAACCTCCAACATCAAGGAAGGTTTGCAAGTTTCCATAACCAACTTGGGGAAATGGGAGCTCAAGCAACACTTGCTGGATAGCTAAGTAGTGCAACTGACCTCAGGTCCACATTGCATTTCTTATCTAACATTTCCTTTTAGCTCTTCCTCTGACATCTTGTATTGATAGATGAGGACATCAAATCCCTCACCCCACTTACTTTACTAGATTTCTACTATGTACCTCCTTCAAAATCCAATGAATAAAGCTAGTTTGAATTACATATGTGTCACTTCTGATGGGTTATCTAACTCCACTCTTTTAAAAAGCTCTCCAAGTTTAAATAATAATTATAACAACTCCGATCTTCCCTTTTCTGATTTAAAATTAGACTTTCCTTCTCTGAATAATATAGGTTCACCTCTTGAGATAGACTTGAAATCATCTGACTCTGAGGGTCCCATAGGAGAAGCTATAGGTGAGCTAAATGAGCTGGTAGAACCTTCCACTAACCTGCCACACGAGATCACCGAAGTCAACATCTATAGTGGCAAGGTTCTACCTCCTAGGGCATCACCTCAAGATAAGGGTAAATAAGTCATTAGTTCAGATGATCAAGTCCACATGATGCTCCCCCCTTAGATATGCTTGTGGAGGATTAACCCAGGGTGGATTAAATATCCTCTCTTACCTAAGAAAGTTACCATCAAAGTTAAGCATATATAATGCCCTTATCTTATCCAAAGAGATGAGAAAGTTATTAATCAAGGCTCTTCTTGATCCAGAAATATGCTTAGCTCAGCTAATTGCTATTGGAGAGTAGGCACATTATTCCAGAGAAGCATAAGGAGTCACTTTCATAGATGAATACCTTATTCTGGGGGACATGCAGCACAACCGACCCCTCTACATTTTAATGGACATGGGTAGATTCTAGGGTTCTTATTGATCCAGTGCATTGAACATTATAAGTCTAAAGGGCCCGGATTTACATCTACACTCAGGAGATAACATGATGTTGAGAGAGTTCAATGAGCAAGGGGTGAGGTTCCATAGTGTTACCTTTGAAAATAGGTGAATGGAAGCCAAGTTCTATATCATTAATTCAAATACTTCATTCATTGCTTTGCACGATAGGCCTTGGATACATCAGAATAAGATGATTCCATCCTCCCTTCATCAGTGCATCAAGTTCAGAAGGGATGGAATTGAATATTGTGTCAAAGGAGATGAAAAGCCAATTTCAATCAGAGAGGTTGAGATATATGAAGATGCGATCTACTATCTTCCTCAAAACACCTTTTCTCATGAACATGGTCAAAATTCAAATGCAAAAGAAAAAAGAAAAACAAGAAAAAGAAAAAGAAAACTAAAAATAAAAGAAGAAACACAAGTGAATGAGAAAAAAACATCAAGGAAGAGATGCATGTCACATTTGACCAGTTTATTCCATCATATGGACATATGGGCGATGACTCAACCTCCACCGGTAGAGGTAGAAATAGAGAGTTCTAGAGGAAGGCGACCAACCAAGAGGGGTTATGTTCCAGTTCCTAGGAGTACCCCTACTATTCACATAGTCTTGGAAACCAGTTCAGATGATGAGTCTAACATGATTAGCATACCAACCAACCCCTCTCAGCTGGTTTCATTCGAGGTGAAACTGAGCTGAGCGGTGAGACCGCATCAGTTCACCTTATTTTTAGGATGAGCTCACAACCCCTCCATCTTAAAAATAAGACTCCTCTTAGACTTTAAGAGATCCTTAGTCCTTAGACACATCAAGTGATTAGGTAGACACTAAACCTAACCCTAGAGACTTAGAAGAGTTAGCCATAGGAGTAGGTCATGCCTTAGGGGTGTTAGGAAAATCTGTCTACCTTATAGCTTGAACCACTTTCCTTACTTCATTCCTTCAAGTCAAACTCCAAATCAAATCAACATGAAACCTAAATCAATTTTAGCCTAATTGATTTTCTCCATACTCAAATCAATGCCACATGATTGTAACACATGATTGAAATACATGATTAAAATCCATGATTGAATTCCAAGTTGAAATTCCAAATTCCAAACCTTGCCTAAGTCCTTCGATTTCCCTTCATGGACTTAGCCAAAATCAAATCTAAATAAATTCAAATTCATGAAATTTTCTCATAACTCATTTATATTCTCATTTATATTCACATATATAAATGAAATATAAATTCAAATCAATCAAATCAAAATCCAAAATTTAAATTCCTAATTAAATCTTTCCATTCAATTTCTTCTTTGATTCAATCAATTTTAAAATTTATATTCTCATTTATTCACATATATAAATGAAATATAAATTTAAATCAATCTAAAATTAAAGTTCAATTCACAAATCCTTCTTAAGTCCTTTGGTCTCTCTTAAGGACTTAGCCAAATCTTCAAATCAATTCAAATTCATAAAATTTCCTCACAACTCATTTTATTTCTCATTTATATTCACAAATATAAATGAAATATAAATTCAAACCAAAACCAAGTCCAAAATGCAACTTCAAATTCAATCAAATCAGTCAAAATCTTGAACTTAGCCAAATCAACTTCAAATCAAGCCAATCCTTCATGATTCAATCAATCCTTTGTCATGAATCCAAATATAAATACAAACTTCAATCACTTAACCAATTCAAAAATCAACATTTTATGAAATTAATCAAATCAAAACTTACTTTGACTACTTGCAAATGGACATAACAATCATAAGTCCACATGTGAGTTCAATCAAACTCAAATCACAAATTCACTACTTTTTTACTAAGCAATGCCTCTCATCATGATCACAATCATCATGAGATGATCAATCAATCAAATTGGGCAAACCAAGTCAAACCTAAGGGTTGACCAAAATTAGCCAAATGAAACCCAACATAAAGCCAAAATCCACCATCAAATTGATTGAAATGATAACCATTCAACATTGATCAACATTTGAAACTTGACCAAGTCACTTGACCCAAAGCCCACTAAAAATTGTGATAGCCATTGATTGACGTTTATTCTAAATCACTTGATTGAAACCAAAGCCTCAATTGAAGCTAACTTTGGCCTTGACCCCCTTGACTAAAGGAAAAAAAAAAAATTCAAACTTAAATTGATTGAAGAACAAAGATCCACTTCATGACTAACCTAAACCTACCCATGACCTTAAATAGGTCAAATGGATCAAATTGGTGAACTGACCTAAATGAAGTCATATGAACCAAATTCAAACTTAACCCAAATTGAATCAAGCCACCAAAACATTTCAAATGGTCATATGAACTTGACCCAACCCTTGGTTTGACCCAATTTGACCAATTAATAAACTTGACCCAAGTTGACCCATTTTGACCTAAATGGGTCAACATGAAAACCATACCAAATGAACTCCAATTCCAATGAACCTTGGCCAAACCTATTTTCTCAACATACCAAATTCAAAATTAGCCAAATGACCATTTTACTCCTAGGCCATGAGTAAATTTTGGCCAATTCCACTTGGAATTTGGTCAAATCCTCTTCATACCTTGATACTCTCTGGTAGATCAAGTGAACACTAGGGAGGGTGGTGCATAATGGGTTTGGGTCAGCAACTCCAATGGCCAAATCAAGCATATGCTTTGAAATGGCCACATGGGAATTTTCCTTACAATTGAAGCACATGGGGAGTTCACCTTTCCACCGCTAAAAACAAACTCAAGGATAGTCCTGTCTAACAAACCCTTTGAATCAAGGCAATTGGATCAAATTGGCAAGCCATGATGGTCATTTGATTGCCAAAGGGGAAAATACTCCCCAATTCATTTGAATCTTCAGAGCCATTGTCAATTGAGTGTTAAGAAGTCGAGCCATTTGCCTAATCTTAAGCTTCCTAGAGGGAGATTGAAATTCCCATTTCTCAGTTTTCATTACTTGAAAATAGAGGAGCTCGATTGAATTTCCAACTTTCTCCACACTCAACATCATCTCGATTCATTCTTCAAGCTTCATCAGAGGACAAGTTGAGTGCACCCATACTCTTTCCCAAGATCCAAAGGCAGAGGAGGAGTGCCCCAGACTAAAGCGAGATCAAGCTAAGGAGGTGTTGGCCTCTAGAAGAATTCATTCAATTTATAAGCCTCAAACTCAACAAAGCTTTCAACAAAGCTTCTCCAAAGAGCGGTGATCACCTCTGAGGTTAGCCATTAAACTGAGCTTAATTTCATTGTGTGTTGGTCCTTCATGAATAAAATATTCACCTTATGAAAATTAAGTCATTGCATGTAATCTTCTATGCATGTTGGTGGTGTTGGTAAAATTTGGGATCAATCCAAGCTCAATCGATCACGGATCATCTCCTTGAAGATGGACAATGTCCATTTTCCATAGTCATTTGTAGGGATGAATCTCTGGCCATCCATCTGCACATTTTGGATGGACGGCTGAGATTAAAATGCATGATATATTCATTTTTAAACCTCTGATTCACGGCTTTAATCTCAACCATCTGATCTTTGATTGCGAGGAAAGCGCCTTACCGGCCGCGATAATGATGCAATGTTTTAAATAACCAATCAGCCAAGCATGTAAAGTGCATATGCATCGACACGCATTGGCGTCGATTAATGATATAATTAAGGATTTATTTAATTCTAGTTAATCACCTAAGTTTCTAAAATTCATATCTCAACATATAAAAAAAAAATGACATAAATTGCATTAGAAAGATAATTGAACATAGAATATTCTAAAATTGATTTTAATTGATTTTGAATAATTCTCTTTTCTAAATTTGGTTTTTTATTGAGAATATTAATTTACTAATTACTCCCTAATTAATCCACTAATTAACCTCAAACTTCTTGGGTATTAGAGATGACTTCACTAATTTTCTTGTGATATATTGGTGACTTAATTAGAAGAATTTTTGGTTCATTCTTTAATTACTTAATATAATGACTTAATTAAGTATATTAGTGATTTAACCCTATTGAGTCAATTAAGTTTTTTAAGTGAATGTGAGGTTTAAGAATAATTTTTGGACACTCTCCTTAGATTCCTTAAATTCCCCTTTATTAAATCTTACCTTAATTAAAGCTTAATTCACTAATTATCCCAATTAATTAAAAATTCTAAAACTTTCCAAACTCAATTAATTCTTCTTGGGTAGATGCTTGGGTGTTCAAGAGTCTAACTAAGGAAATCAAGTTCAACTCATGTGAGGTGTTTTGAAATTACTTAAGTAGTTAAACCCCCTTAATTAATCATTAATCATGAGACAAATTGCATTAGGCCTTTTTCTTCCTAGGTGCATTATAAATTTAAATTCCTTGTGAGGTTTTATTTCATCTCATTTACTCATATTTATTTGATTAACTATGCTATGGTGCTGTAGGTAAGGGATAATTAACAAGCTTAATTCATACCTTAACCTAATCAAAATATAAAATGAATCTAATCAACTAAAATTGAACAAAATGTCAAACACATGTGGGAATGGATTAGAAACAAACTCAACTCACATTTTCCAAATTAAATCAAACTCAAAATCAAATAAAATCACATTTAAATAAACATTGATTTGCTTTCTTTCTTATTTCATAAGATTGTCTTTAGGAATTAATTAAGGTGAATGTGTTTACATGATTTCATTATTTTAGTTCCTTCCTCACATACTAAATATGTGTGTCATATGATTTCATACATTCATGTTTTCAAAATCAAATTTGAAATGAAAATGTTTCCTTTATGCCAAATTGCATGTTTTGGCTAAAGTAAGAATATGGCTATTATCACTATTAAACCAAATTATTTTCAAAATATATGAATCAATTATTAAAAAAGTGTGTTACTTATATCTTACTTATAAGCTTGCATGTGAGTAAAATATAAGGATGTACCTAGTGTAGTTTTCCTTCTCTCTCTTTGGTATAGTTTTATAGTTTTTGAATAGGATTTGGCAAAGTGTATAGTTCTTTTCACCCTTCTTATTCATTCTTAAGAAGGACACTTACACTTACATATAAATTGAATAAACAAACCAAAATAAAATAAATACAAACTTTTGCATCTTTCTTTTCCATTCATTTCTTTTATACATATGCTTATATTTAAGAAAAGTGGTATATTAGTCTGGACAACCTCAGGGTTGTGAGGCTCTAAGTAGACCTAAGTAAGTCTTGTACCTTACATCCCTGGTCAACAATGGCGTCATACTCACTTATGCCTTTCATACATTCATATGTGCATGTGAAAATAAATAGAAACCCTTTTGCTATTTAATGAAAATCATGCATCATAAACATTCAAATTTTCTTAAGTAACTTATTTAGCATGCATCATAAAGTGTGATAAACATTCCCATTTGTATGTATATATATATGTTTAGGATTCATTCATATGCATGTTATACATGTTGGGAAAGAAATGAAGTGATGTATGTGTTTGTGATCTTAACTCACTTTATTTAATCTTAAGATGACATTCTTTTAAAATAGGTTTGCTTAGAGTTCATCTAAACTTAGGATTAATTAAAACACATAATAAAACATTCACCAAAAAAACTAAAACATGAATCTACTTTAGAAATTATTTAGGTTAGGGAAGGAAAGAGAAGTTCTCTTCTCTTTCCCTCTCTTTTAACATAGTAACTAATTATAAGATTCACTTGAACCCAATCAAAACATAAAATAAAAAATTAAAAATAACTAAACCACTTAAATGAAACCCTCCTCTAAGTTGAACATTCTTCACACTTAGAAAATTTAATTAAAAACCATAGTTAAGCATACCACACAAACCTAAAGCACACATTAGGTAAGTCACTTCTAACTTTAGGTTAGGGTGGTGCATGGTTTGATGTTTGCTTTTGTTTAGTGATATATTTTTTTTGTCTGGATGTTAGGGTGAATGTGCATAGAATGAATGATAGGACAATTTAATCATTATTTTCGGGGATTGTGCTTATTTATAATAAATAAAATATAAATATTTTTATGTGCAGGTGCTTATACCCTAAGCATAATCCAATAGGCTAGGTGGACATAGTCACCCATGTGTGGGGTGATAAGTCCAATATACATGCTTGAGATTTGTGTGGTTTGTTTAGCTAATCTCTATTTTACATGTATTAGCAAGATTTACTTTTTCCTTTTCATGTAATTTTTTGCAATTGGATTTTGGAATGATTGTTATGGGGATTAGGATGAGCATTGGTCATAATATTACCTCTTATGTATCATGTGAAACCTTTTGAGTAACCACCTTTCAACCATCCAAAAGAATGAACCAAAGAAGAAAAGAAGAATAAAGAAATGAAGCTTGAAGATCCCCATAACAATGAATTCCTTGCTTAATTATACTTAATTCATTTGTAATCTAGGTTGTATAAGGGTAGACGCTACCCAATTTGTTGTTCTCGGTTTGTGTGGTGTCCAACCACAAATGGCCTCTTATTCATTTACATTAGCTTTATAAATTGATTGATAATTTATTTAGCTTCTGTATTAATATGACATCTTTTTCCTAGTTTCTTCCTTGCTTGATGTCTGGATGTTGATTAGGCTCTTAGGGAAAAAAATAAATCTTCTAACAAATTTAACAATTCAAAATTGAAATTAAAGAACTCATAACCTCACCTAAAGCTTAGGCTAAAATCAAGATATAGAAATTAGCATCCCTTAGTTGGATGAGCATTTCTTTATAACATCATGCATATTATTTTCACTCTTGATTGGAGGCTTCCACCTTTGCCGGAGAAACTTGGCTTGACCTTTAAGAGCCATACTAGAAATACACCTCCTCCCTTTCTCACTGCTTTTAGCTAATAATCTCATTTATCATGCATTAGGCATGTGAATCCTATTAGCACTCAAAATGATTGTCCAAAAAATGAAAATAAAATGTAATATTGCATTAGATTTAGGTCATTTGAAGCATACCTTACATGATCTAGTCTCTTTAGGGAATGAGTTTAAGGACTTAGTCTTTTCTAAATAAATAACTAACTATCTTGCATAAAGCATATGACTTGCCTACATGAATTTAAAACCGTAGGAGGTTAGTTGGCCACCCCAGGCGGTTGTAAGTTCAAGCTCCCAGATTTAGGTTAAGATTTCTCCCCTTTGTGGGCCATAAGCATAAATCCTCACCTCTTAGAAATTTTTATAATTTTGTGTTGTGGAATCATAAGCCCTAAATTTTTAATAAAAAATTTAACTCAAAAAAATTAAATCAATTTTAAAACTGAAAAGCCCAACCGTAAAATAGTTTGAGATGTTCTCTAGGTTTCCTAGTATCATGAACATCTCCTACTTATCATCCTTTGACTTCAATAATAACTCCCTCTCTTTGATTAATCACATTTATTCTTCTGAAATAAACTAATCGATTGATAGTCCTGCCTATTGAAATCTTTGGAGACAATGATCATTTACCTTATTCACATGGATCTCATTCCTTGTGTAATTAATACTATGGGCTTGCCTATATAAAACTTAACGAACCTTTAAAATAAACTTTACTTTACTTTTCCATGTAAAGTAGGGAAGAATCTTTGGTACACATGCAAACCCATTATCCTTGAGTCTTTGTTGAGGTGATTAGGTCCAGTAGGGTGGTGACTTCTATCTTTAGGGATAATACACCTCTCAATGTTGTGATCACCCTCAATAAAACATCTGATCTACATGGTGTCAAAATTTCATAAAAGAAGAGATGTATATTTGATCTTCATTTTATCATGCATAGAGAAGATGGATGTATATTATTTATTCTTTAGAATATTAAAAATCTCACCACATATTTTTTGGAAACTCTCAGATGGTTCCTCTCTCCATCTTTGCTAAATGATCGTTGTCTACTATCGATAGTGGGTACTCATATGAGACTATCTTTCATTCCATTGACACTTAGCTTATTTCATTCTTAAGTTAAGCTAGCCAACACCTTTTAGGTTTTATGACCTCACCGTGTTGGTCTTAAAATCCTCGTTAGTTCTCAATAGATAAAAATAAAAGATCTAAATAAAAGAAAACATTTAAAGACTTCCTCCTTATCATTTCTATGAGGAAAGGTTCATTTAAAATAATAAAGACAAAATAAACTCTTATCAAAAATCATGCTTTTCAAAAGCACTCTTTCAAAATGCACTTAATGAAATATTTTGCACAAATTTTCCTAAATCATCTTCATCAACAATGTGATTTATATGTAAGATCATCACTACAAAAATAAAACTCCAATAATCATATTTTCAAAAGCATAAAATTTGAGATGGACCTTTCCATTCAATACATCTAAATGTGTTGAATGGATATTACCTCTTCAAGCAAAATGATAACTTTGAACTTCCACCTAACACATTCCATATGTGTTAGGCTAGGATTTTCATATTTTCAAAAAAAGGCACACATGAACCTTTCCATTCAATATACCCACACCTATTGAATAGAAGTTTTATTTTCAAACAAAACTAAATTTTTTTCAAAAGCACATATGAACATATTCATTCAATATACCCAAATTTATTAAATGAAGATTTCATTCCCAAATAAAAATAACATCATTTGGAAATCCCACTTAAACATATTCCATACATGATTAAGTTGGATTTCAAAAAAAGCAATAATCACAAAATTTTCACAAAAAAGATTGACATTCCATACCCAAATTTGTTAGATGGATTCTTTTGAAAATCAAAACTTAACAATCATATTTTCAAAATTCATAACATATTTGGAACATCATTTGGCACACTCAAATTTGCTAAGTGAAGTCTCCAAATTTGAAAAAAAATTTTCAAAATACATTTGAAACTTCATTGTAGTATATCCCATTTGCTAAAATGAAGTCACTCCTTTTCAAAATAAAAATTTGAAACACACTTGTGGAAATTTGTTTAACATGCTCAAATTTTCTAAGTAAAATATCCATCCCAAAAATTTTCAAAACATATTTTGAACTTCATTCTAGCATACCCCATTTGCTATAGTAAGTCTCCCTTTCAAAACAAAATTTTAAAACACCTTCGAATTTCCATTTAACATACTCAAATTTGCTAACTGAAATTTTCACTTAACAAAATTTCCAAAAAAAACACTTTTTGAACGTCACTCTTTAGCATGCCAAATTTGCTAAAGTGAAGCCTCCAGTTTCAAAATAAAAATAAAACATAAAAATTTTAAACACATCTTTTGGAATTTCATTTATCATACTCAAATTTGCTAAGTGAAATTTTGATTTCACAAAACTAAGTGGAACCTCATTTTTAGCATACCATATTTGCTAGCAAAGTCTCCACTTTCAATCAAAATTAAATCAAACTCAAAGAGAAACACATTAGGATTTCCTTAGCATACCCAAATTTGCTAAGGATCCTACTTTTGCAAAAATTAAAATATCTAAAACAAATGAAACACTTTAGGACTTCCTTTGTATACTCAAATTTGCTAAGAATCCTATTTTCAAAAATCTTTAAAAAACAAAAAACATTTGGGTTCTTCACTTAGCATACTTAAATTTGCTAACTAGGGATTCCAATTTTCAAAATCAACAATAATTCACAAGATAGAACAAACAGAGAAAAAATGAATAATTATTTTCAAACCCTTTACTTAGCATACCCAAATTTGCTAAGTGAGTAAAATTCCAAAATACCAAATCAAAAAATAATAAATTGACCCACTTTAACATACCCAAATTTGTTAAAAGAAAGGATCTAATTTCAAACATGAACAAGCATCTTTCTAAAATATTTGAATCCACTTTTCAAGCCAAATTTGTTGAAGTTGGATTCATGTTCAAAATTCCTCTTTCCAATCAAATCTAAATCTTCTCTAAATCCATTTGAACCCCTTAACACTTCCAAGATGTTGGATGTAGGTTAAAATTTTAAATTCAAATTCACAAATCAACAAAATAGAAATCTGATCCAAGCTTATTTCCAATATTACAAATTCTCAGCATCAGTCCCAACTATAGCTACGATTCAGTTCTTCAGTTTTTTTTAGTTGATTATAAATGGCAAGTTCACAGAAGTTTGTGTTCACTTTCCCCTATGGCATGGACTTGGCCTTGGATCAAGCTAATCTCCCACGGTTGAGCACACCCATCTCATCCATTTTGGAGGTTTTGAGGGGTGAGAATCACTGTGAGGGCACTCCCACAATTCGGTAGGATTGCGGTGGGCGGGTATCATTCAAATAGAGTTACCATCAAATTTTGATATCCCCTCATTAAAGGCGGTGGTAGTCCCATCGGTTTGGTGCTGGTGACAACAACCCCATGGTTTCCCGTCTTTGCATGGTAACACCCTGGCACCCTCAGGGTAAGGCTCCCTAATCCCAAATATTACCTCCCGACCTTTGAGGTTGGGTATAGTTCTTACTCCACTCATCCTACCGGGACTGGAGGAGAAATAAAAACTGCATGATTAAGCGGTACCATACTAGGATTGCTAGGGAGATGGAGGAAAATGCCCGTTCAGTTGATAAGGAGTTGCCTATTTTGACTTCCAGTTCTGATGAACCCATTTCATCTTCTCCCTAGGAATAATGAAGAGGATGCTAGAAGGATCTGTACTTCACCTCCACCAGTTATTCAGCACCAACCCCTTGTTAGCTGAGCGAGATCATTATCGCCGATCAATTCTAGGTTGGTGGAGCTGGACATTCTAGTCGGAGCTCATTTGATTTGAGATATGCCATTCCCCATAGCATGGGGAAACACTTATGATAGGAGGGGCAGAGGCTTGCACTTCTGATGACTTGAGAGAGGTTTGGTATTGACCTCTGCACTCATTGATTTCCTTGATCGACATGCTACCCGCATTGATCATATAGATAGCATTTTACTTATAAGGATGACCCATCATGAGAGGGTTAATGTCATCGAGAGAGTGGTGTCTCCACCACCGCCCCGATCCATCGCCACTGTTCATGTCACAACATCTCCGGTTCGCCAAAGGCCATGAAGGCCACAGTCAGCGTACCCCATTGGTGAATATCTCGAGGGATCTATTCCATCACCACATACTATGCTCTCTCACAACCTTCTAGATTATGGTGTGTAGAGGAATGGCGACCCTGAAGCATTGTGGTCATCCCTTCACCAACACCATCAATTCAACAAGACACAGAGATGGTCACAACTATTGCAGAAGGAGCAAATGATAGCCCAGTTGCACCAATGATAGTAGAACCTCCTAGGAGTGTCACCCCTTCAGTTGTGGCAGTCGTCTCTTCTAGTGAGTTCAGTCCTCATAGGATTGACTCTCAATGAGGTGGTGCCTCTTAGTACATGGTGATCTCTTTTAGTTTGTCATTTGTGTCTAGATTGATCATTCTCTTGAGGAAGATAGTAGCACATTATCTTGTAAAAAGAAGGAATGGGGTATGGATGGTCTAATGAGGAGAAGATCAGCTTTTGGTCCCAATGAAGATGATTTATTGGGAGACTCGTCGGGGTTTGCATGGTAGACACCATGGGATCCCTCCTCAAGAGTAGAAAGCCATGGAAGGTGATGAGGTTGGCGAGAAGACAATCGAACACCTCGTCGGTTGAAGTAGAAAGATGTACAAATAGATAGGATGGTGAGGTAGCTTGAGGACTTGTTTACAGTAGTCTCAGTACTTCAGAAACAAATCCCAATAGTTCATCCAACTATAGATAATATTAGTCAACCAGAGTTAGTGAATGTCTTGGACCCAGCCAAGACCTTACCTCCCGTTGAGCAAGGTAGCACTAGCATGTATTGGAAGGTAGTGGAAAGTACCTCCATACAGAACAAAGACATTGAATCTATGGTTGAGCAGCAAGTGAAGCAAGTGTTGGCTCAAGCCCGTGAAGATCATCAATTTCGACGGGTAGACCCTACCCAGAGAAATTTGATGCAATCAAATATCCCAAGAATTTTGTGCCACCTTCCTTCAAAAGCTTTGATGGCAATGGAAACCCGAGGTAACATATTGTACACTTCAGGGCCAATTATTGCAACACTGGTGGTAGTGATGCTTTGCTATTTTGCCTCTTTGTTAGTAGCCTTGCAGGGATAGCTTTCGATTGGTATGTTGAATTTCCCAATAGTAAAGATATTTACTCGTTAGAAACTCTTTATCAAGAGCTTTGTTGGAGCACAAAAAAGTTTATTGTTTGATCTCAAGTGGGTCTAAGACCTTGTGAAATATTTGAGAATTTAATCCAATGGCTAGTCACCTGGGAGGCCAAAGGTTGCCTTTTCAAGATAAGCTTCCCAAAGCAAAGAAACCATAGAAGGTCTATGAGAAGAAACGGGAACATTGGGTGTGATAAGGGAATCAACCCGGTAGAGATCAGTCAGAGACCATGACCTCACCTTTGCTTCCACCTCCCACCACCGAGATAGCCCTAGGCCTCCACATTGCCTCCATGGCGGCCACCACCTCAGCCATATCATGTGCACATAGCACACATGCCCCGCCAGTGGCCTACTCTTTTAGATAAGCAACAAACCTAATTCATTTAAGAGGGAGGTAATCGGAAGATCTTTAAAATCTCTTAAAGAAGCCTAATTTTTTAACTACCCAGAACTAGGAAACTAGGAAGTGGGCAAAATCCATGATCCTAACTTTTGGCCCTAAAGCATTATCTTGGTCATGTTTTGGAGGATTGCTTCACATTTAAACAAGCTTCAAGGAGGTGTTGTAGTTATCTGAACTAGCCTTATGGAACAACCATCCAGTTCCATTAGGGTAATCGGGAAACATATGATCCTTCCAAAAAAGAAGGTTGGGATATTTCTTTATCCAAAATTTCTAAAAAGATCTTATATAAGATCAAGAAACTTTTCTTGCAGGTGCCTAAGTCAGCTCAAACCTTCAATATCAAAGAAGGTTTGCAAGTTGCCAGTTCCAAATCTGGGAAAGGTGGAGTTCAGTAGTAGTAGCAGCAGCATGTGTCTGCTCAGAATAGCCTAGTAGCACAACCACCAATCAAGTCCAGCCTCCAGTATACTATTACAACTACCACATCGATGACTTCCTCTACTTCATCTAGTTCTTCTTCTACTACTAGTAAAACTCTTGTATCAGTGGATAAGGGCATCAAATCCCTTACCCCACTCACTTTGCATGATTTCTACTTTGTACCACCTATCAAATCTAATAAATTGAAGAATAAAGTTAGCTTGAATTACATCTGTGTCACTTCTGATGGGTTGTCTACTTCTATTCTTAATCATAACTCTTCAAGTCAAAATAATTATTACAATTCTGATCTTCCTTTTTTTGATTCAAAGTTGGACTTCCCTACTCTTAATACTATGGGTTCATCTCCTGAGATATACTTAGAATCATCGATTAAGGATCCAATAGAGAGAAGCTATAGGTGAGCTTTGTAGGTAGAACCTTCCATTACCGTGCCACAAGAGATCACCGAAGTCAACCTCCGTAGTGGCAAGGTTCTACTTCCTAGGGCAGCACCTCAGGATATAGGGAAACAAGTCATTGCTACAGAGGATTGAGAAACCCCTCCACAAGATGCTTCACTCATGGATATGCTTATGGAGGATCATCCCACGATAGACCATAATGTCCTCTCTCATCTAAGAAAGTTGTCATCTAAGCTAAACATATACGATGCTCTTATCTTATACAAAGAGATGAGGGAATCATTAATCAAGGCTCCTCTTGATCCAGAGATATACTTGGCTCAGCTGACCGCTATTGGTGAGGAGGCACATTACACAAAATAATCTCAGGGAATCACTTTCACAGATGAAAACCTTCTTTTGGCGGACTTAGAGCTGTAGTCCCTCCATCATAGTTAACATGATTCAAACTTGCAAGAGTTCTCATTGATCCAGGTGCATCGGTGAACATTATGAGTCTAACAACCCTAGCATATTTGAGGATCAAATCTCAACACTCCAAGGAGATCGTATGATGTTGAGAGGATTCAATGAACAAGGTGAGTCAGCTTTAGGTTCCTTAGTGTTACCTTTGGAGATAGGTGACTGGAAGACTGAAGCCAAGTTTTACATCATTGATTTGAATACTTCGTTCACTACTTTGCTTGGTAAGCCTTGGATACATCAAAACATGATAATTTTATCCTCCCTCCATCAGTGCATCAAGTTTAGAAAGTATGGGATTGAATACTATGTCAATTGAGATGAAAAGCCATTTTCAGTTAAAGAGGTTGGGATTTATGAGGATGCGACCTACTATCTTTCTCAAAACACCCTTTCTCGTGAACTTGGACAAAATTTAAATTCAAAAGCAAAAGAAAAAGAAAATAATATAAAAGAAAAGGCAAAAGAAAAAAGAAAAGAAAAATGAAAATCCAAGTGAACAAGAAAGGGGAAATGAAGAAGAAATAGATCCGCATATCACATTCCACCAATAGTTCATTCAATCATATGAACATGTAGATATGATGACTCAACCTCCATGAGGTAGAGGTAGAGGAAGAAACAAATGCAGTTCCACCTTTGAATCAAGTTTATGTGAGACTATCAGGCAATAGTTGGGAACCTTAGCTCTAACCACACTTACATCATAGAAAGTTGAAGGTTTAGTAGTTAAGGAAGTCCCTAAGTCTTATAAATCAAGATAAAATATTTAGCAACTCCTTAACCGGATGTTGTATGTTTCACATAATGCATAAAAATTATCTTGCTTCACTCTTTTATGGGCTTCCACCTTTGAGAAACTTGGCGACTTTCGAGAGCCATGGTGAAAATACACCTCCTTCTTCTGCTAATTTTGGTCCATAATCAAATGTCTCATGCATTAGGTATATATCCCATAGCCTATGTCAAATCAATTGTCCAATAATAAAATAAAATATAACAAAAATTTGCATTAGATTAAGTCATGAGTTCATGCCCCATGATCTAGTCTCTTAGAGAATGTGTTTACAGACTTAGTCTCTCTCTAAATAAATAATAAGTTAGCTATATTACAAATGCAAATGACTTGCCTACATGAATTTAAAACCATAGGAGGAGTTAGTTGGCGGCCACCCCTAGGCGGTTGTAAGTCCAACAGTCAGACAATTTATCCTCTCTTGTGGAGGTAAACCATATGCCCCTTTTTGTCTTAAATTTAGGTCATGCTCTGGCCTTCATCAAAGCTCCCTAGATTTAGGTTCTGAAGTTATTGTTTCCTTTGTGGGCTACAAGCAAAAATCCTTACCTCTTAGACATTTTTATGATCTTGTGTTATGGAATTGTAAGTCCTAAATTTTTAATAAAAATTCAACTCAAATAAATAATTCTCTTCAAAAATGTAAAGCCCAACCATAGGATAGTTTAGGATACTAACTAGGCTCCCTAGTATCATAAGCATCCCCTACTTATCTCCTTTTGGTTTCGATAATAACTCACTCCTTTTGATCAATCCCACTTGATCTTCCAAAATAACAAATTGATTGATAGTCCTATCTTTTGAAATCTTTGAGACAATGAATATTTACCTTAATCGAGAGTATTCCTAAGGAATCTCATTCCTTATGATGTAATTAACTATGGGGGCTTACCTCCATAGGGAACTTAACGAATTTGATTTAAAACAAACCTTACTTTACTTTTCCATGTAAAGTAGGGGAAGAATCTCTAGAACATACGAAGACCCATAGTCCTTAGGAGTCCTTATTAAAGTGATTAGGACCATTGTAGGATGGTGCTTTCTATCTATCTAGATAGTACATCATTCCCTAATATCATACCCAATCACCATAATAAGAACATCTCTACGGATCTACATGGTGTCCAACACAAGAACTCTTATCTTTGTTCTTCATTTTATTTTTCTCAAAATGATAGATGAGGAGTAAAGATAAAATTCACCACAACTTCCCTAAAGATAGGATGTCAGCTTGGGAAAAGGTACCCCTGGGGGTTTTCCTCCTAATCCATAAGTAAAATTATATATTTGTTTAGGTTTATATGTTTGTGAGGATTATGTTTGTGTGTGAAGTACCACACTGAGAAGGAGCTTATATCAACCTAGTCCTATCTCAGACTTATTAAACCATGGGAGAATCTTCATATAGATTCTCTAACCACAAGGGTGGCTACTAAGAAAGGGGACTATCCAATCCAAGAGTGATGGTAGTGTAAAATGGGTCACTAAGGCGTGATCTAAATAGAGTTCCCGTGAGGGGAGGTGATCAGTCCCTATAAAAGAAAGTCTAGGTATGGTGGCCAACTCAGAATGCTTGTAGATTTACATCTGCCATGAGTGGCATATCCACCAGGTGGGTCGCCATCAGCATGGCGATAACCAACCAACCTAAGGTGACAGTCAATTTATGATGATCAATTTGAGAAGAAGGCTTGTAGACTTACATCTTCACAGATGGAAATGATCTCCAGTATAGTCTGTCGTCAGTAAGATAGATGATATCTGACCTAGGGTGACTACCAATTGGGGAGTCCCATGTAAGGACTGGACCTAGACTTGAAGTAGTCATGAGGAAAGGAGCCACTAGAGGACTTATCCTAAGCCTCAAATATACCCAACCCAGTTAGTGCATGATGGCTAGTCCAAGAAGAAAGTGTGTAAGCTTACATCCTCTTAGATAAAGTCAACATGAGGTAGCTTACCAGCTGCACAGCAAGGCCTACCAAACTAACAAGGTGCTCATCAGTTTGTAATGATCAAGTTAGAAAGAAAGCTTGTAGACTTACATCCTCCAGACAAGGAACCACTAGGGTGACATATTAGTAAGGTAGCATGTCAGCCCAACCTAGAGTAGCTAATGAGTGAGTGGAACTTGGGGCTTTATCCAACATCATGATAGGCCGAGACAAAAGATATATGTTTGTTTTATGTGGTTGTGTGTAGTTTATGTTGGAGTTATGTTGCTAAAGAAGGGACTTGGGTTACTTACATACCCAAAACACATCATGATGTATTCACAAGCAAAGATATTTCTCATCAACATGAAGAAGCAGGAGTTTGAAATGAAAAAAATTTTATTGATAATTGATTTGAAACAAGATTTATGGATAGTATTACTTTAGGTAGAGCCTGTCGATTGGAAGCATTGGGCACTCTCCGTTCTAATTTATAAGCTGATAAGATCCTCCTTAATAGGCCTTATTTATGGCAAAAAGGCCTTCCCAAGTGGGTTTAAACTTGCCTCTCATCTTTCGACGGGAAATAATTGGTCTCCTTAAAACTAAAATAAACTCTCCTACCTGAAAAGCTCTAGAATAGACCAACTTGTTATGAGCTTGAATCATTTTGGCTTTGTACAACTCGAGGTTCCAGCAATCCTGACGGCATCTCTCCTCCAAACCTTCAAGTTATTCTAACTAGAACTTGGCATTTTACTCCATTATGATTTTACTACCCACATCTATCCCTAATGATGGGAGTTAGACTTCTAATGGTAGAACTGCTTCAAACCCATACACTAAGGAGAATGGGATAGATTGAATTGGAGTCCTGTATATGTTGCGATAAGCCCACAAGGCTTCAACTACTCATCATGCCGCTTGTTGTCCTCAGTATCTTCTTTAATATTTGGATGAGAGTTTTATTGAAGGCTTACATTCATTTTCCCTTGGGTAATAGATGGTAGATTATCTAATATATGTTGTGTCTCAAAGCTATTAATTTTACTTCTTTTGAATCTGGTTCCATTATATAATTGAGGTGCCATGAACTTATATACGATATGATTCCTGAAAAATTGGAGAACATATTAAGCTATGACCTCTCTAAGTGGGCTGCCCACTTGGAAAAGTAGTCGGTGGTAGCTAGAATGAACCGATGACCCTTCGAAGAAGAAGGATCGATCGGGCCTACTATGTCGGTACCCCAACACTCAAATGTTCATGAGGCTAATGTAGGATGTAGAATGTTTGGTGGTTAGTGTAAAAACACACTATGAACCTAACATTCATGACATCTTCTAGCTACATTCATGCAGTCTGTGATAATCGAGGCCTAGTAGTATCCTAGCCTCTTGATCTTGGCTTTCATATTCAGACCCTATTGATGTGCTCTGCATAAACTTGAGTGTACCTCGATCTCAATCTTATGGGATCCGTATTTGACCAAGCAATGTAACCACATATGATTGAAGGATCACCGATATAAGGTGTCATCCATGAGAGCGTATGAGAGGGATCTCTACTTCACCTGATGGGAAAGTGACTTCTCTTGAGGTAGTTTGCCTATGTTTAGATAATCCATGAATGGTTGCCTCTAATCTGACTCATCATCCTTTTTGGCAACGGTAACTTTCCCTTTAAGGAAGAGTCTCTCAATGAGTTCAGCATCAATAAGGGATAAGACTTGCCTATTTTGGACCCTTATTGGTATGGACTCATCTTCCCGACATACCAACTCTTTGGCAAGCTCGGCCAATGCAACTACTACTACATTTTCTCCTTGAGAAAACTTATAGATGGTAACCTCTAGGATTTGGTCCAGCAACTCTATAGTGTACTTGTGGTAGTGATGGAGCTTAGGCTTTAGAACTTTATAAGACCCAGTGATTTGGTCGATAAATAATTGAGAATCTATAAAGATGTTGATGCTCACAGGCGTGTGATGGCGTAACCAAAATCGAGCTCATATTTGGCTTCATTGTTGGTGTAGGTATTGGATGATAAGGGAATCTCATCACATTGGTCCAGTTAATAGAACTATTCCTACCCTTGCTTCTCCTGAAGAGTAGATCATGGTTCTTCTCTTTTTTGAAAGGAAGCTGCACCATCAAAATACATCTCCCAATAGTGAATGCTAGTGTCCCCTAAGATCATGATTTATGCATCGTGGAGATCATCACTAAGCGGGGAATCAATAGGAAGAGGTGCTACTAAGAAATTTGCTAGTGCTTATCCTTTCAATGCATGGAGTGCAGAAAGTGATGCCAAATTATGACAAAATCATGGGCCACACGCCAACCATCCGGATATCATCAGCCGTGTCATGAGATATTGTAGTGGATTGATCCTAGAGATCAGGTTCACCTTATGATAAAGCATGTAATGTCATAGCTTTTGGGATGCAAATATTAAAGGTAGGTAATGCTTTTCAATAGGTTGGTAGTTTGCCTCAGCACAGATTAGATGATGATTTAGATAGTAGAGTGCATTCTCTTTCCATTTGTCATTGGTATGGGCCAACAAAGTGGTAAGGGAGTCATCTAATGTATCAGTATATAGTATCAATGGGTAGCGAGGAGTCATCATGGTGTTTGATGTCTTCGAAGGCATACTAGTACTTGTCATCCCACTTAAACTTAGCATCCTTTTTGACAAGTGTTGAAACTGGTTGGCATCTTCCTGATAGATTGGAAATGAAGCATCTTAGATATGCCACCCTTGGAATGATGAGTTGAGTTAGAATTTTTTAGGGGTGGCATTTTTAATATCACCTTCTCGGAATGATTTCTATTCCACGATGTTGGATGAACCCAAGGAATTTTCTTGAAGCTACTCAGAATGCAAGAGATCCATTTTAAGGTTAAATTGTCTTAACCATTCAAAACTACTCTCAAGTCAAAGAGGTGGTCTTCCTTTCCTTTACTTTTGACTACAAGATCATCGACATAATACTCAACATGATGATGAATGAGTTCATCGAAGATCCAAGTCATGGCCTGCTGTTATGTAGCACCAGCATTTTTAAGGATGAAAGGCATGACCTTACAATAATAGATTGTGATCAGGGTTCAAAAAACAATATTTTTCTCATCCTCGAGGGCCATCTTAATTTGGTTATAACTAGATGACCCATCCATGGAAGAGAATACTGCATGAGATGAAGCAATGTCCACACTAGTATATAGTGGAAATTCATCCTTTGTTGTATTGATCCCTAAAATTGATGCATATATGAATTTGGCCATTCTTCTTCTTAATTGGAACAACACTGGCAAACTAGATAGGATATTTTTCTTCCTTGATAAAGCCAATAATTTCTTGATTTTAGAAATGACCTGCTACTTAATGTCTAATCGCATGCGTCTAAGAGCTTGCTTAGTAGGGTTAGCATTAGGATCTATTACTAGTTTATGGACTACTACATCAGGGGATAAATAGAGCATTTCTTCATAACTCTATGCAAAGCTGTCCTTAAACTTAGTCAATAGCCTAACTAAGTCATAGGTTTCTTCTTCATTTAACATGGAATTAGGCATGGATCTTCTTTTGCTCCTAAGTTGATTTCTTCATTGATGGTTGATCTGATCTCTTCTTCAAACTATGGCGGTGCATCCTTAACTTCAAAATCATTTGGATCATCTGAAGTTTCTAAACACACCTCCTCAAATGAGTTAGCCTGATTTGAAATGAACCTATCAGACTCAAAATGATAGGAGATGACTAAGCAATGATCATCATCGATTAGACCCACTGTGTCAAATCCTAGTCCTGGTCTTAATTGAGGATGTCTGTTTTGGTTGTCCCATAGCCTTTCAAAGTAATCTGGTCTGCATTTAGACCAAGTAGGTGGGATTAATCCCATCTTTACCAAATTAAGAATATAAGGTGAATACCAATCAAAAGGTAATTGTATTAAGTCTTAATATGAATCATCCTCAAGTTTTACATTAGTTTCCTAACTTGAGGATGATGCTCCCAATAAAATCTTTTTGGCTTGACATCTATGGATGACTTGGTGGCCTCCTTAACTACCAAACCCTCAACTTGTTGTGAGGAAAGTGGGGTTAGAGCTAAGGTTCGGCGTTTGTTCTAATACTAACTCACATTCATGCTTCTTGGAGGCATGGTCTTCATCGATGTCTGGCTTGAGTGTCATCTCCAATGGGACCCATTGAAAGGGGTTTATTGGCATGCTAACCACATGAGAGTCATCCTCCAAACTGGATTCTAAGTTTATGTGGATAGTGGGGGCACTCATGTGAGATACAACATAGCTCTCTTGGCCCCAAAGGAGGTCTTTTGCCTCTACTACCCTTTCTCTACGGTAGGGAGTCATCCACCCATGTGTTCATATGGAAGAATGAACTATGGGTAGAATCTAACTTTCAGCTCTACTTCTACTCACTTGTATTTTAATTTTCTTTTTTTTTCTTTTTTTTTCTTCTTTTTTTTTTGTTTTTGAACTTTGACCAAGTTCATGGGAATAAACTTTCTGATTTCAAGGAAGATAGTAGGTCACATCCTCATATATCTCGACCTCTCCAATTGAAAATGGTTTCAAGTCTCTTTTGACACAATATTCAATTCGACCTCTTCAAAACTTGATGCACTGATGTAGAGAGGATGGAATCATCTTATTTTCATGTATCCAAGGCCTATCGAGCAAAGCAATGAAAGATGTATCTGAATCAATTATATAAAACTTAGCTTTTATCTTCCAATCATCTAGCTCTAATGGCAACACTATGAAGCCTAAAGCTCTCTCACCTTGCTCATTGAATCCTCTCAACATCATCCTATCTCCTTGAAGTTCAGAGATGTTGATCCTCAGGTAGGTAAAGATTTTTAGACTCATAATGTTCACTGATGCACCTGGATCAACTAACACTGTGATGTAGAGGGGATGGTTGTGCTCAATTGTCCCCAAAAGATAGTCTTCATCAATGAATGTAACTCCACAGGCTTCTCTTGAATAACTTGCATCCTCTCCAATAGCGATCAGCTAAGCTAAGCATATTTCTAAATCAATATGGGTCGTGATCAATGACTCCCTCATTTCTTTGGATAGGACAAGGGAATCATATATGCTTATCTTAGTTGGCAACTTTCTCAGGTGAGAGAGGTCATTATAGTCAACTTTGGGTTATCCTCCAAGCATATCCATTGGTGGAGCATCGTGGAGGCTATATGTTGCTTGAACCAATGACTTTCTTACCATTATCATAAGGTGGTAGAACTTTTCCACTACAGAGGTTGACTTCAATGACTTCATGAGATGGTTTAATGGACTGTTACACCTACTCATTAGGTTCACCTACAGCTTCTCTTACAGGATCATCAAAGTTGGATGACTCCCAATCAATCTCAATAAGTGAACCCGAGTGATTGAGGAATGGATAATCCATTTCTAAATCGAAGAAGAGTGATCGGGAGAGTTATTATTATTTAAACTTAAAGAGTTTTTTATGGGAATAAACTCATGCATCATCGAACAAATGTAAGTAGAATCAACTTTTTTCATTGATTTATTAGATTTGGATGAAGGTACAAAGTATAAATCAAGTAAGTAAGTGTAGTAAGGGATTTGGCACAACCCATTATACAATGATTGCTAGAAGAAGAGGCATTTGGAGGAGCTTCAACTATGGAAAGAGTGTTGGAACCGGTGGTGGTTACACTACTATCCAGCAAGTAGAGGTTGTCAATGCTATTGTTGGACTCCTACCTCCCTCAAGTTGTCTTTAGCAACTTGTAAACCTTCCTTGGAGTTTGAGGTTCGAGTTGCCTCAGGCACCTACAAGGGTAGTTTTCTGATCTTAAAATTGATTTTCTTAGAGGTTCGGGATAGAGAGATATCCCAACCTTCCTTTGTCTTAAGAAGATCACATGTATCTATAAGGATTACTCTAATAAAATTAGAATGTTGTTCTAATAGATATTCCTTTGGGATGATAATGGCACTTGTGCAAAGGTCTTTAAAGGTAATGCAATCTTCTAAGATATGGCCTAACATGTAGTGGTAGGGGCAATAGTTTTGATCATAACTCTTGCCCACTTCCTTTGGCCTCTAAGGCTCTGGTAGCTAAAATCAGGCTTATTTAAGAGATTCTAAAAGATCTTCCTGACTACCTCCCTCTTAAATAAATAAGGCTTATTCAATCTATTGGCAAGAGTAAGTAATAGAAACCTGGTGGCAGGTAAGAAAATTACTACTGAGGATGCTGATGAGGAGGTGGTGGTGTGGTGGTGGGTATGATGATGGCCAAGGTGGTGGTAGAGGATTGAGCTCTAGGCTCTCTACATTTGAACCCAACTAGGTGGTTCCCCTTATCAATTGTTGTGACTACCCATGCCTTCTCGAGGTTTGAGCTTGGCGGTTCACGGAAAGGCGGTCTAGCTTTCTCCTGTAGACTAGCTACCTTATCGATTACCTTCTCGAAAGTTTTGATTATAAGCCCCTTGAGCATAAAAGCGATTGGGCCATGGATATTCTTAAGGAGAATCTCTATGGCATATTGTTGACACAACTGTGGTTCTCATTTCATACTCATGTTTCACCACCTGAGAATACAATAAGGAACTCATTGAGATTTTGCTTTGCTACAATGAGGTCACCTACATTAACCCTTTGACCTTTTAAGAAGTGTGCTCCATCTAATGACTTTATATAATCATTGGGAAATTCTACATACCAATCAAACACCTCATTCGCTAAGCTAACAAATATTACGAAAAGGAAGGGCATCACTACATCCACGTTGTAACAATGTGCAATGCAATATGTTGGTGAGGGTTCCTCCATCAAAGATTTTAAATAAGGAGACGAAACCATTAGAATATTGCATTAAATTCTTCTTAGGTAGGGTCTACCCTTTGGAATAAATGAGCCACCTCCTTGCTGCTTGCTTCACCTATTGATCCATCATATGCTTGATATCCTTCTCATGCATGGAGGTACTATCCACCACCTATGCAATCTACCACTATTGATCTCTTGGAGAAGATGTGATGACTGATGATCTACCTCATTGATATATACTACAGGGCTGAGGCTTGGTTTTGGAGTGCATGGATGGCTGCTAACAAATCTTCCATCCTCTTCTCCATCTGATTAATCTGATCATCCTTTTGTCTAATCTGTTGAAGGAGGTGCTGGGTTAAATAGATGGTGTCATCCTCTTCAACCATAATACCATCTTGACTCTGCTGGTCTCTATGGAGGGAGCTCCTAGTATCGACCATGTAGAGCTCGACTGAGTCCTCCAACAAATCATCCTCAAGGTCACACCTCCCTCCTCATAATCACTTCCTAGGATCTCTCTTCTTTGTAAAATATTATGTTAGAATGCATCCAAGGAAGCTATGCCAATATGAACACTCACAGTTGACCAATAGTATGGCTATGCTCACTGATAGAAATGCATCTGACACTGCCTACCACTAGAGTGCTATCTCTGGGAGGACTAAGCTTGCTAGAAGATACATGGTCATGACTGACTAATGGTGGAATGTTGTCTCTAGCGGGGATCTACTGCCATAGGAACTACAAAACTATCGCCATCCCCCTCTACTACTACCAACTGCGGTGGGGGCATTGAAATGACTATGGGGCTCTTGGGTCACCATTCCTTCTTCACCATTGTTAGAATGGAAGGTCGAGAAGGAGAGCTCGACCTCACCTCAATGGGTGGAGTAGATGGAATGGGACCTTAAGGCCATAGCGAGATCACCAATGGGGCTTTCTTCTCCCTCGATCTTACGTGCCTTGGTACAGAAGATGTTGGAACATGTCGTGAAGGCGGTGATGAGTGAGTAGTGTGGTGGGGAGACACCTCTCTTATGTTTGTGAGTACTATACTATCTTGGGTACAGACACACTTGCCAGAGAAATCCAGA
This sequence comes from Cymbidium sinense, assembly GCA_021442155.1. NCBI lineage: Eukaryota > Viridiplantae > Streptophyta > Magnoliopsida > Asparagales > Orchidaceae > Cymbidium > Cymbidium sinense. Next base: position 252,264,186 of record CM038215.1, read on the forward strand.
GAGTGCCAAGCTGCATACCTCCTCCCATATCTCTCTATCTGCACTACCACTCCTAGGGATCATTGACCTTAAGTCATAATGCATTGGACTCGGCGTCACCCACTTTTGGCAAATTCAACGTAATCTATCAGTAGGGTCTCCTCAACCACCTCACCTCATAATAAGCTCTTGGTGGAGGTGATGTTGTAATCCCCCATAGTCCTCCTCTCCATTTGAGCCGGACAGGGGATGGAATCTACCACTAAGTAAGGGGAGACCTCCCAAGGTGAACCCTCCTCTACAACATGGGATGCTACCTCCTCTTGCTTTCTCTGGCTTGACCTTGGCTCTTGTTGTGGCTTGTGGGAGTCAGGTGGTGGGAGCTAGAACCTACCTTGAAGGTAGGAAAACTATCTCGAGGCCAAGATAGCCTTCCCCTTTAGGGGACCAATGAGGAGGTGTCGCCTCATTTGGGCAACAAGACAAACAACCGTGGAATAGGGGGAACAACTAACACTGTTGGAACTAAAACTGATCATGTTGAAGCTACTATCTCCTTACTACCTTCCTTTCTTGAGGAAACTCAAGGTCATAAGGTATGTCAAAGTGAATAAGTAGCATGTGTCCCGCCACCTCCCTCCCTAATTGTCGGAGGAGACAAGTAACTCTGACCTCTGTGACCAAACCGAATTAGATCTTGATGGTTGAGGTGAGCTTGGCATCAGGCCAAAGTCAACATCGAAAGGAGAACACAAACTTGTTAGGAGCTATGTTCATGGCGACTAATAAAACTTTGCATTTGTTAAAAACATAACCGAATTAGTCCCTTGCTTTGGTGTTCACCTTCAAAAATAAATTTTGATATAGAAATTTGAACCCACGATCAACAAATTTAGTTATGTTATGTAGGGCTCATTGGAGATATTTTGATAATTGGAGGAGAGACTTTGCCAAATGATTTTGATTTAGAACACATACTCAACCAATTTAAGTAGGTTGGGTGGAGTTCAGATATTTGGAGAGACCTTTGAAGATATTTGTGTTGTGTATCTTGTTTGAAAATTTTGATTTTAAAAAACTTTACTTAGCAAATTTAGGTATGCTAAGGAAAGGTTTTGATTGTATGTTTAGAAATTTTGTGAAAAATCTTTGCTTGTGATGGTTGATTATGTGAGTGATATATATTGATGTGATTTGAAAGTGGGGCTTCTTACTTAACAAATTTGGTATGTTAAGTAGAGGCCAAATGTGTTTGAAATGTGTTTTGAAATGGGACTCCTACTTAACAAATTTGGTATGTTAAGTAATAGCCAAATATGATTATGATTTTTGAAAATGAGATTCTTACTTAACAAATTTAAGTAGGAATCAAGTGCATTATGATTTGAAAATGAGATTCTTACTTAACAAATTTGGTATGTTGAGTAAGAATCAAATGTATATTTTGAAAATGAAACTCTCACTTAACAAATTTAGTATGTTAAGTGAAAGTCAAATGTATATTTTAAAAATAAGACTTTCACTTAACAAATTTGGTATGTTAAGTTGAAGTCAAATGTATATGATTTTTGAAAATGGGATTCTTACTTAACAAATTTGGTATCTTAAGTAAGGATCAAATGTGTATTTTAAAATGATACTCTCACTTAACAAATTTGGTATGTTAAGTGGAAGTCAAATGTATATTATTTTTGAAAATGGGATTCTTACTTAACAAATTTGGTATGTTAAGTAAGGATCAAATGTGTATTTTGAAAATGAGACTCTCACTTAAGAAATTTGGTATGTTAAGTGGAAGTCAAATGTATATTTTGAAAATGAAACTCACACATAACAAATTTGGTATGTTAAGTGGAAGTCAAATGTATATTTTGAAAATGAGACTCTCACTTAACAAATTTGATATGTTAAGTGAAAGTCAAATATATATTTTGAAAATGAGACTCTCACTTAACAAATTTGGTATGTTAAGTGGAAGTCAAATATATTTTTTGAAAATGAGACTCTCACTTAACAAATTTGTATGTTAAGTGGAAGTCAAATGTATATTTTGAAAATGAGACTCTCACTTAACAAATTTGATATGTTAAGTGGAAGTCAAATGTATTTGATTTTTGAAAATGGGATTCTTACTTAACAAATTTGGTATGTTAAGTAAGGATTAAATGGGATATGATTTTTGAAAAAGGGAAATCTATTTAACAAATTTAGGTATGTCAAATAGAGTTCAATGATATGTCTTTCTTTCATGTGTGATTTCTTGCTTTTGAAAAGAGAGAAACTTCAACTCTAGCATATGTGAAATATGTTAAGTAAAGTTTTAATTTTATGCCATGATTTTATTTGAAAATAGAATCATCATTCAACAAATTCGGGAATGTTGAATGAATGTGGTCATTTTCAAAAGTGTGCTTTTGAAAAAGAGGGAAACTCCAACTTTAGCATATGTGAAATAAGCTAAGTGGAGTTTTAATTTTATTCTATGATTTTATTTGAAAATAGAATCTTCATTCAACAAATTTGAGTATGTTGAATCAAGGTAACTATTTTCAAAAATGTGCCTTAAAAAAAATATTTTTGATTTTGAATTTGAAAAGAACTATGTAATAATCAAGGGGATTATTAGATGGTTATATGAGTTTTGTGCTTTTGAAAGATTCTTATAAATTTTTTTGGTCTTTTGTTATGTGAATTTTGAAAAAATTTTGGAAAGTGACATTTTGCCAAAAGGTTTATTTGCTTAAATATATGAACCTTTCCTCCTCACCAAGCTAGTGGGAAGTTCTTTTTTTTTTGGTCATCTCCTTTCATTAGTTAATTTTATTATTCACCTATTGGGAAACTCAACAGAGATTTCAAGACCTGCAAGGACTGAGATCTTAAAACCTAGAGGATGTTGGCTAGCTTTGCTTAAGAATGAAATAAGCTAAGTGCCAATATAAGGAAAGATAGTCTTGGACTTATATGAAATAAAAGTCCACTATCAATGCTTGGAGATAATAATTGTCTACTAGAGATGGAGAGAGAATCATCCCTAACGGAGTCGCCAGAAAAATCTGTGGTGTTTATTTTTGGAGATTATATCATGTGTGTGTGTGTGTGGGGAGACACCATGCAGATCTGAGAGTGTACTTATCGAGGTGATCGGTATGACTTTGATGAATAATGCACTATCTTAAAAGATAGAAATCACTACCCTACAATGGACTTAATCACCTAATAAGGACTCCTAAGGCATGATGGGTCTTCAAATATACTAGAGATTTTTCCCCTACTTTACATGGATGAATAAAGTAAGGTTTATTTAAATTGGGTTCTAAAGTTCCCTATCGGGGCAAGCCCCCATAGTTAATTACATCTTAAGGAAGGTGAGTTCCTTAGGAATACTCTTGATTAAAATAAGTAATTCTTGTCTCCAAAGATTTTAAAGATAAGCCTATCAATAAATTGGTTATAATTAGAAAATCAAATAGGATAGATCGAAAGGAGAGACTTATTATCGAAGCCAAAGGGAATGATTATGGAGTGCCCATGATACTAGAAAATCTAGTGAGCACTCCAACTTATTCTATTATTGGGCTTTATATATTTGAAATTGAGAAGAATTATTTATTTGAGTTGAAATTTTATTAAAAAGCTAGGACTTATAATCGCATAATACAAGATTATGGAAATGCCTAAGAGGTGAGGATTTATGCTTATAGCCTGAGGAAAAATAGCAACCTTAGATCCTAAATCTAGGGAGCTTTAGCGAGGGCCAAAGCACGTCCTAAATCTAAAGCAAAAATGGGTATATTCTTTACCTCCACAAGAGAGGGTAAATCACCCACCTAACCTATTGAGTGGCTAACTCCTCCAACATTTTGATATCATGTGGTTAAGTCATATGTTTTGAAAGATGGTTAAGATATTATTATTTAGAAAGAAACTAAAGTCCTTAAACCCACTCTAAGAGACTAGAACATAAGTGGTATGAATAATGACTTAGTTTAATACAAATTTTATCAAATTTTATTTGATTTTTGAACTCTTTATTTTGACATAAACCATAGGATTTTATATGCCTAAATGCATGATAAAATAGGTTATTAGCTAAATCACAGAGAAAGAGGTTGTTTTTCATCATAAGGGAGACCCTCAAAGGTCAAGTCTTCCCTATCATGCAAGGATGGAAACCCTCTCTAAGCAAGAATGAAACAAGATGATATGCATGATATTAAGCATACAACATCCAACTAAGGGGTTGCTAAATCTTTTAATTATCCTGATTTAATTCTTAGGCTTTAAATATGGTTATGAGTTATTTTAGAAAATTTAGTTATCAGTTGTGATTGGGGTAAAATGTTTATTTTTCTCTAAGAGCCTAAAATATGCCACACATTGAATCATCATATATGATGAAACTAAGAAAATACATGCCATTTCTATTGCACAATTGTAAATAAAGCATCAATCAATTTATAAACATGAAATAATAAGGTGCGGTCAGATGTGTCTAACTTGAAAAGATAAATAATGTGCCCTTTCTTCTTATACAATGTAAAAGAATAATTACAATTTTTACAAATAAATGCTATGGGGGTTTTTATTCTTCATATCTTCATATCTCCTCCATTTCTTCATTTGGATTTGCTTGCTTCAAAGACATCACGGAGACAAAGCCTCTCCACCGTCCCCCATAACACTAATCCTAATTTTTAATAATTACATTAAAAATAGGAAAAGTAAATCTAACTACACCTGCAAGACAAGTGTTAGCTAAACATACCATACAACCCAAGCAGTTATATGTAATCTGGACACATATTCTAATTTGTATTATTCTTAGGGGTTAAAAAACCTACAAAAGAGAGCAATTATATTTATTTTAAGTGCCCCTTAAGCACAATCTCCTGTAGAAAATATGATTAGGCTAATCATGACCTAACATCCAGTCTACAATAATACATCATAAAACCAAACATACATCAAACCATAACAAAAAAGGAAGTGGTGACTTAATCTAAGTTATTATATTAAGGCTGTGGTGCCTTAAGTGGGCTTTGATGTAATTTTCTAAGTATGAAGGGAATTAATTTGAAGGATGGTTTCACTTTAAGTGGCTTAATTGATTTATAAGTTTTACTTAATATTTTCTTTTATTTCATTTTTATTTACACTTAACAACTAAATGTTATAAAGAGAAGAAAAGAGAGGATCACTCTCTTTCATCACTACTTTAAGTCACATCAAAAGCAAATTAATTAATCAATTTTCTTTAGTGAATGGCTTATTACATATTTTTATTAATCATAGGTTTAGGTTCACTTTAAATAATCTCATTCAGTAAGAAAAGTATCTTAAGATTAATTGAATTAATTACTATCACATAACACATGTTTGTTCATTTCTTTCCATCATATATATAGCATGCATATGATTAAGTCCTAAACATACCTATATATGCAATTTGTATCTTAGCACACTTAAATGATGAATGTAAGTAAATGTACTTGGAATTGATGTTTCATTTGGTTGAATTATTTTGTCATTTTAATTTAAAGCTCTATCTAAATTATTATACAAAAGTATAAGAAAAGAACTCTAAATCATATGACTAATCAATCCAACCACTTGAACGAAATATGAATGCATGTCTTTATAATAGAAAAAAGGAGTTTTCATTCATTAGCTAAACACACATTCAAATGTAGAAAAGTTTTAAGAAAGTATGTCGCCATTGTTCTGCACCAGGGGAGTGAGGTAGGAACCTCCTTGGGACTACTTAAAGCCGTGCATCCCGGAATGTCCAGACTAATATACCTACTATTCTTAAATACATATGGATGTATAAGCAACTATAAGAATGAAAAATCATGCAAAATTGTATTTAATTTTTTTGATTTATTTATGTGAATGAATTAAAGCTCTATCTGAATTCTAATGTCAAAGTGCATAAGAATGAAATCAAGCAGGTGCATCACCATTGTTATTACACTAGGGAGTCGGTAGGAACCTCCTTGGGTAACTTAAACCAGTGTGGATGTCCAAAATACTAATATACATATTCAAACTTATGCAAGGCTACATATGAATGTAAGAAAGAGACTTCACTATATACACTAAGCTTATATTCACATGCATCTCCTATATATGTGTAACTAAAGTCACAATGTACATATTATTATTCATTATTAAGCTTTTAAAAATATATTTGACATTTAATAGTGATAAGCCAACACATGGAGATTGACATAAAAGAATTCATTTTCATTTGATTAATTTGAAAGAAATGAATGCATGACTACAAGTAGCATACAACATTTTAACATGATTGGAAAGAAATAAAGAAATACAAGCATGTGATTTCATTCAATCCAACTAATTTTGAAGGACAATCATATTAAATAAGATCATTTAAAACAAACCAAATTTTCTTAAAAAATCATTTGTTGATCTTTATGTTTGATTTGATTTAAGAAATGTGAAAGAGGTTTGTTAATATTAGTCACATTCCCCATATGTGTGAGTTAATTTGATTTAATGAAAAGCAATTAAGTTGATTTTATGGCTTAATTAGGTTGAGGTATGAATTAAATCAATTAATTAAACCCTTACCTATCACCTTAAGTTAATTAACTAATAATGATAAACATGATATGCAACCACATGAAAAGTAAATTAGCAAT